>JAHUUD020000064.1:0-624115 GCA_020010945.3 Muscidifurax raptorellus
TTCTCTCTCTCTCTCTCTCTCTCTCTTCTCTCTCTCTCTCTCTCTCTCTCTCTCTCTCTCTCTCTCTCTCTCTCTCTCTCTCTCTCTCTCTCTCTATCTCTCTTTCTCTCTCTCTCTCTCTCTCTCTCTCTCTCTCTCTCTCTCTCTCTCTCTCTCTCTCTCTCTCTCTCTCTCTCTCTCTCTCTCTCTCTCTCTCTCTCTCTCTCTCTCTCTCTCTCTCTCTCTCTCTCTCTTCTCTCTCTCTCTCTCTCTCTCTCTCTCTCTCTCTCTCTCTCTCTCTCTCTCTCGATTTTCAGCTCCACCTCTTGAGTGCCGCGATGACGTACTAGTGAGTAAGTGTGTGCGTGTGTGTGTGTGTAGATGTGATATGTATAGCAATCGTAGTGTTTTGGATGCGTAATGGAATCGGTGATTACATTACACTTCTTAGAGGAGTACTTTCAGTATGAGTGGAGGGATTTTGAATTGAACGAGTAGAATTGATTCAACACCAATAAAAATGAAAAAATTATTGCAAAATAGGTGTAATATTGCAATAATTTGAACAAAAATATACTTCTACTAGCTCAAATAAAAATCCCTCCATTGATACTAAAAGTACACATATAAAGAGTATCTCCACAAAATTTAAGCCCAACCCAACCATGCGTACACTTTAAATCTTACGGACAGTGAAAAAGTCATCGAAACTAGTCTGCTTTGCCAGGGTGGCATATCAAGTTCAAATACATTCAAAATTTAGATATTTAATGTTTATTATAAGTACTTTTATATAAAAAGACTCTTTTTCAATTACATTTTAAAATTAAAATCTAATGTTGAATTTTTTGTTTCAGATTTTAAAGGTAGTTTGTCCCCTTAAGTCGCGGCTGGAGGTCGTCCATCAGCAGGACCAGATTTCTTACAGCCGGTTGGTCAGCGGCATCTGTATACACCACTTGAGTCACAAGGCAGGTGAAAATGGCGATGTAGCCTTTGCTGAAGCGCTGAGCTCGCCCTTTGAATTTGTCAACGCCGGTGATGTTAAACGGTCTATCTGGTGTCACACGGTTGGCTGGTAGAATTGCCATTCTCTACACCAATGACTTATTTTTGTCCGCGCCTACATGATTCAGAATTGTCGCAGCAGGTGGCTTTGGATCAGTTGCGGATCTCCGTGTAAAACAGCCAGGTGCGCGTCTGTAATAAGGTCGGAAAGCCAGCTGTCTTTGGGGATGATTAATGGGTGCTTCTCCTCTGTGGTTAGAAAGGCGTGCTGCAGCCTACAACCGACTCGTAGTAGTCTGTCGGTATCCAGGCAAGGAAGTAGTCGCCGTAAGGTGCTTGCTCGGTGCAGTGATTGTCCTTCGAGGTAACGCGTATTCAGATCGCTCAAAGCTCTTGAGCGGTGATCATTAATCTCCTGTTCGCACTTTGCTTAGACAGCCTTCTAAATATGACTGCAAGGACTCGATTCTTCTAAAGCTAGAAAATCGGGGGATGAAGTCTTCGAAGCTTGGAGCGGGGGATTCGGCAGCAAGAAAAACTGCTGTACTCGTTCGCTTCTCGATGATTGTCTCGTAGTCAGTCTGCTCGGTTCGTTTATCCGGTCTTGGAACAGCTGTAGAGATCCCTAACACCAGAGCAGACTCTGCTGAAGCTGTTCCAATGTCAGCCCTCTCGTCGCGTGGTCGACTGGATTCTATACCGAGCGAACTGGTTTCCACTGTGCCTCTGGTAGTGTAGTCACAATCTTGCTGACTCGATTGACGACGAAGATCTTCCAGGTGTATGGGCTGCCTTGAACCACGCCAAAATGACTTGGGAGTCCGTCCAGCAAAGCACAGGTACCGCAGTTTTTCCGAGGTCATGCTGGATCCTGTGGATGGGTTTGACGAGAAGATGAGCATCACAGTGCTCCAATCATGGCAAGGACACTGTTTTCAGAGGAGCCACCTTGCTCTTGGCGGCGATTAGCGTTGACTGGGAAACACCGTCTTCCGTCGCCATTTATGTAGACTACGAGGTAGACGGCTGCCGCGTAGGCTTTCTCTGATACGTCTGAGAAATCATGTAGAGTGTAGGCGGAGTCGGCATCGGTGCCAAATCATCTCGGGATCCAGAGTTGCTCAAGAAGCGACAGTTGCTGGCAATCCAGAGAGAGAGCGTGCGACTGTCAAGAGGGTCGCCCCAGTTATACAGTTATAGCCGCAGCCGTTGTAGAAGCATCTTTGTTTAAACCACCACCGGGCATAGAAGGTTCAGTGGATCATACAGACGTGCCACCTCACCGAGAATGCAGTGTCTGTAGACAGTTTTATCTAGATTAGCCAGTTGAAGATTGTAACCAAAGCAGTCGGATACTGGGGACCATCGCAAGCCAAAGGGTGAAACGCAGTATTCGACGTCGAAATTTCTGTCTACTGATCGAGGGGCAGGTCAGGCGAAGGTTGCCAAACGATGCGCTGCTACTTGGTGTCGTCGACATGCATGAGGATTTGCCGAAACATTTTTATAATGTAGGCTGTGAAGACAAAGAGATACATTCTCCAGCGAGCTAAAATTCTCGTGATCCTACCTGCAATTTGAAGAGGGAGGTAGACTGCTGACTCTCCGCTGACTGCAGTGATGCATCTCCTGTGTCTCAAGTCTTCGTAATCCTGCAAAAACGTAGTGTAGCCTGACCTAAGGCTGACGTCCTTTCCTAGCCGTCTTTCGAGAAAGCGGCTGACGGCTGCTGAGCGAGAGGTCGGAAGAAGCGGTTCTGCTCGGAAAGGCAAACGGACAACGCAAGAGTAATGGCAAAGTACCCTTCGCATTCAGCCTCATCTGTGGTCATAGTAGGCTCAGTCGGCACCTCTTCTACTTCCCAGAATTGTCTAAGCTGATCTGCGATACTGATGCCGGCGACGAAGCAGCGGAGGCTCAGATGAGCTGAGGTGCTACGTTGGCTGGTTGGACCAGTTATGATCCAGCCTAATCTCGTCTTCGGAAATGAATGCAGTCGAATTGGCAGTCCAGTTGGCCAGGCTGGACGTAGTCTGGATCAGCTATATCTAGGTTTAGGCCCCCCTTTAGATGGGCAGCGTTCTGGAGCATGACCTTCTAGTGTGGCAACAGAACAAAAAGACTCAGCAGGATCACCGCAGAAAAAAATAGAGACAAGGAAACGTCTGTCTTGGAGCACAGTGACAGGATGGTGGGAGAACTTGCAGTGGCACCGACTTTTCCGCCTACTCCAGTTACCGTGGTTTGACAGGTTATAGGAGAGAGGCGCAGAGCTTGAGCTGCGTTTTCAGAAATGAAAGAGCCTTTTGAACAAGGGTCAATGAGTGCTCGAAATTCAAAGGCTAATCCGGCCTTGGGTTTAGTACTATGCAGTACCCAGCAGAGTGGTACTATCCAGAGATGTAGAATAAGCATTGAGTTGGTTCGATCCTACCTTAAATAGATCTGGTTTTGGACCATTTGGACCGAAGGCGCTTTCAGCTCCTGGCTGCTTACTACCGATGGACTGCTCGTGATGCAGAGCTGAATGATGCTCCTTATCACAGTGCTCGCACCAGCTTCTCAAAGGGCAATTGTAGGTTAGATAGCTTGCTCGTAGACAATTGTGGCAGAGTCATAGCCTATTTTTATTTTGTAAAAAGATGTTTTATGTAATTTCTACCGATGGTATTGAAGAGGAGTCAGTAGATAAAACCGGTGAAGATCCACGATCCATAGTAAATATGTTTATAGAGAAAAATAAATTATCTAAGTTTGATTCAATCCCTCGGTAGTAATTCACAACAACTTTGATTGAGTCAGTCGATCATCTCGGGAAACAATTTTATAATACATCTTTGTGTAAAATAAAAAATGTTCCTGACAGTTTCCTGGAGAAGACTGCATTGACTATCGAAACGTCGGAGAAAAAAGAACAAAAAACTAATCCTTTATTTTCCTACGACACCCTCCCTCGGGAGAATGGCCGGCAATCAAAATTTTTTTTATTACTACCGAGGGATAGAAACAAACAAAGAGAATTCATTTCTCTCCAAAACATGTTTAATCACAATATATTAAAGTAGAAGCACAGGAAAAGTACGAAGAGATGGTAATAGGTCAGAATCCGTCCTCCGTTCTAGTTTCTACGGGATATGTAGACGAGATGGACTTATTGAGCAATAATAGTGTTTTATCTCGACAATTGGGCGTGTATGTCAGACTCCGACTTAACATTGTCTGACTATTTATATGTAAATAAATCAACACTCAAATGTAATGTGAAACGGTAGGTAATAAGCAAACCTTAGAAAATATTATAAATGTTTGTAGGCTATCGCGTATCGACTCTCGATTATGACAGTTCGAGTGCTGTAGCTGTTCTGTCGCTTTCATTCGCTGAAGCGTCGTCCTCTGTATTCAGCCCATTTTTATTACTAAATAAAAATGGATCGTTTGATTGGTGCAAGGGGCCCGTGAGCGTTGTCCAAGGAAAGGACCGGTTTGACGGGCCGACGCTGGAGTTTTTGCCGAAAGCTAACGATCGGCTACTCTCTGGCGATTTTAAATGATTTTATTACTTCAATGAAAGGGACACAACAAAGTAATTTATACATCTTTCAGAGAGATTATCTATTTTACAACCATTCTCGTAGCTGGACAAAAAATGCACATATTTTTTATAGCGTGAAAATATACATATTAGCTATATATCGGAAAACTTAAATCTATGTACATATCATGTTGGTGACCTTACGAATAGGGAAATGGTGACAAGAAACGCGGAAATTCTTATTAAATCAGCAAACGATACTGGTATACAAATAAATGAGCCCAAAACAAAATATATTATTACGGATAAATACAATACTTTCGAGGAGGATGAGCACCTCAAAGTAGGACAGTTTAGTTTTGAAAAAGTCAATAAATTTAGGTATCTGAGAGGACTATAAATGAGAAAAACAAGATAAAGGCTAACGTATGTATATAAAAAAAGTAATTAAACAAATAAAAAAATTAATGTTTTATTCGAATTCAGAATCCAAAAATAGATATGCATGTCAAATTTGATTGATATTGACTGAGTAGTTTCAGAAATATCACAGTATAAAAAATTACGTATTTCCTAAAAATACGTGATTCGAACTTTTAACATCTAAAAAGATGTTTATATGAAGTTTTAGCGAAACTGAAAATTTTATTATTACAAAGCTTCCTCTAGGAGGAAGCAATACTTCATCTGGGTGACGCATGTTTCTATGCGATAAGCAAATAGCCAAAGTCAAAATAATTTTCCAAAAACTTTAAGATTTTACAAATCCATAATACAAAAATTTATATCAAATTATATTTTTTTTAAATATTGAAGAAATATGATCTCAAATTCTTCTGAGCTTCAAAGTACGAGGATTACTAATATAGGATTTGATATTTATACACTTTATTGGCGGGGGGGGGGGACTGCACATATGAGCATCAGAAAAATATTTAATCAAATTGCCTAAATAACCTTTTCTAGAATTAGTCAGGTCGAATACTGCGATCCGATAAGATAAGCCTTTAAGTAGAATATATATATATATATATGTATATTTCAATAATACATTTTTTCCAAAACTCAATATTGAGAAAATTCAAGAATTGACGTAATATCGGCAAAACCACTGTTGTTCATTCATAAAAACATCAGGCAAACACTTTTTAAACTGATATATTTATATGTAAAAGTATACTTTAATTATTTACCAAATATACTGTCATCGCCCATTTTTTTGCCGTAATGGAGCATGCAATCAGCTAAAACTCCTTCTGGTTGTGGATAAGTTGAGGCTTTAGCTTGACCACTTAGTTTGCTGATCCCTTTGACAGCAGCCATTTTAGCTCTTGCTGTAGGATTTGGCTGCAGGAATTCCTTAGTCTTCATTTGTAGTTCTTCGACTAATTCAAACGTTACATCAGTTTTCTATAAAAATTATAACAAAATTCTTATTAATATAATTGTGATTACTGTTAAATTACTGTTAAATTATATCGACACACAAATAAAAAACGTGGTGAGTACATTATTTTTACTAGACCTATATTATTTATATATCTTTTATATATTTTGACGCGCTGAATCAAAAGATGGTCAATAATGGTCAATGATGGTCAATGGTGAATCAAAACCTAAATTTGTTTGAATAACCTTAAACTTCAAGGCTAAATGTATTTTTCCGCAGAAGTAATGCGGTCATTTGTAATCATCATTCCCTTTAAAATTGCCTTTACTTTACTGGGAATAAGCACAGCAAATTAATAGTACTTAATAGTAACCACAGCAACATGAGTAGATGATAGATGTACAACTACCTTAGAAGCTGCACATATATCTACAGCTGTAGTAGTCAAACTTGGACGTATGCTTGTAGTCGAAGAGTTGCATATGCGTGATAGCAGCGCAAATCTAATACTGCTGTTGCTAATGCTGATAATCTAATTATGCTAAAAAAAGGACCTAGTTGCAGTTGAATTCATACTATTAGCATTAGCAGCAACAGTATAACCTCAAACACAAGCAAAAGCACAGGTAGCAGCAGTAGTACTCGTACAACGAGTACAATATAGGTACTCGAAATAACCTTTAAGAGATACTTGCGCTGCGAATAATCACTTCATTTTCAGTTCGGTAACACTCTTTGCCGAATTGATATATAAACATGGCGTCTTCACTGTCAAGCTGTCATTTTGATGTGCTACTTGAATGTGTATGTACAGATTTTATTTGAGACCAATAGGTGAAAATCGAGATTGCAGAGAGTGTTGCATTTGTGGCTGAGTTAGCTGTTTGAAAACTTTTGAATCCAGATGTTGTCAAGAGACAAAAAAGAATTGGTTTAGAATCTTTGCTGTCAGGCTACTACTGTATGGTGCAGGTAAAGAGATAAAAACAGTCTTTGTCGAAACAAAACCGTCAGAAAAGCTTGTCATTGGTTGTCGGACGAATGCGCTAATATAGCCCAAACTGACTGCGTGCTAATTTATTTTATTACAGTTTCATTACAGTCAGTATTATTTACACTATAAGTGTTGAATATTATAAATTAATAAAAAAATTCGTTTGTTGAATAAATGAAGCATCTAAAAATAATGACTTCATAATTTGTTAGTTTTTTTTTAGTCTTTTTGTTAATAATATATTTTAGTTTTATACTGTTAGAAGTTACTTTTCTCGTTACTTTACACGTAAAATTGTTGTTATGCTCTCTTGTTTGTGCGTACATTCTAACTATAAATAAATACCTCAAAGAGTAAACGATATTTTAAAAAAGGAAACTCTATTTTTATCGTACAAGCGATATTATTGTTAAGATTTTAGGTAAGAAATCTCGTACGCAAATGAATTGTTATATATGACTTGTCACTCAATATAAAATAAAGATTGACATTCTGTTAGTCATACAATACAGAGTATAAATGATCAAAATATGAACAATAACTTTAAATGATACGCAAAACAAAATTGTATAATATATGCTCTAAATTTCAACGGAATAAATTTGATGGTTGAGAAGAGGAAAACCTCTTTTATCATCTACTCATCTTATCTATTCAGAATATTTTTACTTTATTCCGGCTAAATAGACAAACATTTTGTGCAGTTTGTATACCTATTTGAATTTTATAACCATAGCCATAGTAGCTTTAATTAGCAGTAAAAATACACAAATTAGAAGTTTCAATAAATATGAGTTTTTCTTGTCGCAATCTCAAAGCTGTGTTCTTCATCACCTTCACCACCTAGACTATCATCTTGTTGGAATGGTTAGTATATCTAGGATTGCTACGTTAACAAATAAATTTAAAAAATTAGG
The DNA here is from genome assembly GCA_020010945.3 of Muscidifurax raptorellus. Taxonomy (NCBI): domain Eukaryota; kingdom Metazoa; phylum Arthropoda; class Insecta; order Hymenoptera; family Pteromalidae; genus Muscidifurax; species Muscidifurax raptorellus. Next base: position 7,821 of record JAHUUD020000064.1, read on the forward strand.
CTCATTTTTCTCATCTTGTCCATTGAGATTATTATTTCTTTACACTAGCATACTACACGAAGATAACCTGCGGTTTGTATACGCTTTTTAGAATTTTATGACTAATCACATACCTGTTTGAATGAGCTGAAATAAAAAACACATATATTAGCAATTTCAATAAATGTTTCTTCAATAAATTTCAAAGCAGCGTTCATATTTGCCCTCTTAATCTCTGTCATAACATCATGACTCCTTCCTCGAACAATTTTCTTATACAGGATTCATTCATGACAGCAGAAGTCATGCGTGCGAAGTAAAACCTTACCTTCAAATTGTGATGAAAAGAACATGAGTTATCATCTAAATATTACAATCCATATTTTATCTAATATTTATTATTTTCTAAATATATGTTTTTTTATTTCAGTTCATTCAAATTAGCGTATATAAACCGCAGGATGTTCATCTAGGTGGCCGTAGCAAAGTAAAAATAATCCCAACGGATAAGATGAGTATTGAAAATTATGTTTGTAATCTTGTATGCGCTCAAACCTAATTTTTAAAAATTTTTTATTGACGTAGAAAATCCTGGATACAATAACCGTTATGACAAGATGACAGTGAAAGTTGTGAAAGTGAGGAGGAGTGGTACTTTCAGATTGTGACAAGAATAACATTAGACGTACCATAAGTAATTGAATTTAATGTAATATTAATTGCAATTTCTAATATATGTGTTTTTTCATTTCAGGTAACTGTTCGTAAGATTCCAGGTGAACTTATGGATCAAATGGGCTGAAAATTTGTTTAAACACATCGTGTAGTACTAATTTCAGCATGAACAAAAAGATTTTAATTTGAATGATAAGACAATTTTTCTTAAATGTAAATATTACAAAACTATTTAAAAAATAAGTAAAATGCTTATATTTCTGATAAAAAATTATTCTTAAAGTGTTCCAAATAAAAATCCTTCGTTCATCCGGAAATTAGTAGCCCAGCGTATGTACAAAAATTTTAGCCCATTTCATCCATGGGTTCACCTGGATTCTTACCGACAGTGCTTGAATTCATCGTACACTATAGGTTTTGTTATGAAAGTGTATCATGGTCAATATAGGTACAAACATTTATTTGCTTTTTATATATAATTTTAGCATATTAAAGGTATTAAAATTATTAGCTTTTTATATATACTTTATATCTTTTTTATACTTATAGCTTTTTATATATACTTTATAGCTTTTTATATATACTTTATATATTATTTATATTATAAAATCAGCTTTAGCTAAATTTCAGTTAAAATATTTTACCAATTATTTTATAAAACTCAGTTTTTACTTCAAATTTTAAAGGTCAAATTGGCCTCCTTAAAATTTTATCAACTGAAATACGCGTTTATTGTATACGACTAGGTCGTGAATGGAATTTCGTTTTGGAGTCCACCTCGCATTCTCTAGAAAATTGGAAATCCTGGATAAATAGGCACTTGGACTCGCTCATGTTCGAGTTAAATATTTTGCTCTCTGTTACGCCGCTGTTATGCCGCTTGGAATCAACAAATTGTTTTGACTTTTATATGAAATTCTCCAGATAGTATTCAAGTTCTTATGCACAAGTATATTATAAAAGCGTAGTAGTTACACTGAGCGATGACAAAGTTTAGGTAATTGTCATTTCAAGTGAATAAATGAAGATTTATATCGAGTTCCTACATCCGAGTCCTTACATCATTGCATCCCATAACTAAATAACTTACATCTCGCATCGACTACTAATCCAGTGACTACAATCACCCGCCGAGAGGACGAGCAAGCAGCAAAGCAGCAAAACGGCTGACTTGACAAAAGGTCGGTGTCAGTTCTATACGTTGCTAGTAAGCCAGCAAGAAGATTCTCTCTCTCTCACTCTTTTTCTCTCCCTCCATCCCCCTTTCCCTCTCCCTCTCTCAAGCTGACATATATTTCCGCTAACTCTGTGAACTGGGCGGTTGATTTTCAAAAATTAATAATTAAAAAATGTCCATAATTGCGGGTTCGTTAGCAGAGTTTGCAAATGCAATGCAAAAAACTGCGGAAGTTTTAGTTTTTTCATAATAAATAAAAAACTTTTTCCGCTATAATAAAATAAAAATGTATAGTTTGCTCACGTATTAAGCATCTGTTATGACTAAAACTTGTATGAATTCTTTGCTAATTAATTGCGGACTATGTAAACGAGTTCGTTGATTCAAAATTTGCGATGATTATTTAATAATCAATTAATATTGACTATTAAATATAAAACACCCGTGATTTACCATGGCTCTTCGTTACCTTTTGAAAGAACGGAACAGACTCTACAGACGGTTTCGCAGATAACGTCTCCCGCTGGATCTGTATTTTTATAGACTAGCGATGGACCATGCTCATAGGCAGATCGAGGATACCAGGCTGAACTATTATCATTCACGCCTGTCCTCCCTGACTGATGTCGGCGAGATCTGGAGAGAGCTTGAGAGACTTGGAATTACCACCTCCAAAGAAAAAACACCCTCTCGCTTCTTCATTGAATACCTCAATGCGCACTTCAGTGCAATCTTCAACGATCCGCTGGCCCCTGCCGTGGGGAAATATCAGCATACCCTGGAGGGTATGAGTATCCCCAGTGCATGCATTGAATAAAATCAGTTCACGAACAACTCTAACTGACTATCGACCAATCTCTCTCCTATGTTTCCTGTCCAAGGCGCTGGAGTGGCTAGTGCACAGACCAACCTCTGAGTATCTCGAGTCAAGACTCTGTCTTGATGACCTAAAAACTGGTTTCCGCACTGGCAACAGCACACAGTCCTGCTTGATCAGGATGACTGATGATGTCAGGCTTGGCATGAAGAAGAAGGAGGTAACTCTTATACTTCTCTTTGATTTTAGCAAGACGTTTGATACTGTGTGTCACGTCAGGCTACTCAGAAAGCTAACCTCTTTCGGCTTTTCTTAAACAGGTTATCCGCTGGTTCGCCTCCTACCTCACGGGTAGAAAGCAGGCTGATATTGGTGACAATAATGAACTCTCCACCTTTCAATCGTTAAACATGGGAGTACCACAGGGGTATGTACTAGGCCCACTGTTGTTCGCATTGTACATCAATGATTGTTACAGATAGAATTAAGAATAAATAAAGAACCATGACGAGGAGGAGCGGACAGAGAGAGAGAGAGATAATGCAATCGTATTTTTTTGAGTTTGATGTCAGTAAGAGCGGGCGCGCGCGTCGGCCGAGCTCCCATAGCGCAGAACCGTCTTGACGGTTCTGTGGCTTCTAGCCCCCAGCTAGGGGTGACTTGTCACCCTGAGGTTGTCATCGACCCCAAAGGGAGCTTGCTCCATGGTTTTGAGGGTCCCACGTTGCACGGGGAAGCCGAAAGGCGGGCCGTGGCACGTTCTCGGCTGAGGAGCAAGGCGAGGTAGCGACGACCCTTTACATATAAGGTAGTACGCAAGCTACAAAGTTCACGCGACTCCCTCTCTTTCTCTCCGCGATCCCTGTGCGGTCATCAGCGGCGAAATTAGGCGGCTAATTAGACATAAGTGGGGAGCAGTGGCAGATCCCGATCGATGCGGATCGACAGCGAGATCAGATGCACTCTGACCCTTGGTGCGAGTAGCTGGTCGAGTTATAGGCCACTACTCACTAATTCGACAAATAAAAGTATTATACATTTTTATAAGGTGTTCGATTATAAAATTATTAAAGTAATTCCTTCTACTGAATAATCCTGCTTTATCCTGAACAATGATATCGGCTTCTGTCTGGACACCGACTCTCTCTCTCTCTCTCTCTCTCTCTCTCTCTCTCTCTCTCTCTCTCTCTCTCTCTCTCTCTCTCTCTCTCTCTCTCTCTCTCTCTCCATCCCTCCCTCCCTCCCTCCCTCCCTCCCTCCCTCCCTCCCTCTCTCCCTCTCTCCCTCTCTCCCTCTCCCCCTCTCTCCCTCTCTCCCCCTCCCTCCCTCTCTCTCTCCCTCCCTCTATCTCTACGATCTCGATTCTCTTTCATTAATGAATCTTACGTCGTTTTCTGTATTCCCCTTCAATCAAGCAACCATTTAACATTGTTAAAATTAAAGATGACTCATAATAAAGGTACCACAACCAGTTGGTCGACAGCCATTTTTTTTTATTTTGAGGCATTTACATTCAAATAACAGTAGTAGATTATTTATTCTATAATTATTATTCTACGTGCCAGAGCGTCTGTGGCTCATTTGGTTAAGGCGCACGCCCTAACTGGCGGTTACACGCTTACTCAAGGGGTCGTGGGTTCGATTCCCGGCGAGGCCACTCGGAATTATTCTGAGTTGTTTTTCAGCGGGAAAAGTACCTCAACTGCGGCTGCTTTGGGGCGGGTTTTTCTCCGGAATTTTCCTTCGACTTCAGGCCGTCGATTTGTTCGGAGATAATTTTCAGAAATTTCAAACACCTTATTTTAACATTTAAACAATTTTACTTTTGTTGAGAATATTTTTATTATTTTTGATGTTTTGCTTGTATGACTAAAAATAAAATATCAACACTTAAAGTTAGCAGGATATATCAATACTTACAGGTAGGATACAAGAACTATACGCTTACAGCATATAGTTCCTGTATCGTCAATGCAGTGATTTTTTTTAAGACAATAACACAATTTATAATATATAAATTTACATAATTATATAAACACTAACATTATAATTGTAAGTATAACGTGTGATCATTACAACGACATAATACAAACTGTGAACAGTGAAAATAAAAATATCTTTTGCTTATTCGAGAATTGTTTTGTATTAATAGTCTTTTTTAACTTATCAATATATTCATGAACGTCGCCGTATAAAAGACCTTCGTAGAGCAGTGATGGCCTTGAAAATCGTAAGATAAATTTAATATAATTATATAATATTGAATTTTTTGGTAAGAATAAAAACTCAACGTTTATACAAAAAAATTGAACTTTTATGAAATAAACAATACAAGTATCAATACAAATAAAATATAACTAAAACAAAAAAAAAATTTTATTAAAAAAAATTACTTTCGAATTAAATTCTTCATTGTTTAATTCTATAAAACATTATCCTAATACTGTAAAAAAATTTTATTTTTTAATAGAAATTTTTTTCGGAAAAACTTCTTGTTATAAATATTATTATCATTAATTTCATAAACCAAAAAAAGTCGATAATAATTTCTTGCAAATTTTTATTTGAAATATTAAATTTTAGTAATAACACATTGAAGATGGCTACACATATTTACAATATTTTTGATAATGTTAATAGGAGTAGTCATCCCCACTAAAATGAAAACACTTAACTTTATTAACTTTCAATGGTAGCCATGAGTGAAAATAAGCATTTTAAAAATAAAAATCAATAAGTATATTGTGACTGATCCTTACTAATCACTCAAAGATAAATAATTACAATGGGGGTTGCTCACCCCTCGTGTGCACTTTTTTGAAAACTCGAAACAGGTCAAATATAATTTATAATTTTCTTTACAAAATGACATTTTTAAACTAAATTTAACTTTTCATTGTTATTTCAAAAACATATCTGAAAAAATTGATATTTACCATTCTAAAAATATAGTGTGCAAACCTTCATCATTAAAACTATGCCCATATACTCATCTTTTTACAATACTAGAGTTGGCACAGTACACGCTGCACCATAACTTAGAAGACGTTTAGATTTCCTGTTTTAGACGCATGTGCACTACATGAGCCAATCATATAACGTCTATCTTAGCTTCACAAGATTTGTTAATATCTTTTTTATATAGGGAACCAAATAGGCGTAGATTTCATGAACAAATTTCGATTATATGTCGAAATATTAAAATAAACAGTTTTTAGGGGATGAACTTTAAGGGCAGTTTTCACTTCTTAGATATGTTTTTACTAAATAAAGAAATACGTGTCGATTATTTTTTGATACTCCACTCACCCACGAAGTTTCATAAAAATCGAAGGCGCACACCAACTATTCTTTCCTTGTGAGTCTTACAGGTATGCTGATAACTTCACGACTCACCCGTCGGTAAACTAAATTCGGATCGATTGTTGCGATAGAGATCGAATCATATATTGTACTATAACGCAGGAACCTATCAACAAAATCATTTAAAATTTTAATAGTAATGACTTTTTGCTATAATAAATCGGTGCGATCGATCCCGAGGACCAAACGGGAAAAAGTAGGTAATTTTATTATCTTTCAAATGCATTATAGCTGAAATGTTTGTAATAATGGGATGATTGAAAAAATACAAAATAGTGTTTTTCAAAAATCAAAATTGGTCATAAAACGAAAACTAGTAAGCGGAATAAAAAATTACTAATTTTCCCGAATTCAAAATCCAAAAATATATATACATGTAAAATTATATTGATATTGACTGAGTAGTTCTAGAAATATTACGGTATACACATGCACACACGCACAAACACACACACACAGACACATCCATACTGATGTTTCTAAAAGCACGTGATTCGAACTCCAAACATCTTAAATTGGATTTCTAACTCGTTTTTGACGAAATCCAAAATTTTACTATTACAAAGCTTCCTCTAAGAGGAAGCAAAAATGTTGACACATTTTATTTTTATAGAGCTCGAGAAACATATTTTTAAAATTGGCTTAAAATATTGCATTTATGCTCTACTTTAATAAAATAGAAAGACCCGAGACGTTCAAGTAATTTTTATTTAACGTTCATTGAGGAACACCGTGGGGTACACACTGAATTTTGAAACGGCATTGAATTTTCGGTCACCTATGCAAAATCCGTAAGTACCATTGGCTTTTTGTACCATGATAACCATGCATCTCCTCTTCGATATTCTTCGATACTGGGTAATTTCCCTGCTTGATAGGCGTAGTAAAGCTCACATCAATGGCATGTAGAATGAAAGTCCTGCAGCCAGGTAAGTGCTCGTTCACTGGAAGTCATTGCTGAAGCAATTCATTTAGGCGAATACGCTGTTGTAATGTAACATTAGCTAGCTCGATAACAGCAAGGGCATTTTCCTTCTCGCCCGTGAGACCTGATAACTACAATGGCACTGTCTCCAATGTACCGTGTATCTCGACAACGTTTTGCCAGGCTCGAAGCGTAGCGTAAAATTTACGTATAAAATCTGCCCCTAAAATATAGGCTGAGTCGAATTCGGTCACTATCATGACTTTTACATATTTTCAACGACCCAAACTGTCGAATGATAAATACACTGAAACGGGCCAAGCAATGCCGGGGCGAGGCCGTGTGTAGGGTTCGAGACTCGATGTGGGAAGAGGCGAGAATGCACTCGAGGAAGCAAGATTGAACTTACAATCACCCAGCACTATCGGTTGAGTGAACATAAGCTTTCCCTACCCTCTGTAATGGAGAAACTATCAGAGGGAAGCTGCTCGTGTGCACCGAGATTCGTGGAGGGAGATCTACTCCACGAGCTCCGCACACTTAGGTAATCCACGCAGCTTCGGACCAGTGCGTGAGGATCCACCTTCTCACGACCAATCCGTACTCGATAGATACCCACTTAAGAACAGGGAACTACCTTCCTCATCCCAAGGGATATTCGAGAGGGGAAGGGTGAACAAAGCAATGACTGTAATGTAACAAAGAATTAAATAAATTATTGATATATATTGTTTCAAGAATACAGATCTGGTCTTATGCTAAATGGAAAGGGGGAGAGTCCCCTTAGTACTGTTCGAGAGCACACTGCTCGTTTGCATACTAGGTACTAAGGAGACAGAGCACTTGGAGAGGACGACAGTTCTCCTTGTGCTTTCCGCGCTAGAGCCAGATCGTAAGTGATCGCTGCTGGCTGCGGGTCTCCTTTTATATCCGTGGCCGTCCCTCTCTCCAATGCTTTATGCGCGCACGCCATCTACTTGCGCTTAGGTAGGCTATTACATGTGAATACTATCGCTCACTTAGTCGGCAACTTATCTCTTAGTATTTATCGGTAAGTTATCCGTTGGTGGTCTCTTACCTACCACGTGGGACCGCCGTCTCAACACATAGCCATAGATCGTCACGAGCTGGATGTTTGCGAGTTTTGCTCCAGGACCTTTATAGGACGTAATAGGTTGATCGCAGGCCGAGTCAATTTAAATGCCAATCGGACCGATTGTGCTACGTGATTCTGATGACTTGTTTGATAAAGGTGCGTCATCGCTTTCTAAATCAAGCGATACGTTAGAGGATAATGTTGCCCCCAGGACAAGTGCTGACCTCACTTACTTCTTCCCCAACTCTTGTCCTGACTTCTCTGAACACTCCGGAGAGGTGCACAACGTATGTTACGGCCAAAGGCAACTATAACATGTGACATCGGGCCTACTAGGTCCATGAGCCCTTTCATTTTTATTCTGGTCGCTAACAATAACATGAAGTTATTTCCTTGGTTTTACTTCTGTCACCTCTTCAATAATAACGGTAGAAGAATTCTTTTGATTATTATTATTCTTCCCTCTATTCTGTGAGTTATTTCCATCAGCCGTACTGTGCTTCAACAGCGGCTGTTGTTGCGTGGCATGACTCAGAAGACTTATTTGAGCAAGCGTCTCTTACACTATGCTCGCGATTTGAGCACTTGAGAGCTTTAAGTCTGATCCAGATGGTCCTTCCATGGTGCTAACGCTCGGTGCCTTCCCCATGGCAACTGGAGTGGGCGTGGGCTTCTCCTTGTAAGTGACATGGGGAAGTAAACTCGCTCTGGTAGAGGCGGTTGCGTGGTCTCGAGCACGAACCAACTTCTCAGAACTCTCGCCAGAGTTACTAGCGTACTGAGATCTGTAGGCACGATCATCTTGACTTCTGGTAACATATTGTCGTATATTATTTTGAACTGGTCATCAGCTACTGGTGGCCCATATAGCGGTAGCTCATCAAGCGGCGGTAGTCGGTGGCTTATATAGGAAAGGGAATCGGGAGAATAATCAAACGAACCATCGAGCGATTCAGATAACGTAGCGTTTATTCAATACTAGATAGATGCGTGTGTTTTGCGATTTCGCGTCGCGAGAAGGCCGTAAAGTAGAGTCCGGATCTGCGGCTGGGGCCAAATGCCTCACCAGTCGATCGCACGTAATTAAATATATGTTTAACTCTACTTTATCGCTGCGATGATCTTCGTCATTTCTACTGGCCAGGCAGTTCCTTCCTAAATCTTGCCGTAGATGCTGGGTTGCTGTTGCTGCTGTGCTGCCGTTGCTGCATTTCCTGCTATGGCTGCTGTGGCTGATGTTGCTGCTCTTGCTGCTAATTTCACCTTTGGTAGTGGGTGAAAAACTAGACTATTCACTAGTGCGGATCAAAGTTGATTGAACTCGAATTTCCCTCTAATTGCGAGTTCCCTCTATAGGCCTTCCCGCGTTTTACTTATCCGAGCCGACGTGCGCGTCTCGCCGCCCGTTATAAAATATATATACACATATATATATATATATATATTTATACATATATATATATATATATATATATATATATATATATATATATCCGTAATAAAAACGAAATAAGAACACACTTATTTATAAAACATCAAACTGGACGTTATTCAAACACAGCAATACTTGTGCTCTTAACAGCTCACATAATAATAACACAGGCACACAAAAAAAAGTTATCTGTACCAGAAACTAGATCCATTGATTCTTATGTATTTTGATGTGCTGAAACCAAATCCAAGGTCAGAATAGCCCATAGACCCTCGATTTTTTTTAAATCGTAAAAAATCGCCCTCACATATGGAGTTACGCGCTTTTTTGAGAGTGAGCAGCGCATCAAAATACATGTAGTACAGCATTTACAGTAATTTTCGAATACTGTTAAGTCGTATACCGAAGGTGGTTTTTTGCGATTTAAAAAAAATGGAGGGTCTACGGGTTATTCTGCCCTTGGATTCGCATCAAAATACATAAGAATCAATGGATCTAGTTTTTTTGTGAGCCTGTGTAAATCAAAGACCTATTATATTTGTGGTTAGTGGCGCCAGAGGTCTGTACGGCTAAATGTACAAACCTTTATAATTTAGAGCGATTGTACATTTCGCCGTACAACATCATATTACTTATTGAAAAGATCAACTAGTTTTAAATTAACATCCATATAAGTATCCATATGAGTACAATTTCATAATATTTTTTATTCTGTGCTTACCCTTTCCATGTCTACGAAATCAACATCAAGCTTAGTTCCTTCAGCACCACCCATTTTTTCTGTGACATACTGAAAAAATGTATTTTATTTAAAATAAATTCTATGTAAAGTGATATAAAACAAACTTATTAAGTAGAATATAAAACTTTCTATATCAATAAAACATTCTAAGAAATTGTTTAAAAATGTTTGTATATAGAGACACAAGTTTGTATATTTTAAAGAAATACTTCTATGAAATTTGAATCAATATACAATATATGATTGTAGCAAATGTGGAGCGGGTGGGACAGGGGGAGGGGGGTCGAATCCGCATTGAAACGTAAAAACAACATAATTCAAACCTTATTGAGAATTTAGACTTTACTTGGGGTTGCGGGCGAGCGAGGGCTGAAAGGAGCAAGTGGTTAATTTGTGTTATATTCGGGGGTTTTACTCCGTCAGAAAGGTCGAAGAGGGGTCTGTTTGTGGGGATTTTAGATAAAAGGTACGAAGAAGTGTAGACGTGGAAATTGAAACAACGAAACAGTTCCGATTTATTTGAACAATTAAACAATATACGTGACATTGAAGAGAAATACGTCTCGAAGCCATAGACGTGCTCCGTTTTGGACGACGTCGCAAACGGGAGTGAGTGGTCGATGGAGTTAGGCAATTACAGCAGATTCGATGGGGATTATCCCTCCCTACATCGTTACTAGTTGCTTACACTGTATTTTTAACAACGCCATTCTCGTATAGATCGTCCCCGATCTACGGTTCGCTTTCAACAGACATTGCGCGATTTTGAGTTACAATTTCATTATTACCCGGTAATTGACACTCGCTTTCGCTTTCTACGAATTTATCGTGTTCATCTATCTGGGATTTCCATAATTTTAGTTAGGAAGCGTGAGCATTGGTTCTATAGCGTTTCGTGCCTTTGTTTTCCTTTAAATGTATTATGCTATACGTATCACACGGTAGCACTTTTGCCACAACTAACAAATTACATCGATTTTTATATTTAAGTTTTGTGGATTCGCCGGTGGTTACAGAGTTTGACAAAATACAAGATCGCCTTCCTTAAATTTGACATTTTTAGCACGGTTTTTATCGTATCTCGTTTCCATTTCTTATTGTTCTAGTTTAATTGTTTAATTTTGTTGGCGAGTTCAGTAAGTCGGTCGACATGTTCTGGGTTATACTTTTCATTTATTTCCGTGAATTGAATTAATACACCTTCATCTTGGTTAGGTATAAACCCAAACAAGGATTCAAAAGGACTTTTGCCAAAAGCAGCGTATTGGGCCTCATTAAAATCCAGCTGAATGCTTTTCATTTTTACATACCAATCTTTACAATTCTGTATTACTGCGCTAGCTTGTATGAGCGGAACTAGGGTTCCGTTTACGTGTACAACCTGGCCGTTGAGTTGCAAATGTCTAGGTAAAGTTAGGATATATTTTATGCCGTGCTTTGAACAAAACTCATGAAATATCTTTGCCGTAAAACACATTCATCGATCGGAGATGATGCGTGCCGGCGCGCCGAAGACGCAAACAAAATTTTCTAAACATTTGAGTACATTTGACGCTTTTGTATCTCTCATGGGAGTTGGTAGCACGTATTTTGTCAAATTATAGATTAATACGAAGACGAAATGCTTGTCGATCTGGTCGTGATTTTGATTCTAGACATTGAAAGCACGCATAAAGATGCCGTTTGACGTAGCGACGCTTTCTGCAAAAATAGTATTACGCGACAATAACTCGTACGTGCGTTCTACACCCTGATAGCTATTACCACCATAATAGCGAACCACTAAGCTTTTTCGCAAACCATTGGGGATTGCATAACACAAACGATCCTTAACTTGCTTATACAGTATATTATCGACTAATACGAATTCGTCGCTTGTAATTTAGTTCTTCATCGTTATAGTGGAATACTAGTACATTCTCGCTTTGCTTAATAATATTGAAAACACCAATTTCAATGTTCATGGTATTTATATACAAAGCGCCTCGGATCTCATCTAAATCGCGTGAAATTTTGTCAGATTTCCCTATCAGTGTACAGCTGAGAGCGTCTACATGGACTAACTTAGCGCCTTCCCGATAAGCTATTTCGATGATATAGTGCGGTTTATATTAATATATACAAGCTTGACAGTCTATTCCAAGTTTGAGCGGAATCTTTATCAATAGTCGACGTAATCGCGAAATCGACCATATAATAGCTAGAATCTCTAATTTGCTAGAATGGTAGTACTGATCGGCTTCACTTTGTACGACTACTGATTGAGTAGATCAGATTAATCTTGCCTTCCGAGTCACGTCGTAATAACATTCGGGCTAACACAAGGGCACTAGCATTTCGACGACCGCTATTCATACGATACTATTTCAAAACATTTGATGCATAAAATGCTATTTCAAATCTGCGTTGAATATAGTGCTATTTCAAAATTGCGTGCAATATAGTGTTATTTGAAAAGTGCGTGCAATATAATTCTATTTCAGAATAGCGTTGCACATAATGTTAACTTAAAATCGCGTTTTACACAATGCCGTCTTAAAATCGCGTTGCATATAATGCTATTACAAAAGAACATCAAATAAAATGTTATTTCAGTAAACTAAATAATTTTAATGTAAATTTCCAGAACATCGGAAGAAAACGAGTTCTACGTGTTTTTTCGTTTACGAACATGGGAGCGTAGCAAGTTCTTTTCAACTAAAACAAATAATTATGTGAAAAGTAATTCTCTAAACCTAGACACCGAGATAAAGCTAGTTTCACGCTCTCCCACACAGTAGATGAGCAAGAGTAGCGAATTTTTTGTACATATAAAACCGAATAATATAAAATAGTCAAACATATAAACTCTAAACGTTGTCACGAGGAGAAAGCGAGTTCTAGGCTATATCGCCAAATCCAAATGCGATCTTGTCAACGCGCACTTATTTTGTCAACAAACGCATATATATGTATATGTCTATACTAGGTTAATTCAAAATCAGTCAGCGGATTCTATAGTTACTAATAGTTACTATAGAATCCGCTTACTGATTTTGTATTAACCTAGTATAGATATATACTTATATATGTGTTTGCGGTGTTCAGGTTTAGAGAAATACTTTCTGAAATAATTATTTGTTCTAATTGAAAAGAACTCGCTACGCTCCCATGTTCGTAAACGAAAAAACACGTAGAACTCGTTTTCTTCCGATATTGAAGTCTGAAAATTTACATTAAAATTATTTGGTTTACTGAAATAACATTTTATTTAACGTTCTTTTGTAATAGCATTATATGCAACGCGACTTTAAGAGGGCATTGTGTGAAACGCGATTTTAAGTTAACATTATGTGCAACGCTATTCTGAAATAGAATTATATTGCACGCACTTTTGAAATAACATTATATTGCTCGTAATTTTGAAATAGCATTATATTCAACGCAGATTTGGGATAAGAAGCTTATGCACGCGCTTTACAAATACAATCATATACAATTTTCTTTGAAATAGCATTTTATGCGTCAGATTTTTTGAAATCCTATGAATAGCGGCCGTCGATTTGTATGTAGTTCAGTATATTTGTTTAAGTCAAATGTTTGTAATATCGGACGTTCGGTTAATTTATCCCGTAGACACGTGAATGCATAACTGGTTTCTTTATCGTAAACAAACGGTTGGTTCTTCTTTGGTAACTTACTAAAAAATTCAGCGATTTTTGCTATCTAGGGTACAAATTTCCTAAAAAGTTTAGTTAAGCCCAAGAATCTACGGATGTCATGAGCATTTCGTGGAATTGGAACGTTTTTAACTGCATTTATTTTTAATTCACCTGGTTTGATGCCCTTCTCTGATAATTCAAAACCCACATAAAGAACTTGTTCTTTTAATAACTGACATTTTTTTATATTTATTGTTAAACCTAATTCGCGTAACACTTGTAAAACTGAGATTAATTTCGGACGCAAGTCTTTCCAGCCTTTACCTGCAACTAAAATATCATCCAAAAAAATAGCACTTCTTGCTCGGGGAATGGATCTAAAATTTTATTCATAAATTTCAAAATATATGCAGGACCATTCGTGAGACCAAAAATTAAATAGTTAAATTCTGCCGTTTCATTGAAAGTAATAATTGCAGTTTTATGTTTTGAATTTTCCGCAATCGATAATTGGAAATAACCATTAAATATTGTAACGCCACACGTTGTGTGTGTTACATAGCAGAGCAGGGTGCGATGGTGCAACCACCAGTCCTGCTCATGCTGATAGAGAAAAACCTAACTAACGAACAGAGTGCATAGATTTAGGAAAGGCTCTATGTAACCAATACGACAAACCCTTCCCAACACCTAACCCCTCACCTGCTAAATCCTACCTAATTAAAATATAGAATAATAGAAATAGAATAAAAATTTATTTTGCACAAGTCAAAAACATTTTGTACATATCATAGTCATATTGTAGTCAATATACATTTCGTCGATATGACTTTACAATGCGCAACCTTTATTCATCGTCAACTCGGTACATATAACGGCGTATTGCTGTCCTAAAACTACTAAGCGACGGAAGACTTCTCGATTCGCGCGGTAGCGAATTCCAAAGTCGTGCACCCTGGGAACTGAAAGACTTCATCCCAGCCTCAGTACGCGAATTTGGGACGACGAGTTCTTTGGGGTCCCTGCTCGAGGTCCTAGACTGGTTTCTCTCAAAAAGAGCAGCAAGATATGGAGGCTGCCTCATAACTATAACCTTGTACAGCACGACCGCGGCAAAATACTCTCTCCTCTCTCGAACCGTTATCCATCCCAATTTCTTTCTGTACGGGGAAATATGCTCGTCCTTCCTAACACCACAGATATACCTTATACAAGAATTCTGCAGCCTCTGAAGTCGAGACTCAAGCTCCCCTGAGATATCCATATAAACAAGAGAGCAATAATCCAGATGGGAGATTACAAGAGCACTAGCTAACCGCTGACGAAGCGCCTCCCTTGTGCAGGATCTGAAAGATCTGAGACCATATAAAGCCCTATTTACTTTACGACCAACTGCATCAACCTGCGGCTTCCACGTCATTTTCGAGTCCATCACAACACCAAGGTTAGTCACAACGTCAACAAATGGAACGAAAACGCCACTTTCAACCTCAATGCCGGGCAGCTCTAGACTTCGTATTTTATTAATGTTATATTCCGAACCAAATATCACAGCTTTTGTCTTGCTAACGTTGAGGCGAAGCGCATTCTCGGTCGCCCACGCCGACACAGCTCTCGCCACCATCGACAAACGATGCACACCCTCCACAAGATTGTCTCTAGCTACCTGAGTATATGTTTGGAGGTCATCCGCATAAAGCAAGTGCCTAACACCGTCTGATAGTGAACCCTCAGGCCCCTGAAAATTGGCCAAAACATCCTGAAGATCATTTATGTACAAACTGAAAAGCAGAGGTCCCAACACCGAGCCCTGTGGTACTCCAAGATTGGTAGTGAGCCAATCTGACTCGCCGTTAGTTTTTGTAACTACTCGATGGTTACGCCCTGTGATATACGATCCAATCCACAGAACCACCGACTTAGAGAACCCTAACCTAATCAGCTTGCTAAGGAGTTTAGAGGGAGAAATGGTGTCAAACGCCTTGCTAAAATCAAACAGCAGAAGAATAGTCAGTAGCTGCTTCTTGCTGTTAATGCCCGCTCTGATATCCTCCGTCAAGCTTAGAAGCGCCGTCTGCGTGCTATGGAACGGGCGAAAGCCCATCTGACGGGAATCAAGAAGCTTCTTCGATTCGATGTATTCCGAGATCTGATCGTGAACGATCTTCTCAAGTACCTTGGCGAGGAAACACAGCAGAGCAATTGGACGGAAGTCCGAGGCAGTCGATGGAATTGCTCTTTTCTTCAGAGGAACCAGATGCGCCCTCTTCCATGCCGCAGGAAAAACTCCCTTTGGCAGAGAAAGGTTAAAAATTGTAACCAGATGATGACCCAGAACCGGAAGAGACTTTGCAATGATATCCTGAGGAATACCGTCTACCCCTTTCGCCTGTGATGTAAAATGTGCAACAGCCAGAACAACATCAGAAAACGTTACATCACGAAATTTAAAACCATCTTCACTTGCCGTTGCAAGGACAGCATGCAAGTCCTCCTCACGCTCTGACTGAGAAATGGAAACACCCGCAAAATGAGTATTTAATTCATCTGGTGAAAAGCCATGTAATTCCTCTCTAGTCCTACTTAACAGCCCAAGATTGCGGAGCTCATTCCAGATGTTTTTATCGCCATCCAAGGCCTCCGAGATTTTATTCTGAATGAAGACATCCCGCGCCTCTGCCGTGCGTAGCTCAGCCTCCGCAGCGAGCGACTGAAACTCAGTCCACAGGCGATTCTCACGCGTACGACGAAACCGACGTCTAACAGCATCACGTCGATTATACAGTTCTTGAAGCTCGACGTTGATCCATGGCGAGAGTTTTTATTTGGTTTAAACTGCTTTAAGGGCGCAAGTTCATCAATAGCAGCTGCGACATTTCGGCTGAGAGATTCAAGCTTCTTGTCTAATGTCTCAGCAGGACAGAGGACAGTTGACCAGTCAAGCGTCTCAAGGAGAGAAAGAAGCTCACCCCGCCTAACAGATTTAAAATCTCTGAAATAAAAGGAGCTCAAAGTAGGAGGTGACGACCTAGGAGCAGGGATGGTTAGATCAATGATGTTGTGCCTGCTCGGAAAGGTCGCCATCAAGTTATTCCTATCCAGAACTGTCTCACCCTCATCAACAAACATCACATCTATCCAGGTGTGAGAATCCGCAACATGGAGAGTCGGGCCATGATCAACGAGCTGAAGATTCAGCTCACAAGATAGCTCTCTGATGAAATTTGCATCCTGGGACGCCGACAACATATTTGCGTTCAGATCTCCCATTATTATGCGATGGTCAAAGTCAACCGCATGTAGTCTTAAGTTATCGAGAAGGTCTGAATTCTCAGTGAAAGAGACACCCGGTGGTCTGTAAATCACAGCAATAAAAACAGGGGGTAATTGGCCCCTCTGTACTGTACACATGAGATATTCTGGAATTCCCGGTTTGCCAACATCTGTCATTGTTGAGGATGAACACAACAGAGTAGCCTTGTAACTATTATGGATATAAAGAGCCACTCCACCCCCCTGGGTATTCCTATCCTGTCGAAGAACCGAGTATCCATCAACCTGCGCAAACACATCATCAACATATAGCCCGAAACGCGATTCAGCCACACCAAACAAGTGATAGAAGGGACGAGCACCTACAATGAATTGGCGAAACATTTCCATATGTTTATTCAAGGACGTTGCATTTAAGAAACCAGCCCTCAATCCCTCGAGCTCAGTCCCCTCAGCCTTTTCTCCGTCTAGTCAAACATTATTAGCCGTATCCCGCGCTTTGTCACACGAAGATACTGTATCGTTCGCAGAAATACAGTTTTGTACCGCTGTCACTATATTTACAGGGTTAGTGGCGCGAGTTGCGCTGTCATAAGACGCAGCAATTGCGTGCAAGTCAGCAGCTGTCTTAAACGCGTGAGCAATATCCCCGTCTCGTCTTTTTACCATAAAACGACCGCCTCTGTGCCAAACATATTTAAAGCCTAGTCCACGAGCCAGGCTTTTGAAACTTCTAAATTGAAGAAAAAGTTCCTTCTGTAATAATTCATTTATAAAAATTTTTCTATGAATTAGGCCATTACTAGTTTCCTGGTCCAAAGACGAGACGTTAATATGTCTAGTATTTAGGCCGGTGAAACGATGCTTCGCACGCATGATGTCTCCCATCAACAACCGATTCGATAAGCGAACTATCCACGGCGACAATCGTTCAGCCTTCTCTGCTGTGCACACACTTTCCGACCGGAGCAAACGCGTGGAGACGATATCGGCCCTCGCGACCGATGACAAGATGGTGCTGAGAACAGCATGGGCCACATCACCACGCTTATCCTCCGCACCATCGAATATGCTAGAAACTATAATTTCAGCAGAGTTCTCATCACCATCCAGCCGAACCGTTAAAGGACCGCTTGAAGGATTGCGACCCTCCTTTTTTCGGTTTCTACCTCGCAATCGACGGGGACTTTTACAAATTTTGAAGTCGCCTAGAGAAACGTCATTATCCGCAGAGGCGCCTGCGACATTACTAGAATTTTTTGAAATAGTATCTCCGACGGCAGCGCCCGCACTATAAGCAGAGGTATCCAAGCTCCTGAGTGATACGAATACTTGGGAGACATCAGTACAACGAACACCTATGTCCTCTGTAGTGCCACCATGATCCGAGCTGGATCTGTCCTCACTGTACTTTGATGCTGTGATATCAACAATCTTTTCAATTTTTTGCATTAAGTTATTTAATTGTTCCTTGAGCACTCTATTTTCCTGAAGCAAGAGCAGGCGATCATTATGCAAACCATCAACCTTAGTATTTTGCTCGATTATTATTTTTTCAAGTGACGACACTTTATCTACTAGAGTGTCAATAATACACGATTTCTCAACCGCTGGGGCCGGCCCCTGATTAGCAGTACTAAGTTTTCTCTCCACAAGAGATCTAAGATCACCCATTGCCGTCTCAAGTAGACCAAATTGTGATGTAAACAGATCCAGCATGGTCGGTGGCAAATTGCAAAAACGTAGCGCGCTTAATTCTATCAACGAATCTCCGGCTACCTGTTTCCTATCGCAGTTAGGTTTCTTGGAGGCAACAGCTGGCGTTGAGGCTGTAAGGTTGTCCTTAAGGGATACCTTAGCACTTGTAACATCACTGTTCATATTATCGATGTTATTAACAGTGCTGTTAATGTTTATACTGCTGGAGTTGCAATTGATAACAGCGTTATTATCAACTTCATTATTATTACTATTACAACTGTTATTACTATTATTATTGCTTTTAAAAGACATAGCATTATCTTTAACTTTAATTTTTGCATTATTATTATTACTACCACTGTTGCAACCAATAGGAGTATTTTTTGTTTTACTCCCATTAGCAGTCGGTGGTATTTTATTACTGCTACGATTTGTGTTATTGTTACTATTGTTATTATTAATTTTAACATTAACAGTCTTTTTCAACGCCAAGCCCTTACTTCCTGTTTTATTTATTTTATTAATATTATTATTTATACTAATACTGCCATTGCTAACCTTTTTATTATTAATGTTATTGTTATCGCCGTTGTTACTACTATTACTGTTATTATTATTGTTATTATTAATATGACTCTTATTTGCTTTGTCTTTGTCTGCACCGAAAATGCGTTTTTCGCGACCTAAGCTATCAGTAGCAGCACCTGATTTCACCGTCGACCCCATCGCATTGCATTCTTGGCATATGTAACTAATATTATTGTCAGTATTATCATCTATGTTATTATCAAGTACCGACCAAACATGGCAGATATCATGATATGGTTTATCGCAGTCGTTACATCTGCGAATAACAGCATTAGGACGATTTATTTTCTTGCATTTCGTACATGACAACGGTGCCATAATTATTATTAATAATTAAATGACTCAAGAAATACAAGAAATAAATAAAGTTGAAAAATCACAATTAAAAATTAAAAAAAAAAAAAAAAAAAAAAATTTAAAAAAAAAAATTAAAAAAAATTAAAAAATTAAAAAAAAATTGAAAATTTGAAATTTAAATTTAAATTTAAATTTAAACTCAAGACAATTTCGCGCTCAGTTCAAAGATGCGCACGCTCGAAGTCGACAGAGCAACCAACCTACGAGAAATTCGGTGCAGATGTACTCGCGCTCTAGTGGCGAAAATTATTCGCATACATACAGCAACGATGACTAGCGTTTTCGCGCGACTGGAACAGGCCAGCACTCCCGAAAAGATCTAACCTCAACGATTTTCTGTCTTGCACCACAAGTGAACCGTCACCCCGATGATCTTCCCCTTGGCTCGACGTTGATGATGACGGCGATGAGAGAGAGACCCGACGACGACGACAGTGCAGATGAGAGACAGACGGCTGGAAAATCCCGGTGACAGCCAGAAGTTGAGGTTATGTCGGCCCGCCGAATTTCAAGCAGCGAAAAAAGCCAAAGTACACCGTTCTTCCGACAATAAATTCTTTCAACAGGACGGCTACAAAGCAGCCACCTGTAAAATAAATCCACGCACAGCGTGGCAGTAGTAATAATTCTTAAGAAATTTGAGAGAGAGAATACAGGTCTACTACGCAATACCCATATCTTCCTTTATACCTTCCTTTCTTCAATGCTCTGGCAGGCGTTGAGTTGTTGGGAGGCCAGTCACCATCCCAACGAGTCCCCTGTAAATAGAAAAGATATTAATAACTTATCAGAAGAGAGAGAAATAGTTAGTGCAGTGCAACGACACAGACTGACTTACCACGACTCCTAGGCAGCTCCTACAAAGAAGAAAAGATTACTACAGGATCACCACGATGAACTATAGAAATGAAATGTACTTGCTACTGCTCAAGGAGTCACCATCGAATTACGCTGCTTCACTGGACGTCTTGACAGAAGAAGGGAACAGACCATAAGTTTAACTAACATCTTCGAATACTGTGTCCAGGAACGTCGAGAAGGAGACGGGATGGCCAACTCACAGCACTAGTAGCTGGAACAGCTGACTGGTCGTAGTTTCACTACACCAGGAGGAAGCCGACCCGGTACACACTCGCCGCACTGTACATCGTAGGTCATACTGTAGCAGCATTCTCGCTCTCGTTCGCTCTCTCTCTCTCTCACGCATATACCTAAAGTCCCTTCCCCGTCACGTGGCTGGCCCTCTCAGCGTCTCGACGGCTGTTAAGGAAATTACGCAATCGAGCCTCGCCGCTGCCGAATCTCCATAGCCTCGATCACTCTGTTCCGGGATATTACTCGCATCACCTCGCTTTGACATCGCACTCGACACCCTCGACAGCATCGCCATTAGAAATCATCCGCCGACGCAGTCATTATCGAAAACCTTGTGCCGCACACCGAGAGAAAACAAGCCACGTTCGGAAAAGGGACAGCATACTGCGAATTGTAAGTTATACTTAATCATTGTGCGATACCACGCGCGTAGTAAATTCTGTCTGAATTCCAGCCTCCGGGTTATTCAATTGTATTCGTGCTACAACTGTAGCTGGCGCCCAACTAGAGTTAATATAATTATTAATATAATTATGTATATAGACTCACTGAATGTAAATATATTATACAAATAAGTAATTAGTGTTTAATTTTATATATCATATTTATACCCAATTGATTGCTCGGCATTACAAGATTATGTTAAAGTCTGCGAGAACGCAGCGCGCATATTCCGCTGCATTGACGGAATATGCGTCATAAAATTGGCGCCCAACGTGGTGCCGAAAATTTTTTTTCAATGCAATCTCTCTCGCGCGCGAGCGTCGCGAAACGGGATTTCGACATTTTCGGCACGACGCGAGGCTGTTCAGCCTCGCCGGCGGCCATTTTGAATTAGTAGCGTCGGTTAAGAGACAACACGAGCACAGTCTGTTAAGCTATATCTATAGATATAGTAGACTGTCTTTACTTGCTTTCTTTTGTTTCCTTTGTGCTACGAATTTTTCGAATAGAATTTTCTGAAATTCGTGTTGTGTCTAAACCGATAGTAAGTACGGATATTTATCTTTGTAAATTATTAGTTAAAATAAACTTTTTTTCCCTTCATATACATATTGCTTGGTTATTATTATTTGATGGGTTTTGATATATTGAGTATAATATTTTATTTTATTTCTTGCTGTGTATGTGCATTTACTTATTTTTTTTTCTTTCGTTACCCTGCCCGCCTATCGTTACACGATTTCATATTGAAAAATAAATATAACCTTCCTTTCTCCTCTCACAATACGAACTCACACATATAGACCCCCCATGCCCGAGACGTAACAATTAGCTAATAACCAGTGGGTAAATAAACTAATTGATCCCTTCTAAATAATTTCGCATAACATGTTTTGAATTTCGAACTTAGCAACAAGCATTGCCTCGTATTTGTATTGATACAAAACCACTCGAATCGAATCGTATTGTTTTGAATTTAATTCCGGAGAATCTCGTATGGCCATAAACCCATATAGTAAACAATGCTTGTCTGCTATTCGTATTCGGACTTCGAATTTCTCACATTTTCGTATACCTTATTAACTCTCGGGTTATTGAAGTTTGGAAATTGAAATTCGCTTTTAAATTGTTTTACCCTAATCACCCCACATTATACCATCGCTTGCACCTCACGAAGGACATTGGCACATAATGAGAATTAATACTTTTGCACTTTTTCTCGATTGCTCTTGCTTGCTGATAAAAAATATTTTTTTTGCTGTGCTCTTTCTTTCTACACATAAGACTAATGTATTTTGGCAACAACATTGTATTTTTTTTTTGTTAATTGAATTAGTTTATAAAAATTTTTTTTTTAATGGAATTGGGTTTTAAAATATTTTAAGAGAATTAGGTTATTAAAAAATTTTTTTTGCTTTCTTTTGCCTTGTTTGTTTACTTGAATGAATTATCTTTTTTTCTCTCTATATTAGTACATGGGTAGTAAATTAAACTTAAATAATAATAGAGAAAGAAAGGGAGCTAGTAATATTAAGCAGCCTTGAATGAGCAAGAGTGAGCTAAGGGCCCAATAAGACTATTTAGTAAGATAATGTCGCGTTATCAAATCAAAGAATTTAGCTTTAAGCTGCAAGAAAATTTATAAAGGAGAAAGTATCGGGACTTAAGGAAGACTTAAAAGAAAGACAATTAACCCAAAGAGGAACAAAGGCAGAGTGCATTGACCGCTTAATTCGATATGAATTAATTAAGAAATTCGGCAAGAAAGCAGCCCATTGGGATTCGGAAAGTGAAATCGACACAGCTTCGCTACAAGAAGAAAATTTGGATGTTGAGGAAAGTGAGACGTCATCAGCTGGCGAAAGCGTCATAGAGTCGGTCAAAGAAAATAGTCCGCAAGCCACAGACGCATCGGTCAAGATGAGTGAAGATTCGACAAATCCGATCGCTAGCCAGATCAATTTCGACAGTCTTTCAGCGCTGATAGACCAAACCAACCGCGATATGTCACTCCCAGACGGAAGAGTACCCGTTGCATCAACTCCAGCGACACTAGAGGGGAAAATAGCACCACCGATATCATTATTAAGGGAAGCTGCTACCGCAACTGGAACAATACCGCGATTGAAAGAGAGTATCAGGACGGATCAGCAAATTAGAGACAGTAATTACAAGACAGCGTCAAGTGGTACGAGACTACCTACCCCCAATACAGAATCGCATCAATCTAACTCGAATTTAGCAGATAATCCAGTACATATGGCAAATACCACACGAAGCCAAAACCAACATAATCCTACCCAACCCCTATTTAACCAAACCCCATACCCCACATCGAATCCTACCACCCAAACCCAACCAAACCATTCGAATAACATGCCCCAATCGAATCAAATTCCACAATCAAATCAATTTCCCCAATACAACCAGTTTCAAAACACAACTCAGATTCCCCAAACAAACCATCCATCCCAGCCTAATAGTTTCTCACAATCAAATCAATTTTCGCAAATGGGAAATTCGAATCGAGAAGAGATGAACACGTCTAACTTAGGAAACAACATGCCACAAAATTATAATTGGTTAGCAAACATGTACCAGTGGTAGTACATGAACCCATTTTTATCGGGATTCCCAAACCCGTATTTTGCAATGCCACAAGGTCAAATGCTGCCGTGGATAAATAACCCCCACAATACGAACCAGCAAATCCCAAATTCGAACGCCAACAATTCTGCAGTAAACTCAAGTTATGCAGTGATAGACATAACCTACCAGAGGGAACAACGAGCTGCAGACTTAATACAGAAGCATGTCAAACCATTCTCAGGGAATCAAGAGGATGATTTAGAGGAATTTATTAGAAGCTTAAGAGACTGCAGAGATGGATTGAAGATATCGGATAAGGATATTTTGCGTTTGAAAAATTAGAAGCAATAGGAAATAAGATTGAAAAGCGAGAGACAAGAAAAAGTTTGTATCGTCCCCCACCACCCTACGAAAAGTCCCTATGTCCCCAAATAGCTTACAAGAACCCAAAAGAGAAGAAAAATCGAGTAGCTGCAATAATACATCCCATGGATAATGAATCTTCAGACGAATAAATATACCAGCGAGTAGCAGCTATGAATAATTACACTAGTAAGAGACCGAATGGATCAGGAACATACGTCAATACTAAAAATGACGACAATAACAAAAATAGTAACAAAAACAATTAGTCGATCGCCAAGCCAAAGCAAGAAAACCAACCTAAGAAAACACAAAATACAGATAGGAAAATTGTTAATAAAATAGAAGAAGAAATAAAGAAAAAATATCCATGTTGGGTTTGTAAAGAAACAAGCCATTGGGCGGCTGATTGTCCTCAAAAGAGAGGAAAAATTTGTTATCGATGTGGCAAAGCAAATGTCACGATCCGTACGTGTCCCAAATACTCCAAGGAGTCGGGAAACGCAGAGGGAGGAAGACCATAAGGGCTAGGTTAACTTCCAAACACTCGAAGGCCCAGGTGCAGGAGACCGTGCCAACAATCATCAAAAACTCGAAACCATCTAGTAAATTGATAAATGCTGGATATGATGAGAACGTAGAAATACCAGCAGGCCCGGTTGGCACAGTAGACAACAGACTGTACCTAAATATCGAGATCGCAGGCAAAATGTTCCCAGCATTAGTAGATCCAGGAGCAGTCGGCTCATTTATTGGTGAAAAAGCTGTCAAAGAATTAGGAGCTGAAATACTCAGTGAAGATGGCTATATGGTGATGGCTAATGGAGCCATAGAACAAATCCTTGGTTCAGTAAAAATAAATTTTAAACTGGAAAATAGCGAAATTACAACACTCATACGGGTACCGAAAACCCTGGATTACGACTTCGTATTAGGAATGGACGTGCTGCCAAAATTAAAATTGAAGATCGACTTAAAAAATCGAACTTGGCACACTGATAACGGTATAGTAAGGAAATTTTATCCGAAAAATCAGGATCCAGGCTGTATAGTGGCAAATGCTGCTATAGGTGGAGTAATTTCGGACATATCGAAGAACAAAAGGAAAAAACTCGAACAGATTATTTTCGATTTAACGATACCCCCTGAAAAGCCCAGCCCTCACGCAAACCTAACCCCCCATGTAATTGAACATATAAATTATCGCCCCATAAAACAAAGAATGCGCCCTATCTCTCCCAAATTAATTAATAATAATTGAACCGTGTGAAAGCGCCTGGAGCAACTGTCCAGTAATAGTACCAAAAGCTGACGGAGGAATAAGATTTTGCATAGATTATAGAGCCCTCAATGGCGTGACAAAGAAGAATGCATACCCGTTACCATTAATGGATACGCTGCTAGGAAATCTGCGAAATTGTAAATACCTATCGAAAATAGACTTGAGTCACGCATATCATCAAATACCCTTGGACAAAAACAGCAGACAATACACAGCTTTCGCAGACCCCGGAAAAGGATTATTTCAGTTCTGCAGACTACCCTACGGCTTATCAAATGCCCCAGCCACATTTCAGGCAGCAATGGATAAATTATTTACGGCGGAATTGCAACCCCATGTATTCGTTTACATGGATGACATCATCATAGCCACAGACACATTCGGAAAACACCTAGAATATTTAAAAATTGTGTTATAGAAGCTAAAGAAAGCAAACTTAGAACTGAATAAAGAAAAATCGTAATTTTGCTGCCCTGAAGTTAAATACCTTGGATATGTGATAAATCGCCAAGGATTGAACACCGACCCCGACAAAATTGCCCCAATTCTCAATTACCCCCCTCCTCGTAATCTAAAGCAGCTCAGGAGATTCCTTAGAATGATCGGATGGCATGCCCGATTTATAAAAGACCTAGCACTCGTAAAAACCCCCTTAACTGAGTTGCTGAAGAAAAATGCCCCGTGGAAATTGGAAGAAGACCAACAAAAAGCATTTAAAACATTGTTGATTCTTCTGACCGAAGCCCCAGTTCTGGCTCGACCAGATTATACTAAGCCTTTTTGCCTCCAGACAGATGCAAGTAGTTTCGCTTTGGGAGCTGTATTAACACAGACAATTGAAGGAGAAGAACACCCAATAGCCTACGCAAGTCGATCACTCACGAAGGCTGAAAGGAACTACACTGTGACGGAAAAAGAATGCTTGGCAGTACTGTAGGCAGTCGAAAAATTTAGAGGTTGTTTACTAGGTGAAGAATTCACAGGGATAACAGACCACAGTAGTCTGAGGTGGCTACACAACCTGAAAGAGCCAGCTGGAAGATTAGCCAGATGGGCGACAGCACTACAGGGTTATAATATGAAAATAGAGCATCGTAAAGGAGCTTTTTATAAAGTACCCGACGCGCTGTCTCGTATGTTCGAAGAGGAAATCTGCTGTATAGCAGCCTCAGGGATGATCGAAGAGGATAGCTGGTATGCTAAGCGTAAAGCAGCAGTAATGAAGAAGCCAGACAAATATCCTAATTGGAAAGTACAAAATAGCTTACTGTACAAACATATCCCAAACACTCGTATAAATAAAATAATCCCAGATTTAGATAGCTGGAAATTAGTAATACCAGAGCGCGATCGCGAGCGAGCTCTGTTCGAATGTCATAAAACTCCTCAATCAGGTCACATGGGGGCCGCTAAAACCTTCAATCGTCTCATACAGTTATATGTTTGGCCAAAAATGTGGAAGGATGTGGAGCGTTATGTCAAACAATGTCCAGATTGCCAAATGTGCAAAGTTCCCCAACAATCGCCAACGGGACTTATGGGCCATCGAACGTAGCAGCAGATATAATGGGTCCACTACCGAAAAGTAAAGGACAATGCCGCTACATCTTAGTATTCCAAGACCTCTTTACAAAATTCGTCGAAATCAAAGCACTTCGTAAAGCAACAGCCAAAAACATCATTAAGGCTTTCGAAGAATTAGTAATCTTCCGATGGGGATGTCCAAAATATTTTATTACCGATAATGGTACTGAATTTTCGAATAAACTCGTAACTGCACATATGCAGGACCTAGGAATAATTCAAACCACCATTGCTCCTTAACATGCGCAGGCAAACCCAGTCGAGCGTTATAACAGGACAATTAAACAAATGCTGAGTATCTTTGTGAAAAATGACCACTCGAATTGGGACATCCACCTCAATGAATTCGCCTTTGCAATGAATACGGCGGTACAAGCATCGACACTTATGACCCTCGCGTTCTTGAATTTCGGAAGAAACCCCCGCCAACCCAAACTACTCATCCAAACACCACCACAAACCTCAGACTCCTCGAATCCTGTAACGTGGGCGGAAAGGGTTGTAAGACTGTCAATGATTCATGATATCGTTAAAAAAAATCAGAAATTAGCCAATGAGAAACAAGCTCGTTACTATAATAAAAATAAACGGGATCTCAAGCTAAAAGAAGGAGATCTTGTCCTTCGGAGAAATCGGGTTTTGTCATCAGGTACTGATAACTTTGCTGCTAAATTAGCGCCAAAATTCACAGGACCTTGTCGAGTAATCGAAATGTTATAGCCAGTTGTATATTTGCTTCAGGACATTGACAGTGGGAAAAGAATAAAAGTTCATGTATGTGACTTGTTCTTGCTGGTCCTTTCTGTGCAGTGTCGTGTGCGCACGGCTCTGCCCAGACTGAATGCTTGAACTGAACTGTCCTCCTAGACCGGCGGCTGGTCTTATATAGCCAGCCGCTGTGCGTTAGTGTATACGGGGCTGCTGTCTGTGTGTCGCTGTGTGCGGGTCCGCCTTTCTGTTTGTTGTGTTCGGCCCCGTATCGGTGTGTGTGCAGCTAAGTTTCTATGTGTATTTGCACGAGACGGCTGTCTCGTTGCACCACTAATATTGTCTCATCATTCTTTTTCTCCACTAACATCACCGGGCTCGCATATGCAGAATTGGTGTCACGAATAAGACCTGCTTTGTGCCATTCCGCTAAAATCGAACGAATTTTCTCATATTCTAGAGGACTCACGGGGTGTGGTTTAATACTTACTGGTGTCGCTTCCGGGTTTTCGATGATTTCTACTTCTATACGGCGTGCAAATCCTATTGTCAAATACATTGTATGCTCTGCAATCTCAAAATTCGTTGAATATGGTGAGCACTTCCTGGAGGATTCATTGCGGTTGATTCTCGCCGACTTTGAGATCTTCCAACTTGACAGATTCTCGTATCTGGTTGACGGACATGACGGGTAGATCGGTGAGTAGCCCTCTGCATATGGTAGTCCCTTTTCAAAGCCTCAGCGGCTCTCGATCTGTATTTATCACCGGTAGAAACGGTTTCGATTCATTGACACGTGTTTTGATCATTGCAATCGAAAGCGATGGTATGGATATGTCTGTTTATATCCGTGGTTTCACGTGGGGCAATATGGGTAGCGTTTCATCGGATTGTTTCTCTCTTCTTTTAAAGATCAACTAATCACTTTCTTTGCAGTAATCAACGCTTTCATAATGAGTGAAGGGTCTACCTATAAGTACTTCGGTAAGCAGAACGTCTTTTAGATGATACGATACTTAACCTTGAACACTTTAGCCTAATCTATTTTTCATTAATTTTTTTTATTACTTATCTACTATTACCGCCGCAGCCTTGTAGGCCCAGCGGAGGCCTTCTACCACCACTGTGTGGAAATACTCACTGTATCCTAGACCTATGTTTTTCCACCCTGAAAGATTTCTCCCATGAAGACTATATTTTCAGACACACACTTGCTGATTAAGCCAGCGCTCTCTACTCCAGAGAGGGCAACCAGTCCGTTTTTCAGTGTAACTTTCCCCGGAGAAGGTCCCGTATTAGACCAACTCCAAGCTCACCAGCAAGGCCGTCGCACAGTGGTCCAGAATTAAAATGGATGGTATTAATTCGTGCTTTACTGAAAATTACTGTAAAAAATAAAAAATATCCACTTGATCTTTAGATCTTAAACTACCTGAAGATTTTCCCTTAATTCTTTGCGTAGGGCACATACATATATATATATATATATATATATATATATATATATATATATATATATATATATATATATATATATATATACATATATATATATATATATGAAATACTAACCTCAAAAAGTGAAAATTGAGGGTAAGGCATGGTAATCATGCCTTTTTTCTTTGATTGGCTATTTGTTTTTTAGCCCGATTTCTATAGAAGTTTGGATTTCTAACCTAAAAATGTTTACATTGAGTAAATATGACGTGATAAAGAGAACGCGCAAAGCGCGTCTAAAATCGTTGGCACTGAAAAAACTGTAAGGTTATGGTAATGATATAACCTATTCGAAGTGGGATAACGATGTCAGAACTTTGTAGCGTACCTATATTGGTGATTATGATAATTATTCGTGCGACTGTTCAGCGTATAGCTGTGAGGGGAATATGAATTACTGGTTCAGTATAGTTCCTACAGCTCTACTTTCTTTCATTGGAATCACACTAAAAATCAAATACAATATTTAGCTCCTGTAGAAATATGCCAAGAACTGCATTGTACGGTTGTGCATCTAATGCAATCAGTTGACGCTCTGAAGCAGGACAGTTGTAAAAAGATAAGGGAAGAAAATCTCTTTGCTTAGGATTTAAACTGGAGTTGCCAACTTAGGATGCTAACTCGCGCCGCCATATCAATCTTTTATTTTTTCTCTTCGTTTTCCAGCGTATCCCTTGATCTATAACTCGTTAATGAGGCAGTGGCTTATCGATCCAACTTATTACTTATTACTATCTAGTGGTAATATCGAAACCGGTTATAGCTGTTGATCTATCCGTGAGGATTTTTCCAATCAGACCGTTATTGTCCCAAATATTTTTCTTTTATTTCCGACAGCAAGTTTTGGAGATACCCCTTATGCATCTAGATTTGTTTGACAAATCGGTATTTGTTACTGTGAGTTTGTGTCAGTACACACGTTCACTAGCAAAGCATGTGCCCAGCACATATGCGTGCTCATGCAGCGCGCCTATGTACACATGCACACATACGCAACTGAGCTGTAAGAGTGAGATTAGTGCGGAGAGAGACAACGCGCTACATAATACGACGCCGATACTCCCTCTCTCTCTCTCTCCCTCACCCTCTCCCTCTCCCTCTCCCTCTCTTTCTGTCGTAAGTACACCTGCCAGGAAACTCTGTCTTCTGCGCCTTACTATTCTTGGAGGTTAGGACAGCCATCTTCATCGCCGGTCGCCGACGCTCCTAACGGCCTACCACCACCACAACAGCAGCTACCAACCAGCAGCATCTGGGGCAACTTTCAACTAATCCTATCTGCCTGTTCAACAACATAAGAAATCAACAGAGACGACGTACCTAACCTCGCTGCGAGCAACTTGTGCGATCTTCATGCGTCTTTATTAGAGGTTTGCTGTTTCGGTGCAAATTCATAATACATATATTTCTTTATTTATTATTATAATTAGCTACGAGAGAGAGAGAGAGAGAGAGAGAGAGAGAGAGAGAGAGAGATATTATTCAGCGCAAATAGCGAACCACATTATTATACTCTATTAGTAGGCGAGTCTTCTGTAACTCACTCAAATCTTTATGCAGGCGCGCACAGCGCCACTCATTCCCTGCGCATTTGTCTTAGCACATCAGAGCCTAGTAAATTCGTGCTAATCTACCATCCTTTTTCGACTATAGTGTGCTCTACAAGTGATCATTTATGTCTAGCCCGCGGATTTTAAATGTCCGTTCTTACCTTCTAGGCTTATCACATGATTTTCAACGATACAATTTGAAAGATAAAATTAAGGCTCTGCACATATTAATTACTTTATACATTAATTAATGAACTAGTACATGCGAGTAGTTATTATTATCGTTTTTCTTAGTTGTTAAATTTTGTTTACGATGTCTTAATTGTTCGTCCATATGTATATATTTGTTAGTTAGTTTTAATACCATTGCAAATGATCGAATGTACCGGATGCCGGAGTAGCGTTAGATCAGTGCAAAGCTACTTTTCATAAATCGTGCCTAAATAAGTATCTTCGATAGAAAAAGCGTAAACCGCGAAATTGTTGTACCGACTCTTTCACAGAATATTTGCTCGTGGGCAGCCGCTCATCCTCGACTCCAACTGCGCGCTCATCGGCTTTTGATAAAGGTCGTGGCGTTGAAATTAACCCTGAAACGCACATCCCCTCAACAGGCTCACCAAGTCTTCCTGGGCGTTCAGTTTGTTCAACTCCGACCCTGCATCCGTCTCTTGGTTCCCAGATAGCACCCACCATGGCTAACTTCCCAGAAAAGCCCAGCAAATGGCAGCTCTTTTTACGCGTTTTGGTACGACTGAGGCAACGTTGATCGCGTCAATTGAAGGTCTCAAGAGTGAATGTAGGGAATTACGCGAGACAGTTGAAAATTAGAACACGCGAAGTAATGAGTTGGAGAATGCAAATGCAGCAAATCAGACTGAAGTCAAGCAGATTAAAAAATTGCGCGTACGAGCCCCGAACTCCACCAAGCTCAAAGTTCTTCGGATCTCATCTAATAATATAATGCCGTTCTACGTGTTAGTTGGTAATATTTTACTATTGTTAAAATTATCACATCTGCAAAGTGACATCCTTGAAGTTTTCCAGATGGCGAACAAACATTCTGATCAACAACAATCATCTGTTATTGCTTCCCAATCGTTGAGCAATACAGCAAGTAGAATAACTCTGGTCGTACTTGTCAAATCATCTGCCACTCGTGACTTTGTTCTATGTGCGAAATGGTCTCTCCACTGATCAATAGCCTTCGAACTCAAGCCAAAGAACTGGCAACTGAACGCAGATATAAACACGTACGGTTTAGTCGCAACAACGTCTTTGTTCGAAAAACGGATAACTCAAATATAATTTCAATTGTAACCCAAGCTGACCTTCAAAAAATAATTTGACACTAGAAAGAGTCCAGTGTTTCAAGCACAAAATATAAATGTAGTTCTGTCATGCGAGTTGCCCACATAAATGCAAATTCTCCCCGCGATCATTTTGATCTAATAAATAGTTTTTAATTGGCAAGAAAATTCTATTTGTGAAACCTGACTCACCTTGATGATTCCCTTGTACAAATTCCGAGCTATCAACTTGCACGCAATGATCGTAGTCTGCTGGCATGTCAAAATTCTGAGAAAGTTCCAACTAACGGTAACAAAAGCAAGAAGCGTACATATATTTTAGGTGGTGGTGTGGCTTGCTATATACGGGATAGTATCAGTTTTAAAATTCTTCAATGCTCTCAAATCTCCGTAATCGATTAAACTGAGTACGAAATACTTGAATTATTCTTTCCGAACAATGAGCGATTTCTCTTCTCTACCGTATATCGTAGGCCCCAAGGCCATGTTCTTGCCGAATTCTTTATAACTTTGCTTCAATTTATGCCGCTTTATAGCAACATTATTATAACAGGCGACTTTAATTCTAACCTATTTGATCCAAATAATTACTACGGCACTGATTTGAAAACGTTTATTGATGAACACTCGCTTTTCGTAGTTCACACTGGCGCCACACATCATGTAAACTTCTTAGATACCTGGCTTGACGTTATAATTACGAATAATGAGGACGACCTACTTTATCATGAAAAATCACTTGCTCCTTTCATCTGTGGGCAGGATTACATCATAGCTGACTTCCGGCTACGCAGCTCCGAACCGGAAAAAGAAACTTGTCGATATCGCGACTTCCATCCAGATCTCTTCAAAGAAGATGAACGATGTTGGCAGGTCACGTATTAACGGTGTAAACTGGGATTTCACTAAATTCCGCTTAACAGTCCTTCAAGTGCTAGACGAGCTAGCTCCATTCATCGTCCGCCCACTTCGCAAGCGTGTCGCTCCCTGGTTTAATGCTAACCTACGTGCGGCATGTAAAGCCCGTGACAAGTTATATCGCGTGGCTAAACGTCTTAATAGTTCTTTGTTACTTGCCCAGTACCGCTACATTCGCAAAAAGCTGAAGCAAGAAATTCAATTGGCCCGTGAAAGGTTCATAAAAGATAGATTACCGATCACTCCAAAAGATGGCTATTCCTATCAAAGCTTGGTATAGTCAAACCACTTAAAAGCTCGCCACTAAGCAAATTCAATATCGATGAGTTAAATAGATTTTATGTCTCCGTGGCCACATCACATCCGCTGTGCTCTGCGATCGAACTGAGTGAAATCCTAGCAATATTGTTGAACAGCCAAATGCCTATCTTCTCTTTCGCTCCTCTCGAATGCTACCAAGTTTTACAAACTACCACTGAATTTTTGAGCAAAGCAAAAGGTCGAAGCAGCAATGATTTATACTTGCTTTATTTCAAAGAGGTCCTTGGATTTGTTGTGAGTATTCTGACTGATATTTTCAACAACCTGGAATATACCCTGATGAGTAGAAGAGGTCCCTCATAGTTCTGCTTAATAAAATCGCAAATCTAACAACTGCCTCGGATACCCCACCAATCGCAAACTTACCTCATCTCGCAACAATCTTCGATAAACTAGTGACGTGTCAACTTATGGATTTTTTGGAGTCGAACGATCTGCCCACCAGTCCGGTTTTCGTAAATATCTTAATACACAATCTGTCCTATTAAAAGTTACAGAAGACATCAGACTGGGCATTGAAAAAGGCCTTGTGACAGTTTCCATTCTATTTGATTTCTGGAAGGCATTTGACTTTATAAGTCACGCTGTCCTCTTGAGTAGAATGAGACAAATGAACTTCTCTGACGAAGTTATCAGGTGGTTTCACTCATATCTGTCAGGCCAACCTCATGTAATTCTTGATCTCAAGCAAACCCACCGAATTCTCGGAACTAACTTCAGTTAATAATTGTAAATACTATTGATCAATCACTACTATATTGTTTTAGTTCCTGCATTCTTATCGTAGACGACTTTCAAATATACATACAGTGCAAGCGCGTCAATCTTCGAGACCGTATCTCGCGGCTGACGCAAGACGCAAGTCGAGTTTGCTGAATGGGCCAGCAATAATGGCATTAAATTAAATGCCCAAAAAACCAAAGGCATAATTTTCGGTTCTGTCCAAAATTTGATGCGCCATGATCACAATTCCCTGCCCAAATTGACCATTAATGGCATCGATGTCCAATTATTAGAATCGACGAAGAATCCGGGCGTGAAACTCACCAACGATCTTTCTTAAAACGGTCTCAAACATCTGTTTTTAATCGCCTTCGCTTCAGATCATACTACCTATCTAGCAGTCTTAATAAACAAATAGTTTCAGCTCTAATACTCCCGCATTTTGAGTATGCATGCACTGTGTACTGTTCTTCCTCGCCCTGCCCCCTCTCTCTCCCTCTCCCTCTCCCTCTCTATCTTCCTCTCCCTCTCCCTCTTCCTCCTAATCCCCCGCGGATAGTTAAGCACGATAGCTAGAATAGGGTCGCCGATCTCGATGACCGCCTCGTCGAAATATACGCATACACCTTACGCGACAACCAAATGTAATTAGATGGAGTATTCCCCAATACCGTCATTAATTGTTAAATAAATGTAGAAGGGCAAATTTAGCCCGAAAGCATTTGATATAAAATTATCGAGAAATAATTTTGTGCATGCGATTTTTTTGTCAACACGGTGGCTTCCTACGACCGTCCCATTGCTTGGCGGGCAATTTGTTGTTCGACCGGCGTTAGCGAAGCCACCACGCCACAACTTGGTAGTGGTCATTATATGACCTATATAGATATAACATATTTCTTATCTCTGAATATGAGTTTCGGAGATATTTATTTGTCATCTAAGGTTGTTTAAACTTTCGGGCGCTTATTTTCCATTTTTATTAACCATTGCTGGCCTATGTGGACCCGTAAAATTTTCCTCCTCAGACTGTAAGTTTCCGACATATTCAATTAAGCATCTAAATTTGTTTAAACAATGGGGTGATTATTTTTGCGATTTATTAACTATTATCTATGCCCAATACAGGGCTGCAAAAATGTTCCCTTCCTAACTGTAACCTTCTAAGATATTATATGTATTTAACATGTAAAATTATTTCAATAATATGGTCGACTACTTATGTCCTTTATACATACTCTCGAAAATTTTTCTATAGAATGGGTAAATTCCTGACAATTTAAACGACTATACTCTAATACTACGACTAATACTCTATTGTTTGTTAACATGGATCATTTTTATAATAGGGGTCGTCTTAGTAGATCCCTCGCCTATCCAAATCTACCCCTTTCTATCGCGATTTGCTGAATTCAACATTATCCCTAAAAAATCTTTAATTGTTTATTTACGTCCTCCTAATTATTTATATGAGATTTCTTGGGTGGTTACGCTTCGCAGTCGTTGCATACACCTTCATGCCAAAGAAAAGTGAAATCGGTGTATTGGTTCGATAAATAATGAATCCCGAATAAATGATGTCCTGAATCTCTGATTTGAATACTGCCACCTTCGTCAGTTGCAGTCTTACATTCCTAGGTAGCAGTGGCACGCGCCTTCCTAGGTAGCACGGCCATCGTGCCGACGCCGGCCAGGCGGTGATGCTCAATGCTTGCTTCTGGCTTGCGCTTATGGTTCTGTTCCTACTCTCTTATATACCTGGGCCGTGTACTTCGCTGCAATTGGACTTGGCGGTATGCAACTAGCCTTATCTTGCCATCTCTTATATTCAACGTGCTTTCGCTACTGTATCTTGTAGTCTTCAACACATGCTTCACTTGTTTTTGAGTGATCGTCTCCGTGTCTTTAGTTGTTGTTATATCGAAGAGATTTTCTTTTGCTAAATGTGTGTAAAGTAGTTATATTTCAATATAGTTGTTAGACAACTATATTTATAGAAGTTTGAAGCAGTAGTGTTATCATTTTTTTCTCTCTACGATGATTACCTCTTTATTTCTCTATTTTCCTCGTTTTTGTGTACTTATTATCTTTATGTTAATTTGATTGTGCCTTCATTTTTTTTTATTTTAGTTATCATGGTATTTGCCATTTCTTTGTGCATCAGCATACGGGAGTGAAGTATCATGCATTGAAATGATGCACGCAGGAGTCACGAGGGACTCCAACATCAGTGTTTATATGGTAAGTGTTATTTTCAGGCATTTGGCTTCTAATTTCTAAATGGTTGTGTATCGTACCCATCGTGTGCAAATTCCCTAGTTGGAATTTCGAAATTCCAAAGTTTGGAATTTTGAAATAAAAAAATCGTATCTGATAGATCTTAATTAGCCATTTCGATCTACGTTAATTAATTTATAAGCCCCTTTTTCGTTTTCTCAGGAAAAATCGAAATACGATTTTCCATTTTTATGCATTTCAAATACCCATATCTCTTTAAAAAATGGGTTTATTATACTCTACTAAGCTTAGAAAAATTGGCCTTCAGCTAATTTAACTTGCCCGCGTGTCAATTATAATAAGTATTCGGTAATTTGTATATAAAAAATAAAAAACCGTAATAGTATATCTAAGCCAATTATTTGCGCATTGTGCATGCGCGGTAGAATTAAGGTGGTACTTACAACAAAAGCGTGCTGTACATGGTGCTGCATATAAGTACCTAATGCAAGGCATTTATAATATAAAGTTATTTATCTTAACAAAAAAATGAAACTGATTAAAATAATATTTCAACCTAAGTTAAAGTGTTTTATTTTATTACGGTTTTTTATTTTTTATACATAAATTACCGAATATTTATAATAATTGACACGCGGGCAATTTAAATTAGCTGAAAGCCAATTTTTCTAAGCTTAGTAGAGTATAATAAACCCATTTTTTTAAGAGATATGGGTATTTGAAATGCATAAAAATGGAAAATCGTATTTTGATTTTTCCTGAGAAAACGAAAAAGGGGCTTATAAATTAATTAACGTAGATCGAAAGGGCTATTTAAGATTTATCAGATATGATTTTTATTTCGAAATTCCAAACTTTGCAGGCCAAAACGTGCCCGGTCACCCCTAGCCACTATGCTCATTTCTATCTGCTGGCCCGGCCCAAGCCAGGTACAGTTCATCTCGTGACTTCAGACTGGGCCGCTATCTTTGGCGCTTCCTTACGCATTCATTTCTTTGTTTCATACATTCAATACTACTGCAGTAATACTTCTCTTTCTCTATCACTCACTTACTTTGAAAAATACTACCAGCGTATGTCGCAATGTAGTGTCCGCGCTGGATGTCATTACTGTTGTCACGTTGTCTACTGTGATAGCCGTCTCAGTATGGTCTTCAATCACTGTCGCTGCGTGGAGCACGGGGGCACACGAAGAACGTGTGGCGTGCACGCTTTCGGCAAATGCGGGGTTTTCCCATTTCCGCGCGAGGATTATATTAGACTCGGGTTTTTCGACAGCCTAGCGGTCCCTCGGTTTATTGAGCCTCACCTCAATAAAATGATTTACCGCGCGCACTCGAAAATTTTCGTCGCGATCCAGCGGTACATCTTTTATTGCACTCGTGGCAATGAAATGATTTTCCGCGCGCGATCGATAATCCTCTCGGTTACCAAGCGGCTCATCGTTTATTACACCCACCGTAATGAACCGATTTGCCGCGCGTGACCGATAATCCCTCCGTTTGAGGGCAAGCACGTACGCCACTGACCCTCTCGATTGCCCCAGCTATCCCCTCCCTTCGGACCTTGTGGGTGGGACCCATGTGGTTCCTTCGAGGTCTGAGGGTAGGCTTCGCTGGGGGGTTTTTGGCACTCTCACTCTGACTAGAGACTCGACCTGATCTCGGCCTGCTCGCCCGATACGTTGTCTACGTCGCCGAGTCTGTAGCACTGTGTATTTGTTAGTTTACCACAATAAAGATGCTCCTACGCAAACCACGTACCATCATTCCTATTACACCCGTTACCCTTCCGTCCAGCATAACTACAAACGTATGCTCTGCATCGTCCCAAGCTTGTCCATAGTAAGATAGAAGTCCACCTGACCGTGCTTCCTGTCCTTCCAGGGTTCACTCTCCGGTATCAGCCTGTACGTCCAGCGTCCTTGTGTGTCCGTTGTCCACCTCGTCTGCCATTCCTCAAGCATCCTTGTTCGTCCTTCGAACGTTCCTATGACTAGGACAGCATTTTCCGATACGGTCCGGTATGCGCACGCAATTCTTAGTACTTCGGTTCGTTGTATGCTCGCCATTGCCTTTGCCTGTTTATTGACCGACAACGCGTCTGCCCATACCTCGGCCCCACAGAGTATGATCGAATGGTTTACGCTCATTAGTAGTCGGCATATACTCGGTCTCGGTCCTCGCGTGTTGGCCATAAACTTGCTCAGGCTTTAGTTGTGTTTGCTGCTTTAGATGTCGCGATACGTATGTGAGACCAGAAAGATAGTTTTCTATCTAGAGTCGACCCCAGATATTTTATTTCATTTCTGGTAGACAATTGTTCCGTCCTAACTGTCATCGGAATGATTGTATCATTGAGTTATCTTGTGGGCAGCAGCAGCTCAGTCTTCTGTAGGGCTAGTTGCAGTCCGTATTTAGTCATCCATGTACATACGCGTCACATCACCTGGTTCAGTTCCATGCGCCAAGTTTACGAGTCACAATCTTGTAGCCCTCTCCCCAGGGGTCTGAATCTACTTCGACCTCTAGTCGTCTCCAACACCATCGTTTAGTGTCGTTAATCGCCGTCTGTGAGTGGCTTTCTCACAAGTTTGTATTCCCATAAAAGACCATTTCTTTCCTCTATGTCTAATTGTCTTCCTGCTTATCTGTGCAGTTGGTTGCATTCTTCTCTGATTTCAGCAATATCTTGCGACTACCAGTAGGTCTGCGCTTGCCTTGTCGGTATCGTTTTCTTGGTATCGGGGCCTTACTTAAGCGGTGCAGATACTTTTCCACATCATTAGCAGTATGCTCAACCACGACTCGGTCGGTCTGCTCTTAAAACAGACCCGCCGAAGGTATCGATACTTCCCGCAGGTGCCTGGCGTTCTTGTCTCTGTCTATACGTCCCACGTCGAATCTCGAAGTCCGTGTAGTTTGTCTATGCGTCATCGCATTTTGGTCGTCAAGGTTAAAGATGATGTATTTCTTTACTGTACTGATACCAAAGCCGGGTCGTCTGTATGTTGTTACATTCCCTTCGTTTACTACTTCCAGGTGATGTCGGGTGGTCATTTATAAAATTAGTTCTCATGCGTCCTCATCTGTGCATTATTGGCATGCCCCACTCGATGGCTCGCGCGTTGAAATTACCCGCCACACAATCACGTCGCTAGAGAAGCCTCTGATGGTGTCTTCGAGGACTTCTAACTTGTCTGCGTACTCGCGCGCGCTATTGTTGGGAGAAAGGTAGACACTGATAATAACAGAATAATAGAATATAATAAATAGAATAAAAATTTATTTTGCACAAGTCAAAAACATTTTGTACATATCATAGTCATATCGTAGTCAATATACATTTCGTCGATATAACTTTACAATGCGCAACTTTTATTCATCGTCAACTCGGTACATGTAACGGCGTATTGCTGTCCTAAAACTACTAAGCGACGGAAGACTTCTCAATCGCGCGGTAGCGAAATCCAAAGTCGTGCACCCTGGGAACTGAAAGACTTCATCCTAGCCTCAGTACGCGCATTCGGGACTACCAGTTCTTTGGGGTCCCTGCTCGAGGTCCTAGACTGGTTTCTCTCAAAAAGAGCAGCAACATATCCTCCTCTCGAACCGTTATCCATCCCAATTTCTTTCTGTATGGGGTAATATGCTCGTCCTTCCTAACACCACAGATATATCTTATACAAGAATTCTGCAGCCTCTGAAGTCGGGACTCAAGCTCCCCTGAGATATCCATGTAAACAAGAGAGCAATAATGCAGATGAGAGATTGCAAGAGCACTAGCTAACCGCTTACGAAGGGCCTCAGTTGTGCAGGATCTGAAAGATCTGAGACCATATAAAGCCCTATTTACTTTACGATTAACTGCATCAACATGCGGCTTCCACGTCATTCTCGAGTCCATCACAACACCAAGGTTAGTCACAACGTCAACAAATGGAACGAAAACACCACTTTCAACCTCAATGCCGGGGAGCTATAAACTTTGTATTTTACTAATGTTATGCTCCGAACCAAATATCACAGCTTCTGTTTTGCTAAGGTTAAGGCAAGCGCATTCTCAGTCGCCCACGCCGAAACAGCTCTCGCCACCATCGACAAACGATCCACACCCTCCACAAGATTGTCTCTAGCTACCTGAGTATATGTTTGGAGGTCATCCGCATAAAGCAAGTGCCTAACACCGTCTAATAGTAAACCCTCAGGCCCCTGAAAATTGGCCAAAACATCCTAAAGATCGTTTATGTACAAACTGAAAAGCAGAGGTCCCAACACCGAGCCCTGTGGTACGCCAAGATTGGTAGTGAGCCAATCTAACTCGCCGTTTGTTTTTATAACTACTCGATGGTTACGTCCTGTGATATATGATCCAATCCACAGAACCACCGACTTAGAGAACACTAACCTAATCAGCTTGCTAAGGAGTTCAGAGGGAGAAATGGTGTCAAACGCCTTGCTAAAATCAAACAGCAGAAGAATAGTCAGTAGCTGCTTCTTGCTGTTAATGCCTGCTCTGATATGCTCCGTCAAGCTTAGAAGCGCAGTTTGCGTGCTATGGAACGGGCGAAAGCCCGTCTGACAGGAATCAAGAAGCTTCTTCGATTCGATGTATTCCGAGATCTGATCGTGAACGATCTTTTCAAGTACCTTGGCGAGGAAACACAGCAGAGCAATTGGACGGAAGTCCGAGACAGTAGATGGAATTGTTTTTTTCTTCAGAGGAACCAGATGCGCCCTCTTCCATGCTGCAGGAAAAACTTCATTTGACAGAAAAAGGTTAAAAATTGTAACCAGATGATGACCCAGAACCGGAAGAGACTTTGCAATGATATCCTGAGGAATACTGTCTACCCCTTTCGCCTGTGATGTAAAATGCGCAACAGCCAGAATAACATCAGAAAATGTTACATCACGAAACTTAAAACCACTTTCACTGCCCGTTGCAAGGATAGCATGCAAGTCCTCCTCACGCTCTGACTGATAAATGAAAACGCCCGCAAAATGAGTATTTAATTCATCTGGTAAAAAGCCATGTAATTCCTCCTAGTCCTAGTTAACAGCCCAAGATTGCGTAGCTCATTCCAGATGTTTTTATCGCCATCCAAGGCCTCCGAGATTTTATTCTGAATGAAGACATCCCGCGCCTCTGCCGTGCGTAGATCAACCTCCGCAGCGAGCGACTTAAACTCAATCCACAGGCAATTGTCACGTGTACGACGAAACCGACATCTAACAGCATCACGTCGATTATACAGTTCTTGAAGCTCGACGTTGATCTATGGCGAGAGATCCTTTCTCTTTCGTTTAAACTGCTTTAAGGGCGCAGGTTCATCAATAGCAGCTGCGACATTTCGGCTCAGAGATTCAAGCACCGTTTATAGATATTTCCCTCCAGCATTTGAGAGCAAAAACCCGTCTATAGAGCCGCCCGATACACTCCCCACTTCAGCCCCTCCCAGTCAGGCGTTCAATGCATGTTTGTGTAATGATGAGTGAGTATGAAAGGTAGCAATTACCACTATACCTGTCATACCAGAGTCAGAGCTTCCTATTAGCCACTCCCGTTATAGTGTTACTGCGAAATCGCCGCGACGAAGAACGTTGCCAGTAGGCAGTTCATGAACCTTGGGAGTTAACATTTGCCCAGAATGGTGTTACCGCATTCCAGGCCAGCCCACCATAATAATAATATTTATCCTTAATTCTATTATATGTTCCATTAATAACGAAGTATCCCCCTATTTTAGTCGCATGTAACATTTCAAATATGGTATTTAATAACTAAAATAAATTAATAAGATTTATTTTGATTATTATTGCTGATTCAGCGGTATTCAAACATAATATATAAATTTTTGTATCTCCTCTGTCTATTATCTCAATCTCTTTATTATATAAATTTTTATCCTAACAAATATTTGTGTTCTCTCATAATTTCTTTTGTATTTTCATCTAATGATTTACCATTATTGTTAATTAAATGGATAATATTATCCTTACGGAATTGAATTTCATTTTTGGAATATACTACATTTTTTTCTTTGTCTTCTTGCATCTCAGCATCACACATAATTCTATTCTTTGAACTTTTAATTTTTTTTTCGTTTATCATATGTTGCATATTTCATTTTACCTGGTTGCAATACTCTAGATGCTATAGGTTTATCCTTGTCTATTTCACTTTGAAATATCACACATCCTAAGGTATATTGACTTGCATCACTTGTTATTACAAAAAGTTTGTCAAATTGTGGATATTGTAAGATTGGTGCCGAACAAACTTTACCAGTTTGTCAAAAGCTGTTTGTTGTTCTTATTTTCAAATTAAAGGTTTATCTTTTTGTAATAATATTGTTAATGTCTTCGTAATATCTGCAAGATTTTTTATAAATCGTCAAATAGTTAGCAAATCCTAAAAATTCCTAATATTAATGTTTCTGTTATTAAATTAAGTTTTTCATTTAATCCCTCCATTGAATCTCCAAAAATAATATCTTCAATATAATTCTAGCATATTTTATTAATATATTGGGCTAGAACTGTATATATGACCCACTGAAATGTACTGACAGAGTTTTTGACACCAAATGATAAAACCAGGAATTGGAATGGCCCCAATGGCTGTACATTAAAGGCAGTTTTGTCTATATCCGAAGGTCTCATTTTTACTTAATTAAACTCCGATTTTGAATCTAAAACATCATAATATTTCTTGTTTCCTATGAGATCTAGGATTTCGTTATTATTTGGAAGTAAATAAGGGTCTGGTACACTAACCTCATTTAGCGCTCTGTAGTCAATAGCTAACCTATATCTCTTTTCTCCTGTTACAAGTTCTGTATTAGGCACAACTAATGCCGGTGTATGGAATGGGCCATTTTTATTTCTAATTGATTTATTTATAATTTATTTAGTGGTTTCACTAATGGCCTCCCTCTACTATGGAGTCAATATCAAATGATATATATTGGAATTCGTTTCCATCAAATATCAATTTTTCTTCAGATTTTTCCTCAATTCAATTTTTCCTTAGTTTACTTCATTCTTGTTAATATGTCCTTAAGATCACATGCTACTGGGTATATTTATTTACAGTTTTGCTCTTCCTGTAAGCCCATATTAACATTATATATAAAATTTTCTATTTTTTTTACTATCAGTTTCCAAAAATCTCCTTAGATTTTCTGGCTTGTTTTCAGCTTTGCTATTTTGGTTGATTAATTCCGTCTAGTACGATTACTTTTTTTGTATTCTTTAGTTATTGTATTCAAGACAGTTCTCACGTCATCATTTAAAGTATTTTCTAGCATTATTTTATTTGCTACTAATTCTTCTATGTGGTCCAAATTGTCCTACTTTTGCTTCATAGAACTTATAATTTTACTACTGTTTTTACTAACATTAACTTGTAATAAATTATTCACGTTATTTGCCTGTTCAGAACAAGTCGCATTTAACAAACGTACATAAATTTTTTTAGCTAAATTTCATTTCACATTATGCTCCTGAAATATTATTTCTTTACACTCTTCATTAAATCCTGTATGATTCAGAATTTCGTTTGTAGCTTTAACTTGTATACAATCTATTAAATTATTTTCGAAGGAGATGCATAATTTAATTTTAATTCATTGTTTTTTTTTGTCGATGGATTTCAATTCATATTGTATTATCTCGTTTTGCTTAGAGTTACTTTCATTATATTGATTTTCCTTAGAACTTTCACATATATCAATTTCATGAATTAATTTTTTTTTATCTTATTAAGACATTACTATTGATCCTGACTTACTTTCCCTCTGTCACCTTCATGTTTGCTCTGCATTATTTCATTTATCTCTAAAAAACCTTTATCTAAAATTAATTTGCTCTCCCTTAGTAGTTTAATTCCTAATATGCCATCATATGGAATAGCAAATTCTTCTGGTGCCACATGAAAATCAAAATATTTTTAATTTTTTCGTAGTTTAACTATTCCCAAAACTGTT
Source organism: Muscidifurax raptorellus (assembly GCA_020010945.3). Taxonomy (NCBI): domain Eukaryota; kingdom Metazoa; phylum Arthropoda; class Insecta; order Hymenoptera; family Pteromalidae; genus Muscidifurax; species Muscidifurax raptorellus. The sequence continues at coordinate 52,199 of JAHUUD020000064.1, forward strand.
ATATACTTGATTGTAATTCCATGCATATTTTAATTTAACATATTACGTGTATGTATCGCTTTTAAATTATGGCATTTGATTTTATTTGCTTTATTATCTATTTCTTTGAGTGGGCTAGTGTTGCTACTTTTCGTCTGCTCGCTCCGAGTAGGCTTTATTCGTTTCGCAACAGATTTGCTTACTGATTCCGCAGTTTAAAGCACTCTTCTGTCGTATGGTTATTATTTTTGCAGTTACTACAGAATTTGTTTGCCCCTGCTTCTAATGCCTTGATGTGCTCACATTTTTCTACCGTGTGTCCATTTCCCTTACAATAAATGCAATTTTCCCGCTTTTGATCAATCTTTTCTAAATTTTATTTCACATCCCGACCGAAAAGACATTTCCCGCTCCCGATTAGCGGGGCAAAAGTCCCATTCTCAAAATTTGCAAAATTTTTAAAAAATATACAAAATTAAGCAATTTTTATTTAAATTTCAAAAAATTTAACAAATTTCTAAAATTTAAGAAATTTAAAGATCGATTGGCAACGCGAAGAAGTTGTTAAATTTGATTTATTCTCATAAGATTTTTTAAAGTGGCCTTCGGATCGAGAGTGGAATAAAATACTATATGCAACTCGCGACGAAAGTTGATTTTTCCCTTGAGTGATTATACTGTCTTCACGAACATTTTTTTCCTCGGGTGCCAATTGCCTTCACTTGGGCAGTAAACGCACCTTCTGTAAAAATATTCTCACTCGGGCAGTAAAATCTCCCGCGGAAGAAATCTTTTACTTCCGCCCCGTGTTGCATAATGTATACTATTTTAGTTTCCTGTACGTCTGTATTGTATAAAATGCTCATTTTTTACCATTTAATAAGATTAATTATTAATAAATAAGTTAACAGTGTTAACATCTCTCTCGGTAGGATGAAGCGTATAAAAAAAAATATTTGTGTTACAAGTGGCGGAACACACTCAATGGCATAAAGTATGGTACTTGCTATTGGGATGTGACCGTGCTAATTAAGGATAGACAACAGGTGAGAAAACGACAACGTAAGGCAAAGTAAACATAAAATTATAACTAAACTCGAATATTGACAAGTAAATTCAGTTAGGAAATTAATAATAATAGTAGATTCAAGTAAAACAACAATGATGAAAAAAAAGAACAATAACGAAGAAGAATAGAGGTACAAGAGCAAGCGAAGTTCACCGATACGCACGCACACACTACGACTCTACGGGAAGAGACCAAATCTTCGTTGTCCCTTCTGAGCTCTTGCAGAAAATTATAAATTCATAGTTAGTCGCGAGTGAGTGTTGATAAATAATTGTGGAAAAAGTGAATAAATATCAAAGCAGAAATTAAAAAATTCGTCTTCATTTCTAAAATTTCAATTCCTGAGTCCATACTGATTTCTGTAACCCGTTCATTCCATTCGGAAGCTGAGATGAAGTACACTGAGAGGACGAGCAGATAATTAAAGAGCAACAGCAGCAGGAAAACCAAAGATAAGGGAAATATATTTAACAAGCTGCACAACTCTTATTGGCCCTCTCTCTCTTTCGCTAATTCACTCACTTTATAGATTAGGGTAGGTTATCATACTTTCTAAAGAATTTCCGGTGGCTACTGGAGGCTGTTCTTTCTTAGATCGCGAAGGTAGTAAGGCACCGATGGCGCTAAGTTGCGTTTTAAAGCTTTGTCGTCATCCGTGCTTATAAAGCAAATCAACCCGTAGAATTACTATCCGGTGACAAATCTCATAAGTTTAGGACATAACAGGTTGTTTTCTTATACTTTTTTGGTGCATCGGAGCCGGGAAATGTTTGGAGCGCGAAAAATTAGGATATTTTTGGGGTAATTATTTGACAAGAAAAATTTTTAATCTGGAATAATTATGAGAAATCTGTTCAAATTACAGAAAAATAATTATTTAAGGTAAAATTGTATTGTGTATAATTTCCCATCCTATACCATTCTGAAAAATTAAGAATCGCTTTGATTAGCGACTTATTTTTCACAAATCCTTCTGTGAAGATAATGAATCGCTTTAATTAGCGACTTATTTTTACAATCCATCCTGAAATATAAAGAATCGCTTTGATTAGCGACTTGTCTTTCACAAATCCTTCTGTGAAAATAACGAATCGCTGTGATTAGCGACTTATTTTTACAATCCATCCTGAAAAATAAGGAATCGTTTTAATTAGCGACTTTTTTTTCACATAATCCTCTTAAACAGAGAATCGCTTTAATTAATGACGTGTTTCTAAATCCCTCATACACATAATAGATTAATACCAAGAATAATTCAGTTAAAATCACGCCAAGAAATAAAACAGGCTGGAAAGAAAATAATTTTATTAAAAATCAACATTAAGAGCAAAAATCAGGATCAGTTGGGAAAGAATTCAAAAGACTGTCAAATTACTACTGAAAAATCCGAAACAAAACCGAAATCTAATACGGGACTGTCAGAATTTCAAATTAAAATCAGAAAAAAGTTGGACGCACTAAGTGTATTCGCTGAAGACGAGATTAAATCAAACAAATTGAAAACGCAACAGTTAAAAAAATGAGAATTGTGATAAAAATTAAATATGTCAAGTAATGAGGAAAGAGAGAAAACTATATAACTACATCTCGTGGAAATTAAACATTTGACTTTGACTATAGTATTTTAAATCCAGATTTGTCAATAATAAAAGAACATAAAGATTCCCAATAGAAAAACGTTACAGTAGATATAACGTTAGAAAGAGAAGCGAAAGAAAGCTATAAAAGACTGGAAAAAAGACTATCGAAATATAATTTAGACGTCCCTTATCCAAACCCTCTAGCCCGGAAATCTATTCACAACAAAAATCCAAGTATAAACCAAGCCCCGTTTAAGACTTATAGAGAGCGCCAAATTTCAGATGACGAAGATAATAGCCCTATTAAATCACCGAATGGAGAAATTTTAAATTCCAAAGCTCCCTTAAAACCCTTTCGGTTACAATCATCGGTATTAGCAGCAAATAAAACAAATCAAATAAATTGTAATTCTAACACGTCCATACAGAAACCCCAAGTTTTCGGAACTCCGCCCCTTGCTTTACTAGCACACGCTAGCTCCGCTCTCCCAAAGCAGGAGCATTCCTTTAGTAACGCAAGAGAGACTGAACCAGCATTAACTGTAACAGTGTTCGAAAAAAGTTTATCCAACGAATTTGCCCTAAATCTGAATTTGTCTGAATCTCTAGATAAAGGAGATCTGATTAATGTATCTAGCTCTATCATAAATTAAACCATTAAAAGCACGGCAATTTCGAATGTAGCAGAGGATAAAGTAATATCACACAAAAAAATTAATAACCAGATTATCCCTGAAAATTCAATAAAACAAAAGGAAGCACAAAGCGTCGAACGTTTAGAAATTTATCAACACAGTCACTCAAACAATCGGAAGAAGAAGAAACAAAGGAAGAAATAAGAACTAAATAATTCACGAAAGAACTAAATTCGTGAATCATTTAAGAAATCAATTAAGTCCTCACATCAAACAGGAAGCTCTAGACTACTATTTCCAGAGTCCCGAGAACTCCGACGAGTTAAGTGAAAAACTAAAAAGCGGTGAAAAAATTTCTAGCGTGTACAATTATATCTGTCGACGAATCGCGACTTTCTGGGGAGCCGACGTAGCTAAGACTAGCCCTAATAGCAAGCTTAATATCACGGAAAATAACGAATTATTTTCTACACCAATAGGGAATATTGGTAATACCGTACAATTTATTGATCCTAGAATACCTTTAAATTACGACGAAAATTTGAGCGAGGAAAGCAACGGAAACGAGACGAACGATAAAAAAAACAAATAAAACGAATTTTTCTTAAGGATACACTCGATTTAATTCCGCGTTTTAACGGATCGAATATATCATTAACCCAGTTCGTCGATGGGTGTGCAGAAGCCCGAGATATTCTTCCAGCAAGGCATGAACAAGACTGTGCACGTCTCATTCGCATGCGACTTTTCGGCGACGCGTTAGCCTGCGCACGAGGGCAGATATTTAAAACAATTGATGAAATAATTCAATTTTTCGAGAATAATTTTGGATCATCGACAACCTATCACGAAATTTCGGGGGAATTAGCAAAAATTAAACAACGTCCCATGGAAAGTGTAGTGGTATATTCAAACCGTTTCCGAGAAATTGAGAAATAAATTAAGAAAGCGGCGGTGCGCGAGGGAAGATCGACAAGTAACCCGGATTTCACAAATGAATTAGAAAAGGATTGCATTCGATTTTTCGTGCGAAATCTCAGATGGGAAATACAAACCAGAATGGGTGATATGAAATCACTCGAAAAAGCACGTGAGAAAGCTATAGAAATCGACAGAGATTCCGCGTATACCGGAGATAATAACGAGAATTCCAGACGAGATGAAGCCCGCCAAAAATCGAGCCAGTAAACGTAGTCGAATCAGTCCCAGAAGTAGTACGTAATTATTGTAATGAAATGGGACCCAATGCAATGAACTGTTTGAAATTCTGTCTACAATTACATAATAATCGCACATCACAATCAACTTGGAATCCAAGTATAATCGTCCACCTCAGACAAATTAGAATACAAGCAATAGCCGATCTCCGCCTCTCAACGGGAACAACCATCGGGATAATAATCAACAATCATATAATCGCAATAATAATTTAAATGGAGTTGAAAGGTATTTCCATAATCGTTGGATTATGGAAACAATAATCGTTATAATTCAAATCACGGAACAACTAACAATAATACAAGGTTTAACAATAATCAGAGTTCGAATAATGCAATTTTCAATCTACCCGCAAGTTTTGTTTGTTATTATTGCCAAAAAACAGGGTATTTCAAGCGTAATTGTTACAAATTTATCAGAGATGTGCAAGAGGGAAACCTGCCGATGGGAAACGGTCACGGCAATCCTCGCGCGGGCGGAGAGGCTGCCGCTTCGAATGCTCGCCCGACCACAGAGATCCAAGGAACCAGTACATCCTTTACGAGACAACAGTCAACTTAAATCAGAAAAACTGCGCACTCAACGTTGAAATTGATATCAAAGAGTTAACGCGTCCTGCAATTTTTATGCTAGATACCGGATTTTCACCGAATTTGCTAAAAATTACCAATTTATTTACCAATTATCTCGCAAGAAATAATTTTGTTAAGAGGAATAACCGCAGCATCAATAAAAACCTTAGGGACTATAACAGTTAAATATGACGGTTTGAATATTTATTTTCATATAGTCCCTGATGATTTTCCGATAAGGGAAGCTGGTATATTAGATAGCGATTTTTTCCAACAAACAAGTGCAAACATTTGCTATGAGAAAAGGTGTCTTGAATTAGCAGATACCGAGCATCCATTTATCAATGGCATGCAAAATTTTCAAAATGACGAATACAATGAAGAGCAGGAGAATTCAAAATATAAAGTGAATAAGAGAGTCGTATCGGAGAGGCCCTCTAATACTAGTAGTAGAATCGATTTTCGGAAAAAACGTTGTAAATCTCTAGAAAATATCTTCTTTCATGACACGACTTTCGAGCGTGTAGAAAAACAACAGCCCGACTCTGAAAATTTCCCAGATGCGGGCGGGATGGCGTCAAGAGGGGAAGAGGTAACAGCGGCACAAGGACGTGAAGATGAAATCTGTGTATGTGAACAAGAAGTCTCGTCTACAAGCTTTGATACACTACCGAGCCTAGAGAGCCGGAGAGAGAATAAAGTTAAGGAGTCTCTATTGGAAGGAGAGACTGATTATTTTGATGATTTCGAGAAATATAATGATGACCTTGTTGTAAGTTCCCTAGGAGTGAAAGAGACAAAAAGTATAAGGGATAATATAGAAATGACTCAAAGCGATAAATATGACAGCGAAAAAGTATATGTGTGCTAGAATGAAAACGACTTATAGGAAAAATCAGAAGATTTGAGGATTTATATGAATATATGTCCGACTGCCGAGAGAGCAGCGTGTGCGAGTCAAGTGCTAAGAGAATTATGAAGATTTTAGTGCAAGTGATTATTATGGAAATGATGAACAAGATAAAAATAAAATTTTGAAATTTAGTGCGCCAATAGCTCTATGCCACAGAGGTCATGCACAGATTGCCAAGGATGATAATGAAAATTATGAAAATGAAGTGATAAAAAGTTGTAAACGAATTGAACAAGATAAGCAAATTGAAGAAAATTGTTTAAATGAAGATGTTAAATGTGTATATTTTTGTACTCAACAAGCAGATGATGAAAATGATGTAAAGTTGAGGGATAAAATTAAAGAAATAGAATATCGTGATCCGAGAGATTATAATGAACAAACTCAAGAAGAAAAACAGCCCTACAGCGATGAGCATGAAACTTCGAAGAGTCCAATAAGTTCAAGAGAAGGCGCGAGTAAGAAAGAAGATTTCGAGAGAAAAATTCAGGACGAAGTACACGAGAAATTAGAACCGATGTACGCCTCCTAAGTAGCCCAGATAAGTCACACTTAAGAAGAATGTGCGTTTTTAAGATAAAACCCTAGAGAAATATTATGATTTCAAATCCAAGTTACAGGATTTTGAAAATAATAGTAACGATATAATCAAAGGAATAAATAATGATGATGAAGTTTTAAAAATAAATATTAGGAAAAAGCGTGAAATTAGTAAAGGTGCGATTCCAAAATCTATAAAATTGAGAAAATTAAAAAAATGTCACTATTAGATAACAATTACGAGGATTTCACAGATATTTTTTCAAAGGCTCGAACGAGTAAATTTTACAATTCAATCAAAAAGGACGAAAATCTCGAAGTGTTTAAGTTCGATGTAATGAGCAAGACGTTAGAAAATATAATTAGTACTGAAAGGAAGGAGCATAAGAATCTAAATTATACTATATCACTTGAAAAAGATAATTCGCAAGAAACAGAGCAATATTTACATGAGTGTGAAGGAGTCGAGGAATTGTTAAATGACTGTTTGAATCTCTATGAGAAACAGGAACGCAAGGTGCAAGGACTGTGCGTTATATCCAGTACACCCGTACGTTCTTTAACAGAGGAAACGCATAGAGTCATGCACATAAACTCTACGGCGGTCGAAGCTCCCCGCTGTGAGAGAGTTAAAGCTTTATTACGCTTTTGATCATCTAGAGTCGAGAGAGCGAGAAGCTATAGAACAGTTAGTTGACATCTATCACGAACAATTTCATTGAGATCCTGGAGAAAATCAAAGAATTTTTGGATGGTGGGCTTATTTCGCCATCGGATTCGGATTATAATAGCCCACTATGGTGCTTAAAAAAAAAGGATAATAGTCACGGCAATCCGAGATACAGAATAGTTTTAGATTATCGAAAATTAAACGAAGTTACTATAACTGATAACTATCCCCTCCCGAACATTCAAGATATTTTCGATCAACTCGGAGGTTCAATATATTTTACCGTATTAGATCTCGCATTCACTGTAATATACGCCGGATTTTATGAATGGAACGTATGTCCGCAAGGCCTGACCTCCATGCCTGCTACATTTATGCGATGCATCAACAGAATCATATATAACACACCTATAAAAGAAGAGGAGAAACCCGAGAGCGTTCATGCTATTTTACCTGAGGACGCAAGAGAACTCGATTCATGACCATTAGACATACATCTGTGTGTATCTCGATGACATTATTATTTACTCAAAAACTGTAGAAGAGCATAATGAAAAGTTTGCAAAATTATTGAGAATATTAAAAGCTGCTAATTTTAAATTATCGCCGGATAAATGTGGCTTTCTACGTACCGAAGTAAGTTTCTTGGGACACCTAATTAGTAATAAAGGAATTGCACCCGACCCCAAAAAGGTCGAAGCTGTAAGGAAATTTCCGCGACCGAAAACCGTTAAAAAGGTACGTCAATTTTTAGGATTGGCCGGCTATTATAGAAGGTTTATGGACGGCTTTTCGAAAATCGCAAAACCATTGAGCAATCTACTTAAGCAGAACATACTATTCGAGTGGAACGAAAAAGCACAAGAAGCTTTTGATATACTCAAAGAGAAATTGTGCAAAGAACCAGTATTAATTTATGCCGATTTCTCAAAACCATTCATACTCACAACGGACGCTAGTTTAACCTGCATCGGAGCCGTGCTTTCGCAAGGCACAATTGGACAGGATCGCCCGATTGCGTATGCTTCTAGAGTATTGAACGACGCCGAGACGCGATATGACACATATTCAAGAGAAGCTTTAGCCATGGTGTTTGGTATTCGGCATTTCCGACATTATTTATTAGGCACTAGATTTACTGTTTGCACATACCATCAGCCCCTATGTTGGTGGAAAGTTTCTCGAGATCCCCACTCACGCGCAACACGATGGAGACTAAAATTGACTGATTATGACTTCGAAATTATTTATAAGCCAGGGCGAATAAATCTTAACGCCGACGCCCTCTCTAGAAATCCAATTGAGGAGACCACAGAATCAGTGATGCTCATTCATGAGAGTACCGAGAATGATGAGGAGGTGCAATTCGGAAGCAGCGGTCTTAGAGCCAACAATCACAGAATCAACGACGGGTCGTATGACTGACACTCGCGCGGGGAAATTAAATAGACCAGACTATCGAGACAAACGAAGGGAACTTACCAATGCCACAAAACGTATCAAGGATCTTAGGGGGAAGCTAAGACCGCTACCAGAGAACAATGGCGCACCCGTAGATCCAACCGAAGAAGTACGTATCGAGGTGCCAAAAGGCGAGAAATCTTCCGAGTTATCCGTCACGAATCAGAATACGAATGAATTAGGCAATTTTGACAATGACGGTTGCGCATATCCCGAAGAAGTAACAGTCGATGCAGCAGCGAACATATCTTTAGAAGTTACGCAAAACGAGAATAATACGACATCTGAACCATCAAAACGCGTAAAAAGATATAGCAAAATGTTTGTTGAGACGAGAGAGCAATTGTCAATGCGCAAGGATAATTATTTATATTTTTTGTCATCTGTGAATCAGCCTTGCGATCAAGAGGCCCAACTTCTAGAGAGTCGAAAAGAAGTACCACGATTACATAATCTGATTACTAGAGGATTGAGAGTAATGCCAAAGAGCAATAAGCGACATTTTATTATAATTTTGCGAGGACTTGCGAGAAACAATTAAAATCATTTATCTTGAAAGAGCAAATTAAATCAATAAGTCTGGCGAAAAGCACTTCAATTGAAAATCTAAGGTGGGACGATGTGATCGACCAAATTCGAAGCACACTAAGGGGATAACAGGTAAAAATCATAATTTGCAAGGGCACCATTACTTATCCACGCTTAAGCGAGCGTAAAAAAATCATAGATGAAGCTCATTGCTCAGCTATAGGTGGACAGAAAGGCGTAAATAAAACCTATAAGCGCCTAAAACAACATTTTTATTGGGGAAATATGAAGATCGACATACAAATGTATATCCGTAAATGTCTACCGTGTTAACTAAAAAAATTAGTTCGAGTTAAGACGAAAATCGCATGGTTATCACTGATACAACTGTACAACCCTTTGATAAGGTCACTCTTGACCTGGTCGGACCATTCCCGTGGACAGAAGACGGGCACGATAATATATTAACAATACAATGTTGCCTAACTAAATATTCTCTTGCCATTGCTCTTAAGGACGCAACGACGCGATCAGTCGCTGACGCGCTGATAAAACGCTTTATTTGCACTTTTGGCGCTCCTATCGCGATTTTGACTGACCAAGATACAAATTTCTTACAAAAACAACGGCTTTTCATCCACAATAAAACGGCTCTCTTGAGAGAACTCACCATGTATTGAGCGAATATTTAAAACAATTTATCTCGCAAGATGCACAATGGGATCAGTGACTAGAAATGGCTGCTTTTTCCTATAATACGTCGGGACACGAAGCCACGCAACACACGGTATATGAATTGGTCTTCGGAAGGCTAGCTCGTTCCCCATCAAGCGAACCGCTTGAAACGGAGGACAGACTAAACATACGCCGATTATATTACCGAATTAACAACGAGGTTAAACAACATTCAAGAAATAGCACGAGAAAAATTAATAGCAGCTAAATGGCGTGCAAAATACTATTATGACAAAAGAGCAAATCCACAAGGCTTCAAAGTTGGCGATTATATTTGGCTACTTAAAGGCGGAAAAATTCATAAGCTAAAGGACCAATATGAAGGGCCCCATTTAGTAGTAGATATTCTGCGCAATGGCAATATTAAAATACAGTTAAAATCTAATAAATATAAGGTAGTACATATGAACCGAGTGCGAATTTCATACATTGAGCCAGGAGAGGCTTCATGTGAATTAATTAAATAAAATATGATAATTAAATAAAATATGACAAGTATATTCTATTATAGTATTACTATTTACCCCATTCGAATTGACAATACGTATACTTGTCATGTCATCCATAGGGCCAAACAATTCTATATTGTTATAATTTCTATATTTCTGTTATAATATCTATATTTTAAAGGGGCATCAACCGACAATATACTGGCAACTCATACACACCAAATACCACTCGAGCAGGAATTAACAACTTTCAAAACAAATTGAATTCAATACGCTGGATGAATAATTAAAATAAGCACAAACTAAATAATACATCCCAATGAAGTCATACTTATATGCGAGAAATTAATCGAAATAGCGAAATATTCACCTTTATGGATAGAAAAAAGACTTTACACCCTTTCAACGGTATAACCATCGAATTATCATATTTCTAAGAACTCCTCAAATGAGCCTAGTGATTCATTAATTTTCTATTATCTCACAGTTTCAACCATGGCTAAATTCCTCTGAAAATGGATTAACAAACTGCTATTAACAATATTTATAGTCCTAAACACAGAGGAAATCGCACAAATGATTCAAATAAAATTAATTCAAGGGCATTAGAAAGAGGCTCGGAAATGGATTAATAGAAAATCATTATTATTAGCACCAATAGAAGTAACCAATATCATGAAGCAAGCCATTGTCGGTAATAGATCGTCGATTATTGAAGCGTGTTTGAAGGCATATTCAAGAATGGACGAGGTGGATTAAGAAAAGATATTAACACTCGCCATACGAGGACATCATGAAGAAATAATTGACAAATTACTACAGCCTTCCATAGATTGGTCAATGCGCAATTCATTAACCGAAACGCGTGTTATTCGTATAGCTATCATATACAAGCGCTTCAACGTTTTTACGAGGCTAGTAAAACTAGGAGCAAGCCGCAATCTTGAGCCGTACGAGGAATGTGAACTACTAGAAAAAGCCATAGACTGTCAAAGTTTAGAATACTTACAACAATTAATAATAGCAGGTATAGATGTCAATGCAAGAAATTTCTTTGGTACCACTGCATTAACATATGCAGTAGTTTAAAGTAATCTAGACGCCATGGAATTACTTTTGAAAGTTAAAGCTAATCCATGTATCATAGATCATTTCGACCAAACACCTCTAGAAAAAGCTACTCTAGGCATTCATCTTAATTTCCTCTAACATACGCGGATATCTACTTGAGAGAGCTGCTACTGCACCATATGCACATGCAGCTAAAAACGTAGAATTATTACTTGGAGAAGGAATAGATGTAAATTCGTTATCACGAAACAAAAGGTGTCCTATAGTAGCTACCATCACACATAATAAGGATAAGGTGTTGAAATTATTACATCAAGAGAAGGTGAAAACGCCTTACATGTAGCTGTACGGTCCGGTACAGTACGAGCAGTCGAGATAATATTAGAAACTAAGGAGTGCGACATCAATGAGAAGCCTCATCATATCAACTATCAACCATCGATATCAACTAATTCAATGCTACAAAATTCCAGGTCCTTTGCTTTTAAAGAACGTGAAGGAAAATTCTATCACTCTGAGTTTCCGATATACGGAACACAAATTATGCGAGCTCTTCAACGTATATCAATAAGAGATTAGAATGGAAAGAAATTGAGGAAAGTCTACAAAAAATCATTTATGAATATGTCCCTGCTTTAATCACAGAGCGGATAGCCTATTACTTAATTTTAGAATAAATCACAAAAAAAAATTTGTATCGACAAGATATGAATTCATTAATGATAAAAGAAAATATAAGTTAAATTAAGAAAAGGAATCAGAATTTATAGTAAAAGTAAGGTAGCAATTAGTCTGTCAAATTATAAATAACTAACAAATCATATGGAGTCCCTTCATCTTTGCAAAACATCGGCAAAGACTAGCATTCATTAAGAATAAAATCCTTGACGGACAAGGCAAAGAAATGAGAATTCTTATTAGATTACTAGCTCCGATAATCATTCCCGAAGAAATGGCTGATTTAATCGAGAAAATCTTATCTATATCAGATGTGGGTCTAGCAAGGTTCTGCCAAGACATATATCCCAGGAAGCAAGTTCTGTGTTTGACCAAAGCTTTAGCCGATGCTATCACACTTGAGAATGAAGAAATGGTTCAGTTATTATTGAGTTACAGAGTAGATTATACATCATTAGGAAGACATCACATTCCTGCAATTCACGTCGCACTTCTAGCAAAACGTATGGATATAATAGAAAGATAATTCGATTTAGGAGCCAGTCTCAATGCCTAAAGGATATGGGATCATATGACAATGCGGCAAGCAATAAAGTATAGTGACAAGAAATTTATATCATTATTAATAAAGAAATGAATTTCAGTAAACAGTACAAATCGTATGGGTCAAACTATTTTAGGATATGCTATAGAACGATCAGATTATGAGGCCGTGAAAATATTATTGGAATCAGGAGCAAATATAAAGAAATACTATCATCTTGGAGTAGCTGCACGTGGGCATTCAGTGATTTTTTAAATAATTCTAGAATATGCAGGAAAAATGGAAATGCCAATTGGAAAACAATCCTGGTTGTTGGAACAAGTTGCGGGTGCTCATTATACTGATTCTTCGCATAACTTACATTTATTACTAGAATTGGGAATACCCCTAGACTCCTGCTGTCGCGACAGTAGATACGCAATCGAGACAGCTATATTACAAAGGAAATACCACACGTTAGCCATATTCCTTGAGGAAGGAGCCAGAATAGATATACCTACAAAAAGTGGCGACAGTTTATTATTACACGTTGCCGTCGAATATGAAACTATCGGAGCTTTAAGATTATTGTTGGAGCAGCGAACAGTAGACCTTGATAAAAGAGATTGTAAGGGATATACCCCCTTAAGACTCGCGTACAATGGAAACGATTATATAAAATTCAGAACGTTAGCAGAAGCAGGAGCAAAATTATATCCACCTGGAAATTTAATGCGACATGTGTATTCGGACAAGATATCCAGGTCATCAATGCCATATTTTATCACCATGCTAGCCAGAGAAGCAATGGAAGAGCGGAGAGTGAATCCAGAGGATCTTATAACTCTTAGCGAACATTATCCAAACTATTTCGCTATTTATTTAAATGCATGTAAGGAATGGAAGCAAATGCAAATCACTTATATTACCAGAGGTATAACTTCCGCGGACTTGTTTGAGAAATCATTGATAACGTTACTTAAATGCACCAAACATCGATTACTAAATCGTCATGAAGGAGCATATAAACTCCAAACGCAATTCCCGATTTACGGATTACAAATTTCGAAAATATGGGTTAAAATATTACGTACGAAAGCAAAATGGATAGGTCAAGAAAGAAGGCATTTACAAATTATTAAGAATCAAGTCCCTAGTTTAGTAATAGAAAATATCGCGTATTTTTCATGGTAAAATTTAATTCTTAAAAAGAATTTAGATTGGAAAGCAAAACCCTCGATCGATTAATGAAATACCTTTCCACAGTACACAATGTCGACATATCAACAGAAATTGAGAATGGTACGGATGTCAATTCCTGACGGAGATCCAGAAGAAAGACGCAAAATGATTCATAGTTTAGCTCCAACGATGTTGCCCACCGAAACGGCCATGATAATCTATCAAAGCATCCTAGTGAATAATGTAGAACTTATAAAGTATTGTTTAGACAATCTATATGAACTAGGGAAGATACTAATCTAATACACTTAGCTGTTAAAACAGGCTCTACCGAAGTGGTTGATGTCATATTAACAAGAGGTATGAATGAAATAAATACCGTAGATGGAAGGGGACGAAACGCCCTGTTAATTGCATATAAAGTAAATAGTTATGACAAAATACATCTGTTATTAAGTTACGGAACAGAATTCTACTTTTCTTGTGGATATATGCGTTATATACATCATCGGTATTTACCGGGAATAACTTCACCCTTTTTGATCTTCTGCCTGGCTAGAGAAAGTTCTGAGAAAAGGTTTGTGAATCCAGATGATATTCTAGCCTTGAAAACGCATCATCCTGAAATGTATCAAAGATTTTTAGATGCAAAGACGGAATGGCAAAGTTTAAGCTAGACTAAACTTATAAACAATGTCATGTACAGGGATTTGGTAGATAATCCAATTCAGAAATTTCTGCTAAGTAGTTTATCCGTAAATTTTCGAAAACAAGAATGGAAAGGTTTATCAACATTATTTCCCATTTACAGTGCAACTCTTGAATCAGCATTAGATCAACTTAGGGAAAGGAGGGCGAATGGGAAGAAAAAGAGAAAGATCTGGACAACATCACATTTGGATTGCTTCCAGTACCCATACTCGAACAAATTTCTTACTATCTACGTATAGAATAAGAGTGGATTACATTCAAATCAAAAAAAGAGAAAAAAGAAGGGGAAGCAAAGAAAAATTTTTTTTTTGAATCGTAAAGATTTATTAAAAAGTAAACTAAGTCAATAATTAACATTACGACAAGAAGAGACAATGCAATTGACCGAACTGCATTTTTCCTTATCTTTCTTTTGTCATAGTCATACGAAGCAACCTCATGAAAACCAGCAGGAAATCACGTCGATTAAATATGAAGGTCGGCTATCCCCAGGCCGATAATATTGGACAAACCCGAAGACCTTGAGAATAATATCGAGAAGGCGACAAAGGAGGATTTTGTTGATAAATTCATACGACTATTAGGAGGAAAAACGCCGTTTCAAACACTAGAATTCAACGCTATGTTATGAAAGTCAGATATAGAAGTAATTTGGCATCGCATAGATCAACTATTTCAACGATTATCTGGATCAAAGTTAACAGGATTCCTAAATCTTATGGTCAATTATGAAGAACATTGGAATGAGAAAAATATTGAAGGAGAGACATTAATATTTGAAGCTATAAAAGCAGGTGCTAAGCAAGTCACGAAGTTTATCTTAAAAAGGAACACTGACACTTCAGTCATTACCAAAGGAGGGTTAGACATATTTTGTCAAGCAATAATACAGGGTAATGAGAAAATATTGCAACTGCTCATTAATTCAGGAATAAAACCAATAAATCTCTGTTCTTTCGTCATTGCTATGCAAAATAAATTAACGCATCTAGTTCCTGTATTGTTGACAAATAACTACCGGCCCATTGATCCAGTAAAAGCCTTTCAAGTTGCTCTAAAGATAGGAAATTTATTAATAATACAGAGGCTCCACAACAGATAAGATACAGGAAGGTCACTAAATTATCTCCACGAAGCTGTTAGACAAGGATATAATACACAAATTATTAATCAGTTTGGTTATGGAATAGACTTCTCGACTCAGGATGGTCGATCGCCTCTACAGATCACCATAATCTCTGGACACCACCATCTAGTAAAATATTTGATTGAAAAAGGAGCAAAAGTCAATCCTTCGATAATGAGAGTAATTTATATCTATCTATACATCTCAATAACATTTTTGTGGCTTAGCTATTCTGCAATACGGATTGAATTGTAGATTTTGCATCCAAAGACAACGACGAAGAAATGTTAGCCTTAATGTGAGGTTTAGGAGCTCTATTATATAGACTCAAGGAAGAAGCATTATTTAATTTCCAAATAGGCTCAATGGGAAAACGAGCTCTAGTACGAAGAATGGCTTTAATGAATCATTTAAAGAAAGGAATCAATGCAAGTACAAGATAATCAGTTAAATGCTAAGCGTGGTCTGTATAGTTTACTTATTGGACCTAGACGTCAAGTCGTCTATGAACAAGCAGTGAGGACATTTTGAAGTCTTTATAAAAAATATAGAGGGTACAAGAAACCCCTACAAAATAGAATTAATCATAAACCTCCAAATCACGATAGAAGAAGTTCAATTTCGAAAGACAAAATTTGAAAATAAATCCCAGATATTCTCTAGGATAACTACAGAAAACATTTTAAGATTTTTAGAAGAAGAGTGCATAATTGAACAAAATGTGTCGAACTAGAATAAAATCACCTGGTTGAATTTGAAAAAAAAAATTAAGCAATAAGATTCTATATATTCTATCAATTTCCATCATTTTTATCCATTCTAGAATAAAGATTAAAAACTTCTCAATAATCATATGCATACAGCTTAACTAATGATTACTAATTTTGAAAATTCTAATAACAATAATAAGGGAGGGACAAATTTAAAAAAAAAATGAGGGAGGAAAAGACCATATATTTGAACACACGCACACATACCGTATATGCATCACACAACTAAGGGATTTATCCCTGTAGCGTGCGCAAACGCGATTTTTTATATTTAAATAAATAATATTACTGTCTTAAAATAATGTTAATAATATCTTATAATAATATGATTCAGCGCCTATTGTAATTTATATCTAAGCTAAGAATATCAAGTAAGGAAAACAACCAGCGTTCGATTATCGCGAATCGAGTCAGAATTTTAAAACAAGCGCGGTTCATAAGCGAAATTGATACACGAGACAAAACTTATGGCGACTGAAAGATTCGCTGCCTCGCGAATCGAAAACGTATCTCGGTGTTCTGCGAACCCGTATCTACGTCCGCACGTGCGAGGTTTCTCGAACTTATAGACGATGAGATTCGAGAAGATTCTCGACGTCTTAGTATTTTGCGAGTGCGTTTAATTTAATTTTATTATTTATAGTGCAAAATATAAAGCAATGCCAGAGGTTCGCGGGGGTAGCGTGTACGTATCTGCGCTCCAAACCGTTGCTGAGAAATATGCCGTGCTGTGCCGGGAAAATCTGAGATTTTCCGTGAAACTGGGAAACTCACCTTCACGAGAGCCACCGTGCCGTGCCGGGAAAACTTGGTTTTCGAAAGCTGTAATCTCGTGAGGATGGTTTTCCGGGCGGAAAATCTGGGGTTTTCGAAAGAAGTAAAAATTGAGGATATGAGAATATCCGCCCTCTGACGATGGTCAGGATCCAGGCCAAAAGGCTGCGAGACAAAGAGCGGTTTGGAGAAGCAAAACACGGCGATATCGGGGGTTTCTCCGAAGTATGATTGAGTAGAGGGGCGACAGTTGAACGAGCAATTAAAAGGGCAGCGCGACAGGCGCTCGGGCAGTTGACCTCTGGCCCCGCTACTGCAAAGGTAATCTCCGTTGTAATTTTCTGAGTACAATAAAGTGACCTTTCTTTGAAAAAACCTAAATTTATTTTAACCCAGCTTTAGTCAAATACAATCCTCTTTCAGTAACGAGCAATGAACACAGGGTACTATTTCCTTATACTGATCTGGGGCAGTATTATCCACAGCCAAGAAGTCCTACCCTGAATAGTGTCGGAAGTCATAGAATATAACACAGGATTATATTTCGAAGAATTATAAGGAAAGAACATTATTCAAGACGAATGGGCATATATCATTTATCTTGATTTATACGAAGATCATTTTGCGTGACGTTGTTATCCATATGGCTCAGAAACTTTGAAAATTCTTGCAAATCAAAGAAGATATGTATTGAACAAGAAGAAGAATTTAAGAAATTAAGTAGACAATTAGAAAAGGTACAACAAATTTAATATGATCTCGATATTTATTTAGATGTTCTCCCTGGAAACATGGCAAGAACCATAAAGGCGGATTATGACAAAAATATATTAGAAACCAAAGCCAATAAAACGCACTTCTCGTCATTCCCAGACAATACACATGATCCGTAGCAGTCTTGACGGTTTCGAAGAAAGACGCAAGGAATTGAGAGACGAGAATTTAATGGAAATAATAGAGCAAGAAATTATATTACTCAAAAGGAGCAAAGATTCCAGAACCAGTATGACTATAATAGTAACAACAATAGAAATAATGACTATTTACTTTAATTTGTACATAGAATTATTCAATGGAGCACTAGAAACCTTACGAGGGCTTGCCAATAATCAAGTGTACCCCGGATTTCTCAATTACAACGATTTAACCCAAGTTGTGAAAGATACCGAACAGATGAATCTTCCATATAGATTTCCGTTAGATGAAACTCTGTTACATATAGATTTATTAGGGACCATTTCGCAAATAAAATACAGAAAGGTCAATGATAGATTGATGATCAGTTTAAGTTTTCCCTTAATTTCAGATATTCCATAGATTGTATGTAGAGTAAAGTCATTACCTATGCCAAAGAAATTAAAAGATGGAAAGATAGCCACTGTCTATGTAAAACGTCGCTCCCCCTTATTAGGGATATCACAAAAAGCGACATATGCTCTAACTCAAGAACAGTACGAGAAATGTACAAACGCGTATGATCAGAATTTATGTCGATCGGATCAACCCATTCGCTCCGAGATCGAAAATAAAAGTTGTGATTATACTTTATTATATCACCCAGAGGAAACTAACTATAGCAAGTGCAACGTCAGGTATTTGGACATGAACTTACCTTTCTGGGAAAATACAGAGAAGAATCAAGGTTCGGTCTACTCATTATACGAACCTATGGAATTGCAAATTAATTGCATGAAGAAATAAGAATATCTCATGATAAACGGCACTGGAATTTTAAGGATAAAACAAGGCTGCAAGGCTCTTGCAGGCGAATATCAATTGTCATCAAACACTCATACACGGTACAATCTTCAAACCTTAATATTTCCGCAAGTCAATCTAAAAATTGAAGGAGACACTTCAATTGAAGATATAATAACTCAATTAAAAGCTCGCAGGGTAAATAAAACTGCAAAAATCGACTGGACCATAGCTCATTCTTTTTGGGAATTACAAGGAAGACAGCAGGGATTGATGTCTCAGAAGAATTAAAGGAAGAATTTAGAACCAAATTATTTATCATAGTTTTGACAATAGTAGTGGTTATAGGACTACTATCTGGAGTAATAATAGCCATTCTATGTTACGAGAGTATAAAAGCTGGGGTAAACCGGAATATGACAGAATTTCCGTTACATATAGGCACACGAACAAGCGAAGTTGAAGTCCCGATTTAAGAAGTATTTGATCGATTTTATTTAACCTTAGATGACCACTATCAGTAATAAACGCTAATTTTCCATCAACATTAGTATAAGGAAATACTAATCAGACATATAACATAATTAAACAAATCAGATACACGTACAGTATACACAACTCAAGACGAGGGGAGAGCAAGGAAAAATTTGTTTTATGTTTTAGATGTTCTTTACTTACAAAATGCTAAAGATTATTGAATTGATGGTTTGGGTCATCAGAATAAGCAACTATAGAGCAACTCACAAACCTCACAACAATATCACTATTAGAGGCGGGAGATTGAGGTATAGAAGTTCCGGAATTGAACGTCACCAAGCAGCATATACAATTATTGCTGCAGGTCAACGAATTTACTAAGGCATATGTAATTCAATGTTCCATTAAAATCACTTGGCACATAACTTATTGTGGAATGCATTCCCACGCATCGCGAGTAATCGATGGAGATATTAGTTATTATCAAGAGATACAAAGAGATGAATGTATACGAATGCTTAAAGGCGGGTATGCAAACATTGCAGGAACAGTAATACAAAATTTACCAAGAAATAGTACATTCTCGACCCCTATCACATTTGCAGGCAGTGTGGATTTAGATGTAAAATGTAAAGGTACATCTTACTCCGACCCTTACGGACATTGGAACGAAGTATTAATACAAGGATTTGTGGAAATATATCTTTCTGATTATTAGGCAACTGTCATCCTAAATTCTAATAAAATACAGTTGAGATCCGGTACAAGTTGTCAATTAACAGATACCCAGTGTAGAGATGTATTGGAAGGACATGCCTTTTGGGAACCATTACCTACAACATTATACGAAGGATATACCAACAAAACAAAGGAAAAGAAGTCTAATCGAATTACATATATGTTAGAAAGCCAAGCATTGGAGAAATCAAAATATGTGGGCACACCATAATCCGCAATGAACAACCTCAATTGTTTGTATCGGAAGAAACCGAAAGAAGACCTTTTTATCAAAGGAAGACTCACCTGTAGAAAATTTAGACATATTCACATACGTAAACTCAAAATTCGTGTATGTAGAGAGACACTTCAAAAATCAAATTAATCAGATGTATTACGACCTACTAAAACATAAATGCGAACTCGAGAGACAAGTGTTAACCAATGCTGGTATAAACATCCAAGGAAAGGGAATATCAATTACTCAATTTTTAGAGCCGGAAGTGTTGGAATCACTCGCGAATAATACATGGAATCATTTCTGGGGCAAGTTTCTAATATTTCGAAAGTGCCGCAGTTCTTGTAATAATCTTAATAGCTAGATTAATCAAAATGTTGATCGATACCATATTGCATGGATATGCCATCTATAGTATATACGGCTGGTCTATTACTCTTCTAGGATCGCTGTGGAACTCTGTAACACAACTACTACTACACCTTGGAGAGAGAAAACCTGAAAATCCGTAAAAAACTGAAAAACCGCAACCGCATAAACGTCAAGTCCATCGATGGAAGACGAATAAAACCAATAGTCCAATTTATGATGAAGGATTTAAGTCGAAGGACAGTCAATAGACTCCAAGGAAGAACAAGGGAGAGCAATCCATCGAGAAATGTCATACGAAGAAGTTCTGAAAAAGAGAATAGACGTACTCTGCAGTAAACAAGTAGAAGGAGAAAGTATTCGAGCATTCTTCCGCCGAGTAAGAAATCTTCGCGACGATCATAGGAATGCATTAATCAGAGCGCGCGAAAATTATAAAGAATTATTTGAAACTCATTTAATCACCGAGGAATCTGCAAATATTGGATACACTTTAGGGATAAGAATGGAAATTCGGAAATATTTGCGCGTACCATGTGAATACAGAAATGTGATAGAAGTCGCAAAGCATGCTCAAGGACTTGAACGGAGATTACGGAAATTAAAATTACCTAATATACAAGAAGAGGATGAATAATTGAAAAAAAAGAGCCTACTATTGATTTAATCTAAATTAGTTAGAACCGAGAGATAAAAAGAGCAAAAAAACATAATAATAATAAAGAGGGAACATAACAACATTATACTGTTATTATTGCAGATGCATTCAATCGAGGAGCACAACTCTACATTCATATTAAACTATTTTGTGGACAAGACAGGTTTCAAATTATGTGCAGATTGTTGTAAAACGAAGCAAATAGAGAATCAGGAAGGGGTGAAAGAAATAACACTATTCATTATAAAACTAATACCAATCAATCATAAATGCAAAATCTGCAACACGAATTTAATAAAAACTGTAAGATGTGCAATCAACGCAAGAGAATTATTAAAAATGTACGAGGTATTGTTACAAGGGATGCAAGCAGGAAAAAGAGTTGATTTAAAAATAATTTAGGACCCCCCTAAAAGCAAGATCGAAAAGGAATCAGGAGAAACATCAATTGATTTAGGAATAGACCCCTTCTTTTTCAATCAAGCATAGACATAACAACCTTAATAAGAGAGAAAAAAAATGTATATATATTGTGACCCAATTGTTACAGATGTCCAACGTACAAGGAGTTCGAAGTGAAGTATATCGACCGTTGATTAATAAAAGACTCTGTCAACATTGTTATGCAAAAGGGAAAATTGAAAACAAGGAATATCCACGATAAATAATATTCAACATCCATGATTCTACCGTATTTATGTGCTCAGAATGTGGCGAAGAAATCACCTCAAAAGTAAAAACATTTGTAGATATCATCGAATTACTACCAATATTGAAATTAACTGGAATGCCAGGAATTGAAGAAGCAATAAGTATAACAATTGTCGAGAAAACTGATTCAGTCTCGTTAATAGATTAGGAAAAAAAGAAAACTGACTCCAGTAGCGATATACCGATTATAATAGATCAAGAAGAATATTTCGATGCCTTGTTGGAAAAATTCGAGAAGTCAGAACAGAAGATTGATAACCAATTAGAATCGGAAGCAAAAATTAAGGAAAAAGGATCGAACCAGAGATAAAAAAAAACGGAGAGGGAAACAATCGGAGGTTGAAGGGAAAAAGTGTGAAACGAGATCACAAAGAATGCATAGAACTCTCAGGGAGAAAAGGTAGCATTAATCAAAAAAGAAGGGAAATTAACAGAACCAACGAATTAAGCTGTGATAAGCAAGTTAATAACTATAACATTTGATGTTTTAGAAAACAATGGACACTAGTATAAAACCAATAGAAGATGCTCATCTATCAGAAGATGATATGGAATTGTTATTGACCATAATTCATAATTTGTTGCATATGGATGTACCTATTTACATAGAGATAAAAGATCTCCAAATCATAAACTTTGACATTGACGAATATATGGATGAATTAATATTTCCTTCAATTATAACCAATGACCAAAAGGAATCAGATTTCACTCCATGCCGATTTCGGTGAAATTTAGACAAAGCATTATCAAGACAACTTTTGAGAGACAAGAGAGAAGAGTTTGAAAATTATGTAGAGAAGACGTTAGACCGAGATCCCTATGGCTTAGAAAATCTCTTTATGGAATCAAAAGGAACGAGCATAAAACGAAGACACTCTTCGAGACTTATCCCACATAGGGATCAGAAGGATGTCACAATTTCCAAAAAGCAATGAAGCTATTATCCGAATCCAATCGAGGGAGAAATTACTGCATCAAGCTCAAGATTCTATTTTATTTAGATTGAATAATAAGTATTTAACAATTTGATCAAGAATCCAACAATAATCAAGTATACACATGGAAAAAAGTTGCAAAAGAAAAATATACTTTAGTTGAATTTAAAGAGGGGGATAATGATTTCTTTTCCTTTTTTTTTAAATATTATCTATAAAAATAAATGATTATAGAGTTAATTACTATCAGTACTAACCAATCAAGTAATTTAAATAAAGAACAATAAAGTTAATAAAAAAAAAATTTTTGTTTTTATTAAAAAAAGTTTACTGTAAGTTGATTACATTATATTCAAGTGCATGATGAATAGCGAAAATTAGATTAAGAAAGAAAAGAAAAAAAAGAGAGAAGGAACATAACTTGAGCAATATCCAGACCAAATTATTATAAATTATATTGTTAAGTAAGTAACATCATTAAAAACAAAAAAAAAAGTAACATCATTACTTATATATGTATTACTAAATAAATTGTAGTTACTTCATTACAAGCAATTAGAAATAAAGACATTGTATGAATTATAAAAAAAAATAATACATTAATAAAAGAAAACAATATATATAATAATCATATATATACATATATATCATCTTAATAATAAAGCATGTTATACATTAAGGAATAATGTAAACACTCACAAGATAGGGAAACATGATTAAGAAATAAAAATTACAAAGATAAATTGTCAGCGTTAGAGGCTCACCTCAGAACGCTTATCCTAGGGGGAAGGTGTAAAATGCTCATTTTTTACCATTTAATAAGATTAATTATTAATAAATAAGTTAACATCTCTCGGTAGGATGAAGCATATAAAAAAAATATACGTGTCACAAGTCGCGGAACACACTCAATGGCATAAAGTATGGTACTTGCCATTGGGATGTGACCGTGCTAATTAAGGATAGAAAAGAGTTGAGAAAACGACAACGTAAGGCAAAGTAAACATAATAATATAACTGAACTTGAATATTGACAAGTAAAATCAGTTGGGAAATCAATAATAATAGTAGATTCAAGTAAAACAACAATGATGAAAAAAAAGAACAATAACGAAGAAGAATAAAGGCACAAGAGCAAGCGAGGTTCACCGATACGCACGCACACACTACGACTCTATGGCAAGAGACCAAGCGGAGCACATCGATATGCACGCACACGTTGCGGTGCTACAGCGGAGGCTCAAAGCGAAGCGAGGCACACCGATACACTACCCCCTTCTAGAAATTAAACAAGAACAGATCGTCGTCAATTCGAGGGTATATAAGGTCCCGGCAACAGGTCAAAAAGACTTTTTTCTGTCTTCAATCTTCATCGTGCGCGAGCTCTGTTCCATTTGAATCTTTTACGGACTTAGAAAAATTCACGTTATTTCCCTGTTAGAAACATTTTAAAACTAACAAAAGAAAATCTTCGTTGTCACTTCTCAGCTCTTGCAGAAAATTATAAATGCATAGTTAGTCGCGAGTTAGTGTTGATAAATAATTGTGGAAAAAGTGAATAAATATCAAAGCAAAAATTAAAAAATTTGTCTTCATTTCTAAAATTTCAATTCCTGAGTCCATACTGATTTCTGTAACCCGTTCATTCCATTCGGAAGCTGAGTTGAAGTACACTGAGAGGACGAGCAGATAATTGAAGAGCAACAGCAGCAGGAAAACCAAAGGTAAGGGAAATATATTTAACAAGCTGCACATCTCTTATTGGCCCTCTCTCTCTTTCTTTAATTCACTCACTTTATAGATTAGGGTAGGTTATCGTACTTTCTAAAGAATTTCCGGTGGCTACAGGAGGCTGTTCTTTCTTAGATCGCGAAGGTAGTCAGGCACCGATGGCGCTAAGTTGCGTTTTAAAGCTTTGTCGTCATCCGGTGACAACTCTCATAAGTTTAGGACATAACAGGTTGTTTTCTTATACTTTTCTGGTGCATCGGAGCCGGGAAATGTTTGGAACGCGAGAAATTAGGATATTTTTGGGGTAATTATTTGACAAGAAAATTTTTTAATCGGGAATAATTATGAGAAATCTGTTGAAATTACAGAAAAATAATTTTTTAAGGTAAAATTGTATGTTGCAATTCATCTGGACAATCCTTATCTGTGTGAGCCGTACTATTTTATACCTCACCCATTGCGCTTGTATTTATTAGATTTTTATAATTATTGGGATCATGCCCACTTTTCTTGCATTTCCAACACTGTTCATATTCTAATATATATGGGCATTGAGTTACTGTATGCCCCATTATTAGATATCACTGGCAATGGTTTCCTTTAATTCTGTTCATTTTGCATGTATCAAGTGAATGACCGTGATTATTATTATTTTACAGTAAAGGCATGCCGCTTTATGACAAAACAAAGCCTTATATCCATAGTCTTCTACGGCAAAATACTTTATTTGATTTATCAAATGCTAAAACTCTTTTGTTTAATTATGTTTCTACTTCTGTCGCATTCTGTATGATTTCACCTAAATTTTCTCTTTCCAATTCTACCCTAATTTCTTGCTTTAATCCTTCAGTGAAGGTTGAAAGAGCTTTAACATCTGTTCTATTTTCAAAATTTTGTATTTTCAAAATCCTTTTCTTGTAATACCAACTCTTGTAATCTGTTAACAAAACTGAGTACTGTCTCCTCTATATTTGGCGTGTCTGTTATTTATCCATAAGGTGTTGCCATTTTCAGTTGATAAATAAATCTGCCGCATTTTCTTTATAAAATCCTGAACATTGTTAATTTGTGCATTTAACATAGCCTTATACGTATCATCTTTTAGTTTCATTTTGAGTATTGGAATTAAACTTGCTTGATCACTATTTGATAACATACTTTTTGCATGCTTTAATTTTTCTATATATTCATTTATTGAGACATTTTTCCCATCAAATTCTAGTATTAAATTAACTTCATATTTAAGAGATAAACGTAGTTGCAATGGAACATGCGCTTCTTGAATGCCCACCATGTCAATGTTTTGCTTCCTCCTAGAGGAAGCTTTGTAATAGATACATACGAACAAGGAACAATAGATTTGTTTGGAGGAAGCTGCGTGCCAATGAATTGGCAGCGGTTTTTTTCTTTGTAGTAGTTGTGAATTTAAGTAACGGGCTGGCTGCTATTTATGGAGCTCGGTGGCGACGGCTACCCTTACGCACTAAACGTATATCTCCCTATACGCCTGACACCAGCCCGATATTCGTACTGTTTATCACATTACTTGGAACCGTAAGTAGCACACCAATAAGAGTCCAGAAGGATTACTGCCATCACCAAACACTCCACAGAACAGAACATTAATTAATTAAAAAGATTGCAACATGTACCTCCTGGTAACACTCACACAATTCGTGTTCTTCAAATGCGCTCGTCCTCAGCAGCGTGTAGCTGAGTCACACGTCGCTCAGCTACGCAAGGTCACAGCACACGTCCCCTTTCCACCTCTCTTACTGACCACACTCTTTCTTCCACCTCCGTAACCCCACCATCTCTCTCCCACTTCTCTAACTCCCCTGTCCCTCTGCGCAATTTCCCCCGACCCTCCTAATATCTCTTCCCGGTCTCACCGCGCATCGCTCTTAACTATGATATTTTATGTTGATCTCATAATTTCTTTTCTATCATTTTAATTTTGTTTAAATAACCTTTTGTTTAAATAAAAATAGAATTATCCAAGATTGCCCGGACGGACGTTAGTGGATAGCGGCTGGTACACAAGGCCGGGGACTGTTGTAACGGCTGCCAGTGCAATTAACGCACTTGCAATCGTTACGACTAAATCAGCACTATGTATTACATTTATTTTGTTACAGTAACTCCTAGGGACACACGATGTTGCGGTCTGCCCACACACTGATGTCCAGATTTCGTAACAGGGTATAGGTGAAACTGTACTCGCGGTAGCAAATCATTCATAATCTGATCTCTGTCCATGTCACATTGCAAACAGATGCTCCACGTAGGTAATTGTATTGAAAGGTGATTGTGAAGTCAACCGAACCGTAGGCGATCGTCCGAGATCATCTTCGTGTCGGTCAGAGCGGCCTTGACGGTAAATAACATCTGTGAGCCAGTTACACCTACGACGGCCAAAGACACCATCACAATGGTAACTACCCCTACCACTTAGCGTGTAGTGATGTCATATCGAAAGATTCGTGTGCGACGATAAGTGGGATTTGAGGACAACGTCCGTCTGTATATCCAGAGAGGCCCCAGGACAACGTCCGTGAGATTATCCATGCTGACTATTGTGGACAATAGATAGTACTCTCTCTCAATCAGTTACATCATTCAGACAACTCTCACTGAATCTCTTCTTTTGTGGGCTTTGTGTGCAGTGCTTACGCACCACTTCTATTACTAAACCATAGAATATATCGATCGTATTTTCTTCAACCTTCGCTGTCTATTATTTCATCGCTTCCTAGTCCCAGCAGGCTCCGCGGGCTCATGTAAGAAATACAAGTATATATCTTAGTCAGCCGGGCCGTACCTTTCGCACGCTCGATACATTATTATTGAACATCAATAAACAAGATCTTTATGGTCCTTGAACAATATTATAAAGGTTATAAAACTCAAGTGAGTCTAACAAAGGATGGCTTGAGTGGGGGAAAGGTTTAAAAAATACAAAGTGCTCGATTTCGCGAATTAAACAAAGACGCTTGCTTTGACATAAAAACTCTCACGGAATTGAGTGAAAAGCCAAGGCAAGCCAAACAAGAAATGAATTTATTCAAGAAAGAACAGGAAATTATACAATTATAAAGAGCCTCTACTTTACAAGAAGTCACAAATAGAAAAGACTTAAAATTACTAATAGATAGAGAAACGTAAGATACCTTTACGCACGCAATTAAGAGCTCTCTTACCTGGGTACGCAGGCCACACAATCCGCCGCACGAGACTCGAACGTTGCCGTCTGAAAGTCGCTGAGCCGAAAAGGATAATAATCGCACCGCCGTAGCTTCTCGCCAAGAAGAATGGCAGATAGGCGTGCAGAACGCTAAAAAACCATACCGGCAAAACGAATGGTTGCCGCGAAAGCAATCGTCTTAGAACGGGTACGTACACACAGTATGCGCACACACACACACAAAACGCTTGTCGCACGCGGTCGCGATTCGCGAAATACACAAAAATATAAGCAAGGTCACTAGGTGAAGGGATTCCTCTAAAAAGGGCAAGATCCTCTCTCCTTGGTGATCAATAAAAATCGGAAACAAAGTCGCAAAAGAATACTAAAAGAAGCCTGTCAGTAGCAAAATGTGCGAACGGCTCGGTTAGGCTTGACGGGCTCGCGAATTGCGCGCGCATACTGCTCGTCGCGAATTCGCGCTGCTTCGACTCGCGGAGCCGCGCGCGATTCAAAATCAAGAATTCTCAGTCAAATGGAAAATTCACTGTAAAATGAACTCCTACAGTCCTAGTTGATAACAGCTAGATAATTGGGTTCTTACAAATATTATGCCAATATGCTATTTATCAGATATTTTGTCCTCTGTTTGAATACGTGAATCCATTACTTTGAGCGACGTGTTGTTACCACGATCTTTCTGTCGAAGAATTTTAGCACGTCTAGGCTTCGTGCGATTACATCTATCGTCACGAGAGTAACATTTTGAACAACTGGCCGAATTCATAAGAATTTTCAATAAATTTGTGAGTAACTCAATGTTCTGTGTAAGTAATGCAATTGATGTGCTGCTTTTGCTTGATGCATTGGAATACGATATCGAACTACATACATGCACACACACACACACATCCACTCTTTTTTCAATCTTCCTCGTCATTTCATAGCTTCTTCAGGATGCCTGCTGCATAGTATCTGACTGCGCACCATTCATCTTCTAAAGTTAGCATAGATAGACGACATGATAGACTTAGGGGTAACTCCGGTTTGGAGATAGCCCTCGAGTTCTTCTCTCTTCTTTTAATATTAGTAGTAACAGAAAACATGCTCCGAAGTCTCGATAGTGTCTAAATACACCGGGCGATTTAGAAAATTTTCTAATTTGAATTTGTGCACATACGCCCGAAAGCATCGGTGTGCCCGTCAAGAACTGTGTGAGGTAATAATGAATTTTCCATTGTCTTGATATGGGGCGATGTGTCCATCGCTCCTTGCCGCTAGCATCCCATCTTTTTTGCCACTCGGTCGTTGTTTATTATATTGCAGAATAGATTTCTTTCTGAGTGTTGTCGGCTAGACGTGGCTTCTTGTCGTAAACGTCCCTCCTCTCCATTGCGAAAAGGAGGAAGTCAATAAAATGCCTGTTATGTTGCACACAGCCTCGTCCGATACTGTACGATAAGCAGAGGCAATCGTCAGTGCACTTTGTTCTCCGTTAGCAATCCGCATATTATACAAATGACCTCGTCCACTATTTCTGTTATCTCTTCTTTATGCTTCGCTACCATCACAACTTCTATGTCGTCAGCGAATCCTACAATTGCTTCCCCTTTGGATAGTTGTAATCTCTGTATATTATTGTACATTATGTACCAAATTGACGGATCAAGTACAAACGCTTGAGAAAAGCCACCAGTTACTTCGTAGGTCATGGTGTCGTTCTCGGTTTCATATAATATGATTCTGTCCCTCAAATAATTGGACATCATACTTTTTATATATAAAGACAAATCTTGCTTTAGGATTATCTCGTGTATTTTACTCCATTTGGACGAATTGAATGCAGTTTTAACATCCAACGTAACAATAGTGTAGTATTACTGCGTTCCTGTTTCCATCTTTTACTCTCAGTAGTATTTCTGACGGTGTCAACTACCAGACTAACTGCATCCAGAGTAAAATACTGCTTTCGGAATTCATGGTAGTGCTTTGCCAGTCCATAAAAAGAGCAAGAAATATATAAGCTTGAAAATTCTTCCTCAGGAGTTTTTAGATTACTGTTTTTCTAAAACTTTTCTATAAAAAATTTATAAACAAAAAAACATAAAAATACACACAAAAAAATAAAGCGAATAAAAAAAATTAGGTTGATCTCTTTACGTTCTTGTCGTTAGCTCTGGGTTATGCTAAAAAGAGTAAATTTTCGAAATTTTATCAATATATCAAACACAATTTTGGTTTTAGTGTTGGCTATATTAGATCGATTTTAAACAATTACGAGAATCTAATCATAGAATTATAATCAGTGAATCCTAAAACTTCCTGAGTAGAGATTTCAAGCTCGTATATCTCTTTTTTCAAAATTTCGAAATATCATCTAGAATAAACTATGATGAATTGAAAATGGTGAAATTCTCACTTCAGATTCGTAATCAACGACTCTTAAACCCCGAGTAAGAATGTTTAAATGATTAGCTGAAAGGAAAAATACTTGCATCGAAGGGTTGAAGAAGGGTATTTAAAGAAAGAATAATTGGCTGACACTGAATCAT
Organism: Muscidifurax raptorellus; assembly: GCA_020010945.3. Taxonomy (NCBI): domain Eukaryota; kingdom Metazoa; phylum Arthropoda; class Insecta; order Hymenoptera; family Pteromalidae; genus Muscidifurax; species Muscidifurax raptorellus. The sequence continues at coordinate 82,656 of JAHUUD020000064.1, forward strand.
AATGAACGGGATTGATACGAGGAATTATCAATTTGGCGCAAGAGAAGGCTTATCCGTCTTTTTACAGATTACTTTACAGTGAGAGATATTGTACCCAATACGCTATCAAATACTGTGCACTCAAGTATACCTGTGCACTGAACAACGCACACAAATTGAAATTCTGGTAAAAAACGCGTGGCAGTGGAATTAACTTAGTTACATCTGCAGAACGTCCCTTCTCCCCATCTTACTACGTCATCAAACTTTAACCCATTAACGTTCAAACGCCTCTTCCCACATCGAGTCTCGAATCCTACACACGGCCTCGCCTCAGCATTGCTTGGCCCGTTTCAATCTACTCGAATCGGGCATCTAAGTTGGTAATGAAGTATGAGGAGGAGGTGAAGGAGGGTAGCAAGGAACCTAAAACTAAAAGACTGCGTCAGCCGTCACTCGTATTTAAAAGAGTAACCATTGGCAGATTAGCTTTGTTAGCAAAAATAATAGATCATAGAATTAAATATCTATTAAAAGTTAAAGATACTATAGAGATTATTGTGAGAGAGGTAGGAGAATATAGTAAAAATAAATTAATGAAAAACTCTCAGTCCATATATTTTACTGCGTATAATGTTCAATGAGACATGAGAAACATTGACTAAGTAAGTAAGTACTTGTAAATAAAACCTACTGTATTAATATTTTGTAATAGTCAGATTTCGTAATTATACCCCATTTATAAAAAATGATTTTATTAAATATTGTTTATAGTACATGTATTAAATCTGCATAAATATTTTCTTTTATCATTAAAAAACTATTTTAATCTAAAATATTGGTTTTTATCAATAAAAATGTAATCTTTTTATGAGTATGAGATTTCGTTCGGATAGTATTACTGAGAAAATATTTATTGATTTTTTCTTTTAATAAAATTTTTATACTTTTGGTAAAAAAGTAACTTTTTGTGTTTGCTTTCAAACACGTGAAGCCTTGAAGCAAATGTGGGATACGCTGGCAACTATACACGAGAGAAGATCCGCGACTAATAAATTGCTTCTCACACAACTTTTTCACAAGTACACGATGAAGGTGAAAAGCATAGCGTTGCAACTTCTCGTAGTAGGAGAGAATGTGCCTGATACGATGGTCATGGCGAAGATTTTGGCCAGCCTTCCGTCGAAATACAGAAATTTCCGCAGCTCGTGGAGTTGTCGACCCAACTCGACAAACAGTCGAGCAGCTACAAGAAAGATTGCTCGAAGAAGATTCTTATCTGAAAGGCGAACCAGAAGAAACAAGCGTTTTCGTAGCAACAACGAAGAGCGGCTTAAAAGGTCGTTTCCAACAAAGTAAGCCGAAAGAAAACAAGAAACGTCAGAGAGCGAGGAAGGACATCGAGTGCTTCTGCTGCCGCCAGTCATGATGTACGGAGAGAAGGTGTGCTCCGAAGGGGGACTAATTTTTGACGTCTAGTGCGCCTTCCCATGTTCCGCCATATTCCAATATGGCGGTCGTTTTATTACTTCAGGAGAAGTGTTGTCAACTAGTCAGTGGGGTTCAGTAATTATTATTTAATATAATTAAAATGCCATGTTGTTCAGTTAAATGTTGCACAAATTGGAATGGCAACACAAGAAATACTGACATACATATTTTTCGTTTCCCAAAAGATGAAGAAATAGTGAAAAATGGATCGAAGCTTATAATAATGATAACCTTAATCTGAAAAATGGTAAAACATTTAAAAAATAATAAAACTACTATAAACTAAAAAATTTACAGTAAAATAAAATTGCACATACTATAAATTAATTTTTTCATTTAGCACGGATCGACTCTATCCATTTTACTCAGGATTGCTTTGAAAAAAACCAGAGCATTTAATTATTTCTAGTGACAAAAATATATACAAATTGATCAAAAATGCAATCCCAACAGAAAACCTAACTATAAATAAAGATCAACTCAGGTATGTGAGTTTATTATTTACATAGAAACAATTGATTGATGTAGCAAAAAACGTAAAGGAGAAGTTAATGTTCTGAGAGATACAAATCTAAATAATGACCTTGGAAGTAAAAAGCAAAAATGTGATGCTGCGAATCCTACTTTTTTTACACCACCAACAAATGAAGAAAATGAATCCGCACCTCATGTACGTAACTTGATAAGATTTTTATAAAATGTTATGAAATATAATAAGAATGATAAAAAAAGTGATTAATTAAAGTGTATTTATAATTTCAGATATAGTAACAATTATTACTGGGTTCAAGAGGAAATGCAATCATTGCTGAATCTCAATGTTATTGAAGATGTTTCCTGCACATATTCCACAGAATCTGACTTCAGTTTGGTCTTGAACAGTACCGAAGAAAATGTATCAGAGGACAATGCGAATGTGGCAGATTCAACTGCCACGAATACTTCTAGAAATTCGTAAGCTATTTATAGAACATATTATAATAAAAATATTAGAATTTTTAAGAGACATATATTTGTTTATATTTCAAATTTAACAAGTTAATAAATTTAACTACTTTCCACAGTTCCGATATAGATATAGAGCGATTAATGACCGAAAATGACAATTTAAAAGCTAAAAATCAAGATTTGAATTCAGAAAAAAAAATTGAAGAAAGAAGTTGAGAAATTAAATAAAAGAATGCGCCAGCAAGATCGATTAGCACGAAAGGAAATTCAAAATAAAGTGTACGAAATTTTAAAACCAATTTTTACTACTGCACAAATAAACAAATTGTTGCATCCCATAAAATCGAGTATAAGATGGAGCCCTGAAGATATTGCCTCTGCAATAGCTTTGAGAAGCGTGTCAACTAAGGGATATAGAGATCTAAAAAAGAAGAACATGCCGTTGCCTGCATTTTCTACTCTGCGAAAGCGAGCTGCTGCAGTAGACATGAGTCCAGGTGTTCTTGAAGCAGTTCTTTCAATTATGAAAAATAAATGTGATGAAGTTTCAAAGACTGAAAGGCTGTGCGTCGAGCAAAATATAGAAATTGATAGAAAAGAAGAGAAAAAATCGATCCTCATAAAACTATTCAATTTGGAATAATTCAAGGCCTCTTTAAACGATGGAAACAGCCTATATACTACCAATATGATCAAGCACTTACCACTGATATTGTTAATGAAACAATAAAGAAATTGTATGATGCTGGATACACCGTAGTCGCATTAACATCAGATCTTGGACCAACCAACAATGCTGTACATAATTCACTTAATATTGGAATCGCTGAAGACAAAAACAGTTTTTTTGCACATCCGAGCAATGATAAATTGAAAGTATTTGTTTTTGCTGACCCCCCCCCCTACACTTGTTGAAACTAATAAGAAATAATTTTATCGATCATGGATTCCATTATGAAGAAGAATTATTACTGCTTAATAAAAGCGATTTAAGAATCTCGTATAAGTTAAAGCGAAAGCATTTAGATGCTAGTGGTAGTGAGCGACAGAAGGTTTCTCTAGCAGCTCAAGTATTTTCCAACACAACCGCAGAAGCTATGACATGGTTTGGATCGAATGGTTTTTTGTCACGTACAAATTATGAAGAATGTACTGATTTTTTTAAAATTACAAATGACTAGTTTGACCTTTTTAATAGTAAAAGTAAATATGGAAAAACTGTGGGGTCCAATGCCTATAGAATCGATATTGAAAAGCAGAATGATGTATTGAATACCATGACTTTGTACATGCAACTTATAACAGTTGGAAATCACCAAAATCTTCTTCCTTTCCAAAAAGGCATCATTTTAAATAATACTTTACTCCAAGAGTTACTTCCAATTTTCAAATAGAGTATATATTAACAAATCGAATAAATCAGGATGTCATCGAAAACTTCTTTTCGTATATAAGAGGGATGGGTGCCGGACATGACAAGCCATCAGTATTGCAATTTGGACATAGACTGAAATGGTATGTCCTTGGTCAACATAGTTCTGACATGTTTATATTGATAAACATGTAATATTGAAGAAGATAGCGATTCGACATTGATTACTGGTGTAGATTTAAATGATAGTGAACAAGAAAAGAAAAAGAAAAGTACTTTATTGGACGATCAGCGTATGAATGAAATTTTAGGAGCATTGTTTGGCGATGAAATGCTCGACCTTATGAATGATGAAAGTAGCATACCAGGTATAAAAAGACATTAATTCTCTTATTTTAGTTATCATGTTTTTCGAGATTTTATACCTTATACAATCGTGTTTTATAAATCTTATACTTTTTGATATATTATCTTAACAACGTATATAACATTCAAATTTTGTTTATTTACAATTGTGTTAAACTTTTACGGTTTTGCACAAACTTATTTTATAAATTACGCATAAAGAAGTGATCAAGTAAAATTTTGAGTGATCGTAGAACGTACAAAAATGAGTATGAATATTTACTTGATTTGGCAATATTAAAAGGTTTTGTAATATTTTATAAAAACTTCACTTTTTAAATATTAATAAATATTAAAAAAATTATAGTAATTTTGTTATTGATTTTGTTATTAGATATGGATGGGCTGCCTGAGATAGAAGTCATTCGTGAAATAGTTCATCAAGAAACTCTTCTATATGTAGCCGGATATATCGCTTATCGATTCCGATCAAAGCACCCAAACTTAGGTATTCCAACTAGAGATATGCCTTCTTTTATCGATCCTCCTCATTGGATTTGTCACATATCCCGAGGTTCTCTAATTTTTCTTTCGAACGAACAGCTACAAACTTCGCAAGCTATAGAACAAGTCTTCAATAATTTTCACAAAGTTCATTATCAGACACTAATTTAATTTTTACAAAAGTCGCTGATCCTGTTAAACAAAAATTTAACAATTTATAATATTCCCGATTATATACTTTTGTGTCTAGTCAGAACACGTACTTATATTATATTACGACAATTGAATAAAGCACAAAAAGATTCTTACGATAAAATAAGAATTGCAGCAAGATCTGCAAAAATTTTAGTCGGTTTGAAATATATTTAATAATTTATTTATAAGGAATATTTTATTTTAAACGTTTTACCGCGCGAAAATATTATTGGTAAAAAATTCAATATGCCCGATACTGGGAAGCGTTCCCTATTGGCTGTTTTGGAAGCATGCGCAAGAACACACCTTCTCTCCTTACGTGATGCGGCCAACGAGGCCATTTTGCTCGACAGTGCCTGCAACTCAATCAACAGGACGGCAACCCCGGAGGAGGCCTTCTCAGAAAGCCGCAGGGACTGGTTTATTGACTATCAATCTACAAAAGATGGCAGCAGCATAGTTTTCGGCGACGACTATGGGTGCGAAGTGGTTGGCAAAGGCACGATAGCAATTGAAAGGCTCATTAACGGCGAATGGGGAGAACGTGTCAAAACTGCAAAAGAATTTGCTGTCAGTTGGACAGTGTCTGTATAGAGGATACAAACTCATGTTCGAAGGCACCTACGTAAAAATTCTCAACGATCGCGAAGAGATAGTGAGAGGTCTGATGCAAGAAAATAATGTCTTTCGCTTGTTCACCCAAGTTATAAAGAAGAGAGAAGTGCTATCAGCTGATGTCGCCAACGAATCTCCAATGCCTGCATAAGAGGGACATTTGAACGCACAGGACCTGAAGTAGTTAGTGGATCGAGAGTTGGTAGATAGAGTGAAGCTGAGCGGAGGCGGGAATTTATTTGATTAGCCCTGCCAGCTGGGAAAGGCACACAGGCTGGCATTCAAGAAAAAGAGAGAGACAAAAAGCATCAAACCTGGAGAAGTAATACAAAGCGACATATGCGGCCCAATGCCCACTGAATCAGTCAAAGGAGCTAGATTTTTTGTCACATTCATAGATGAAGCCACAAACTACAAGTATGTATATCTTTTAAAACACAACACAAATCAAATCGATTCAAGCAGTATGAAAGGGTAATTGCTAACAAATTTGGAGAAAACATTAAGATCCTGAGGTCCGACAACGGCAGAGAGTACACGAGCATGCAAGACTACTTCAGAGAAAAAGGGATCAAATTTGAGCCTTCAGCGTCTTACATACTGGAGCAGAATGGTAGAGCAGAAAGGAGCAATCGGACAATCGTTGAATGTGCTCGGACCATGCTACTAGCACCACGCTCACTGTGGGCAGAAGCAGTGAACTGCTCTGAATTGAGTCTCGGTGGTTAAAGAGCGGGGAGGAAAAACAGCATTCGAGCTGTGGACAGGAGAAAGCAAATCTAGGACACGTCAGAGCCTTCAGATCTGTGGCGTACACACATATGCCCAAGAAATTCACCGGCTAGTTCGACGCAAGGATCGCCAGAACGTACCTAGTAGGCTATGAGGACGATTCCAGCAACTACAGAGTCTACAATTTTGACGCCAAGAAGGTGATCATGTCACGCAATGTGACCTTCTCAGGCATGATCGGGACTGAAGACACTGGAAAGGACAGCGAGCCATTTGAAATCAACTTTAGAGAAGAAAAGGTAACTCAGGGACTAGATTAAGCCGATCAAGCTGGAGAAAAGGAAACTGAGAGGAACCAGAACGATGTCGGAACAGGAGGACAAGATGCACGACCAGTTGACCACGAGAAAACTATTCAATCATCAACCTCTGCTCTACCAGCGCACAACCTACGGGATCGTTCCAAAATTAATCGACCCAGTAAATATGCGTCTTACAGTGCCGAGATTAAAACACCTGTTGATTTTAAAGAAGCGACCACATGGGAGTACGCTGCAGAGTGGTCACATGCAATAAACGAAGAGCTAGCAGCTCACGTCAAGAACGGCACCTGGAATATTATACCGAGAGTTCCGCCCAAGGCAGCCATAAGGTCAAAATGGGTATTGAAGGTCTCCAGCGACCAAAACAAGCAAAAGTTCAAGGCTCGCCTCTGTGCCAAGGGCTTCATGCAGCAAGAAGGAGTCAACTACACCGAGTAGTTCTCACCAGTCGGTAGATACGACTCCCTGCGATTCCTGCTCGCCCTGACAGCGCATGATGACTTCGAAATGGCCACTTTTGATGTTCGCACCGCCTTTCTGTACGGGAAACTAGCTGAAGACATCCATATGGAACTTCCAGACAGCATCAGTATCGACGACCCATCATTCAGAAACATCCGAACGACCACAAGATCCAGCAGCAATGCTACCCAAGATAGTAAGCGTGGGAACGTAATATGTAAACTAAAAAAATTATTGTACGGGTTGAAGCAAGCACTCCGGTGCTAAAATCGGAGATTCAGATTGTTCTTATTGTTGGATAAATTCAATTTTGTAGAATGTAAAACGGATAGCTGCGTTTTTGTAGGCACGGTCGAGCCGAGTATAATATATCTAGGTTTATTCGTAGACGATAGATTGCTAATAAGCGACTCAATCGAATATATTAGGACAATCTTGGACTAATTGCAAAAAGAGTTCGAGATCACAATTGGTGATGTAAGTCGATTTGTGAGCTTGCAGATTAATCGTGACAGCGGGAGCAAAACATTACACATTTCTCAAGAAGACTATACGAGAAGCATGCTCACAAAATTTGGTATCAGTCATGCAAAGCCTGTCACGATACCTGCAGGACGAATGCATGAAGAATGTACCCTACAGAGAAGCAGTGAGCTCTTTGATGTATCTGACCTTGACAACGTGGCCAGAGATGGCGTTTCCAGTTAATTCAGTAAGTAGATTTCTTGATAAGCATAATAGATCCCACTGGTCCGCTGTAAAGAGAATATTTAGTTATTTAGTGGGCACCACAGATGCCGGAATTATGTACAGACGATGTACAAACGACGAGCAACGGATAATAGATTTTTCTGATGCGGATTACGCGAACGATACGGAAACCAAGCACTCATTTACCAGGTGTGTGTTCATGATATCCGGAGGTGCGATTACTTGGTAATCTCAGCGACAGAAACTGGTTACCCTCAGCACCATAGAGGCTGAATATGTTGCGGCAGCAAGAGAAGTCGTACGGTTAAGGAAGTTTTTAATTGATATCGAGCATCCATGTGTTCTTTCAACAGTTTTGAACTTAGACAATCAGAGAGCAATTAAACTTGCAAAAAACACAGAATTTCACAAAAGGATTAAACACATCGACACTCGATATCACTTTTTGAGAGAAAAACAGGAGTCTGGAGAACTATCTGTTCAGTTTGTTCCAACAAACCTGCAAAAGACCGATGACTTCACAAAAGCACTGCCTCGCGATAGGTTCAGATTCATGTATGATAAAATAGGCTTAAGTTCTCCGAACACTATCGTTAATCGGCAGGATTAAGGAAAAGGCAAAAGTGTTGGAGTAAGTTTTCCTTCTCCTGCATATTAATACCATCTATGGTCGAGCGTTTATGTATAAGTGCGTAGAAGCGAGCTTCTCAATTCCCAAAGATTCAACATATATATGTATATACACTAGTGGGGCTTCGCTCGCCAACCCCCAATTTTAATTTTATGTTTTAATTTTAAAAATGTTTGTAGACTTTTTTATAATAATAAGTTTACCGTCTTAATAATTACGACATAAATTGTAGTTTCACCTAAAGAGGACGATATACTTAAATATGTTTTATGTTCTCCTTTCATTTAATTTAAAATTTTATTATTTAAAAAATAGCTACATTCATTATAGCGTAGGAATTCATTAAATAGTGTAATTCACACTATTTAATAAAAAAATATCTAATAAAATAATATTCTTACCAGAATGAATTTTGGAATGTGTAACCAAACTACTTTTAGTTTTAAAAATCTTATCACAAGAAAGACATTCGTACTCCATTTTCTCTTATTTCTCTCTCTCTCTCTCTCTCTCTCTCTCTCTCTCTCTCTCTCTCTCTCTCTCTTTTTGCATATTCTAAATAAAGTTTGTATACGATATTATTATTCATTTATTTATTTATTTATTTACCAGAGTTACATAAACTTATATATTATAATAATACAAAATACAAAATTCATGCACATTGACAAACTCCACATGTGTCAATTCTGTAAAATAATTCACTGTGAAGCTGCCAATCCTGCAGAGGGAAATAAAATTCCCTGTTCGCAGGTCTGGATTACTAAAACTACCTTAACTAATTAACAGTCATTCAAAACACAATAGGTTAGCACAGTCCTCTGTCGGACTTCCATACAGCGATCTGCACCACCCATCCCTTTCATTCTCTCATTCACACTATCTGAATTATAAGTACAATTTTCTCTTAATTCAGATTTAAACACTTTTCTGAACTTTGTATAATAAATTATAACATAACAATTATAACAAAAATTGGATTATATTTATTTCTTAATTACTTAATGTTAATTAATTAACCATTCTGTTCCTTGATTCTGCTAGTGTATAATTTTGTTACAGCCATTTTCCCATTGTGCTTAAGCATTTGCTTAAGCACTACATAATCAAATAATAAATAATTTGTATAGCCTAGCATTTTACTCAAGCCTATTCTAGTCTTAATCTATTCATATTTATCTTAAATTAACTTATTCTAACAGTATCTAACTAACATAGATTTCGCTGAGGTTGGTTTGCCTGGTGCGGCATTCTTGTCTCTTGCGTACATGTATTTTTCCATCCTATTGAGTCTGGCAGGGCATGTAAGTCCAATAGCACATGTAACCCTGTAGTGTGGAAAAATTTCTCTATGCTGATGCGAAGAGTCACATTTACAGTTTGATGTAAAAACAATATCATCGATCACGACAATATCTTTATGTTTCGGTTGCATTTTTAGAGAATACATTGAATTCGTGAAGATCTGCTTTCCTCTTATTCCTCGATCGAAGTAAAAAATAGCCTTGTCTGCACCAAGATAATTTATCTCTCCGTATGACATTCTGTATTTGTTTATTTGCTGTAGTTTCTGTCCAGGTGCTGCGAGTGCATTATTGCTTTTAGCTCTGGTGCTATTTGCCTCTGCTATTTTTTCTATTTTGCTGAAAATTGTCTCAAGCAGCTTCTATCTTTCTGTATTGACACCAGTTTCGTATGTAATTGTTGACTCTTTAAGTTTCTTGAAGCCCTATATAGATTATATCATTGGTTATATTCTCTAATTTTAGATCTATTTTCATATACATAGAGATCATTTTGTTGTAATTATATTTAGTTATACGCCTATGTGTTCTATTATTATGCGATTTGCATTTGCCATTTTCACAGATAGTTCTTATGTCTAGTATTATTTTATCTTTAATCGGTGTGCCAACTGTTAAAGTAGTGTAATCATTTAGTGCTGTTATTCCTGTTTGTAGTAAATTTAAAACTATTTTCATATTTCTTGGAGCTTTTGACATATTTTCTAGATAACTCATTGATAATAACCATGTTTTAAGTTTATCAGAATCTATATTAATTGTGTTATTTATTTCAGCCATTTCTTCTTACCCAATCTTTTAATTTTGAAATATTCGAGACTTTTGTAATGTCCAGTACCTTTAGTTCATTTGGTAAATAATTGAAAGTATTGATTGCCCTTAAATAGCTGCTTTTAGTACTGATAGTTTTGGAGTATTTTGGTATTACTAATGATTTCTTTCTCGTTTTACTCGTAGAGTTGATGTAATGATCTTTTAAAGTGTTGTAATGGTATGCTATACTATTATATATGAAAGATTTCTGTATGCTAAGTGGAATAATTTCTTGAAACATATTTTTATTTAGTATTTTTAAAATTCTAGTCTGTACTGATTGTAGTAATTTTAGCCTGTTTTGGTACGCTCCACCCCACGCAATTATTCCATAATTTATTACACTATGGAAAAGTGCATAGTAAACCATGTTTAGAGTGTTAATATCCATAAATTGCGTTATTTTACTGAATACAAATGTTAGGTATTAAGTCTTTTTTATTAGATACTCTATATGTTCGCTCCATCTCATGTTCGAATCGAAAATAATACCCAAGTACTTTGTTTCCGTAACTCTTTTAACCTTTAAAGGGCCGGAGAGCCGATATATCGGCTCGGTCCATGATAGGAACTGTAATGTAATCACCGATTCCATTACGCATCCAAAACACTACTATTGCTATACATATCATATCTACACACACACACACACACACACACTTACTTACTAGCACGTCATCGCAGCACTCAAGAAGTGGATGTGCAAAAAACCAGGAGAGAGAAAAATCTACTCATACGTACAAGCGGCACCTAAGAAGAAAAGAACGAGAAAGAGAGAGAGATTCACTTATAAGAGCAAGCGGCACATAAGAAGTGGACGTGCAAAAACCAGGAGAGAGAAAAATCTACTCATACGTACAAGCGGCACCTAAGAAGAAAAGAACGAGAAAGAGAGAGAGATTCACTTATAAGAGCAAGCGGCACATAAGAAGTGGATGTGCAAAAAAGCCAGGAGAGAGAAAAATCTACTCATACGTACGAGCGGCACCTTCACGAAAATAGGCTATATTCCAACGAACCAAGCAATAAATTCAAAGGGTCAAAAGAACGCTAGGAGATATTTTAGATTCAATGAGAGCTTCATAAGAACCGCGTATTCGTATTTTTAAACACGAGAACAACGTGGCCGTTTCCACGTAATGCGACGACAAACCACCGCGGGAAGATGAGCACAACTATGAGAAAAAAACTAGCGAGGAGAGAGAGAAACCGAAGCGCAATATTCGACGATCTGGAAATCCATTGGAAACACGTGTGCGATCTCCAGTAGGGAAAAAGAGACCGTGGGAGAGTTCTAAAAGAGACAAATTCTCAAGTGGTAGTCATAAACTATGATGTTTATGACTTGACCTGCCACGATCCCCTTCATGTTGAGAGAGGAAAATAGCAAGGTGACCCAATATGGAAATCCCTAGCCCGAGAAAAACAAGGGGATATGCGAGTATATAAAGCCCGGGAGCAAAGGGTAATCGTCGTCAGATCAGTCAGTAATCTTTCGCAGAACGTTACTCTGCTCGTCGCCAGACCACTCATATAAAAATTAGCATCACGCAGTATACGCTACTTGTGCGTTGCGAAATAAAGAGTATCGGACTTAGTCGCTCAGTCGAGCAAGTGCATCCATCGGCATCTTTTCCGAAGATCACCCCCTGCTGAAAAGAAGAAGCAACAGAGGCAGTTGACTCCCTACGATCTACACTACGCACATCAAAAGGACGAGCCGTCACATCTAGTGCATCTAGCCACCGCTGTAACCTGAACCACCGAGCCTAGGCTGGAAGGCGCCAAGGATTGACAGCTGCAGACACTCAAGAATCTCTTCACACATATATATACAAACAGCCACGCACACTCACACATTAAGGTACTTTTCTCTTTTCATAGAAATAAACGTGTGTCGATTTTAAAAGAAATAATGTATAGTTTAAGTGACTTCGTATCCGGCTCCCTTCCCCGGTAGGCAGTGACCGCGTCCGCGGTAGCCAAAAGGGATTTCCTATCATTCATTCATTTAATCATTTAAATTATTATAACTTTCACGTATCGTGAAGTTCGACTATTAATTCAGGTAGGAATTCATGTAAATGTATTAATGTGTTAGATTTTGGTAATTTAAATTTATAATCTGGACGTAACAGAACATCGTACATACTTGATTGGTAATACAAGACATGAATTTGGGCACTTTCAAAGGAGGTTTTGAAACCTCAAAACCCGGCCCTTTAAAGATTAAGGAGCTCGTTATTAATGTTTATATCTATGACGCCCGGGACACTATTTATATAATTCCCAAAAGTAATATATACTGTTTTTTGTACGTTTAGTGTTAATTTATTTAGTCTAAGCCATACATATACTTCTTCTAAGTGTTTATTCATGATTTTTTCTACTTCGCTCCAGTTTCTTCCTTTGGTCATGATAGCTGTGTCATCAGCGTAGGATAATATTGAGTTTTCCGGCATTCTGTTTAGCAAGTCATTCACGTATAGTATGAAAAGTAGGGGACCAAGAATTGTCCCTTGAGGGACCCCAGTGCTTATTACTTTATAGTCGCTTTCACTTGTTTCTAATCTTACTTTTTGCTGGTGGTTATTCAGGTAGATTGAGATTAGTTTATGGCCCACTCCTCTAACACCATACGAGTAGAGTTTGTCCAACAATATCTTGTGATCAACAGTATCAAATGCTTTAGCTAAGTCAAGGAAGGTAACTGCAATTGGAATGCTTTGGTCTAGACTTTGATATATTATTTTGGAAATAGCACTTAATGCATCTTTTGTACCTATGTTCTTGATAAATCCATATTGTCTTTTGCTCAGTATTTTGTTCTTATTTATAAAATCTAATAGTCTCTTATGTATAATCTTTTCAAATATTTTGGCAATATTAGATATCAATGATATAGGTCTATAGTTGCCCATATCATCCTTCTTTCCAGATTTGAGTATTGGAATTACTTCAGCTGTTTTTAATACATCCGGCCATATAGATTTTTCTATACACTGGTTAAAAATAAATGCCAGCGGTTTCGAAATTAGTGTATCCGTTGTTTTTAGTGTCTTTTCGTGAATCTTGTCTACCCCTCCATTTTTCAATTTCAAATCTTTTATTATTTTGCTTATTTCATTCTCATTTGTAGGTTTTATAAACATAGTTTTTTCATTGCTCATTGGTAATTCTATATTTCTGTTAGGTGTAGAAATTTTATCACTCAGTATGTTCCCTAGGTTACAGTAGTATTCATTTAGCTTATTAGCTATTTCATTTTTATTTTCTGTTATTACATCATTTTCCATTTTCAGTTGTTTAATGTTATTGCCAGTTTTATTACTATTTCTCCCAATCTTGCTTTTAACGTATGCCCATAGCTTCTTCGGGTCATTTTTGTTCTCTTCGATGCATCACTTACTGAGTTTTATTTTTGCTTCATTTATAACTTTGTCTAATGTTTTAACAAAATTTTTGTATTGGCCCTTGAGAGTTTCATTGTTTGGATCCTTTTTAAGTCTGTTATACATTACACTTTTCGTATTGCACGATTTAATTATTGCTTTCGTTATCCAATCTTTTCTTGGGGTATTATTATGTTTTTGTTAGTTATGTGCACTATATTTTGCTTTTTCCATACAGAGATTTAAATCTTTAATCACACCATTAATTTTTTTGTATAATAATATTCTACGCAAACATTAAGTACATAAAAAGAATTGATTCATATAGTGATATTATGAAGATTGATTCGTATAGTCATTTCGTATAGATCTTGTATATAACGGGCGGCGAAACGCGCACGTCGGCGCGGATAGCCGAAGTGCGGGAAGGCCGGTAGAAGACTCGCAATTTGAGGGTAATTCGAGCAGTTAACTTTTGACCGCACTCGCAGATAATTTAGTGATCACGCGCGCCAAAAGTGAATGTGAGCAGCAGCAGCAAGAGCAGCCCTAGCAGCAACGGCAGCAATGATAGCAGCAACAGCAGCAAAGGCAGCAAAGGCAGCATAGCAGCAACAGCAGCAATGGCAGCACAGCAGCAACCACAGGTACCAGAGTTACTACCGCACAGCAACGAGGCAAGGTCGAGAAGGAGACTCCCTTGCCAGAGGACGACGGAGATCAGCGCGATAAGAAAGTAGGATTTAATTTCTATCTATTTATGCGCGATTGACTGGCGAGGCATATGGCGCCAGTCGCTGATCCAGTCGTATATTTTGCGGCCTTCTCGCGACGCGAAACCTCAAAATACGTGCATCAATTTATTATTGAATAAACGCCTTTTTATTAGAATCGGCAGTGTGTTCATTGCCGATCCTGACTCCCTTTCCTATTGAAACCGCCGAATACCGCCGCCTCCGCGGGCACTACACAGGAGTGTAGTGCATACTTAGCACCGGAGCATCGTCGCAGGTAAGCGACCACATGAGCGAGTTCAGCATCTCACAGAAGCAAAGTGCAGGAGCACTTCGCATTTGTACGGTGGCCGTAGGCATTTATTCGCCTAGAAATAGCCCCGTTACAAGATGTATTGAAAATGATACAAAATGTATTGAAATAAATAAGAATATAAATATGTGTCTCTTTTGTAGTTGTAGCATAATGTAAACGTGTCAGTTTTGTAAAACGTAATTTGTAGTTTCCGCCTTCTATTATACGATTTGTGCTTAGGTGAATTTGCAGCGCAGCTTACTTGTGCCTATATTGATTCATATGGTTCCCACTCCTGTTGTACAATAACTCGCAAGTTGTTATTGTGAGAAAACAACCGTACATCGAGGCAGTATCCTTGTAAGTTTGACGTTTTATTATTATATTATATTAGTAATATCATATTATGTTATAATATAATTATATCTACATTTTTGCAGACATTGAAAGGGTGATTTTGTTTACATTGTTCTATCATAATCTCGACATCGTATCATTCTTGATCTAAAAAGTTATAAAACTATTATAAATTTTACTTTTCATAATATTATTTTATGTATGTGTATATATTTATATAGCTATCATTTTACAGATAATGGAATATGAATGTGTATCGTGTGAGAAAACGTTTAAAAATAAAAGCCTCTTATACACATTATAACGGGATGAACGCGATGTTAATTACGTTGCGGTCGCGTAATCATCAGCTGCGTGCAATGCGACCGATGATTCTCGTTATAATCGAGTAACGGACAGGCGTACTCGTTTGCTCGCGGAGGCGAGCGGTTTGGGACTTCTGCACCAGGTCCCACAGAAGCGACGGGGTAGTCAGGTCGCACGCACTTCGAAAAGCGAAATGCGTGCCCGCGGAGGCGGCTGGGTTGCTGAAATACGCGAAGTGGCAAGAAAGGCGATAACGCATGCAAAATGTATAAAATAAATAAAAGCGATAGTTAACGTTACAACATAAAGTTTATTCAATGAAAAGACGGATATTTACAGCAGCGTGGCAAGCGTGTAAGCTGCGTGAAAAGCGTGTACGCGTGATGAGCTCGAGCGAGGTCAGCAAGAGCGCGAAAGCACTAGTGAGTGAGCAGGCGAGAGAAGGAGAGCAGGTACTTACAAATCGTAGCCCCAACAAAAGGCAGAAACTGGCACGTGCAGCAGGCGGGACATGCAGGCTGCAGTCGTCGAGTCGGTTCCACGAAAATCCTCCGCGAACTCGCACAAAATCACTATTAGCGCGCTTGACAAAATATATCCTTTAAAGGTCTCGCTCGTGAGCTAGTCGAAACGTATCTATCTCTCTAGTCGCGTATCGCGTTGCTCTCCCCCTCCCTACTCTACTCACCTCTGGCTCGTCTCCGCTGTCTCTCTTGTAAAGACATGTAGAACTTAACCTACAGGAGCATGCTGGGTTAGACGAGGGCTATCGCCTCGTCACAACATGCAAAAATTCATTTAAACATAAAAAACTTTGTTACATTTGTAATAAAGAGTTTGTTCAAAAAGGAAATTTAAATGTGCATAAGAAATCGAATATATATAAAAAAGAATTTGCATGTACTGCAGTGGGGGGGGGGTTACCAAAACAACTACATAATATAGGAAGATATATATATATACATACACACATATATATACATATATACATATATATATGGGCTATTTCACGCCAACTCGTGGAAAAAATTTTCAAATTTCGGCCAAAATTTATTTGTTAGTTCAGCATAAAGAACGTAAAAAAATTTAGGCCTCTAGGTACCTTCGTTGCAAAGTTATAGCAATATCAAAATTTGAGATTTAAGATTATTTCAGAATTTTGTGCTTTTATCGCAAACTTAAATGATTTTTTAAGGCACGAAAGAAGCATGTTAGGTATACAAATATGCATATATATTTTGTTGCAATTTGTCTGTAGAATACTGTAAGATTTTTTTCGGAACCTGAGTTTTTTCGGAAAATGAGTTGATTATATTTATCACATTCAAAGGTTATTACAACGTTCTACAGAGATATTGAGCGCCAGCTACTATCTTAGTACGAATACAATTATTATCATTTAACTGTTTATAAGCGGGGATCGCGGATTCCGAGGTCTAGCGCGCGGTCACACACGATATTTAAGTATTACTTACGGTACAAGTGTTCGAGAATACTGTTGCAGGTTATGGTTTGACAAGTGTGAGTGTGAGGTTATGATACCTACGTATCACATATATGTGAGTGATCGCTGTATACCTCTAGCAGTGTTTATGTGCAGGGATTGCGATTATTCCAGGCTAATCGTGTGCATGCTGCTCCTTTCTGCTGCCAGGACATCCTGAGAACAGCAGTCTCATTCGATGATGGCTCCTTGATTTGTAGAAGGTACGTCTCATTTCCATACTTTATCATAGTAACCCAGTACTAATCTCCTCTTCTTTGTAGTAGCTGCTCCCGGAGTCGTGGTAAGTAACAGCCTGTATCATAACACTGTATTCTATCTATTGATTTCTCTCTCTTCTGACAGGGTACTAATAGCTTCTTTATTTACAGGAAACTAGTTCTAATAGTAAAAGGAGATATTTTATTTTGAAAACAAAAATTCGAATCTTCTCTTTTTGCCCGAACTGCTAAGGAACTTTCTTCAGTGTAACTTTTTTATCTTCCTCTTCTTCTTACTAGTTGATGTACTTCCAGCTCCCCGAGACATGTTCAACTGTAATGTTTTTTTATATTCGTTTTTTTACATCCACGCCGTACTCCCTCTCTCCCTTTTGTTCATGTAACATCATCACTTTATCCTATCCACCCCCACTCCCTTGCACAGGTTTTGACAATTACCCATAATGTAGCTTTCTATTTTGCCACAAGGCAATAATTCACCACTTTTAAAGCCCAATATTCTACACAACTTTTCTGATAAATAAATGAGTGAAGCTTGTCTGCAATAAAAAGCTAGTCGCAGAGCAACGATGGCTCTTCCCGGTCTGATCTGAGTTGTGAAATTCGTACTTAGCCTTGGGACTCGAAAAAGAACAACGGCAACGCCAAGAGCGACCTGGAGTAGCACGTCAAGAATCAAACCAAAATCGTAAAGAAACCTATCAGTACGCATTTGCAGAACATCCATACCCAGCCTAACAGCTTCGCTTGCTGTTACCTCAGGGAGAAAGTAAGCATCCCAAGCCGAGTTGCAGAACTTGGAGGAATGGCTGGGGATGCTCAGATGGAGTAGCGAGGCCCCTTTTGGGCATCTTGAATTACCACCAAATTTGCGAAGGGTAACAGAGGCCGTTCGTCAACCCCGATCCGAAGACAGAATCTGCAGGTCCTGCGCGGACCACCGTAAAAAAGCCAGACAAGTGCCCAGTGCACGCAGAACCTGCCAGGGCCCAGACAGAGCCGCCACGCAGCCCGCGATATGTATATTCCGTAAATTGTTCAAAAGATTTACTGGTGTATCACCGATAACATAGTTTTAATTTTACCATCGCAAGATAATAATTTGTGTTGGGTTTTTCCGAAAAGGAAAACGAAAATGTGCGTAGGTAATAAATATATTTATAAGGGTATTTTATGGTTTCGGGGAAAACCCAGTTTTATGATCGGGTCATTAAGCGACAGCGGCCGAGAAAGAAGAGGCGCATTGTTTTAATGACGAGCGCAATGATCCCACAAAGGGCCCAATAGATTGTAAAAGCCCCCAAAAGCGTAGTAGTGGGAGGCAAATAGGACCTATCGTGGTATGCGAAAAGCCTTACCTGCGACAGTGTAGACTGAGTATCGAAGCGAGGAAGACCAACAAGAGAAAAAAGATAGAAGAGCTCGCTGTCTCAGTAGATATTTGATGGCCAAGTTTTTTTGAATTGACTCTCTATTCTTAAATTGTTGTGTGTGTGTTGTTTTTCAAGAAGCTGAATAAAGTTTAAACTTAAGTGTGTGAATTGAGAGGTTCTTGATTATTTAAGCATATAATTTAACCTTATTTTTTTACCCAAGTCAAACAAAAGCAATTTGCTGCTTTTAAAACCTAATATTTTACACAACTTTTCGGGCAAGGAGAACGAATGAATAAAGTCAGCAAGGCTTACTGAGTACAGCTACATTTTACTTTGACGTATCCGCCGTTGAACTTGAAATATAAGATGATCAAACGTTGCATTTTATCTAAATAAAGGTTTCCTTCTCCCTATTATTTTCATAGCGTAAATTATTATCACTATGAGGTGTGTCCATAGATGTATTCAAGTACAATCCCCTCCTTTTTCTCCTATATAGACATGGGGTGAAAGGTATTTGTACTTTTCACAATTTATCGTACTTGGATAAGGACGGGCTGCGCAGGTACAAAGAATTATAGACGGTAATCTGTCCGCGCTTTTATAATATTCTTACTCTTACCTCTTTGATGTCGGTATTGATGTGTGAAGGTGGGTTTGGGTTGTTTATGGGTTATTTATTTATACCAATATACTTAATAGTCACTGAGATTTCTTGCTTCGCTGTTATTTATTTTTATGAAGCACAACCCGAGGTCTCAGTTGATCTAATACAGTTTTTATTTACGTTGGTCTTTTTACTTTTACCGTTTATATTACTATTATCTATGTTGTTCTTTTACGGTGACTTACAATTACAGTCGTTGTCTCGCACGTTGGATATCGTAGTCTCCTTCTTGTTGCGGCAGATGCTGATGGTTCTATCCTACACAATTTCTCGTGACAAGTTATTCGAACTTATCTAAGCTGTATTTCCACTAACGCCAGATATATTGATGGACCTTTTCCTAGTAGACACAGGACTCTTGACTCGATAGTAAAGAGTTCTACTTTCATATCGTACGCAGAGTTTGAGAAGTTTCTACACACTCAATAGACGATGCGTACTGATAGATAGCACTCGTATTCGCTAACCAGGTACAGCCGGTGGTAGCAGCTTGATTTACGTAAAAAGGCACTGCGTCGATTAGCTCCAGGCCTTTTAAAGCCTCGAATATTGCAAGATACATTATGTAGGACGCGCGCGAGGAGTGCTGACCCACAGGAGAAAGCACTCACTCTGATTTTCGGCGCAAGGTGTGTCGCAACTCGCGAGAAGTTCCGCTATCTTGATCGGTTGCATATACGTTGCATGTGTGAGTGTCACATATCACACAGTCACATATCGTATATGTATGCATATAATCACGCATACACATAAATTATGTAGAATGGCATGGCACATTATACATAACTTCTTTAGAATTTCTGGAGAATTGGTGTGATGGGAAGACTCGCAATATTTTCGGAGAAAACATAATTGCTGCTATTGTTAAAACCATGTAGTATTCATCTCTCATTATTATTGCTATCAGGTTGAAGGTTTACGAGATCTTTAGCAGCTACCTAAGAATTGAATTTTTTGGTATATCATTTCCAACTCACAAAATACTCTTTCCTTTTTACACTTCCTCAACTGTGCAATATTTCATCAACCTTAAAAACGTCGCCTGTCAAGGGGTTGTCTCGAACTGTCGACTTTTACAATTCTAAATAACTTCAGCATCCATCCACGCCCATATGCTTTTTAAAGGCTGGCCGAGCACGACTATATCGAACCAAATGTTCAGTGTTTATTTATGATGCTGTGGAAGTTTGATACTGTAGCATCTCACTACATTTTTCACGGGCTCTATCGGCTTTATACCAAGTCGCGCAGGATGGTGTCATTTTCATCGCGCTATACCACGAGTTATTCTAAAACTGTATAATATTACCCAACATATTAATGTAAAGTCTTGTATGCAGATAAGTGAAGTATCACCTCCTACGATCTTTTAATGTTATGATCTTTTTCATCTGTTTTAAAATATATGGGATCTTTATTGTAGTTTAGTTGTAGAATTCGCTCGAAACCTTCGGTCATACTCCTTGGAATTTTTATTGAAAAGTTGTTCTACCCATGCGTACTTTAAAAGTACATCAATGACTATCTAACAGATATGACTATTGATTGTTATAAGTCTTTACTGCTCCAGCATCCGCTCCAATCGATTTGCTATTGTCAACTGGTTGCCTTTTCTGTCTCTGCACACATTTTATGGCTATTTTGAATCATTGATAAACTATTCAAATGTGATTTTACCGTCCATGCATAATACAGTGATAACATGCGTGAAAAAGCACGCTTAGCCAGACTTCGATCCGCTTTAGTGTGTCCCCGCCGCCACCACTTCCGTTTTCACCATTGCTATGTATTTGTGCTTTACGTCTTGACTATTAATTAATAATAACACGTATTTAGTACGTTTTTTTGGGTCGCTGAATCTGAATCCAAGGTCGGTTTAACCCTAGCACGTCAGGGTTTGGCCATAACCTCAAAAAACCTAGTAAATAATGATTTTCAGCACTATTAAATGTACATAACTCTATAACTTAAACGGTTAACGCCTAAGACCTATAAACCCATAACCTTATAACCCAATACCCTCATAATCCTATAACACTATAACCCCATAACCTTAAAAGATCTAGTAAATAAGGATTGTCAGCATTAAATGCATATAACCCTATAATTCGAACGGTCAACTCCTAAAATTTATAAACCTATGACCCCATAATCGCATAACCTCATGACCCCATAACCACAGACCACTATAACCCCATAACCTCATAACAATATAGCTCTAACTACATAGCCACACAAAAAATTCGGCCTTAGCGTCTGACTATGTTTACTGTATGTTTTTGGGGTCGCTGAATCCCAATCCCAGGTCGGTTTGATCCCATGACGTCAGGGTTTAAAAAATACTTTAAAATTAACTAAAACCATTAAACACAATAATCCTAAACGATGTTAAACCTAAAACTCGCCCCCCCCCCCATCGAATCTTCGACTAACTCTACAATCCCGACATCAAAATACTGAAAGTGCATCGCTCAAACTTCCACGGCGTCGATTGCACAAAATTAAATTATTATACAGGGTTATACAGAGATAACTTGGAAATGATGACGATATTCTATTTTAATTTCGTAAAATCTACGCGAATAGTTTTGCGGTGGAAGATTAGGCGATACTGTTTCAGTATTGTCACGTCCTGCATATTTAGGAAATTTTTAAAACTTTAAATATTTAGATTTAAATATTTAAATATTTAGATGCGTACGTGACGCTTTTCAAAAAAATATAAATTCAGAGATGCGGGCCTAAAGAGAGAAAGCGAGGGACAAATAGCCCTATCATAAATCTCTTGAGCTGCGCGCATCGCCGAGAAGCATCAGCGGATGTATTATAATAGAGATAATAAAGTTTTTCTGCGCATTTTTTTCGATACTAGAAAGTTTTCGGCGTGACAGACCAAGCACAGTTTTATGACAAACAGCTGCGTTTGCCAAAGATATCGGCAGTGTCTTAAGCGACCATCGATTAGACAGCCTACGAGGCCGGACCTTGTTTTTATTGCAGGGACAATTCTGGAAGGTACGCAGGCTTGCAGCTGTGTACAAATTCCAGAATTTTCCGCTGTTTTTCAAAATTTTAATTATTTATTTAGAATTGTTGTCATCAGGCTGGTGTATAAACTATGTAATTCGAAAATTGCATACGTTCGCTTTTAGCAACAGCTTTGATGAGATGATTCTACATAGAATATATAAAAGCATAATTTGATTGCAGCTAATACTATTATTATAGTTATATAAACTAATAACGCAATTTATTTATTAATTATTTGGCACTAAACTGTATATTTTTCGATCTATACAGTTCACTTTTTGTGCATAATTTATGAATGGATCTAATGTCTATTTGTTTATTTTCAATTTTTATTATATACTTTGTTGTGATAATTGATCGGTGTCAAGCTACGATTGTGTTTAAATTTAAAATAAATTTTGACGCTGCAAACAAATGAAATGCATACATTTCATTAGTAAATTTATTTATTTATAATATTTTCTTAAATTAAAGCGCAGAAGGGTTTTATTATTAAGTTTTAGCTATAGTTGTTTGGTATCGATTTGAATAGGATTTCACAAGTATTGAAATTATAATATTCAAATATTTATTTAATGTCATATACAAATTTTATTAATAATAAATGAAATACTTGGGAAATTCTATACAAATTGGCGTGCGTATCGGAAGCGGCGTGTAAACGAACTACAGTCATAGGGGAGAGAGTGTGGGAGGACCGAAGGGCATGACTGGACCTGCGGAGGAGGAGAGACGCGAAAATTCGGCGTAAGTGAGGGAAAACTCGGATATAACGGCTTTCCTCACTGGCTAATTTTCGGCGTCTAGGCAGAACTACCTCCAAGTACATCGAGGAGGGATGAGTCTGGGCCCTACGAGCGGACGCACTTCTCAGCAACAGTTTATTATATTTTTATTATACGCGCTTAGTTCGCATTAATATAATTTGTAAACGTATTCCGCTCGCGTCAGTATTAACATTAAAATTTAAAAAAAATAATAATATTTTAAATAAATTATATATATACATATAAACAATTTTCGGCTAAAAATTAATAACAACGTGAGATTCAAACCCAAAATTTATTCAATACTCAACTTTACAATTTGTGTCTTCCTATCTACAGCAGTTTTAGTCGACTACAAAAGAGTAAGTAAAATTTAAATTCACTGTCTATACCTTTTCTTAAATCGTTTCTATAGCTATCACTTGGGTTTTCGAACCGATTAATACCGGTTTGATTATCTCCTTTTACTATAAATCTTATAGTCTGAACCGATTTAAACCAGGTCATTCTATTAGATTTCTTTCTTTTCCTTTAATTCTCAAAAGTATCTTCAAACAATCAAAGCACCCAGCTATTGCACGAAAGTGTAGGCTAAAGGTGTTAATTTTTAATAAGTGCGGTAGCATCGTTGGATGTTACAGTATTTTGATGACGGAGTTATAGGGTTATGGGGTTATGAGGTTATGTGGTTATGGGGTCATAGGTTTATAAGTTTTCGGGCTTGACCGTTCGAATTATAGAGTTATATGCATTCAATGCTGAAAATCCTCATTTACTAGGTCTTTTGAGATAATGGGGTTATGGTGATATGGGGTTATGAGGGTATTGGGTTATAAGGTTATGGGTTATTGGGTTATTGGGTTTAACCGTCGAAGTTATAAAGTTATCTATATTTAATAGTGCTGAAAATCATTATTTACTAGGTTTTTTGAGGTTATGGCCAAACCCTGACGTGCTAGGATTAAACCGACCTTGGATTCAGATTCAGCGACCCAAAAAACATACAGTATACATAGTCAGACCTCCGGGCCAAAAATTTTTTTTTGTGTGGCTGTGTAATTAGAACGTAATGATATATTCTGCGGTAGGCTCTAGTATTTTTAAATATTTTTAAGGTTATGAATTTAAGCCTTACCTATCGTGATGAACGAGTTATTGAATATCAAATCTGCTTTTGTGAGTGATCAGGATTAATTAATAAAATTATACACTTTAAAAGTACTCGTATAATTGTAGAATTTATTAAAAATAGATTATCTTTATAATTAAAATAAATACTACGTTTGAGTCTCAGTAAATGTAGTTGAGTTATATCGGATTTTTGTAGGGAAGATCTACTATGAGTTCTCATAAATTAAATATATGTTTGCAAGTACGCGATACAACAATTATCGAACTCATGAGGTATAGAGCTGATATTCCAAATGACTGTATAAGCTATGCAAAACTTATTTAAAGCCTAGCATCTTTCAAAAATGTTTCATCTTCATTTACGCAAGGTGCATCGGACGAGTTTAAAAAAATGATTGTTTTGCACTTTGCAACTTAACTCGTAACCGAGACTGACACTTTTCTCTGGTGAACGTTCTGGAAGTATAAGATTCGTCAGATTTAATCATTTAGGCAATTTGTAGATGTTTTCTAAATTCAAAATGATTTTAATATTGGTATGAATCTTATATTATAAGTCATACGACGTTAACACGTGAATACGCAATATCGTGCTCGAGAATAGCTCTATCCAGAAGATACCTGTCGGTCTCACCACGTGTAAGTACTCGGTCCCAAAAACTGATAATGCGACATATACATTTCAAAAGATACTTGATTGATTAGTACGTCTAAAATACTACCATCCCTAATGCCACCACCAGATGGTCTTGATTCTAGTCTTGTAGACGGTTCCATTATTGATAATATGTTGATCGGAATTCATGAGTACATACAGTCTGTTTCACAGAGAAGAGCGAATATTTATCCAATGAATAATATTATTTATTAATAATGAATAATATTATTTATTAATAATAATAGTATTACGCAAGTTTAAATTCACAAAATAACACTAAAGATCCACGCCTACGCCGCATTTCTTCAACGTACTCGATCTCTTCGGCTGTTTTGCTCGATCCGAGCCCTTCGGCTCCTAATACCCAACTAACTCACTCGACAAGCGGCCCAACTGGCCTCCCCGTCAGCACGTATTACTAGCCCCGAACAATGGTCATACTATTTTCCTCTTAGCCGAGTCGAGTAACCAATTCATCTATTATAAGTGCATTTTTACATGTGCCATTACCACGTCATTTAAATATTAAATAATTACACCATAACAACAAATAATCTTAGTTACATAAAGTATTAAATATATGTCCGTAACACAGTCTTTACTTCTGTCTTATCGACATAATTTACTTTTATATCTTCAACTCAGCGGCATGTTTCCACGAAGAATATTTAGTATCACTTGCCAAAGCTGATCACGTGTATTAAATAGATTTGACGCAGAACAACGCAGTACTCTCAGTATATCAAGATATTGATTTTCTGATGGAATAGTGTGGTCTCCGCAATGTTGACTGAACGGTTGCTGTTGTTGCTTTTGCTAATGTTGCTGGATCCATCACACACGAGCAACTAGCACATTGTCGCTGAGTGCTGCCGATCAAACAGAAACATTCATGTGCGATAGTACAATTTTCCGGTGCAGCTTGCTTCAAACTGGAAGTAAGTAGTGCATGTCGGTAACAACATATTTTCTATTAGAAATAAAGATTCATTGATATGTCAAATTACAACTAATTACAAATATATGAGATGAAATTTTCTGTTTAAAATTTATATTAGTTAATTAAAAACAAAAATTTTAAATTATTAATTTCTTTTAAATATTGAGTTACTTATATATAGGAACAAATCAGTGTGCTTGTAACCGTAATGAGAAAATTATTTGCATACATCTATAAACTTACTTGATTTGCTTTGTTGATCTGTTTCTTTAACCCTGCAAAAGCCATAGTATTCAAACCAGTCGAGCAAAATGAAATACTGAAGTTTATTAGGAAGACCTAAACAAATAAACAATTGTTAATTTATACAAAGTATACTAGATACAAAAAGATCATTATATTAATCATGCAATTAAAGCATGTAACGTTGTAAACCCAATGCAGAAAAAATAACCTACAAGAGCCTCTGTGCACAACGTACTAGTTACCAAATTTATTTATTTAATTGAGTGACAGATAGAGTGACTAGCCAGCTAGTCAGATAAGAACAAGTATCCCAAAGGGGAAGCGGCTAAATACAGCGGTCCGAAGATAAAACTACATGTGAAATTTACTATAGTTTTCTTAATAATAATTTTTACACTAATGAAAGGAACGTCGACTGAGGAGATCCTGGAAGATAATTCGAATCAAAATTTAATTATCCGCCAGAGAATGCGGATAGTTGACACAAAACAAATAATCTAATTCTATTCTAATCCGTGCAGCTAAATAATAATAATAATTAGTTATAAATTACAGACATTCTTCTGTGAATACTCAATCGCGGAAACCTTTAGTATTGCTTGATATTTAATTGGTAGCTAGCCTACTATACTTGAATTAATATATTAGACGTCGAAATGATCTACTCTATCGTAAAATGCATAGATTGGCGTTAACAAATGTTAACGTATTCAGTCCATCCCTTTCTATATCAGATCATAAAGTTTTATATAGAAAGATTATAATATATACCAATAAATTATTTCTCTCCAATATGTGTTGTTCCAAACACGCTACTACATACCCCCCCCCCCCCTCTCCCTCTCACCCTCTCTATGTCGCTTTTTGATACGAAATTTTTCGTAGAATATGCTCCTCAAACCACTTTTGCGGAAAAAACTTACACTGCAAAGATTCTAACAAATTACTGAAAACAATTAAATACAGAATATTCAATTATTATCAATTTATTGTGTTTCATTTTACCAATTCTTAAAATTATTATAAAACGGAATTTGTAAGTCTATTTTTACAGAAAATTTTCTATAGAATATCCTCCGTACAAGTCGTTTTGCAGAAAACACGCGCGCGTATCTCTACTCGTTCTCGCGCCCTTTATGCTTTGCATTTTGACGGGTTTTAACGCGGAATAAAACTAACTATAACTATAAATATAAAATTTTAATCCGTAAAATCCTAATTCGGAAGACTTTTTTTCTAATAATAGAAGAACATTGTTTAAATGGCAGTTATTTAAGCAATAAAGAAAAAGTTAATATTTCTAGTAAAAATGCTTCTAAGGTACAACTCCGAAAATGATTATTTAAAAAGTTATGATTTTTCAAAGTTGAGATTTTGCAATTTTTAAGAAACTTTGACTAGTATTAAAACTTACATTACCATTATTAAGATATTTTTTAAATTCTAAATCGAAATTTCTGTTGTAACCGTTTACTAATCATTTTATATTATTTAAACTTTTATGCAAATCGTGTGTATAAGTGGCCATGGACCAGCAAGATTACATGCGACATACATTTTTTAATTTCAATGATTTTTAAACAAAATGCAATGCATATTACAAAAAAAATATATGAGAACACTTCTTTCTTAAATTTATACAAAAAATTAAACATATATTTTTTTAGGTCGCAAATGTGAACATTTCTAAAATAAATTCCGGTAAATTACTTACAACTAGTTAATGCGCCTCTTTAGTATAAAGCACCTTATTATTTCAGATTCAAAAGATCAAACATCAGAAACATCTTGGTGCACTCTTCGATTAATAATAAACAATTTTCTGAAAATATTTTGTAAATTTGCACTTTTTGCTTTAAAAAAATTTGTTTGCCTTTCTACAAAAGGAGGGGAGTATTCTAATACATTTATTTGCAAAATGCATTGCCTCTTGTTTAAAAATGATTGAAAATTCGAAATTGTACGTTTAAAAGTTAAATTAACATAACTTTAATAATTTATGAATGAAAGGCAATGCATTTTGCAAAAAAATGTATAAGTGCACTTTCCTCCTATATTTGTAACTAGAATTGAAAACATTTTTTGAGCCAGAAAAGTGAAATTGTGTAAAACATTTTCCGGAAAATTGTTTTCAACTGATTAATACGCCATTTTAACGCAAAACACCGTGCTAGACCGTGGACCTTACTGGTCCATGGTCACTTATAAACACTATTTGCATCAAAGTAACCCGTAAAATAATTAAAATTTTTATTATTAAGACCCTTGTTTTATTCAACAAAATATTGGGTTGAAATAATACGAAATCTATATCTATCTATATTATATTAATTTGCTTAAATGATTTTTTCTGTAAACAACCCTACATCCTGTAAAAATATTTCCGAAAAATTTAAAATAATTGTAATCTCGGCATCACAATACATCCATGAATCACGAAAATGTAATTATTACTTAATCGATTCTTTGGAATATATAGCTATAAAGTTAGCGAAGTAGCGTACGTACGTACAAATATATGCATCAATAGTTTTATAAATTGTTAAAAAACGAATCATTTTTTTTGGTGCACTTATAAAATAAAGTTGTTTGCATACATATGCAAGATAAAAATAATGAGATGTGGTCCAGATCAAATGATGCTGGGATAAATTATGATATGAAATACACATTTGATATGATATATACATATACAGCAATATTTTCGAATTTGGTAAATGTTTCGAGATTTTCGGAATTCGACACACACTTGGTGCTCTTCCTTGTAGACGATGTGTCGTCGATATAGGGGCCATCCTGATACCTATACATCATCTACAAGAAGTCACGTATTTACTTCAGCATATTTAATGTCGACCTAGTGCTCTTCCATATAGACGACATCTCGTGGACCTGGGGGTCATCCTGACCCCTAGACATCATCAATAGGAAGTTACGTGTTTATTTCGGCACATTTAATGTCCACCTGGTACTCCTCCTTGAAGACGAAATTTTGCCGACCTGAGGGTTATTTTGGCACCTAGACGTCGTCCACAAGAACTCACGGGTTTATTTTGGCATATTTAATGGCCACCTTGTGCATTAAATATGCACTCCATATAGATGACGTATCGTCGATTTGGGGGTAATCCTAACATCTAACCGTCGTCTACGAGAAGTCACGTGTTTATTTCGGCATATTTAATCTCCACTTGGTACTCTTCTACCTAATTAAATAATAATATGATATATATATATATATATATATATATATATATATATATATATATATATAATGGTTTATAAAAATTGCTTTCTGCGTTTGAGAGGGTTGAGACTGTCGTAATTATAGGACATCAAAAATCCAATAAGAACGCTCGCATTACAATTCTTTTATTATAATCTTATAATATTAAATTCAATATACGAATTTGTAAGCCGACGATATTAAATGATAATGACGTAGCAAGAACCCTGGTTTCGTATTAAATAAACTGTTTAATTTTTATCCGTTATAGAAATAAAATTTTTAGACATCTTCGTTGATCGTTGTTATCGTATATATTTGAGAATAATAGTGGCGATAACTCAACCAATTAATTACAGTTCTATTTTGAACATATTAATGGCGATGACTCAGCCAAAATACTACTACTATCTATAAGAACATAATAATGGCGATTACACAGCCAAAATAGAAAGATTAAAAAACATACATATATAATATTATTAAATATCTATATAATTTGTTACACACGCACACGTACATCCACATACACACACACACACCCAACTCCGTTACGACGGTCCCAAGAGCGGGGCCCTGCTGTGCAAGCGGCGGGGAAGAAGGAGGGGAAGGAGTATCAAGCTCGTTAAAATAACCAAGGGGCATCTGGCCCGGATGTTAGCACCTTCTTAAAGGGCTCCTTCCTAGGATACAGTATAGGGGAAGAATCCCACATACACTACACTTACAGTCAAACTTCACTAACGACACTACAACACAAGTAGTATACCCCGGACTATGGCGCGTCAAAACAAACCCCCACCCCCCTGCCCCTGGTGAGGTGGCTGTCTGAAGCGCCATAGTCCGGGTAGATATATGTATATATATATATATATATATAAAAGTTTATTCTTGACGTTGCAAATTCTAATCTGGGTGGAGGGGAGGGGGGATATCCGTATTATTTTCCGAGGAGTGGGAAGAATAAAACAGTGCAGTGGTGAGGGTAACATTTCGCTTCCCCACATAGTTTCTTAAGTTTGAATAAGATATGTATGAAATATATATATATACTTTATTTACTAAATCAAAAAAAGGAATTAGGCAAAAAGTATTTTTTATATTCACTAATAATCTCTTATTTATTCAAAGATCGATAGTTCTACAAATTCATTGTGATATACATTGTTATAATAAAAAAAAATTGGTTATTGTTTAAACTCATATATTTTTACGCTGCATTTATTAGGGCGAGCGTGTCCACAATTTAGCTCTCAGGGATTGGAAAACCCCGCCGTCGGCGCGGACCAATAAATATAAAAAAATTGGAAAATCCCGCCGTCGTCTCAGACCAATAACTGTAAAAGAATGGGAAAACCCGGATCCCGTCTCGGCACAATAAAGAATCATTATCCTCCGGTCGTATCCTCGCGCAGGTAAAAAATATTAGGTGCCGATCGAGGGTCGATAATCCCTTCCCCGGTAGGGCTCTCGTGCTCAGCGCCAGACCCATTTGGGCTTGTCCGCCGCTAGGACCATAAACCTGACCCTCGCTGGAGGCTCCGCCTTGACCGACGGGAGGGAAATTTCAACCAATAGAATATCTCCTTACGAAAATTGGCCACGCCAATTTTTTGGTAGAAGGAGAGAAAATACCCTCCACCAGAGGGAGGTGCTGTTCTCCCAAGTTAACTTGATTCCTGAGAGACACAGCAGAAATCAGAACTACTCGTGCAACCAAGCGAGAAAGATCCGAACGAGTACCGAGCCGATAATTGTACTGGCGCGTTTCGGGTCTGTTAGTCTCACGTAATTTTTATTCGCGTCACCGACATCTCTGTATTAACAAAGTTAAAATAGTTGTTCACTAGCTCTTATTCATCCTCATTTATAATCTGTTACATTCAATAAACAACATCAGTACTAACAACACGGCGTCTAGTTGAATTTATTTAACGACACGCAAAAACAGTTATGATATATCAAATTTAAAAAAAAAAACAGTTTGTCACACGCTATGAGTGTTCAATAAGTCAACAATTACATCGATATGATGTGACGCAAGCTGATAAAATACATCGACAATATCATTTCGACTAAACAGTATTTGGTTATTCAATTTTTTCGCACGCGTTTGAACACTGGTTGTAATAATATCGAACCATATATCATCAATCATATTAATAATTTCTCTGACAATAGTCATTGTAAGCCCACCAACTTTCGTCTATGGTATATTATCTGATTCAATGTCTTTAATAAAGTCTATAAATTCTCTAGCAACGCAACTCACACTACCCGCTACAAACTTGAGATATCCTAGGCGCACATTAATACATTTCACAATATACTCATACAAACGCAGAAACGTAATTTTTTTCATAATAATAGTTGAATATTTTGTTACTTCCCCTGGTGGCGCAGGTGGCCAATTCCCCTCGATTTCAATAATCTTCTCCTTCTGACTGCGGTTTATGAATATCAGCCAATCGTCGTAGGTAAAGGGGATTCCAGTAAAGTTGTCCCCCAATAGGTGCACCACAGGTTATATAGTGTGCTCAGCAGCTGAAGCCGGCCATTCTTTTGGTGAGCCATGTTGTTGTTCTCGTTGTTGCTGTCAGCTCTCCAACCACTTTGAAACGACTAAACTACTCTGAGCTCTTGACAAGCAGTAGGCAATGGTGGAGAGAGAGAGAGAGAGAGAGAGAGAGAGAGAGAGAGAGAGAGAGAGAGAGAGAGAGAGAGAGAGAGATGATGGCTGTGGAGGTGGCAATCGCCACATGTGCGACGCTTAGCGGAGATAAAGATAGTGCATTAAGGCTAATTCAGCAACAAACATTCGGAGAAAAAAATACACTGTGTCTAACAGTATCATCTTGCGCACAATAAAGACATCTTAGAACATCTTAGATGAAATTTTCGTCAGCGCTTTTTCTTTCTTTAAAACCTACATACCGTCTGACTACCTCATCATTTTTTCGCAGACTGTCAAAGAAATTCTCGAGAAATTTATTGTAACCCAGACCGACGCTCATGTAACGCAAAAACATAATACAATACAGACCGCACACGTTAGAAGAGTCGCTCTGTAGTCGAATGTTATTCCAGCGAAATTGTTTACAATTTTTTCGCAACCGATTTATATGGTCGGGTATGAATGGAGGGAGGCCAAAGCTATCAAAATAAAAAGCGCTACAAGATTCGTCGGGCTGACCCAATGCATACCCGATTTCGTATGGTCATCCGTGTTTACAACGAACGCTGTCGGTTTCGTCCACACCTTCGGTATATGATCGGCTGGGAATACACCGACAGTATGCGAGCGGATTTCCGATAGGTTTTTCAATATCTGAAGACTGTCCATTACAAATTTCGCTATTATTCTTGTAGAAAGCTATGACACCGTGGTGAATACAGTATACATCAGACGGTAAGTCATCGAAAGGCGGACAATCTCGAAAGTACTCGACATTGAAACTTTGACGGGGTATGATTTTATGCAGTACTAACCACTTATCCTTGCCTCTAACGTATATATGTCGCACATTTTTCGAAATCTCTCTCAAAATTTTTTCAAGTGCCTTCAAAGACACCGCACCTTCAAAGTAGTCGAGCCCGTTATGAAATTGGGTCAGCCAATTGTTCTGCTTTCTGATATCCTCACTGAGATTAAGCTCTATTTTCGATGTCACTATCCAATGGCCGGAAAAATTGAATATCAATGATCACGTCCATGTCGAAGGTGTTCGGTCAGTGTATCTATGAGTTAACTGCTGAATCCACAATGACTTGGCATGAAGCATCAATTTCCAAAATATTATCATACTCTGCGTATAGAATGCAATTGATCATTTCCGTTAAAGCCGCACTGAAACGTACTTCTAATCTATCGCTACCGTGTTTGATCAAGTTCCAATGACTGCAGTCATTTGCCGATAAATCTGGAGTCAAATCGAAGGCAAATAAACAGTATCCGTGGGGATATGATTCGCGTGTTATTTGGTTACCCTCGTTGAGAAAGTGTATACCTGTGCCGGAGAATAGTGTGTGATATGCGCCCACATATAGATTTCCCGCTCCAAAGTCCGGTTGCAGCGGTTTCGAAAGCACCTGTACCCCGTCAACGTACAAACATAAAAAGTTTATATTAAAATGTTCGAAATTCCGCCACCGGGCTCACTCCAGCAGAGTTGCTTTTGGGCCGAGCACTCTCACGACCTGGAGACTGGAGGATCGACCACGCGAAGAACCCTCCCTCACCTCTGCAAGCGCGCACCGCAACTGCCTTAGCCAGACAAAAGCGGTACCAGCGGACATACATCAAGGCTCAACCCGCTCACACCGGACCCAAGGTCGGCGACCTTGTCTTTGTCCGCAGCCATCCTCTGTCTAAAGCAGCAGAGGGCTTCCACGCAGGATTCGCCCAGAAATGGGAAGGATCCTTCCGCGTCACCCACCAGCTCAGCAGCGACATCTACATGATGGACAGGGACGGCAGCCCCACGAAAGTCCACTGAAAGGAGTTGCTGCCCTTCCATAGCCAGCAAATTGCGGACCACGACCCACCGGCACCACGGACGTCGTCGTCACGCGCTGACACGCACACGCTCCCCGCCACCACGTCTCGAAAAGCTCACGAGACAGCTCCAGCCTCCAACGCTTCGTCAAGCGCCCCCACCAACGGCATTCGTCCGAATGCCGACCCACCGGGTATCCAGGAGGACGCTCAACTCCAAAACATCCAGGAGGATGATTTATTTTCAGGTAACCAACAACTGGATCTACCTCGAGGCACCCAGACGGGCGCCACACCTGACAGCAACCAGGACACCGCCACTCCTAGGAGCAGCCTATCCATCTCCGACTCCGAAGGAAGAACCAGGTCGCTCCCTCGCAACAACCTTCGTCGACGGAAGACAGTTAATTACCGTGCCTGAGGAGCACGACGAATATACACGGATATATATATAAACACTCAGTGAAGTGAAAAAGACTGCGGAAATAATTTATTTATTTAAGAACAATGTGTAATCTTAAGTTGCGAGCGATTAATTTTAAGACAGCGATTATATTGTAATGCGGCCGCAAAACATTTTTCTTTTTTTTGTACACCTCCTTAATTTTAATTATTACTTTCTAAGAGCTATTAAAAAAAAAAAAAAAACACTAACACACAAACAAATGTAATAACCCACCCATAGGCTCTCTCGCGACAAGCCCCGAACACCGCGCCGCTAGTACCGTGCGCCGACGCTAGGTGGCCACGCTCCTCCGGCGCGCTGCCCACTAGCAAAGCAGCACCGCGAGGGGCATATAAAGAGGCCGGCCGAGACGGCCCAAGCATCTTTTCCCCAACGGTCCTTAGACTAAGAAAGCCGAGCCTAGGCGAGTACAAGTACTGGTCAATAAAGGAATATATTTCACCTCTTTTTTTTTCTTTCCACCTCCATCTCCTCTACTCCCACGCCCATGAACGAGAAAGAGAGAGGGAGGCTTACCGAGCCGAACTGGAACTTCTTCGCGGCTACCTGGCCACAGCCAACCGGCGCATCACCATCTTGGAGCGACTACAACACAGAGCCAATCTAGCCGACGCCGCCACCTAGACTGAGCGATCTCACCGAGACGCCGCCACCTAGACTGAGCGATCTCACCGAGACAGCGGCACCCAGACCGACCACCGAACACCTGAAGCTGATCGACCTCCCAAGCCGGATCTCCGGGACTTCCTGAAGACGTCCACACCCCGGCTCTAGTCATTTTTGTTTGGGGCTGGCCCGTAATAAAAGAAAGATAAATTTCTCTTTCCCCTTTGCCCCATTAGCCGTGGTGAGTTCTCACCGGGTTGGGCGGCCCTCCCTCGTCCAGGCTCTCCCACAGAGTCGACCTAGAGAGGTCCGAGCAGTGTCCGCTCTCTAGGCAACTGGAAACACCGTCGAGGGATTCAGTCCAGCAGCGACTGCACCGAGGGCGCCTCAGCGGGCGCTTACTGCCCAACCAGAAACAAGCACAGCAGCAGACGAAAAAAGGACTCATCAAGGGCGCCTCAACGGGCGCTCTCTGATCAGCGAACCGGCACGAAGGAATCACTTCGCTTCACCTACCCCTTTCCCTGCCAAGGAGCAGGAAGGATTAAGCGGGTTCAACCGGCCTCGGCCGGCTTCCCCGCGCCATCGAGCGCCTTCTCCTCCTCCCATCAGGCCCGCTTATATCAATGTTAACACCATTATTACAACTGCCATTTGCTAGTACACTCTGGAGACATTCAACGTTCTCATGCGGCACAAGTACCATCTTTCTAGCGTGTTCCATGTCGTCTACTTGCTAATGATACTAGCTAACAGTGTGCCAATAATAGGAGCCAATAATGCAGGCAAGAAACTGCCGCGTTGTACAATGATTTTTTTCTTTTTCGACAGACTCACACAAGGTTCGGCTAACTTCCGCAGTGATTTTGCAGGTCTGCGTAAGCGGGACTTGTGAGACTTCTCCAGCGATACGTTACCGATCAACACATTCAAAGCACACTCACAAATATGACGCACTAATTTCGAATCAGCCGTCTGCAAGAGAGCCTTTCGCTGTTTATTGTTCAAATGGAACAAAGCCTTCAAAATGACAGCGTCCTTGCGTGCAAAAGGATGACCTGTCTTAGGTGAACCCATCACAATGAGGCGAGCGGTACGAGATTCGATGTGTCGCCACTATTTATCTTTTTATTACGTGACACGTATACAAAGTGCAATTCGTCGTCCGGGAAGATACAAGTGCGAAATCGGCAGTTGTCCGGTGTACATACGATCAAGATCGTTTAGGAACTTTTTCACAAACACCATTTTAATACATCCTATTGGACCGCACAGCATGGAGGTAAACGGATGTTTTCATCGCGTATCCATAACTGCTACTGGCGCATTCATGTGACCAACACTTCAGTTTATCCCTCCCATATCGTAAGCGCAACCAACCAATCAGGTTACGATGGGGTGATGATCGACCAATCACCTTTAACGTAGCACAGTGCCATCTATCATTACAACTCTTTAATTTTGTACTACTACTAAAAAGTTTTTCGGTTTCACAATGAAAGTTAAAAAAATACGTTTATTCAGAAAAAAATTATAAGTACAAACATTTCGTTATTTAATAGACAATTTTTCGAGTTTTTTTAAAAGCGCCGCCGTAATAATACTACTAGTTCTCTCAATCCTCATTCGAAAACGTTCTCGATCACGGGCTATTTGTTCCCATTCTCCACGACGTGCTTTTTTATATGCATACATCCATACACACATTGGATAAACTACTGATTTCTCTTGAAATCGTACCCGCTTTTCCATATTTATAGTTTTTATTCACAAAAGTTTTACACTGTACTAAACTCAATAGCGTTATATTACCTTTCTAATCTAAAAAAAGTTGTAATTTATTGGCTCGATCACTCAGACTGTCAAGCAAGTTAGTATTTTTCGTCAGTGCAGAAGATGCTCGAGAAGGAAGAAAAATTTAGAATTCTTCGTCGAGAACTGCAACAATCTTCGAGCCAAAACGTGTCTTAGCTTCTTTTAGTGCTGTTACTATGTGATGGCGGTCAACCTCCAGCTCGGATACCTTCTTCGGAGGAAGGTAGCCACCACTAACAATTTTGTTCAGACCCTCTAAATCCATCTAAACATATAATGTACAACATCGTTTCATTATTATTATTTCAATGATAATAATAATTATAATTGATATACATACTTTTTTATTGAAATAGATGAAAAAGCCGTGTACTTCCTCTTCAATGCTGTGTCGTATAGCTAGTTAAATACTGATGATTTGCAGAGACTGGTGATTTGCAGAGTGAACGCGTTTGCTTAAATATAGATGCCCCCACGACTAGAGCCATCGTACCGCATCCAATCAACTTGATGCTGATGTGTCATGTCCAATCAGTACGATGATGAAGCTGTGTATCCAATAAAAAGCTTCTTTTGTAGCGACATCTGTTTACGGGGAGAGGCGGGGGTTTATTGCATGTCACTGTATAGCGTCAGTTGTCGCTCGGGTTGTTCTTATAACCATACGAATAACTTTTGTCTAACCTCATAAATCTTCGTTTGCCATAGACAGGTTTGCATGATTTGGTCTCATTCTGAGTTATCACATCGTGGAACACCGTTCTACGTATAGCACTATTCGTCAGAACTATGTCCATATCCGGAGAGGATAATCTCTCGAATCGTATCAAAATTGACTAGTTGACTATTTGTGTAGTTCAGACGAATACCTTTTACCTTGCACACACACTCCTCTTCGCCGTTTGGTTTCCTACATTTGTACGCATAAAATTTTTGCCCACCCGAGAGAAAGCACGTGATGTATGTGCCAGGACCCTTATTGGCTAACTCATCCGTCAAACTACCCAATGACGTACCAATTGGTAATTCGTACTCACCGCTTTCCCCCATTGCTAGCATAAAATACTGAATCAGTGTCATAATAAAGGGCTCGAGGCCCCAAAGTATGTAGATATTCGAACAGTTTGAGACATGCTTGTGCCGTTGTAAAACCAGCCAGGACCACGTTTGTCATTGAAGATGAGAGCGAAGGTGTCAGAGCCTCGTCTCTGTAGCACCAATTAACATAGAGGGTCTCGTCATTGACAGGTAAGATGCCGTTAACCTCCACCTCTGCACTGGTAAGTAAATTTATCAAAGTCTCTCGATTGCTTACAACAAGTGTTCTTGTTAAGTTCTCGCGTTGACCAAACTTTCCCCAGAGAATTTAGACAGAGTTTTGCCACAGATCGTAAACTGGCATTCAAACGTATGTCATCTTTATTTAAGGTTATACCTTCGTTGCGTTCCTGTTCTTTGACATAGTGGTCCCTGTCTTCCTCTGTGGTGCAATCTGGTGGATATCCCGACGCTGCAACCTTTTGAGTAACAAAATCGTTGATATATTCGGCAAAAATACCACCTTTCCGTTCTTCATGATTATACTGTGTCATCTCGTATTGCCAAATTTCAGAAACAGACTTGACAACGTAACCTAATGTCACAGCCACTTTCTCTTCCTCCGACACCCAAATTCCTTGCAATACATGCTCTTCAAGATCTTCATGAGGACAGTCATCTTGTATCAATTGTTCGCAACATGTTCGACATAATGGGAATATCAATTTACCGTGCGTCTTTGCTGGTAACAAAGGGTGATATAAATTTTGCGGTGGTAGTATATCGCATGCAATCAACCCATTTACTTGGAAAATATCATTGTGGATACCTATCAACTGTGCACACTCCTCTTGACCGACATAAATTTTTCACCAACAGGATACTTGCCATATTTACAGATGAACGGATAGAGAGAACACACATCGACACCATTGATCTTCTCTTGACCCTCACAATCAAACACCTTGACGATGTTACCTGTGCGTCCACCGAAAAATGCATCTCGGTGATCAAGCGGTTTTCGTCGTACGTTCGCCGAATTTTCACGAATGAAGCGACAGAGTTCCTCATTTTGTGAGATCTCATCATTAAACTGGCACTCCCATTTTTCAATCAAATGATAATTAGCTGAGCTCAATCTATCACTAATTCCCAATGTCCTCTCGTATCTTGCATCCATAGACTCATCACTCGCCAATTTTGTATCTCTATTTATTATATAGCATCGGGGGCATCCATGTCAGAAACATCCGTGAAACTGAAACACTATACCGCGGTGGTTCTCTTCGTCTCGCGGTGCACTATAACCATCAACCACGATATTTTCTGGCAACCTTCTTTCCTGACCACGTCCCGCATGTTCAATGTGTCGGCGAATAACTCGTTGCTCCATCTAGGCGAGCCAGTGTATAGCAGCTTCCGACTGATTATCTGTCATTCTGTAACCACAAGGTGGTATAATACCAATTTGATCTTTTTTCAAGAATGTCTTTCTGAATACACGCATGAAGAAGAGGCTATGGTTGTACCTTCGGTAAAAGGATCGACAGCAAATTTCATAAATGTTTTGCGAAAAGCTAAGCATGCCAATCTCAAAATGGCTACATCTTGTTGACAGTATTTAAGAATTTCTGTCTGGAAATTGAACACGTACCCATCTTGCACTTGTTTATCGTACCATTGTAAAAATTTCTGTCGTTCCTTGACACTCATCGGATATGGAGCATACGAATCGAGAGGTGGCAGAGGACCTTCGTAAGTTTGGTTTTCCACGGTGTTAAATAAATGTGCGAAAACACCTTTCTCCACTTCGAGTAACCCGTAGGCTTTAGGTAAGCTACTGATAGGCATGTGAAAATAATTCAAACTGTCAATAAACTTTGTCCGTAGAACCTCCATTAAAATTATTTTTGATCCATTTATGTCTACCAATGGTACGACTCGATCTTGATTCAATTTTTCCATGATATATTTAAATATGAATAGTGCGTCGAATCGCTGTGAATTATGGGCTATGCATATGACCTGCTGAAATCGCTTTCTTGGTGCTAATGCAAGATCAACGAGCTGCTTTATCGGTTCATGATTGAACACATATTCACGTATACCACACATCTCACATTCAATTGAAATATCTTCGATCTCTATACAGTCTGTACATACTTGCTGCACAACGCACAAATTTGGAACATGCACTTTTTTTCTTGATCGCCCAACACAGGGAGAGATTGCTGTGTTTCAAAGTCGTAAAATAGGAATAAGATTGGTTTTGAGCGTTTTAAGTGTTTAATCGGCTGTATGTAACATAGATTTCTAACAGGTAATCGTACATATGGTACAAAAAGATACACCACATTCGTGTGGTTTATTCCCTTTAATTATTTTAAAACAAGTCTGACAAAGTCTTATTTTACTATATATATTGCTGCTTTTATTGTATGATCCTATTTTGGCATGATTATTCAAATAAATATCGCCGAAAAATAATCGTAAACAAATATTGCATTTTATAAGATCTTCCGACAGACTACATGGCGGCGTTGAAAAGCATTTGTCACACAATAACCGTCAGTACCGCATGATCCGATCAGATTTAATATCGGTTCATAATGACTCGATCGTTCGTAATACATTATTCGTAAGACATGTAAAACATTACCATAAGTTTCACTAACATATTGCGTGCCGTCATAGATTGGTGGGTTTCCACGACCGAATGTTGAAAAATTATAAGCTGTGATTGCCGTACCGCGAGTAGCAAAGAAATCTTGAAACTTACGAATTTCGGCAAGTCCACATCCCTCGTCTGGTACTTGAACATTCGCTAAATTCACAAGTTCTGTGGCAGCCTTTTTCTGTGTTCTTCCACGTGTTTGACGAATCTGATTCCAATATATGTGAAGCGCACCAGAACGTATCTATCCTCTGACAGTATATGCATAGGCAGCAGCTAAACTTCAAGGTAAACAAAGATTGTCGTTGCTGCTAATTGTCAATATAGATTTTTTTTGCACTAACAGATAATATCTTGTTCACATTTAATTCTTTCACACTTTGCACAGCACTTTTCAATAAACACCAAAGATCTTCGAACAGGAAGTTTTGGATAAGTGTTAATGACAGCCAGATGGGGCCGTGGTTGAAGTGCGCTGAGTTGATAGTAACACCAACATAGTCGGTTGATCTACCTCTCTCGCAAAGATTTTGATGAAGTTCTCGTATACAACCCTCTAACCAGTCGAAAATTGGCTCCCGTAACCTCTATAATTCTAAGAATGATTGGCGTCCGTAACAAGTCCTCATATTTTGCTGCATTTAAATTACCCTCTATGAAAAAGGGACCAATCAATTGATTACTCATTATTCCAGCCCAAACATTTAATTTTTGGGGATCTTGGGTTTTATCTTCGCGCATCCAGTGACGATTTTGCTGAGCCCAATATCTGCAGTTATGCCTATTCATAATACCAGTTAATTGGTAAGTAGCTTCATCTGAAAAGACTATATTGGAGGCAAAATTGAGATCTTCAACAATCCTAGACATCATTTCTTCGCAAAACTCAACTCCTATCAAAATCATCTTCATTCAGCTCTTGCACAAGATTAACCTTAAATGGATGCAATTTGTTAGTTTTTAATATTTTCTGAATAGAAAACTTGCTTATTTCATATTGTTGAGACATTTTGCGTATTGAAGTATGGGGATCCTCTGTGAGTGACAATAAGACATCTAGTGATGTTTCTTCGTTTGTTGCAGTAGATGGTCTTCCAGAACGAGGACGATCTTTTCCACTTCCTGTATCATGAAACCGTCTGACAGCCCTCAATAATGTAGATGTAGAAATTGGAGTAAGGCCAAGTCTGAAAGTTTCATTGAAGAGAGTTTTGGCATGTTCGTAAGATCGTCTAAGTTCACCCCAGCTTATCATCATCAAAAGTGAAATTCTTTCTCTTTCATTAAGTCGTTGCATGTTTATGTGCAGATAATAAATATGCACGACTGCGAAAAATGACAAATTAACTACTGAAAAATATTCGATGAAAAAATGACCAATGAACGAGAAAAGACTATTTTCAAGACAAAATTAGAGAAGTATTTCTTTTCCAGAAAAAATGTTGTCAATCTCTACATATCACGAGATACTAAGAAATAAAAAATGAGTTTTGGTAAATTGAAATTGAACGAAAGATGACTGAGTTTGAAAAGATTAAACGAAGAAATTTTTTAGAAATTCTTGATTAACAATATCTCTGATGATCAAATTAAAATTTAATTTTAAAAATAGTTTTATGGTTTATTATGAACCCTTTTTTAAATTGTTAATGTTCATTATTCATTCAAACAAGTCTTGTCCATTTAATAGAAGGTTTAAAAATTGAGACGTTACTATTATTATTTGTGTCGAGAAAATTTAAGCAATTAATAAGTGAAAGTAGAAGTGGAGTAATTTGAGTCTACGGGGTGAAAGTTATGCTGAAGCAGTTTAGAAGTAAGATAATGATAACTAAATAATTTATAATGGGAACGTTCAACAATGGGGTTGTTTGAATACGGGAATAATTTGAGTTGATGATGAAGAAATTACGATGAAGCAATCAAGTTAAGATTAAAATTGGATACATTTTTAAGATGTTTTCTACGAATTCTGGTTTTCATATTACCGTACCAAACCTGAATTGTCCGTGTCCATATCTTGCATGGTCAAATTTTAAAATATTTTAGACCATATTTGAACGTAAAATTTTCCGCTCTTTTCATTTCTGGGGTTGAAAATGTGGAGTCCTATTTAAAAAAATCGATTAGACCTTCAAATGACCTTGATGAACATGGTCAAGGTCAAATTAAAGGTCCCCATCGGAAAGCTGGGAAAAAATCCTAACAACCATGTGTTGTTATTTATTTTTACCATTATTAGTTCAGGTGTTATTATGCCGTTCCGGAACTTTTTAGACACCCTGTATACCGTGATATTTATGAAACTACTCCGTCAATATCAATCGAATTTGACATGCATATCTATTTTTGGATTCTAAGTTCGAAAAAACATTTATTTTTTAATTTTTTCAATTATTTTTTTATGGCCATTTTTTTGATTTTTGAAAAACATTATTTTCCTTTTTTTCAATAATTTCATTGTTACAAACAATTTAGCTAAAATGCATTTTAAAGATAATAAAATGACCTATTTTTCTCCGCTTGGTTCTCGGAATTGACCGCCATTGTTAGTTCAGATGTTATCATGCCGTTCCGGAACGTTTCAGACACCCTGTATAGACAAAGCTTGACATACGTGCATTTATTCTTATTTGAGAATAATGACTCATAATGCAGCTGCATGGTTATACTAGACAGACGTGTGGATGTCCTGGGTCACAAACCGTGTCGTTGCCGAATTTCTTTTTCTTTTTAATATTCAAAGAAACAAGTATGAGTATGATAATGCAGCTGCGCTGTTATAGCGAGAAAAAACATGACTAAGAAGATGCAGCTGCACGGTACGGACGGTAATGCACGTGCAAATGTCTTGGGAGCTGGTCAAAGACATTGCTCCCCAATTTTGAAGCATCAGCAAAAAGAGGATGAGTAAGATGTGATTGTCGCAGTATCACACCTCTGGAAGAGAGAGCACCAATTAGTAATGGTTTAACTCTCGCTGGGGGGTAATTACAATGCGCGACTGTATATACGAATTTACTGAGGGGCCCATCTTTAAAGGAGTGTACAGTAGCATGAAGAAAATCAGCCAAAGTGACAGGTCCTATCTGTGCAACATTAATTATCATCGCCAGGGTAAATTATCATCAGCGTGTGCGCTGGTTGTATAGTATTAAGTTTAAAACCTGGATGTGTCCGCCATGTATCATCAAGAAGAGGGAGTTATTAAAGAAAAATTTATAAATAAAATTAACAGTTAAGTGCAGTAAAAATAAATAAAGTGAACAATTAATAATTTTAGTGGATTTTACTT
Source organism: Muscidifurax raptorellus (assembly GCA_020010945.3). Classification (NCBI taxonomy): domain Eukaryota; kingdom Metazoa; phylum Arthropoda; class Insecta; order Hymenoptera; family Pteromalidae; genus Muscidifurax; species Muscidifurax raptorellus. Next base: position 126,320 of record JAHUUD020000064.1, read on the forward strand.
TTAAATAAAAAATTAATAATTAAGTTTAATTTATAATTAAATAATAAAGTAAGTGGATAGTGAATAATTTAGTGGTTTTCGTGTGTGAATGTGTGCGTACAAAAAAATATGCTCCCGGATGATGCTACAAGTGCTACCGCTGCTCTAGAGGCGAATCTACCTGAAGAGCAAGTCGAGCAGCAGATGTGCAGTACTGTAGTGAGGCCACTTCCCGATATACTTCGTCGGCAGTTAATAGCTCGTGCGCGGCTAGATTAGATCCTAAACACTCTGTCGTGGAATCTCAACATTCGCGTTCTTGAACTGATAATGTGGCCCGATTACTATCGGCTATATCGACTGCACCTGATGCCATTTGAGAGAGCCGAAAGTTTATTCAAATTGCCGGCAGAAAAACAATTGCCAGAAAACATTTCATGACGCCAAATTTGAAGTCTGGACGTAGACCAAAGTACGTGGTTATTTATATCAGTGTGACAACGTGGACCATTCTTCAGACCACGGATTTGAGGGTCAAGGAAAGGCATTTCCAGACTGTCTTTCAATATCTGGATTAAAAGGTATTTTTTTATTTTTTTAATTATATTATAAATATAAATATGTATATATATATATATATATATATATATATATAATACCTACAACTCTTCCCCCTCCCCCTCCTCACCCAATTAAAATAGGGTCGTATATGGGTTTACCATACACATATCCGCGATGTTTTAAACATCGCGCATTTTTTTTCTCGCTCTCCCCCCACTCCCCCTTATATATATATTTTTTTGCAACATCAAGAATAAACTTATATATATATATATATATATATATATATATATATATATATATATATATATATATATATATATATCTCCCCGGACTATGGCGCGTCAGACAGCCTAACCACGGGCAGGGGGGTGGGGGTTTGCTTTGACGCGCTATAGTCCGGGGTATACTACTAATACATTACACGTACATTACAGAGTCGTCACTGGAAGCGAAGGTGGATCTTAGGAACACGACCAAGCAGACACTCGCCGGTTGCCGCAGTGCGACTTAACTGCGATGTTTGAAGAAGAGAGGGGGTGAGATAAACTGGATTCTGACACTCCCAGGCTACCGGGTAGTACAGGGGCCCAGGGCTGTTACGCTGAGAGCTCTGGCTGCCCTATCAACCGGCAAAAATCCTGATGGCTACGGTGGTGCTGGTTTGCGACCAGACAGGGCCCCGCCGTGGACAGAGGGGGGCCTCACTTTCCTCCCGCGGATGCATTTGAGAACTATTTGCGCTGTGGCAGGAGGCCAAAATAGATTTTGGAGTGAAAGCCGAGTGGAAGGTTGATGACAGAAGAGAGAAGAGAAAAATAACGTGCAACGCACACCGACAAAAAATCACTCGACGACTTTGGTAACCTCGAAAAGTGTCATTAAAGCTGGGTTCCCTACCCAGAATCCAGGCAGCAGCAACAGCCTAGGAGAAGATAGGTTAAATCAGCAGCAAGGAAACGCAGACCTGATAGACCTACTGTTCCCCATTAACCATAGGAGGGGGGATGAAAATGTAAGTATGAAGAACATCATCGGAGAAGGAAAAGAAAAGGAGCAGGAAATTGAGGCTAAGTCGTTCAGTCTCTTCAAAGAGAAAGTTGAAGCTCTGGTGGATTTTATCTTGGAAAAGAAAAATATCCACACACAGTTGAAGACCATGGTAAAGGCTACTAGAAGAGCGCTAAAGGACTTTACGACTTCGATTCAGACTAGAACAGGTACACAGTCGAAGGCAAAGGTAGCAAAGATCAAGAGAGCCAAACCTCTCTCTCCTTCACCCAGAGACAGGCTGTAACGTCGCAGTCCCCATTGCCCACACCAGGCACTAAGCCACCTTGGCAGGTGGTGGAAACGAGGAAAGCGAAGAAAAAGAAGAATGATAATGACGACAAACGTGGTACTGGTACCTTAAGCCAAAAAGGCACCGGCTGGAGACCTGCTTTTGGAATTCCAGCGCACAGCGGGAGGGAAGTCAAATAATGAAGAAATATAAAAAATGAAGATAGTGCAACTAAATCTTAATCACTGCGAGACGGCACAGGACCTACTAAATCAGTGTGTTTGTGAAACAAAGATTGACTTAGCCATCGTGTGCGAGCAATACAGAGACTGGGGCAGCCAAAGGACAAATCGAAGAGGCCAGGCGCTACTAGAAGCATTCGCTTTCCTAGATTTGGTACTAGTTTACCAGGGCTGCACCAACATCTTCAGAAGAGGAGACTCAGGATCGGTAATAGATCTGACGTATGTTAGCAATTGCTTAATTGACTCAGTTGACAAATGGACCGTGAGGGAGCACTACACCAATAGTGATCACCAGGCCATAATAATGGAGTTAAGAAAAACAGGGCAGAGATCCAGTACAAGTACAAGGACCAATAGAATTGGCTGGAAAATGAAGGATTTTGATAAGGAGATGTTCTTGTTGGAAGAAATCACCCGAGCATGTGATGCTGCTATGCCAAGAAGGGTGCCAAACCATAGACGACCACCAGTATACTGGTAGGACAGAGAAGTTGAAAGGGCACGTAGTAAGTGTCACCGGACCAGCAGACGAGAGTAAGGAGCAAGAAAGAAGTACTATAAATCTGGAAGAGGCCAGGAAATAGTAGATGCCCGTGAAGAAGAAAGAAGGACGCAAAAAAAGAGCCTTAAGAAGAAAATTCGCGAAAACAAGCGACGGTGCGTTAAGGAATTACAGGACAAAGTCCAATAGGACCCTTGGGGTCGGCGGTACCAAACAATAATGAAGATCAACAGTGACCGCACTGTTCCCCAGACAACTAGAAGAACCATGCGTCATAGAGAGTGGTGAGAATGAAGAGGCTATTCCCCCGATTACGACGGATGAACTCTTAGCCGCCTGCACAAGGGTAGGAAATAATAAAGCCCCAGGACTGGATGGCATTCCAAACATTGAAATTAAGCATGCAATTCGCGCTCACCCGAAGGTTTTCGTAGATTTGTACAATTCATGTATAGAGGAGGAAACATTCCCCACAAACTGGTAGAAGCAGCGGCTCGTGCTGCTGCCAAAAGGAAAGAAGCCACCCCAGGAATCCTCATTATACAGGCCGCTCTGCATGTTGAATACCTCGGGCAAGATCCTGAAATGCATAATTGGCGTCAGAATGGACCAGTTTATAGAAGGTAGAAGTGGACTAGCAGACTACCAATACAGCTTCCGGAAGAACCGTTCGACCCTGAACACAGTTAGCCCGATGATTGGCATTGCACGAACAGCGATAGAAGAGAAAAGATGGAAAGGAGGAAAAAAGTAGTAATGCGCCATAGTTACATTAGATGTCAAAAATGCATTCAATTCAGCCAAATGGAGTGAAATACACGAAGCACTCCGGAAGCAAGAGGTCCCTGTATATATAAGAAGGATTATGTCGGACGATCTAAAGGACAGAATCCTATTATATGACACTGAGGATAGTACCAAGACTTAAATTACAGGAAGTGTCCCCCAAGGATCAGTGCATGGGCCGCCGACATGGAAAGTCATGTACGATGGGGTGTCAAGTCTGCAATTACAAAAAGGAGCGACAGTGGTTGGATTCGCTGACGATATAGCAGTGGTCGTAGTAGCGAAAACAATAGAAGAAATAACAGAAGTAGCAAACGAATCAATTCGTACAATACACGAATGGCTGACAGAGACTGGTCTGGAATTGGCCAGCCATAAGATTGAAGTTTTGCTTATCTCTCGTAGGGAAAAGTTGAAGAAGATAACGCTGACGGTGGATGGGCACGAGATTGTTTCGCAACCGACCATTAATTACTTGGGCTTTACCATAGATGCAAGACTTACACTCAAGCAGCATCTTGAAAGCGTTGAGCGATAAAGCAGCTAAGGTTGACACTGCCTTATCGCGATTGATGTCAAATGTAGGAGGCCCAACCCAGAGCGAACGGTTACTTTTAGCCAGCGTAATCACATCGATTATGTTGTATGGGGCTCCAATATGGGCAGATGCCATGTTGGTGAAGTCCTACGCGCGAAAGCTGTCGACTGTATATAGAAGAAGTGCACTAAGGGTAGTATCCGCTTACCGAACGGTATCGGACGAGGCGGTTTACATTATAGCAGGCATGCCGCCCGTTGTCCTTTTAGCAATCGAGAGGAAGGACGTATTCGAGGCGAACAGACTGATTAATGACAACACGCAGACAGAAATCTGGGATTCCGCAAGGGAACAGACAATGGCTGAGTGGGAAAAAAGATGGGACGCTAGCGGCAAGGGGCGAAGGACACATCGCCTCATACCAAAAATAGAGGATTGGATGCAGAGGACGTGGGGAAATTAACTACCTCACATAGTCGCAAACGGAGATGCGGAGCATGTCTTCTGTGACTGTACGCGATTCCAGAGGGAACGAGAAGAACTCGAGTGTTACCTCCACACCAGAGTGACACCTGACTATGATGACAGCAATGTTGAGGACGGAGGATGGTTGGTACGCAGTAAACAACTACGTAAGGACCATCCTAAAAAAGGTTAGAAATGACGACGAGAATAGAAGGGAAAGACAAGGCGAAACAGCCCATTAAAATGTTGCTAGACAAAGGCCTCTGAACCTTAAGTGCGAAATGCTCCGCTGACTCATGCAGAGGAACGTAGGTCACAAGAGTTGAGCTTACACTCTCCTGCCCGATGCAAAGGAACGTAGGAGCTAGGGTTGAGGACCTAAAAGCGCTCCTCCGACCGATACAGAAGAACATAGGCAAATTAGTCGAGCCCAGACTCCCCACCCAATGCAGAGGAAGGTAGGTGTAGGGATGGAAGCTAGCCAGAGGATGACCGGACGATGCTGCACGAAGTAGGCGACCGGACGATGCACAAAGAAGATGACGGCCTATAAACTAGAAGCGGGCGTAAAGCCTTACACCCCCCCCCCCCGCAAAGCATTGCTTAACGGTGGTACCGCGAGGACCAGGGGCACAGAAGACGGAGCTAGGCACTTTTATCAAGGATTGATAAAGAGTAGGTTTCTTGGGACGGTTAGGTATTTTGTCACCTGGCCTTAACAAGGATGGGTTCAGTCGGTGTAAATGCGCCACAGGGCTGACATTGGGTACGGGTCTGTCGCGACGACCCCATAAACAAAGTCATGCTATGGTCTTTATAAGATTTTTCTTAATACCTCTTTCTCCAAGAGAGAAAAAACACAGACAGATGAATCAAGGAGGCAGAAATAACCAGCTGGAGCGTCTAGGAGAAAAGATCCAAGAACTCAGAGAGTTTGTAAAGGACAAACATAATGTCCATAAAACTTTCAAGGGCATGGCACGAAGCATTAATGTCATGTATAAAAGTTTGTGCATTGCGGAGGATGACCTGCTACAGTGTCAACGTCCAGGAACGCTAGGCAAGGAAAGTCAGACAACACCAAGTCTGAGACCTAAAAAGGCAGGTAAACCAAGGGAAGCCTTAACTACTTCGCAGGATAGGAGTAACAAAGAGGAGAAAGAGAATAAATGACCTAAAGAGGCAACTTGGAAAGAGGTCGTTACAAGAAAGGCGAAAAAAAAGGAGAAACAGTCAAGTAAGGAGAACAACAAGGTCCCTGGCGTTAACAACCAGAATAGGACCAGCAAAGACAAAACAAAGCGGGCAAGATCGACCAGACCAGACGCTCTTATCATTAAGGTGCCGAAAGGAAGGAGCTACGTGGACATTTTGTCAACATTGAAAACTGCTCCTTCACTGAATGCGATAGGCGAGAGCGTAAATAAAATACGCAAAACGGTGGCGAGAGATCTCCTCTTAGAGCTCAAACGCACAAAAGAAGTTAAAATCGCAAACTTCCAAGAAGCGGTTAAAAAAATCAGGAAAGAGTAATGAGAATAGTTCAGCTAACTCTCAACCATTGTGAGACTGCGCAAGACCTTCTCTGACAGTTGGGCTGGGCATGCAAAGACTTTACCTCACAGGGCAAGATGGTAAACTAGGAAAATGGCTTCGTAAGAGCCAAAATAGGCGGCATACACGTATACAGTTGCTATGCCCCCCCCCCAGCGCGTCAATAGAGCAGTTTCAGCAGCTACTAGACCGAATGATACAAGACGCTAGAAATAAAAAACCAGCTATAATAGCCGGAGATTTTAATGCATGAGCGATTGAGGGTAGTAGCAGAACCAATAAACGGGGACGAGTAGCACTCGGAGGCATTCACGCTACTAGACTTGGTGTTGCTGAATCAAGGCGACACCCCCACGTTCAAAAAAGGAGATGCAGAATCATTCATAGACTTGACATTTGTCAGTAACTGCCTCGTAAGGCAGGTAAACAAATGGATCGTGAGTGATCACTACACAAATAGTGATCACCTAGCTATAATAATGGAGCTAGGCTGACCAAATAGAGCCATCGAGCTAGAAGATTGGAACAACGGGCAAGGAGGAAATTCTACCGAACCGGTAGAGGAATGGATGCGGTGGAGAACTGTAGCGAAAAAATGAAGGAGGCTAAGCGCAACCTTAAAAGGTGTATAAGAGAGAGTAAACAAAAATGTCCGACCTTATAAAATTGTTATGAAGATGATCAAGGGAAGTTACATACCCCTACCAAAGTGCCCAGAGGCACTAAGCAGGGTGGTAACAACACTCTTCCTAAATCAGCCGGACATTCCATGTGCTATGGTAGAATAAATAGATGTAGATAATATACCCTTAATTACGGAGGCTACTATCAGCCTGCCGGAGGGTTGGAAACAATAAGGCTCCAGGACTTGATGGCATACTCAATATTGCATTGCAACATGCCATCCAGGCTCACCAGGCAGAGTTTATAGACTTGTACAACACTTATCTCAAAGAAGGAACGTTTCCATTAAACTGGAAAAAACAAAGGCTTGTGTTGCTACCAAAGGGTAGCAAGCCACCTGGAGAAGGATTGTCATACAGACCGCTCTGTATGCTCGATACGCAGGGCAAAGTATTAGAGCGCATAATCTTTGTTAGGATGGAATGCACAACCGAGGGGACAGAGGGGCTTGCGGAACACCAGTATGGTTTCTGTAAGTGCCGCTGAACATTAGACGCTATCGGCTTAGTGGCGAATACAGCACGGACAGCCATAAGCGGAAAAAGGTGGAAAGGCGGTGCGAAAAAGTACTGCGCGGTGGTTACACTTGATGTTTAAAATGCATTTAACTCTGCAAATTGGACAGAACTCTCTTGTACGAGACCGAGGAGGGCACGGTGAATCATAAGTTTAGCGGGGGAGTTCCGGGCCCGGAAACTCGAAGGGGTCAGTACTGGGCCCATCGTTGTGGAACATTATGTACGATGGCGTACTCAAGCTAGAACTACCAGAAGGAGCAATGATCGTAAAATTTGCAGACGACATAGCTTTGGTAGTGGTTGCAAAAGAGAAAGAAGAGGTAGCTGAAATTGCTAGTGAAGCTATCAATTTTTGACAATAGGCTGTCATGAAATTACTTCTAAACCGACTATTAAACATTTAGGTATAACGTTAGATGCAAAGCTGACCTCTAAACAGCACTTGGAAGCAGCAGGAGAGAAAGCCGCCAAAACTACCGCAGTGCTGGCGCGGCTGATGCCAAATGTGGCAAGCGTTAGTACATCAATCATGTTGTACGTTGATGTCCAGTATGTCAGAATTGAAAGGTGATAAAATAACTTATTTTTTAATGTCATACCATTTGGATCAATTTTATGACCAAAGAGATCTGTAATCAAATCATTATTACATACAAACTCTTGTGAGATTTGTTTCACATTATTTTGTAATTCAAATTTTGTCGCATTTTTATTTTCTCCTACATCAAGAAGCAAATTTAAAAATTCATGATCTTTATTTTGTAATCTTAAATTTTCATTTAATGATAATTTCATGAAAGATAACCACAATCTACTCCTTTTTACACACGATTTCATTATTTTTGTTCGATTACCATGTCGTACAATAGGAAGTGTATGTCTAAAATCACCAGATGTATCGATGATTTTTCCACCAAAAGGATTGTTATTACCACATAAATCTTGTAGAAATCTATCTATTACTTCGAAAGCATGTCTAGAAACTATTGATATTTCGTCCCAAATTATAATTCTTTTATTTTTCAATAATATTCCATATTTTAAATAAGGACAATTGTTACATGTTGTTTGCTCATTAATGTTTAATGGTAATTTAAATGTATTGTGAACTGTTTTTCCATTAATTAACAAATTTGCATCAATGCCAGTCCATGCAATTGTTAGAAATGATATATTTAATAATATTAAATGTATGATAATAACATTATGTAAATAACTTTTGCCACTACCACCAGGAACGTCGATAAAATACAATTTATTCCCAATATTGTTAATCGTGGCATTTATGACTAAGTCAAATATTTGTTTTTGATCGACATTTAGAGAATCTATCAAAGTTTTTATAGTTATATTATCATTATCAGTTCGAATAAATTCATATTTGTCATGATCATCATACATACTATCATGATCTTATTGTATAATATTTCTATCGTAATCGTTAGCAATGTTGAAATTGTGTAATTTCATTCAATGTTTTAACAAGACATTTTCGATATTCTTTAAAGCTTTATTTTCAGCTTCGTTTTTTTCTAATTTTGGATCCATAAGATGAAGTTTATATTTATTGTATAAATCCAATGCATTATGTGGATTTTGAAAAACTAATATATATGCAAATAAGCAGAAATAGATAGGAGGAAGTAGCTTCCTCCAAGCATTTATGCCATTCTTTATCGGTACTAAAGAGAAACTACAGTACGCATATCTCTAAACGATATTGCACCACGGACATGCAATAATAACAGACGAAAGAAAAATGTTTCACGTTTTTTTGGATTTACAAAATACATTCTATTTATAATAGGCTTAAACAATCTTTTCCTTTTTTTACATTTTTTTGTCGTTCATCAAAAACGTAATGATATGGAATATCATGATATAAATATTGTAATGCTTCATCGTCATCTTCGTTCAATTTAAACTGTTGACGTCGTATCTACATGTTTATTTATTCGCTTATTTTCTTGTCCTTCCACAAAATATACATGTTGTTCATCTTGATCATGGACAGCTAATCTATAAATTACGTACGATTACTCATTCAATTTAAATTCTAAAATACAATACATGGCCTCAGGAGCGCACACGTATCTTGTTGAAACATGTTGCGTTTATAATTATATGTATTTTCATGTTCGTTTATGATATTTTCATAATTATTCTTATGTTCAGTTGTAAATTTTAATAAAGCAGCATCGGGCCCTTGGTGAAAATAATTAAATCAATATTTTATGGCTTTTATTGTACTACATATTTCAACATTTATATGACACTCTAATAAAAGTAACAAATATCGGTTATATGGTACAACGAATCCATTATGAGCCACCCTACGTTTTGAATAAATAATATTTTTACCATCATTTCGACGACGATAAGAAGGATATCCATCGGGTTTGTATTGCGTTTCATTAATAAATGGTCTGGGAAATCTAGTACAATATGTTTTGTCTTCACTCATACACAATTCTTGTTTTGTGAACCACATGGTCAATGAATCATATTATTTTTTACAATATTATATAATCTATGATATCTATTTTCATCTGGAATTTCTGCACTTATAATATTATTGATTTGATCGGTATTTCCATATTTGTAGTTCGGATATAACCATATTAACATATGGATATGTGGTAATCCATGTTTTTGAAATTCAATGACATACACATATTTTGTAACTTTACCCAATATATTCTTTTTCGTAAGTTCATTTTTTAAAATTTTAATTTTTCATGGATAACTCCGGTTATTAAATCTGGACGTTCTAAAGTGGTTTCATGAGGCTATAAATTCTCCTGAATCTCACGCCACTTAGGGTGGCAAGTGATTGTTAAAAGAATGTCTGGTTTACCATGGACATGAATTAAAATCACAACAAATACTCAATTTATATGAATAATATTGTAATGTAGAAATGTTGGTATGCTTGATATCCTCTTGTGAATTTTTCATATGATGTTTCCATCCTGGTTCACCAAAAGAAAACATTAAAGGGTATACCATCGGATCAAGGTGCTTACTAAGTATCTTTATTCTTTTTGGTTTATCTGCTTTTGGATAAATACAAATGTCACGATATACAGGTGGTTTGCCATCATTACCTACATATACAACAGCGATTTCATTACATAAAGCAAAATATGATTTATTTTTAGTACAATCATCTTGAGTTAATACCATGATTATTTGACGAGGTATAGTATTGTTATTAAGTGCTTTTATATTTTTTTCTTCTTCTACTTTATACATCATTTTATATGCATATGGATTATTTTTTGATATATATGTTTCCCAATATTTTATTAAATTTTAGAATGTGATTTTTTTTCGAATCTGAATTTGACCTAAGTTTTATAACAGGATAAAAACGATAATAATCTTATATATATATATATATATATATATATATATATATATATATATATATATATATTATAACAGGTTGCTACCCGTACCCACGCGGTATTCGAGGCAGGTTGAGCGAGCGACGACACAGGCAGCATTGGCTATAAGGATAGCATGCTTGCTTAGAGATCTCGGGGACGCCGGATCGATCCTCGGTCCCGGCGCTCCTTTTGTGTTTTTCGTCGCTCACTTAAGGTCCCACCCCGTTACAATATATATATATATATATATATTGTAACGGGGTGGTTTCTAGGCGGCTATCTGCCTATGTACCCCGTACAAATGCAAAGTCCTCCTGTACTTTGCTTTTGCGAGATGCTGTACTCGCTCGTGTGGTCGCCTACCTGCGACGATGTCCCGGTGCTCAGTCTGCACTACACTCCTGTGTAGTGCCCGCGGAGGCGGCGGTATTCGGCGGTTTAGATAGGAAGAGGGATCGGGACGACGATTGAATGAACACACTACCGATTCTAATAAAAAGGCGTTTATTCAGTTAAACAATCCGGCGTCCGTATTGCGCGTATTCGCGTCGCGAGAAGGCCACAAAATATCCCGGAACAACGACTGGGGTCAAATGCCTCGCTAGTCGATCGCGTATAAATAAAAAGGAAAATGAGATCCTACTTTAGCTTATACGACGATCCTCCTTGTACTTTGGCCAGGGAGTCCTCTGCTCGACCTTGCCGTATCCTTTGGCTGTGGTAGCGTTGGGTTGCTGCCGTTGCTGCTGTTGCTGCTCCAGATGCTGCTGTCGCTTCTAGGGCTGCTGTTGCTGCTAGGGCTGCTGTGCTGTGGTTGCTGCTTGGGCTGCTCTCTTTGCTGCTGCTGTAGCTATAATTTTTGCGCGCGACGTCAGTACTATTCGCGAGAGCGGTCAAAAGTTAACTGTCTCGAATTTCCCTCGAATTGCGGGATCACTACCGGCCTTCCCGCGCTTTGGCTCCCCGCGCCGACGTGCGCGTCTCGCCGCCCGTTACAATATATATATATATATATATATATATTATAACGGGTTGCTGCTACCCGTACCCACGCGGTATTCGAGGCAGGTTGAGTGAGCGACGACGCAGGCAGCATTGGCTATAAGGATAGCATGCTTGCTTAGAGATCTCGGGGACGCCGGATCGATCCTCGGTCCCGGCGCTCCTTTTGTATTTTTCGTCGCTCACTTAAGGTCCCACCCCGTTACAATATATATATATATATATATATATATATATATATATATATAATTTTTTATTATATTAATTAATCTCTTTAAAAAAATTTGATTTTATTGTTTTGTTTGCATCATTATATTAATATTCATATTCTCTTAATGTACATTCAATATACTATTAGCTAAGTTACATACATTTTATATTCGTTAATTTCATGATAATTTAAAAATGAATTTCGGACGAATAAAAATAATTAAATCTATATATTCTCACCTTGATTTTGACATTTTTATAAACTTGTCCCATTGTCTGTGATATGGCGATGTATTCACATTCATAATTGCTTGGGATTGTTTATGTCAGAAACATGGCTACTCTTATCATAATTGTTTGAAGTTGAAAAAACATAATTTTTATTAAAATCAGAATTAAAAATATTATTTGTGTATATCTGCGCGTGTGTGTGTATGTTATATAAAATCTCACAACCCGTGCAACTACGCACCCCAAGCTAATGTCATTTTTTATTTTTGCTTGATAGCGATCCTTAATCTTTCGGAGATTCTTGTTCGTCAATTGATTATTTTGATGAAGTATAATCATAAACAAAAATAAATGAGAACATAAAAAATGATGTAATATTATATAATAAGTCAAGAATTTGCTTTCCTACGAATCGTGAAATTAAATTATAATTATTATTATATAAATCCATCCAATATTATATTTGTCATCATATGTTGTAAGATCATATTTATTCAGTTTATTACGGATGATTTATTGTTATAATAGAACGTTAAATATAATAAATTTGATCTTAATTATAATCGGTGAAATTAATTATATATTTATTCATCTATTACTAAATCTTGAATCACAAAATATGACACCATATATTCTGTTAAATTATGTCATATACACCATAAAATTATATAAAATTAACTATGTTATGATATCATTTGCCAAAAATAATGTATTTTATTGTTTTTGACAGTATACTATAAACATGTGTATTTCTAATCTAATCTAATCTAATCTGATCTTGGAGGTGACTACGCCGGTCCTTGTTCGGGGACGTGGTGGTCTAGCACACAGAAATCCATTGTGCTATGCCACCTACCTGTTTTCTTCTCCCGCAAAAGTCTCTATCCACTAGAGCCTCTTGCCTACATTGCAGATTTCCTGCAGTCCGTAATCGTGCAGATCCCCCCTTTCTATTGTGAGGGTGCCCATCTCCCTATGCCTTGTCCTGACAAAAACTGGGCACTCGCACAAAAGGTGTGGTGTCGACTCTTCGTCGGCTCCGCACCATCTGCAGTCCCCCTCTTCCAGTATACCAATCTTGAAGAGATGGTATCTGACGTGCCAGTGGCCCGTCAACCACCCCACGGCCAGTCTAAGCCTGTCTCGACTCAGGTTGCTTATCTGGGAGATCCATTCCTCAGGGGGGTTCTCTCCCAGCATTTGCTTGGCCTGTCGAAGGCCTGGGCTGCTCAACATGTGTATTTAGTTTATTATCATTTTTATATTGTTATAAATTTCCCAAAACATATGTATTTTTTAACACATTTATTTATTATTTATCAACTGTAATTCATATATATTTGTACATGTATATATATATATATATATATATATATATATATATATATATACATATATATATATATATATATATATATATATTATATATATATATATATATATATTTTTTTTATATTTATTTATTTATTTATTTTCACTTACATATACCAATTAAGGTATTCTACAGAGGCAAGACATAGCTTGCCTGTACATAGAGTGGATTACAAAAAAAACTTACAAACTATCCTATAAACTAAACTTATAAACTAAAAAAATCAAATCATGTTCAAAGACATTTTATAGATCGTAATATTTTTACAAAAGTTAAAAGTTAAAAGTCATCCATATCAACAAACAGAAATAAACTTTACTCGTCTAGGGTACCTTCTTGCTTATGAACATTTTTAATTTATTCCTTATTGTAGCTTTACTAAGATCTAAAACTTTAAGATCACTGTTCAGCATATTGAAGACATTAACTGCAGCATAATAGCTGTCTTTTTGACTAATTGATTTAAGTGATTTTGGTATTTGTAGGTTTTTATTCCTAGTAATACTAGAGCTATTTTTATATTGCTCTTTTAAACTATTATAGTGATATGTAACAGCCTCTAATTTGAATAACTGCTTGATTGATAATGGCATATCATTCCCTGCAACGTGATTTTTATTAATAATTTTCAAAATTTTGTTCTGTATTCTTTGAGTTAAGTTAAGACAACTATCGTAGGCTCCTCCCCACGCTATTATACCATATTTGACAAGGCTTTGAAAAAAAGCATAATAAATTATCAAGAGCGTTTTTCGATCAAAGAAACTCTTGATTTTGGCAAAAATAAAAATGAGATATCTCGTTTTTTTGCAATACTTTCAATGTGTTTGTCCCATCGCATATTGTAATCGAATATTACGCCAAGATATTTATGATTTTCTACCCTTTTGATAGGATAATTACCAATACTTATTTGTATATCTTCAGGTACGCTATTACAATAGTTGCCATACGTAATGAACACAGTTTTACTTAGATTTAATGAAAGTTTGTTTAGAGCAAGCCATTTGGATACCCACTTCAAACAATCATTCATCCTGTCTTGAGCAGTAGACCACTTATCATCACTCGAGATGATGACAGTGTCGTCCGCATAAGACACGATGGTATCCTTTGGCATATCTATCAATAGATCGTTAACGTATACTATAAAAAATAATGGTCCTAATATAGTTCCTTGTGGAACGCCAATAGATATTTCTTTATAATCGCTTTTATAGTTAGAGATTTTAACGCTTTGCTTTCTATCGGATAGATAGCTAGTTAACAAATTTAAGATATTGCCTCTAATTCCATATCTTTCTAACTTACTAAGTAATATTGCATGGTCCACCGTATCAAAGGCTTTGGCCAGATCCAAAAAGGCTGTAATAGTAGGCTTACTTTTGTCGAGGTTTCTATAGATGATGTTAGATATATAATTCAAGGCATCAGTTGTAGCTCTTTTTTTTATGAAACCAAATTGTTTATCTGATATAATATTACATGTGATAAAGAAATCAAGCAGTCTATTATGAATTATTTTTTCCAAGAGTTTCGCAATATTTGAAATAAGGGAAATAGGTCTGTAATTAGACATACAGCCACTATCTCCCGCTTTGAAAATAGGTACTATATCAGCCCTCTTTAGTGCCTCTGGCCATACAGCTTGTTGTATACTAAGATTAAAAATATATTCCAATGGTTTTACAATATGAATCGCGATAGCCTGTATAATATTTGCACTAATATTATCTACTCCTCCAGCTTTCTTTTTCATGTCTTTTATAACTTCTAGAATTTCTTGACAGTCAGTCGGGTTTACAAAAATAGACTTATCATTGTTGCTTGGCAGTTTGAGTTGATCATTACTCAATTTTGGAATTTTATCGCTTAGTTCTTTTCCTACGCTACAGTAGTATTCAGTCATCGCGTTTGCCATTGCGGTTTTATCAGTTATTTTCTGATTGTCTACAATAAAATAATCAGGCGAATTCTTTCTTTGAGAATCTTTGCCTAATTTGCAACTGATAGTTTTCCATAGCAGCCTTGAATTTTGACTAACACGTTTGATTTCATTACGTTCAAATTTATACTTTGCATCTTTAATCACTTTATTCAAAATTTTCTCATAATTTTTGTAGTCGTTTTTCAAAGTTATATTATGTGGATACTTTTTCCATAATTTATACAGATTTTCTTTAGTTTTACAAGAAACTAATATCGCTCTTGTAATCCATTTTTTACGTGTATAAAAATCCTTATTTTTTCCACGCTTTTGTTTATAACATGTAGCTTTTTCAAGGCAACTATGTATCATATTGATTAATTCTTCCATGGCATTGTTAGTGTCTTTCATAGTTAATATATGATTCCAGTCAACGTAATTGGCAATATTTCTTAATTTTTTGAAATTAGTATAGTGTTCAGAATTTGTATTTTCTATTGTACTTGTAAATTGATCAACGCTTAGAAATAAAGGGTAATGGTCGTTAAAAGGGACATTTAGTTTATATGAAATCAGTTCGATATTATTCGTTTTTGCGAAACAATTATCGATGCAGGTACCAGTTACATTGTCAGAAGACGGTCTCGTAATCTTTCTAAAATAAGGCAAATATTCACGTTCAAAGAAATTATTTAGATGTTCCTGATTGATTATTCTTTCGCTTAAGATAAGATTATGAAAATTATTTTCTAATGTGTCGATATTGAAATCACCAAAAATACAATGATTTCTGGTATTAGAATGAGATTCTAAGAACTTATTTACGCAATTGACGAATTCCGTTTTTGGCAAATCATGACATCTGTACATTGCGGAGACTGTGAAAGATTCTCCTGTTATTAATTTTAAGTGCGAGCTTACAACTCTCAACCTATCAACTACTTCTATTTTAGTATGTTCGTAAAAATTATTCAAAACGTATAGTACGACTCCATCTGCTTTGTTAATTTTACTTTCATTATAAAACATTTTGTAACCTTGAAGTTGATAGTATTGAGGATGTTGTAAATTCCATGTTTCCGTACATATTATTACTACAGGTTTTTTTTACAAGATTATCAATAAACATTTCCAGCTTTTCAAAGTTGGCATTTAAACTTCTAATGTTATTACACAGAATAATATTCTTTTTATTCTTGATGATATCGTTTAGCTTCTTAGTGTCATCAAATTCATTCTCGTGCTGAATCAGATCTGCAAAGACAGCGTCTTGATCCATTGCTGCCTGTCTTTTTGTTTTGGGTTGACGAGGTATTTGTAACGTTAGGTGAGTTCGTTGACACCGATGCTATAGATTGCTTCCGAAAATAATCTACCTTACCCATAAGTCTTGGTATTGTAGTTAAATAGTTAGTAGGTTAAATTGCTATAAAGACAATTAACACACTTAATAATGTTTTTATCACTACAAATTCTCACTGAGTGAGAACCTGCACATCTAGTACACTTTTCATCGTTCAAACATTTTTTAGCACTATGTCCAAAACGTCCACACTTGTAGCAAGGCTGCATGTTTATTAAATCATAAGCTCTACACCTTTGAAAACCGACAAAGATTTTGTTATCATTATCTTTTACGTGTTTGTATAATTCAGGCGACACTTCAATAATTGCACTTAGTTTATTCGTTTTATCATTAACATAAGTATGTAAAACATTACATTTGGACTCTAGTTTTTTGAAATTTCTTTCATTTAGATCATGTTGTAATCCTGAAGCATCCAACTTGAGACAATTCTCTATTCCTACTATTTTTAATTTCGGTTTCAGAAGTTGTTCTTTTGAAATCTTGAAATGAGATGCAAGTTTCTTTTTCAATATTTTTTCTGCTTCATCAACGCTCTCCTCATTCATGCACGTAATGACCAGTTCATCTTTGTCTTTGCTAATACTTATATTTTTAGTTAAAATAGTTTTCTCTTTAGTTAAGTAATGCGCCACGAACTCTTTTATATCAGCTTTGTCTTCTTTATTGTTTTTTTTAACGATAATTCTTGGCACACGTTTTGGTTTAGGTTTAAGGTTTTGCACTACTTGCGAGTACGTGTTTTTATTTTCTTTTTTAGATTCTTTTTGTTTGTTTAGAAGTTCTTTCATAAGTTCATTTTTTTCATACAACTCCGTATTAAGTTGTTTTAATAAAGTATTTTCAATTTTCATATTTTCGGCCACAACACTTAATTCATCCATCGTTTTTTCATGAATAGAACTATCTTTTTCAATATCACTCAAAATTTCACTTCTCACTTTATTTTTCATTGTCATTTTCACTTCTGCTATTATCAATCTTGCTTCGTCACTAAGAGTGTCTCCACGCACTTTTGAGGTTAGTTTCAGCTGCTCATGTTCGTCACAGATTCCTAGATATCTGCTCACAAAACGGGCACCTTGTAATTGAATGAATTCATCTACGTGATATACACTTTCACATATGATGCAAATAACTGTAGATGCTCTTTGTGTCGGATGACATTTATAAAACTTATTCTTAGCCTTATCAGGCGGATGCTTACCGCCCGACGCCATATCGGTATATATATATATATATATATATTATAACGGGTTGCTACCCGTACCCACGCGGTATTCGAGGTAGGTTGAGCGAGCGACGACACAGGCAGCATTGGCTATAAGGATAGCATGCTTGCTTAGAGATCTCGGGTATATATATATATATATATATAACAGGAAATGTTTTGCTTATTTTAATATAATGTTAATTTTAAAATGCTTATGATAACTAACATAATGTTTTTTAAATCAATCGATTTTTAACGGTTTTATTGTTCTATAACGAATTTGATAATAAAATATTGTGATCAAAATATGTGTTTCGCGAGCAAAGCGAGCGTTTTTAGCTAGTGATTAGTAATCGGTTATAAAAGAAATACGATTTGAAATTATAAAATCTTAATTAATAATAGTTTTACAATTAGTCAAAGTAGCTTAAAAATCGCAAAAAATCAACTTTAAAAATCATAACTTTTTAAATAATCATTTTCAAAGTTGTACCATAGAAGTATTTTTGGTAGAAATCGGCTATATATTTTATACATATTTTTTAGTAACAAATATGTCCGGTAAAAAATATTAACTTTTTCCTTATTGTTCGAATAACTGCCATTTAAACAATGTTCTTCTATTATTAGAAAAGAAAGTCTTTCGAATTAGGATTTTATGGGTTAAAATACGTAAGAAAAATCTTTGTCTATCCGAGGCATATTGTTACTTACGGGAAGGTCCCAGCATCCGAACTATAAGCCCTTTTTAGGCACAACAGCTGGGCAGAGAACGAGTGGGAACTCCCTTGACCATTAAAATCTTGTGGTCATATTTTCAGCTTTATCCTGTATATATACGCAGAATGCGGTCACTTTTACAAATCTTTAAAAACGGTTTTTCGGCTCTAACTCAAATTCTAAGCATTTTACAAAAAGGAGTCCAAAGGAAATGTTGTAGATTTTTGAATAGCGCAACTTTTTCCTGGTGATATGAAACTGTTAAAATGTTTGTAACTCGAGTTTACAACACAAAATCTATTTTTAATCGACTTCTCGCTCCCATCCTACCACTTCTTACATTGGTGACTCTTACTGGAACCCCTCAATGACAGCGGGCGAGCAGGGCAGCACAACAGACCTCCCCAGCAGCAGAAAGCGATGGCTCTTAGTATGTATCGGCGGACAGCGTTAAGCCCTTACCACGTCGCTATTTTGTTGATGGTGCGTGCAAGCACGCCGGCGAATATAAGAAAATTCAACGTTCAACAACGAATTGCATACTAAGATGCAAAGTGGAAGTTCTCGCCGCGGCATTTCGGACTTTTGCGTACAGCTAACATCATCGGCGCGTTTCATGATAGACCCATCAGTCAACAGCGATTCAACGAAGCATTTTGCCTGAAGACACCGTCTCCGGCGCCTTATCAACGAATCTACACCACCGAAACGACAGCTTCAAAGGATACATCGCAGCGCCGTGCAAAGCAATCTTCACGGAAGTCGGGGACTGCTACAGAAAACAGTAAAATGGCGAGTGTTTTCAGAATATATTGTATAATCAAATAGTTTTATCTAACTATTATCACAAAATATGTAAATTAATTTTGTTCTTAAAAAATAGGGGTTGCTACCCTTAAAATTGAAAGGGGTGCAACGTTGAGAGTCATCAAAGTAAAATTGATGCAAATTTTGTAGCGTCATTAATTTAAAAATTTTGAGTACTAGTTCTATCAAGCTATATTTATTTTCTTCAGAAATAAAGAAAAAATTATAATAGGGTGTGACCACCCCCAGAAAAAAAATTGTCCAAAACCAGGTTCATAGTTTGACTAGATAGACTAGATAGTAGACTTTATTATTTGATATTCTTTTAAGTTAAATCAATTTTGAGGCAATAAATAATAGATTGTAATTTTTTAGCAAAAAATTGATTAAAAAAACAATTTTCTTAAAAAAAATTGGGGTTTCTACCCTTCAAAAGAAAAGGGGTGCAATATTATATCCCCCTTTTTTCACATACTTTTAGAGTTGGTTTTATCACAATCTTCTATCTTTGTTTGTTTCGGATATAATGAACGAAACATAATTGAGGGTAACTATAAACAAAAAGAAATATTTTTGGTTAAAACCTCGAAATACGTCGACTTTATTTTTTAATATTCTTTTATATATAATCAGTTCTAAGACGATAAGATTTTATTGTATTTTTGATGGCCGAAATTTGATTAAACAAACTTATTTATTCTTAAGAATAATAGAGGTAGCTTAGCCTCTATCCATTCTGCAATTTTTAACGTTGGTTTCATTCAGCTATTTTTATTTTTATTTTTATTTGAAGTATTCGGAAAACATCCCTTCTTCTGCTTATAAACCCTTTGCAACTTTTATCCGGTCATCCCAGCAGTTGTTGTTTTTAACGTTGTGACGTGGTGGCTTCGCTAACGCGTGTCATATAACGGATTGTCCCGCCAAGCAAAAGGGACGGTCGCACGAAACCACCGCGTCGATAAAAGATCGTCTTTCGACGTCGGAAGTATTGCTCTAGCAGCTCAGCTACCTCCGCCTTAGCGGACCGCGGAGAGTGGCGGGGTCCTTGTGTGCTTGGCTACCTAGGGAATGCTTAGATTCGGAATGGCGTGTATGCAATTGATTACGACTCAATTTATATAAAATACTATCGGGCTGAATTTGCCCTCCTATATTTATTCACTAATTAACAAAGGTTTCGTGATTGCTCCGCTTAGTTACATTTGGTTGTTTCGTAGAGTATGTGCATGTGTGTGATACAGCGAGGCAGCCATCGAGATCGGCTGTTGCACGTATGAGGGGTTTTCCGCGACGGAACTCTATTCTAACTATCGTGCTGTGTGCTGAGAGCACTTCTTCAACGAGAGAGAGAGAGAGAGAGAGAGAGAGAGGGAGAGAGAGAGAGGGAGAGAGAGGGAGAGAAAGGGAGAGAGAGGGAGAGAGAGGGAGAGAGAGAGAGAGAGAGAGAGAGAGAGAGAGACGTGTGGGCTGTTTGCCGACACGTCGCAACTCACGGTAGACGCTTATGGTGGTCGCTGCACTGTCCTTGTGGATAATGCGTGGCTGCCGTTGCTCGCCGTGGCTCTCTCGCGCTGGTCGCCAGATGCAGCCTCTCCTCTCTCTTCGTCCTTCGGGCTGAGGCTCGCCCTGGACCGTCTCGTACCCAAGGGTCTCGTCAGTGGCTCCGACGGCACCTCGTGTTCGCCGACTCTTACCAGAGTCGCCGGTTATGTTTGTTCGCTACTACAGTCGAACATGAAAAGCCTCCGAGTCTCGCTGATTACTCGACTCATTCCCGTTTTTGTCTCCGGTCCGTTGTGTTCTCTCTCTCTCTCTCTCTCTCTCTCTCTCTCTCTCTCTCTCTCTCTCTCTCTCTCTCTCTCTCTCTCTCTCTCTCTCTCTCTCCCTCTCCCCCTCTCTCTCTCTCATTAATTTCCTTTACTTTTTTCTTTCTTTCTATTACATAATACACTTTGCGTCAAGTCATGTACGCAGCTGGCGCACGAAATTTAGCAACGCGCTAATGTCATCGGCAAATGAATATAAGCATTAATTAGACGCATCTTAGAGGAATTTAGTAGCCATACTACGCAGATACGCCCCCCCCCACCACTCAACCGCATCGTCAGCACACCTGTGCAGGAGCACACCTGTGAGAATAGGCCCCAGCCACATCGATTGTTCTAGAAGATTACCGACAGGTGAATCGTGACGTCATTAGTATACCTGTAAGACTCAGTCGGTAAACAGAACACAAGGTGTGCGTCTGCGGAAGGGGCTGGCACCAGGGGTCGGCTGCTGAGAGGGAGATGTATACTCCGGGTAGTATACTCCTAGCACCAGGAGTCAGATGCTGGGAGGGGGGATGTATACTCCGGGTAGCATGATGTACCTAGGAGTCTGCTGAAGATCAAAGGCAGCAACACTAGAGTATTTTAGAATGCAGCACAGCGAGGTCAGCTGCAGGCGAGCATAAGGGGGATGTTATATTCCGGGCAGCATGCTATAACCAGGAGTCCGCTGAAGGTCAAAGACAGCAGAAGCAGAAGCAGCATTAAGCAGCTGCCGGTGAGCATACAGTGCAGCCGCGGTGAGTCGAGCGTTGAGATAGTACGCATCAGGTTACACCAGCTTGTTGTTCTTTTCTTCGCTCCTCTTCATATTTGCATATTCGTACTTTTATCGAACACGATAGCATATATGCATCTTCTTCGACTATAATACTAATGTAAACAAAGACGTGCGTAACGATATTAAACGCGCGAAGCGCGATCAATTTTTCTAGTACAAGTATATATGAAGTTATGAATCGTTATATTGAACGTTTTGACATTTCGGACTATTCTGAGGATAACATCTTTGGAATGCCACTGACAAACAAGAAAGTTGTTGGTTTAATGAAAGATGAGTACAATGGACATATTATGAATCTATTGATTTACGCAGTAAAATGTACAGTATTCGTGTGGAAGGTCAAGACAAAGTGAAAAAAGTAAAAGGTGTAAAAACTGCTATAGTACGGAATAGAATAACTTTTGACGATTATATTCATTGTTTAAAAAATATGTCTACGCAGTCTTGAGAACAATGTAATAGTGATAAAAGATACTTGCTACGAGGTGAAACTGATACTTTACCTTGGGAATATTATAAGATTATACAAGTAGATAAAGAACAAATTGAATTACGCTAAAATAAAAAAAAACTGTAATCATTTGTAAACATTTATTTATAAATCGGATTTATTAATCCTACTATTGTGCGTATTATCAAACCCCAACCATTTTACATACAACTGATTCCCACACCTTTTCAATACTTTCTCTACTAAATAAACATCTGAATATTTGGCTTTGAGGAGTTCTTACTCGTAGAAACCGCCAGAGATTAATAGTCTAATGGTAAACATTTCTGTCGACCAGTTGGGGGTATAATCCTTCTCAAATACTTGCTTCATTTTGCTCACTCGTACCTTATCTCCAACTTTGAATTTAGCTTTCATCCTGCTTTCTTGGTGAGAGAAACATTTAAAGACTTCAGCTTCATTCTCTCGGCTGACATCTTTCGGTTTCATACTAATGATGCGATGCATGCTGCTATTGTACTCTGTTAGTAAATCAGGTAAAATATCGAACCATTTATAGTTGCCTTGTAAACTAAATTGTTTCCACATCTTATTTTTGAGCGTGCGATTGCAGCGCTCATAGATGGAAGCTTTTAAATTGCTATATGTTGAGTAGAGATGAACGCCATAACGTATCATAAGACCTTCAAATGAAGAGTTGTAAAATTCTTTTCCTCAATCGGTATGCAAGTTTTTGGGTACACGACCCTGCTGCAGACCAGATTTCATTGCTGCTGAAACTTCATTTCCAGTCTTCTGCTTGAAAGGTAGGCCCAAGCGTACTTTGTACCCTCTATTTTCTTGTGTGTAAGGTAACATCTCCACCAAATCTGTATATTTAGACCTTGTAAGAAATATGTAATTGCGGCTAGGCGGCTTTTTAGTCTTCAAAGTAATTGTCACTGATTGTCGGACAGGCGCGGTACGGAGTTCGTGACTGACGACGAAAGTCGTACAAAGCTTATTTAAACTCTCGCATTGTTCCGAAATTCGATGATTTGTTTCGCAAGGTAAATCGAAATCGTATTACAAAAGTGATTAGTTGACATTTTGCGAACTCAACTCATAAGCGACACTGGTGCATTGGAAAATTGAGATTCAGCAGTTTTTATTTAATTTAGGCCATATCAAATTATTCAATTATAAAGAAGTATTATAAATAGTGGTATTAGGTGGCTAGTCACTTAACGACATTTATGTTTATTTTGACTTGAGTTCATCACGCGCACGCAACTATACAGCTGCGGCAGAGACTTCACTCATCAAGTACCTCCTGATTACCGACACTAATCATTCTCTCTCACTCTATCTTTTAACACTCGCACACTCACACATAAATAAATCTTTCACCCTCGTTTATCTGAGGCAAACGTAATACCCTCTTTCCTTTTGTAGCTGCGTTGCTGATTTCTGTTTCTTGTTCTCCCTACGACTCGTTTCCTTCGTGGTTTGATGTTTCGGAATTGATCAAACACTTAGACCTTTTTCGATTCGGTAGTTTTATTTATTAGAAATCCAATTTAAACCAAAGTTATTGAATCATACAATAGCTGTTAAACCCGAATACCACATCACAACTAATTGAATATAATTAATTAAAAATCAAAACCGATTCTTGAACAATAAATGAAAATGAAAACTAAACCAAAATAAACGTCCGTTCTGGAGCTCAGCTCGACTCGGAGTGGAGGAGTAGCGTGGCTTGGGGATGCTCGGAAGTGTTTCCGGACCTCTTATGCCTCTAAGCCTTACTTCCCCTCTCCGACGTCATTGCGTCAACACTTGTTGCACTCATTAGGCCTTACATGGCCTAGCAACTGTACAAGTGCCTAAACTGCAGCGTGGCTTTGCACGCGCGGTCTCGAGCAGCGGAGGGGAAATTGTTTAGGTCCGCGAGATTCCTGGCTACCTGATACTTTTGTGGCCTTGAGTCTCGCTGCACCTTTTATGTATAGAACTTTCCCGAATTTAAATATAATTACGTACGAGGTAACATATCATTGAAATCATCACGTTCCTCATCAAGTTTATCAATATTATCATCACGTTCCTCTTCATGTTTATTATCAAAAATTTCTTCTTTTTGAGGTTCTCTTGTTTCACTTTCACTAGCTTCTCCAGCAGATCTACTATAGGCTTAAAAGATTCGCCAAGAGCTTTTTCCATGCTAGCTTTGCCTTGCTTTAGCAATCTATGTTTGTGTCGAATGTCTGCCATGTTGACTCTCTGTCTATTCACACTTCACTGCAAATATTCACGCCTGCTGTAGCTTATATATTTGTGGCAAAGCAATCAAAGCCTTTTCTGTAACGTCCATCGTTGAGTGCTCGCTTCTTGTCGATAAAAAGAAATTCATGTTTACCAACATTCCAGCATGATGAGCATCTTTAAAGTTTGTATATGTCATATCAGAATTCACATGATCATCGTATATATGTTTAAGATTTACATCATCTTAGCGAAAAACTACCAGCACATTTACGTTATAACGCACCAAATGTTTTGGAATATGAGCGTACCACTGACAGAAATAGAAGCAGTCTACGTTTTTGTGTCTCCCTATGCAAAAGAAGGCCCTGACGTTGTTCTGCCTCTCGCAAGCGATGTCAACAAAAACCATGATTGAATCAGGGAGTACGTCATGAGGTGCCACAATGTGCATCATGCTCACTGAAAGAGAAGGACTCTGTACCGGGCAAGGTCGTAAAAGCTGCTCGATAAACTTGTACTAGGGTTGTTTCAGCGACTTTGAATAGATGTACACGTTTTCAAACTTGAGACTATTGGGATGTGTTATGCGAGCAAGCAATGTATTGGTTTTATCATAATTTGATGGTTCACAGAAAATTACTCAAATATTGTCAGGCAGTAGTTCTCCATGACGTTTTCCCATTTTCTGCTGCTCTACTAGAGTATCGAAATACGCCACTTGCAGCTTGATTTTTTGTTGTCGGAAATCCATGTGAACGCTTTATCAGTCTAAGAGCAACTGTCACTTTAGCTATAAAAAGCGCCTTTATAATATGTCAAGATCAGTCGAGAGCTGTTCACTCATGTATCATGATCGTACACAAGCAGAAACGACGCAAAGGTCGTGGTGTATTGAATACACTTATCAACAAGCTTCCAGTGGAGCTGCATCTTTCAGGATATCAGCACTGTGGACCTAGTACTAAACTAGCAAAATGACTAGCACGTAGAGATCCTGGATTCAATGCTCTTTATAGAGTCTGTAAAGCGTACGATATTGCCTACTCACAGAGTCGAGCAAACGTCGAAGCAAGAAACGCTGCAGATCCGGGTGTCAGATACGGATGTTGGAGAAAAAACAGCTGCTCTCACCATAGCAGGCACCATGAAGGCAAAATCAAAGTTTGGAATGTCTCTTAAACGGCAAATGAAGAAGAAGAAGTCATCTATTACATTGATTGAAGTGATCAAAGCTGCTTCCACTTTTGCTATTTCAAGCAACAACTCTCACACAGTCATTCCTAGCGCTCTGAAGGCTACTCGTCAAGCTGTAAACAAAGCTGGGGACAAGATTTCTACCATGCCTTCTGCCGATATTTGCTGGTTTAAGTGCAACAGGTGCATTAGCAGGTGGCGCTGCTAGTATCGCTTAAGCAGTGAACGAAGCTAGTGCTCCTAAACGACAACTTGAAGAGAGTCAAAGGCATAACAAAACAATGGAAGCTATTGCACTCGGCAGAGGTCTATATCTGCGACCTTGAGAGTGCTATGGTATGTACTTGAAAAAACATGGACAAGGCTTGAGGAAAAAAAATACAAATTGCCGCAACGTGCATCAACTGACGCTGATCTGATAAAATATGCACGCAGCTTGAAAATTCCAAATTTTCGAGGTGTTTACATGTGAAATGCACTACCAGCGAGTGGACCACATTATCGGGATTCAGCAATCGTTAATCTCGATGATAAAAGCGGGCCTGGCACACATTAGGTTGCATATCGAAAACGAGGCAACGATGTAGTATATTTTGATAATTTTGGAGATTTACAGCCACCTTAGGATCTTATGGAATAATGGATTGTGAACAAAGTCAAGTATAAACAGAAACATTATAAAGACTACAATACCTCCAACTGCAGCCATCTTTATCTAAGATTTCTTTTGAATGATATATAAGTATTGGTTAGGATTCCTGTTTACATAGTATTGTTCGAATAGTCATGGAAGACTCACTAACACTGAGCCTGTCTGGAACCTCTTCTGTGCTACATGCTCAATATTTTCCACCGCTTAAACTCTCGTCAAGTAAAAATTACGTTCTTGTACTTGTGGAACTGCTCACATTTAATTCGATACCCAACATCGACAGAGGCAATAACAAGTTTTACGTGGGAGAGGAAGTGATCATTTTGCCTACAGGCAACTACGTAATTGAAGACATTGAGAAGACTTTAAAAGAAGCTCTAGCATCAAAACACATAACAATTAAACTCAAGCCCAACAACAAAATCCTTCGTTGCATGATTAAGTGTAGCCAATCAATTGATTTTCGGCCGGAAGATTCTATTGGAAAATTGTTGGATTTCACAAGTCGCATACTACCGCCAAATATTAATCACGAATCTGATTTGCCAGTAGCCATGCTGAAAGTTAACGCTTTATACATTGAATGTAATATTACTTCTGGGGAATACATCAATGAGCATAAAGTGCACACCATACACGAATTCTTCCCAGTTGTTTCTCCAGGCTATAAGATTATCGAAGTTCCATCGCCCATTATTTACCTACCAGTTACTGTCAAGGCAATTGGTAAACAATAATGGCAACTTGGACGTATCAATTCCACTTAGTATGAGCCTAGGCTTTGCTGAGGATTATCGCAAAATCGTTGTGAATGCCACAAATGAGCTCATTCTCACAAGATCGAATTCTGATATAAATTCAGTTATACAGACGCAAGTAGCATTGGCTGGTGCACACGTTTACTAGGATTTTAAAATTGAAATCACCAAAATTGAATGACTGATGCCGCTAGCTTACTTCAGTGCATATATGTCTCGAGTTTGAGACTAGAGCAAATTTTCCACTTAATACCTCTGCATACTGTCTGATCCTACATGATCGTATCGTTGAGTGCAATCCAATGAGTGGGGATGTTCGACTTCTTTAAAGGGTGTTGGGGAAGGTGGTATGAAATGAGCAGCAGCTTGTAGTAGGCAGTCAGTCAAAATGGAATACGTACTCGATATTCAAGGTTTCAAAAAGACTATAAACGAGTTTATCGTGAAGGATCTTGCCGTAGTTCCACTCTACTCATATCTTAAGCCATTCGTGTTTTTCTTCAAACCGCCTACACCGTGATGCAGACTCACCGACAAGTACAGGTGTTAAAATCTCTGGTTGGAGGGCAATTATCACGGACTATCCTGGAGTTTGGAAGATTTAGCCTATGAGGAGCTTGAAAATGTGTTCAAAACTGTTTTACATGACGCAAGCACAGTGTATGTAAAAAGAGCGGAGGAAAATCAATGGCTCGAGAAATTCAATTTTCATGTGCTCGACATAGGTGAGATTGGCTTTCCTTCACTACAAAGGCTGAAATATGATATTTCGGAGCCTCACTGCCCACACTACAAATTAGCATTCAGGGCAAACTGCGCGCACAAAAACTTATTGTTGCTGAAAAATTTTATCGGGACAATACGTCATCTCTGGAGAGATCACTCAAACAATTTTATCGCACAGAACACCTATCATTTATGACTCGCACGGATATTGCTTTCTTACCAAGAGAATTTCTCATAACATTTGCCGCAAATAGTATCGAGAAGGCTTAGGAGAACTGCCAGAACATTTGAAGCTGGACTCTGAAATTTTGGAGTGTCTACGTTGTCGTGAGCATAACAGCATCGAGAATGGAACTCCACCTTTGAAAAGAGATTGCGTACAGTGTAAATTTAATGTTAATAATAAATAGTAGCATAGATAAGCGAGTTCGTTTCCAAGAGGAGTCTACAGTTCATTTAATGTACACATTGTAACGAGTTGAGCACCGTTGCTATGCGAATCGGCAAGGATTCGGGAATTTGGCGGGGGGTCTTCTCGCGGTTGCTGCGAGAGACCCAAGATAGATAGTCTCCGGCCTTCAAGAGTGCACCTCACAAGTTTCGGCAATTTATTAGGTGCGACCTTGATCAAAAAGTTTCGAAAATCTTGGTGAGAAATTGGTGCGAGTGAGTGTTCGCGAACGAACCCTATGCAACCATCCAGGAAGGAAGGAAGGAAGCGGCGCCAAAACCACGGTCAAATACCGGATCAAGTGTGTCAGTATGGAAGTGCGCTGAGAAGCGTCAGCAATTGCAAGCAGCGATTTTGCGTAAGTAGGGCTATGCCCTAAGATATTGTCGCAGTTGTAAGAAAGCTGCCGAGGCTTTAACCGCATCTGGAGCAACGAGACATCTTCTCGTGTGCGCGCGCTTGTCTAGCGTTTGTTTCGTGGCGAGTCGTGACTCTGTAACTTAGCATCATTTCTCTTGTGCAAATAATAACTGTTAGCTTCGTATCGTCAACCGACGTGTGGTTATTCACGAGATACTCTCTCCTGTTCCCTAGTCCTACCCACGAATTACGCCGAGAAAGCTACACGCAGCGAGCCAGCAAGCACGCGAAGCGAATCAGGCAGCTTCGCGTTGTCAACGGAGGTTAACGCCGACGAGAGAGTAGCTCCGCCGTATCGAGGAACTAGCGGTCCAGCTTGCACTTCGGTATTAAATAAATGTATTAATTTTAATTGTGACTACTACATTTTAATCCTTTATCGGCAATTACCTTATGCAAGCAAGAAAATAAATACCGTTCGAGTAGCGCATGTGACATGATTCTCACACTGAAAAATAACGAAGATGGGTGAAAATACCAGTATTGCTAATTACAAACCTTTTCCTCCTTACAAAAATGAGGAAATTTATCTCTGAATGAAATAAGTATAAGAGGTTTAAAATCGATACGACTGTAAAAGAATAAGATACGTTGTCTATAAAATAAAGTTGATGAAAATTTAAGATGAAGCTCATTAATTTTACCTCAATACTTTACCTTATCCATTCGCATGCTGTCACAATAATTTGAAAAATAATGATTCAAAAGCAATCTTTATATAAACAAAAATTCCTCTAAAGTACGTCTCATTGATGCTTATATTCATTTTGCCGCTGACGTCAGCGCGCTGTTAAATTTTGTGCATTAGCTGCGTACATGACTTAACGCAAGGTGTAGTATGTAATAGAGAGAAAGAAAAAAGCAGAGCATCGTATGCAAGAGAAAAACATCAGGTGTAACCTAATCCGCACTTTATCTCACTACGCGACTCCCTGACTGCCAAATGTGAGTTTATATACATACTATATATTCGCGACCCACTGACGCGACGTCAGCATCGCATGGCACCTTCTAGAAGATTTCATACGTAAAGATGTTGATGTCGCAATTTGACCTTGAGCGGCTTCCGGGACAACGCTGGTTACCAGGAGTAAGCCGCCGGAGTATACGGCCAGAAGTAGACTTCCCCCCACTGCACAACCTCCGTCGCTGCCCCTCCCCACCCGGACCTGTACAGGTCGAGTGGTGGGGAGGCGCAGCTCTACCCTCTCACCTGCACGTGTGAGTCGAAGGGTCGAGTGGTGGAGGGGGGGGGGGTGCAGAAACCGTCTGTACTGTCTACTGAATATATTGACTATTATCGCCCGGTGGTGACGGGTCTCGTGGGTGTTTCGCTGTTTTAGCTACTGGCTTTGGCGAATAAAAATTCCCAGTCTACCATCCTGTATTCTGTATCCGGTTCTAGAAATCATTCAGTTTCGGACGGTTCGTCGCAGAATTTTATCATGGAAGAAGTGCTCAGCTGTTGTCGCAGTTTCGTCACAGGTATGTCGAGCTCTGCTAATTTGATAAGCGAGAAAAATGGTTAATTCCCTGGCGGCGAGTTGGGATTTAACTCGCAGTTCCGTGCAACGCTTCTTGCATATATAAGTTTGCAATAAAACGTTACCCAAGCTCATTAACGAGTTCTGGTCTGACACACATAACAGAAATTAAAAATAAATTTTGTATGGTGCCCATCCACCAGACCCACGTTTTGTAGGTTTCTTACAAAGTTCTTAATGCAAGAAAAATAACATAACCACGCAAAAAAAATACAAGTGGATTGTATCAGAAACGAGATACATATATTTCTATGTATCTTAACGCGCTGAATACGGATCCGGAGCCTGTTAGATCGCAGCACGTAGCGTTCAACGGCATTTGAAGGTCAAAGTTCGGAACATGTCTTTTGAAAAGGGATGACTGAAATTTTTATAGTTTTGATATATATGTAGGAAAAATATATATATTATCTATGACGTAACACCCCCACCCTTAAACTATAACTAGGAGTCTAAAAGACCATAGTAATTATTACTCTCCTGAGAAATAACAAATAAAAGGATATTAATTAGAAATCATAAATATAATTTTTACTTAATCTAATATAGAACAATAAAATTTTGTGAGTTGCGTTGTAATTTATTACACAGACCTTTTCACTCCACAGTACTTTCATAAATTTATTAACACCTTGAGAAAAATCCCTTATTCTCTTATTGTTGTCTACTTGATTTATTTGCAGAGATGTTGATGGTTCTTGATTCAATGGTTCTTGTAATTCTATTTCTTGATTTTCGTCCTGTTTTTGATCTGTGTTGATTTTATTTAAATGTAGTAATAAATAAGTTATTGAGCCCCAAACTGCACCTAACAGATGTATGGACCATCCGGATACTGCATGTAGAGCATATCCTTGAATGCCGATGTTAACTATTGTTTTTATTAAGTGAAATATTAAAAATATTCCAATCACTCCTACGTTTATTGTCCCGAATGTTAAGAACTTCACGTAGATTTTGTTCCAAGTTGATGTAATTATCTTTTCTATTGCATCTGCATTAAGTAATTTAGTTAACGTGCCTTCTTTATCTGACACAGTGTGTCCACACATCTTTCGAGCAAAATCGTTGAGTAAGGCTAATTTTTCGACTGAAAACATGATCCTTTCTCTTAGTTTGTCTAAATCCTTTTCTGTGTAAATGCCAAATGTTGCTAATGATTCGGGACTTCCGTATTCCCAGCTATTTTTTTAATTTGGATGAATAGTGATCGGATCTTTTCTATCTGTTGGTTTTGCGAGTATTTTATACCAAGTTCCTTCTATTGAATAATATGCTGGTAAAAGATGGTTGTATAAAATTTGTGTTCCTCTTAATTTTAATATATGTGTTCTTGGTGTAAGGTAGATAGTCTTATTTCCCTTTGTAACTTCTAATTCTGAATAACAATTGTCACCGTGCTTTATTTTTACTTCTACTGGTATGCATTTTATCAAGTGTAATACTTCCCCTGCTACTAGTACCATATATCCTGGAACCTTCATCAAGTAATAAGCAAACTCATCAGGTGCCGGTGTAGCTATTGCCAACGCCTTCTTCAAGGTCTGTCGCTCTATATTACACCGCTGTACAACGACGTCTCTATATAATTGCTTTGTTTGATGTCTAATATATTTTTCTACAAATACAAATTTTGTATTTACATACGCGAAAATATCTAAGTTTAAAACCGAAATTTTACTTCTACTCGCAAATGTCTATCCTCTAAATGTTTCAAAAATTACTAACTTTGGATGTTCCGTTCTGATAATAGTATGACCGTATGAATATTCATTACTCTTACTAGTTAACGCAAAAGTTATATCATTTCTCGCAAGTGAATATATGGTATGTTCTTTATTGTATTCTAAGTCTACCATTTTGTTTGCAAAACCTTCATATAAAACGCCGTATCGATCGAATTTACAACTATTTCGCGGGATCGCGCTTAAAAAAGTGTGTCCGCCGTCTACATCAATGCAACTCTCTTCTGAAAGATCACAAACTGTCCCTGATCTCAAAAATATTTTATTGCTGTTGATATTAATTTTTGTAGAATATTCCTTTAAACTAATTTTCATTACTACTTGAACTACTACATTTTCCCAGGTTCCGTAACGATCCCTCACTATTTGCAAAACCTGCGAATTGCATACTGTGTGTTATTGTTCTATTAACTTTTACGCCTGCTATTACATGAACGCTTGCGAACATAAATGTGCCTGATCTATGTAATTCTTGACATGCTTTTCTGCTTACATCATATAAATACTCGCTTTGCCCGTTATTAACGATTGAAATGTGCGAATGCATCCCGCAATAATATACTGTTCTCTTAATTATAATTTACATTGTATTACAGTTGTTTCAGAATACTCATTTATCTGCAGCAACTGCACGTAGTCGCGCGTTACATTAATTGTATTTTGTGGCGCTCCGCATGGCCCTACATCTAATAAAGATAATGTTGATATATTTAGCGTCATATCATAACTTACTATTCCTAAAACTAATTGCAAGACTAAAACTCCCCATACAACTAATTTCTCCTTCGCCATATTTTTGTTCTATTTATTTTCTTTTTTTTCAAATAACCATTTAAACACGTTTTGTTTATAAAAATTTCACTAGAGACCATATAAAAATCACCAACACTAATTTTCAATACAAACCGAATAAAACCGAACAAACTCAACGCTTTTTATCAAAATAAAATATTAGAAACGTGATGAAATCGTAAAATATTAGAAATATTATGATCCCGGCTGAACCCCCAAAATTTGTTACGTCCGATAGTCGGCGCACAATGTAAAATTTCTCCGTTTTGAGTCAGCTTCCACTGAACTCGGGATGGAGTCGCTCTTTGTTTTATTTTAAAAGTTTTGCGAGAGTTGAAACTAAAATCCCTTCCCATTCTAATGAACAGGTCTAGTTAATTTGTAGGTTAAAGGGCCTCCGACAAGCGAAGTCCAATCAACCCTCCAAACCACCAAACAAGTTCTCTCGAAATATTTGTAATAATGAGTGGCAGCGTTCAAACCCTGCTCATTATACAAATTCCAAACCTTTTAACAAAATTTACTTTAAATCTTTTACGTACTCCCTTTTTTTAAAGATGTATCAAATTCAAAGTTTACAGGTTTATAACCTTCTTCCTTCTTGTATTTATATAAAAATAATATTTTTATTGATTGATATAAGCCCGAAAAATAATAAAATCAAACTTCACTTCAATTATGTTTTTGTAATATATATATATATATATATATATATATATATATATCGAGTTCAGCGGAAGCTGACTCAAAACGGAGAAATTTTACATTGTGCGCCGATTATCGGACGTAACAGAATCCGAATTCCGTTTGACGAAGATCCGTTAGATGAATTTTTAACTGCAGATTCTGAAATAACGTAAAATTTTACAGTTTGGCATAGATCAAACTTCAGCCTTATTTTAAAAATTTTTGATTAGCAACTGCAAGATTTAAACATTTGGGAAAACTGTAAACATAACAATTAGAAATTTACTCCTTCTTCTTCTGTAACGAACACTTTTTTCTTCGAAAGATCTATGCAACGGATTACTCTTGACGTTTTGCGTTTTGGACTCATTTTCCCGCTTAAACACCCAACAAAAATCTGTCATCACATTTACATCCCACCTTCCTTGATACTGACGTTTCATTTCTTTGATATCTTGAATATAAGATGTGAATATAAAAAATGCAACTTTAATTTCATTAAGCAATCCAATTCTCTGTAGTTTTCCAAAAAATCTGCAACCAAAATTTCGTAATCATCAGTCTTTTGATTTCCCAACAAATTTTCTGCGACTTCTTGAAAACTTGACCACGCAGTCTTCTCTGTAGGGTTCATTTTTGTAACAAAATTTTTATCTGCGTTAAAGTACGAATTTAAGGACCGTCAAAAATGCCTTCTTTCAGTTTCGCATCGTCTATGCCCTGAAACTTTTTTCCGAAGTATTCAAAACATGAACTTTTCTTATCCAGAACTTTAACGAACTGCTTCATGAGACCAAGTTTGATATGAAGGGGTGGAAGCAAATTTTTATAAGGATCTAGTATAGTTTTACGGATGATGTTATTTACCCTTGGATGAAGTTAGGTTCTCTTTAGCCAATATTCTTATACGTAGTGATTGAATTGGGCAACATTTTAGAAGGATCTACTAAAGGTCTACGGATGATATTTTGGCTCCCGGATGGAAATCGGTTCTCATTGGCCGCTCTTTCTTCACATCATTAAACTTCGTTTCTGTCCACTTCATTGAATAACCTATCGAAATAGGTGTCCAAACAAGTTTTCATTGTACAGAACAGCGGTTAGGTTCATTTTAGAAGAGTTGATAAATAGGCTCAAATCTTTACCCTTATAAATATTTCATCTTTGCCCAAGAAGCCCCAAAACTTTTTTTCTCTGTTTTGGCAAATATAAGCTTTAGACCCCATAGACAACAAGTTCGTTTCCAATGTTGCGACTAGATACTCAACTTTATCTCTGAATAATACGAAATCTCTTATGAGTGCATTAACATTTTTATACTTTTGCAATTGTCATATGAAACCACCGTAAAAAATCAAGGAGTGATCTCAAATTAACCTTGGGGGCCATGAGAGAAAAAAATCAAAATACGTATCTGAACGTAAAATTTGACATTCTTCCAGAATCTGCAGTCAGAAATTAATTTTACTAAAAAATAAACTTGTTTTGCATTCAAGAAGAATTGAGTCATCTAAGCAAAAAGTGTCTTGTTCAACGACATGTACTCAATGTCAGAGAGCACCAACGATAAATCTAGATTCGTAAATTCAAAGTACAAAATAAGAGCTTTAATTTGAGCTGTTCGTTAAAAATAGATGCATGCTCTTTTTTTTTCTAATACATATTCTCCACAAGCAAAACAAAACAAATTACAACTCTTATTATATTCATGTGAATAATTTCTTGTAGCATTATACTCTACAGAAGTAAGCAGTACAACGGCAGCGCGTACGAAAAGTTACGCAGGAGAGTTTCAACTCAGAAAGCTCATCTAGCCGTGGCAAGAAGGAAAAACCTCGCGAAGACAAGACGTTAATCTACAAAATGCTTTTATATTTACCGCGCGTCGCATACGTGTATGTGCCGGTTTATCGTGACACGGTCTGGTTTGAGTACGTACTGACCAATACTGTCTTAATTCAACACAGGAAGGACGGATACATGTTGAAGTAGAATTAGCGGACACATATATCGGTGATTCCTAGAAATAATTAGATTACGCCAGAATACTAGCGCCAAAACGGCCCAAAATATCACCAGATCTGAGAGAGGCCTCAGAGTCTGACAGATCAATCCGCATGATAGAATCGGCTATGACCGCCATCTATCCCACCGCAAATACGCCCGTTCCCAAGCTACTTCAAGCCAACACTTACGCTCCGTGTTCTTGCAAAAGCTGCCGTGGCCACAAAGCCACTCTCGGAAACGGAACAGTTGTGGTTCGGAGATAAAGCGGGGAAAAAGCTATGTGTTAATATAGTGGCTGAGGACTTCAAGGGACAGGACGGGATACGAATTGATTTTTGGGAAGTAAGCAGTATTCAAAAATAAAGCTGCAGGTGGAACCCTGGCCATTGCGCCACTACGCACTCGCCACATAGAGTCGTTCGTGATTTGCAGACAGTATAGAACTTTGAATTTACACTTTGGAAAAGTGTGAAAATCCAACACTACACTTTTTAATAGTGAAAAGCATTGAAATAATATTTCAATAAAGTGTTAAGAATTTACTTTTATTATTTTCATAGAGTATATAAATAGCATATATTACTTTTAAAAAATATAAAAATCCAACTATTAACTTAAAAATTGT
Source organism: Muscidifurax raptorellus (assembly GCA_020010945.3). Classification (NCBI taxonomy): domain Eukaryota; kingdom Metazoa; phylum Arthropoda; class Insecta; order Hymenoptera; family Pteromalidae; genus Muscidifurax; species Muscidifurax raptorellus. The sequence goes on from JAHUUD020000064.1 coordinate 162,592, forward strand.
TAATCATCACTTTTAAATTTATAAAAAAAAGAGATCGATAAAATTACATGTTTTAACTTTGTCAATCGCCCATCGTCGATCATTATAATAAAGTTTACACTATATAAAGTACACAGATCTGTTTCCAAAAATTATTATATAAAAATTAAGGATATTTACAGTTTTAAAATCAAATTGTGTGCAACAAGGACCAAGTGAGTTTTTTTACGTCACAGTACTCTACGAGCATGCATCGATTCGTACTGAATATACTATTAAAATAATAAAATTTTTCAAAATGTTTCGGCAGTTTTAATAATGTTGCAATTATATTAATTATGTCTGAACAATATTTAATTTTCTTCAAAAAATAATGAATTTCTTGTTATGGAAACAGTCTGAGTTGTAGTAGTCTTCGCAAGAAACCTAAGTTGCCCTACTCTTCCTTGGAAAATCTGAATTGCGGTAATCTTCAAACAGACCAGTGATAAAGCTCGCGAAAATTTATATGTGCATAGAAGGCCAATCAAGGAGAATTATTTTAATTTTGTTTAACTCCATCAAAAGTTACAAATAAAATTCTTATGGTGTTTTGTACCCAACGACTCTCTTCTACACCCTTGTACAGCTATATATACACGATTATACACATAATTTCTGTCATTTACACTGTTTTATTCTAGATTAGTAATACAAATTTATATTTATACATGTTATCTCTAAAAAAATTAACTTTTTATAAAGTAAAAGGTTAGGCGAGTTTGATATATTCCGCAACGAAATAACAGATAAAAAGAACTGAGATCAATCAACCAAAGTCAAGTTTATTATATTGAATAATAAAGCAACGAAATGTCGTTTAGTTAATAAAGGACTTACTTAACTTAAAGTTAAGTTATATAATAATCAATTAGGAAGAACTCTCAATATACTTACTACGCAACTTGCCATAACCGTTTTATTGTACTTATGGTGTTATTATGACGTTCTAATACATGAAAAGAAAAGTTTAATTGTTCACTAATAAACAAAATGAAACGATCATGGCAAGTTGCACCGTAAGTATGTTGAGAGTTCTTCCTAATTGATCATTATATAACTTAACTTTAAGTTAAGTAAGTCCTTTATTAACTAAACGACATTTCGTTGCTTTATTATTCAATATAATAAACTTGACTTTGGTTGATTGATCTCAGTTCTTTTTATCTGTTATTTCGTTGCGGAATATATCAAACTCGCCTAACCTTTTACTTTTTTAAAAGTTAATTTTTTTTTGGAAACTTCAGTCCTTATTAGTAATTATTTTTAGTATTTCATATTTCTCTTAAAAATAAAATATAAGCATTTTTAGAACTTTTCGACCATGGCATTTTTGTGACATTTTTATCACTATGAAATAAAATGACTAATTGTTCTGATACAGTACCCTCGAATGATTTCTACACCTAGACACCAAAAACCAAGTGCGAACTACCTAGACTTCGTCATTGGCCATCCTGTACACCTACCATCGTAAGAAATTGAGGCTAATATGGATACGATATGTCAAATTTTATGCCCAGTAGCCAGATCATGTGGCACATCGTTGCCATATGTCCCTGTTAATAGGCGATGGTAAGTGGCCATAATATGCCATAAAATTATGGCGAACTTTTTATACATTGCAACCTAACCTTGCACATATTTATGCATATGTACAAACATGACCACTCTCAACACTCACACTGACATTAAAAACATTAAGTAAAATTTGTGTGTTCAAGATTATCAATGATGAAATGTAAAAGTGATGATCTTGACATATATTCCCAACTCAGTGCTCGAGTCAGTCGCAGGCAGTATTCACCCTTATAGTGCCTTATATGCAGTATATTCGTGCAAAATGTTTAACTTGTAGTGTATAATGTAAATGCTTATTTTATTATGTAGTGTAAACAGGCTAGCGTAACAATTTTTGCTTATCTGTCTTTTCTAGCTGACTCACATCGAACCCCATGGCTCCGGAGGCAAAATTTATACATGGGTGTTGATATGAAAATCTAAACTACAGCACTTGACATAAAGACTAGTGCATATATTGTTTAAACAGCTTGAAACAAATCACCATGCAACATTTCAGCCCTTTAAGTATGATAGATTTTAATCGAGAGCAAAATTAAATTCTCAATGATTGTATGATTACTTTTTTAATTTTTCTTTTTGCTCTCAATTATAATCTATCATACTCAGAGTGCTGAAATGTTGTATGCTGATTTGTTTCAAGCTGTTTAAACAACATATGCACTAGTCTTTATCTCAAGTGCTGTAGTTTAGATTTTCCATGGGGAGCCATGGGGTCTGATGTGGGTCAGCTAGCAAAAACAGACAAGCAAAAATTGTTACGCTAGCCTGTTTCTACATAATAAAATAAGCATCTACACTACAAGTTGAACATCTTGCCCGAATACACTGCATATAAGGCACTATAAGGATGAATACTGCCTGTGACTGAGTCGAACACAGAGTTGGAAATATTTTTCAAGATCATTACTTTTACACTTCATCACTGATAATCTTGAACACACAAATTTCACTTAATGTTTCTAGTATCTAAACCCATATAAAAAGTGTGCATTTCCGTGTGAGTTTTGAGTGTAGTCATGTTTGTATACATGCATGAATTATGTGTAAGGTTAGATTGCCATTCCTAACATATTACCTTTTATTTTCCAAATTTGTTGTAAAAATCTTCTTTTAAACGTTAAATTATTGATTTTAAAATTTACTGATTTAAAGTAAATTTGATTATTAAGTTTATGAATTTTAGGTTATAAACCATTAATGGATCAAGTATCCTGACATATTATGCTAAGAAAATATGGCCACTAGTTATCGACAGGCCATATGGCGTATTTTCTACGAGGGTAGATGCCGTCCTTGTATCATGATTTATTTACCTGGACCAAAAATCACAGAGCGCACCACCTGGACCTCGTCATTGGCCACCCCGTACACCTAGACACCGCCCTCGAATGATGTATTTAGCTAGACATAAAAAATTACGAAGCGCACCTCCTTGACCTCGTCATGGGCCACCCGTACACCTAGACACCGCCCTCAAATTTTATCCTCAAAGCAATGTCCATTTGTATATAGCTGTGCGACCAACTTCACGGTCCTAACAATTGTTGCAGCTAACTTAACGGTCCCAACATTTTTTTATTTGATTTGAACATTTTGTGAATGACACAGTCATATATTATATCAAAGGTAGCTGTTTTCATCAAATATTTTTATTGAAAATCATAGTTTGGCATAATAAATTATGAAACATGGCATATAAATCAAAATATATTAGAGACAACAAAGAAACGCATTTATTTTTTTGTAATGAAATGCGAACCTCAACTGTATATACAGTAGTCAACATAATTTTATTAACTATTTTCTTAAAGGATTTTTTCATATAACCCTTCGCGCCTCTTATTGCCAAGCCACCATACATACAACATGTGAGCGAGCTGTGCGGCCAAGTTCACGGTCCAAACATTTCTGCGGCTAACTTAACGGTCCAAATATTTTGATGGAAGAAAAAAATTGAATTTTATTTCCGAAGCATTTCCGAATGGCACACTCGTATATTACATATAAAGGGAGCTTTTTTTATCAATATTTTTGTTGAAAATTATAGTTAGGCATAATAATAGATGTTATATGTCAAAATAACTTGGAGATTACAAAGAAAAGTATATATGTAAATATCCTTTTACATGCACTTTTTTTTAACTATAAGTGGCTTAGTTTTTATTAAAAAGAATCGCGAATAGGTTCGTGATGATAGCGTTGCCAAATTCCTAACCTCAGAAGCATGAGTTATTCATTAATGTCTAAAAGTAAACTAATATCAATATAAAATTGTTAAAAGTGCTATAATAATATTATTATATTAATATTAAAAACAAACTTGTTACTTAAACATTACTAATTAATATATCCAGCAATATTATATAATAAGATATGAATATTTAAAATTACATATAGTTTAATAATTATATTAGAATAATATGAATTTATTCCAAATGCATATATTTATATTAAAATAGAGTGATTTAATGTATTTTTTGTCAACTCTTTGTAGCTAAAAATAATATACATAAACATATTAATAATAATGAAAATATATTAAGTAAATAACAAAGAATAATAATCATTATTCTTTTGTTATTATAGAAAATTTTTACATAGACCTATTTATTTATTAAAAAGTTTTATGTCATACCACAAATTATTTCGCAATTGAAAGTTTTTTCTTATACATATATTTTTGTATAACAAGAAATTGTATATAACCGAAGGATAAAATGAAAATTAATACTTAAGATAGTTGAACTCAGAATCAAACAGGTATAATTTATAACTAATAACTTAACCAAATATTAGTATATACAACGGTAACTGATAAAACAATCCAATTAAAATACCTCATATATTCATTAAATGTATTATATTTTATACATATTACAATGTTAGTATTCGGTATATGAAGTGAAGTAAATGGTAATAAAATTTGACCTTTTAAACTGAAGTGTTCAGTGTGCAATTGTTGTAGTAATAATTTTAATACTTTTAGAGAAGTATAAATCCACAAAAAAATAATTAATTAAAAAATAAAAAACAATTTAAAAAATGTAAAATTGGTGATAAATAGACTTACGAATTTAGTATCTATATATTTTTATAATTATAAAAAGTAAAATTTCTTATCAATTTGATTTCTATAGTTATAGAAGTAATAAAAAATGTTTGTTTTCTAACAAATAATGACTATACTTATATCATTAAATATCATGCACGTTGTACAATGAGGTTGAAAGTCTTTTGGATACTGCGCCTGTGTAGAGAAATAGTTTTGCAGTTTACCGATCGATACATGAAGAGAGTTTCCTCTCTCTCTCTCTCTCTCTCTCTCTCTCTCTCTCTCTCTCTCTCGCTCTCTCTCTCTCACTCTCTCACTCTCCATGTTTCTCCTGTGCGTTTCTTACTTAGTAAATGACTCACGTGTGTATGTTCCCCATGCGTACCAAACTTAATGCATAAACACGACCTAATCAACTTATAAACGAATTATAACCTACAAATTTATAGTTTGCATCTCGGCCGATGAGTTTTGTTCATTAGTCAAAATGATTTGCTATTTATTTTAATTAGTAAACAAATTTTGGTTTGTATTAACTAAATGTAATAATGTTCTTAAATGGTTTCATATTTGTAAATAAAAATGTTAACCTTAACCTGTCTCGCTTAAAATATGTCTAATTTAGTTAACTTTGAAATAATTTAATCATCACAATAACTTATTACAATTGAGTATTAACATAAATTAATTCAAATATAATGAACAATATGTTGAAATGAAAACAATTGAAAAGTATTTCAAATAAAAGAAATACTTAAAGTCGAACATTTCGACAAATGATATTGATTTTCATAAAACGTATTGAATCATAATTTTTAAGATATACTAGTATAAATCTCTCGCTAGATGAAGCTCGCCCTATACTAATAAATCTACAATTTATTTGATGAAAGCTTAATGTTTTATTATTAATTATCAATTAATGAAATACGATACGTATCAAAGTCTAAAATATTAAACAATTATGTATTAAGTACGCGTATTTTCAAAAGTAACTTCGTATTTTAGAAATATTCATTGCTTGTTGGTTCAAGCCGACACGCATGCGTATGTGTACATAATGACCACTTAATGGTACAACTATTAATTGACTATATGATAATTAATAATCAATAAATCCCAAGAAATAGATTATAATATTTCAAACAAACAACTAAATTATTTTCGAAAACTAAATTACGGCAGTCTTTGAGAAAAATCATAAAATCTTTTGTAAAAACACCTTCAAAATAGGCCTAGTCCGATGTTGGAATGAGTGCATCAACACAAGTTAATTACATCTATAGAACGACCTATGTCAAGAAATTAGTAATGAATGAAATGGGTTCAGAAGAATATGTTTGGAAATAAAACTTCCTTGCCGTTAAAAATTGAATTGAATACATAAAATGATGCTGGCGACACTTGGCGCCAGTCTACTCTCAGACTAACATCAAATTCGATATATTTTCTTTTATTTCGAATTCAAGGGCGACCGAGTTTATTTCCAAACATGCGGTACATCTTTTCGATGTATTTTTTTCACGTAGAATACGATGGCGCTATTAATTTTATCATAAAACATAACCTTAAAGCAGTAGGGGCCAAAAATCACTGAAAAACACTAAAACTCAATTTTATGCACCTAGCGTTTTTAGCTTATCTTTTATGATAAAAGCAACACCGCCATCGTATTCTACGTGCAAAAATTCATCGAAAATATATCTTACATATTGGAAATTGACGTATAACTATCTTTGAATGCTACAGCATTAAATACGTAGGAGCGAAAAAATCATGTTTTTTGAAAAGTGAAACGGGTTAAACGCTTGTTAAATCACATTTTATTGCTGAATTCATCGTTTTTGGGTATATCCAAGTGATTCCCGAAACGAGAGCCGATATTCAATCACTTTGGGAAATAAGCGCCACCCTAATATATATATATATATATATATATATATATATATATATATATATATATATACTAGTGGGGCTTCGCTCCATTCTCGCTTCGCTCGCCAACCCCCAAGTTTTAATTTTCTGATTTAATTTTAAAAATTTTCGAGAACTTTTTTGTAATAATAAGTTTACTGTCTTAATAAATACGCAAGAAATAGTTTCACCTAAAGATGACGATGTACTTAAATATGTATTATGTTCTCCTTTTATTTGATGTAAAATGTTATTATTTAAACATAGCTATATTCATTATACCGTATAAATTAGACTAGTTAATGAAAAAATATTCTTTCCAGAATGAATTTTGGAATGTGTAACCAAACTACATTTAGTTTTAAAACTTTTATCACAAGAAAGACATTCGTATTCCTGTGTCTCTATAATATTTTCTTACAAATCTTTATATTTTCATATTTCTAATAAATTTTTTGGCTGATAATAACATACGCAAACTTCAAGTACCTGATTGAGAACATTCGAACAATTGACTCTAGATAGAATCGATCCGACGCTCCCGAGATGTCTAGGCGCGCTTTATCCATTGAGCCAATGCCGCCTTTTTCTGTCACTCTCGTTCCTGCTCCGATTACCAGCAAAGCGAAGACTTGAACCTCGATACATATATATATATATATATATATATATACACACGCACGCACGCACGGACGCTTACACACACGCACACACACACACATTTTCGAGGGTTATTGGAACCTGTCTCAGAAAAGGCATATTTCCTAAACGTTGGAAACTGCAACAGCTAGTTCTCATACTAAAAGGCGACAAACCACCGGAGAATCCGTCATCGTACGTGCTCATTTGCTTGTTGGACACGCCAGGAAAGATTCTAGAAAAAATCATAGTCGGACGCCTTGAAGACTTCACGGATGCAGTCAATTTGGTATTAAACACAGCACGCGAGGCAATCAATGGAAAGAGATGGAGTCGAGGAACAAAGAAGTACTGCGCCATCATTGCCCTGGATGTCAAGAATGCTTTTAATTCTGCACGTTGGCTCCAAATTATTGCTTCCTTGAGTGGCTCGGGGTACCAAGCTACATACGATAGATAGTAGCAAGCTACTTAAGCAATAGAACGCTCCAATACCACACGGACGATGCTATGGTCAAACACAAAGTATCTACAGGAGTTCCACAGGGCTCTGGCATGGGACCAACGCTGTGCAATATTATGTATGACGGTGTATTGAGGATTCGGGTACCCCAAAATATTAAGATTGTTGGATTTGCGGACGACATTGCGGTAGTAGTGGCCAGTAAAACAATCGAGAAAACTACCGAAGACGTCAAAGACGCAATTAGCAGTATTAGAAGCTGGCTCACGACAGCTGGTCTTAAACCGACAGAACACAAGGCGAAGGCAGTCGTAGTAACTAGCCGGAAAAAAATAGAAACAATCACTCTAAGGGTTGGAAGCAGTAATATAACCTCGTCGCCTTCCATACGATACCTATGAGTACCAATTGACGCCCGACTAAAGTTCGACAAACATTTAAAAATGGTCGGTAGAAAAGCTTTTCAGGTCGCAAATGCACTAGCGGGACTGATGCCCAATATAGGGGGCCCAGGGAAAACGCAGAGGAAACTACTGGCCCAAGTAGTTGACTCAATCACGCTTTACGCTGCGCCGGTATGGCACAAAGTAGCAAAGCTGTCGTCCTACACAAGAAAGATAGCGTCAGCAAGCCGCCGGGCGTGTTTACGAGTCACTAGCGGATACAGGACCACCTCTAGTGATGCGGTCGCGGTGCTTGCAGGAATACCTCCTATGGACTTTGCCGCAGAAGAAAAAGCAAGACTATTTGAGAAGCTGCAAGAAAGGAGTCGTCAAGTGCACAGACAAGAAAGATTGAGCGAAAGGGCATCCTGGAAGCCTGGCAACGCAGATGGGACGCCTCAACAAAAGGAAGATGGGCACACCGGCTAGTGTCTAATATAGAGAAATGGATTAATAGACCACGGGGTTCCAGTTGGATAATGAAGAGAATTGTCCAACCTGCCCAACTCACTTGAAGACGCCGAACATGTAATGACAGGGTGCCTACAGTTTTTACTGGAAAGGCAAAATCTGTTGGAGACGGTGGGGTTCGAATGTCGTAGTACAGAGCTTGCTCTGCCTACGCCCGTTGGAAAAAAAACACACACACATACATACACATACATGCACATGCATACACGCGCGCGCGTACGCACATACGCACACACATACATATATATCTTGGGCTTAGGAAATAATATATATGTATATAGTCTTATTCATTTGGGTTTTTTCTGTAAATAAATGGGAGAGCAGTCTTTTTAAGAAATAAATTAAACGCTGAAATTTAGGTTAAAAAATGACAATATTTAAATTAAAGTATGAGGTGATTCCTAAACAATAATAAATTTGATTATTTATTTTAAAATTTATTGTTATCCATCTACTTTGTTGTCGCATTTACGCTCCCTGTATCAAAAAATATTGTTCGATACATGTACGAAAATTGATTCTACAATCGTGAGTTTATCACCCTCGCTTCGCTCGAGCGACAAACCTGTCGCTCGTGTAGAATCAACTTTTACTCACCTTTATCGAAAACTACTATTCTCTTCTAAGCTTGTAGGAATAAACAGGTGTTCTTTCAATTTGAAACTTCAAGAGTGATTTCGTATCCGGCTCCCTTCCCCGGTAGTCAGTGACCGTGCTTGCGGTAGCCAAAAGGGATTTCCATTATTGATATTGATTTATTAATTCGGTAATCACACACACACACACACACACACACACACACACACACACACACACACAAACTCCGCTACACCGGTCCCAAGCCCGGGGCCCCACTACCCAAGAGGTGGGGAAGGAGGAGGGGGAGGAGTAACAACCTCGCTTAAAAAACCAAGGTGCATCTGGCCCGGATGCTAGCACTTTGTTAAAGGGCCCCTTCCTAGGGTACAGGAGCTAACGGTGCTGCCACGAAAGTCCTCGGCACCCCAGCACTGCTTAGAATTACCGAAACATCAGGTATTTAGGGTGGCAAGGACAATCAATCAAGAAGCGTTCTCAAACATATGAGTACCCAGGCAGGCATTACTAATCCTGCCGTCGATTCCGATCGGGTATCAGCCCCGGTGGTCGACGCTCGCCTCCTTGGGGATAAACCCCTTGGATCTGGGAGAGGCGAAAGTACGCTTTCGAAGTACAACACAACCAGCCCCGTTGTAGGTAACCTGGCACGGGAAGGCAATGGTAATGCTACAGGAAAGAAGGCAGAGAATATGGAGGTAGACGCAGATGGCGACAAGCGAGCAGAAAGCGCGACCTCCAAAAACGTGCACTTAGATCGCCTTGGCAGCAAAATCGATGAGCTGATCGATTATGTCAGAGACAGACACAATGTGCACAAACAAATTAAGGATCTCGCCCGGAGCATAAGGGCCAGCTACAGGGCTCTCTGCTCTGCAGACGATAACCTTATGCAGTGCCAACGGCCAGGGACTAAGGGCAAGGTGACCCAAACAACCCCTGGCCTTCTGGAAAGGGCAATTAGCCTAGCAGAGAGACAATGTCCACCAGAGGGAGAAAGACTCGTGGTAAGAGGTGGTGACAAGGAAGGCAAAGAAGAAAAAAGAAAAAAGCGTGAACAGGAAGGACAACACTGGTGCTCGTGGCCAAGACCAAAAAGGCACCAGAAAAAGTAGGACGGCAAGAGCAAGACCTCCTAGACCTGACGCCTTAGTCATCAAGGCCGAGGGTGGAAAAAGCTACGCCGAAATCCTAAAGAAAATGAAGGCAGAGCCTAGCCTAGAAAAGTTAGGAAACAGCGTACATAGAATACGCAAAACAACAGCAGGAGATCTGCTACTCGAGCTACGACGTTCCAAGGAGGTGGAAACAGCTGAGCTCCAGGAAGCGGTGAAAGCAGTACTAGTGGAAACTGCTACAATCAGGGCGCTGCATCATGAAGAGGCCTTCGAGATTAAGGATCTTGACATGCTGACCACTAAGGAGGATATAGTGGACGCACTACGCAAAAATGACGAGGAAGGACATAATTTCGAACCTACGGCGGTTAAGTCGCTTCGTAAAGCTTATGGAGATACGCAGAAAGCAATAGTACAGTTACCTGCCCAGATAGCCCAGAAGTTTATCAAGGGTGAGAAGATAAAGATAGGGTGGGTTATCTGCCGAATAAGGGCAATAAAGCGAGACACCCGCCCGCTCAGGTGCTATAAATGCTTGGGCTTCGGCCATACTGCTGCAAGCTGCATTGAGCAGCACGATAGAAGCCGCTGCTGCTACAAATGTGGCTCAGCGGGACATGTAGCGAAAGACTGCACAAACCAGCCCAGCTGCATTCTCTGCAGAGGAAAGAACGACGTAGAGAGAAGCGATCATGCCGCAGGTAGCTATAATTGCCCAGCGTACCAAGCAGCAGTGAAAGCCACAAAACAAAGAAGATGAGAATAGTACAGTTAAACCTGAACCACTGTGAGGTAGCACAGGACCTTCTCTGTCAGTACTTCCGTGAGCAGAAGATTGATGTTGCTATAATCAGTGAGCAGTACAGAGATCTTGAACAGCCAAGGTGGGAATCCGATGGCTTCGATAAAGCAGCTATTTGGGCGTGCAGAGACCTTACCTTTCAAAGTAGGATGAAAGTCAAAGAAGCAGGTTTTGCCAGCGCAAAGATTGAGGGTATACAGGTATACAGCTGTTATGCCCCACCCAGTGCGCCAATAGATCAGTTTCAGCAGTTCTTGGACCGGCTAGTACGAGATGTCAGGGCTAAAAAACCAGCTATTATAGCTGGGGACTTTAACTCATGGGCGGTTGAATGGGGCAGCCGAAAAACTAATAGAAGAGGACAGGCCCTACTAGAGGCATTCACACTTCTGGACATGGTGCTGGTGAACGAAGGCAACGTACCAACCTATAAAAAGGTGGACGCTGAATCAGTGATCGACTTAACATTTGTTAGTAGATCTCTGGTAAAAGAGGTGAGTAAATGGACCGTAAGCGATCACTTCACTAATAGTGATCACCACGCCATTATAATGGAGCTGGGCACACAAAACATGGTGCACTGTACTACTAACCCTATAAGTACGAAAATGGAATGGAAAGCCAAGGAGTACGACAAGGAACTATTTCTGATGATGTTAGGAAATATCCAATTGACGGGATCAGCAGAACATAAGGCTGAACAAATGACAAAATGGCTCACCCGAGCCTGTGACGCAGTTATGCCAAGAAAAGTGCCCAATCAAAGATGGGCACCAGTATATTGGTGGAATGAGAAGATTAGATCAGCGCGCTCCGCTTGCCACCGAGCACGAAGGCTTGAGCAACGGGCAAGGAAAAAGTTTTACCGAACCGGTATTGGAAGCGAAGCTGTAGAAGAATGCAGCAGAAGAATGAAAGAAGCCAAGTGCACCCTCAAGAAGTGCATCAGTGAAAGCAAGCAGAGATGTCATAAGGAGCTGCTAGAAGAGGTCAATAAAGATCCATGGGGCAGGCCCTACAAAACAGTTATGAAGACACTCAAAGGAAGCTATATACCCCCACCAAAGTGCCCAGAGGTACTAAAGAGGGTAGTGACAACACTTTTTCCAAGTCAGCCGGACGCACCATATGCTATAGCAGAGGAAGTGCGGGAAGAAAATATACCTCCAATTACAGTTGAGGAGCTACTTGTAGCAAGCAAGAGGGTAGGAAACAATAAGGCTCCCGGTCCTGACGGCATACCAAATGTAGCGCTGAAGCATGCCATCGAGGCTAAACCTGAAGAATTTGTTGGCCTCTACAATGCATGCCTGGCCGAAGGGAGATTTTCGACCAACTGGAAAAAGCAGGGACTTGTGTTGTTACCTAAGGGTAACAAAGCGCCCGGAGGGGAGACATCGTACAGACCATTATGTATGATGGACACTCAAGGAAAAATACTGGAGCGCATTATCAGCAACAGGATGGAGTGCATAATCGAAGAGACCAAGGGGCTTGCCGAGCACCAATATGGCTTTCGGAAGTGCCGATCTACTTTGGACGCGATCGGCCTAGTGGTAAACACAGCCCGAGCAGCCATCAGTGGAAAACGGTGGAAGGGCGGAACAAAGAAGTACTGTGCAGTTATTACTTTGGATGTCAAAAACGCATTCAACTCTGCAAATTGGACGAAGATACATGAAGCGCTTGAAAAGCTTGAGGTGCCCACATACATCAGGAGGATGATGGCCGACTATCTGAAGGACAGAACTTTACTGTACGAAACGGATTGCGGCACTGAAACCTACAAGGTCACGGCAGGTGTTCCACAGGGATCAGTACTGGGCCCGCCATTGTGGAACATTATGTATGACGGAGTGCTGAGACTACAACTCCCGCGGGAGGCTATGGTAGTAGGATTCGCAGACGACATAGCTCTTGTAGTAGTAGGGAAGGAAAAAGAAGACGTCGCTGAAATCACCAATGAAGCGATCACCACCATCCAGAGGTGGCTGAGAGAAACGGGACTTGAACTCGCTGGACACAAGACCGAGGCGATCCTGATATCTAGCAGGAAGAAAATGGAGACAATCGCCCTAATGGTAGACGGCCATGAGATAACCTCTAAATCGACTATCAAGTATTTGGGCGTTACTATAGACGAAAAGTTGACGTTTAAACAGCACCTTGAATTAGCAGGTAAAAAAGCGTCAAGAACGACTGCTGCTCTTTCTCGGCTCATGCCGAATGTCGGTGGAGCTACTCAGAAGAAAAAGAAGCTGTTAGCAAGTGTCAGTACATCGATTATGCTGTACGGGGCACCAATTTGGGCAGATGCAATGGCAATAAAAGCCTATGCGCGGAACCTGTCATCCGTGTATAGACGGAGTGCGCTAAGAGTAGCGTCTGCTTACCGCACGGTATCGGACGATGCAATAAGCGTCGTGGCAAGCATGCCACCCATCGACCTCTTAACACTAGAGAGGAAGGCCATATACATGGCAAAACAGGAGAACAGCGATAGAACGAAGGCAGAAATCTGGAACGCTGCCAGAGAACAAACAGTAGCTGAGTGGCAGAGAAGATGGGACAGTAGCCTGAAAGGGCGCTGGACGCACCGACTTATACCAAAGATTGAAGACTGGATCACAAGAAGACACGGGGAAGTAAACTACTACCTCACGCAATTTTTGACGGGACATGGATGCTATCGAGCATACCTGTGTAGATTTAATTTAGAAGACTGTCCAGACTGCCCAGCATGTTTGGGCATGTGCGAGGACGCTGAGCACGTTTTTTGCTACTGCTCGCGTTACCAGCAGGAGCGTGAAGAGTTGGAACGCTACCTCCAGACCAGAGCAACTCCTGAGTCTATTATGGTAGCTATGTTCGCCACCGCTGAGGGCTGGCACGTGGTTAGTAACTACGCCGCGGTCATCCTCAAGAAAGTGAGGGGCGACGAAGAGAGAAGAAGACGAGAGATGCTGCAAGAAGCTGACGACCGGACGATGCGGTAAGAAGTAGACGGCAGCCTATAATGAAGAAGGTACGATAGTAGATCTACTAGATATGGACGCATAAGGAATGACAATCACATCAAGGAGACAAGGGCAATGTCCCTATGCCTCCCCGCGAAGTAATACTTGACCGTGGTACCGCGGGGGAAAAAAGGCACTGAAGACGGAGCTTGGCCCTCCTCACCGACAAGTCGGTAAGGAGAGCGAGGAGGATTCGGGTTGCAATTGGATTTTATATTCGGTCGCAAAACGAAGGGTTTTAGTTGGTGAGAATCCAACACACGGTGGCTCAGGCCATGTCATGGTCTATTAAGATTTTTCCCTCCAACCTCTTTCTCCAATAAAAAAAAAAAAAAACACACACACACACACACACACACACACACACACACACACAAAGAAAAAGCGTAGCAATTCATGTTAGTTACATTATAATATATGAATGTGTTGCATAGTTGAATTTTAGTCTGGACGTAACACACTAATATATTTATTATTTTAAAATGGTACTTAGCAGCCGGGAAACGCGGAAACGAAATCACTTCTAGTTCCTATCATGACACGCGATGAGTTTGTGAACACAAAACGTAGAACTAGATATCATTTGAATACTAACGACTCCCTTTTAACCAATTTACGAGAAAAAGAAGATGAACTAAAATCCGCGATAGAAACTAATAGCCCCGAAACAACAAAATTAATTTGAGAAATCGAAGTAATAACAAAAGAAATCGAAAAATCGTATACAAATCTCAATATTGACGGGAATAAATCGTCAGATCTACCCAAAAAAACTTCAATATTATCAATACCGTGTACAAAAAAATCATAACATTTTGGACGATAGCGATCAAGACCTCTCTATTTCCGAAGTAAACGAGGATAATAACAAGACGGTTACCTAAAAAACACGCTTAATCTTAAAACCATCCGCATTTGATCAACAAAAAATCGAAGACGTAGTTTCATGCATTGGTACGAGTACAAATATTGCGAGAGGAGCTGCCCCTAGGGAAGCATAACTTCTAATGTTGAAACTTTAAACATAAAAGAAAGGACACCCGATAATCAAATTACAATCGATAACATCAAACAACAAATAAGCATCGAAATAAAACCCGAATTCTTAGACGCATTTTTCAACGACAAGGATAACGCAGCAGAAATCGATAAAATCCTAAATAATCAAAGCTTTGGATTTTTTCAAGCGATTAAACTCGCGAGAGACCGACTTAGCAACTTCGCGGTAGGAACAGTTCGCCCCGAAAATCTAAAAATTGAAATATCTCCTCGCCACTCAACCGATAGAAGCTAACTCTTTTTTTCCTTCGATAAAAGCTTCGACACGCTAAAAATATAATCACCCCAAAACAAATCAAAGACGGACAGGAAACCAACAAAAATGGCGATTTAATGGACAAAATGTATCGCTATCACTTTTTCTCGATGGGTGCAGAGAAGCTAAAGAATTGCTACCCAGTACACTTGAAGGAGAACTAGCTAAATTTATCCGAATGCGCCTATATGGAGATGCACTTAATACCACCCACAGGCAGACTTTTGCATCGGTAAACGAAGTTATAGAATTCTTTGAAAACATTTACGGTTCAGCAAAAACTTATCACGATTGGTCTGGCGACTTAGCAAAAATGAAACAGAAAAGTAATGAATCAGTGATTGTGTTTCTAAATAGAATTCAGGAAATCGAAAAAGAAATTACAGCCGCAGCTCAGCGGGAGGGCCGAATAAGTAATAAACAAACATTTCAAAGTGACCTCGAAAAAGATTGCATCAAATTTTTTAAAAGGGGACTACCCAGGGAGATCCGCAGGCGCATGGGTTTTCCACATTAAAAGAGGCTCACGAACAGGCCATTGAGATAGAACGCGAAAATGCGGGTTGTGCGATCGACGACGATGAGTTGCCGGATGCAAAAATTTAAAAGTAGAGACACGCGAAAAGTGCATTTAGTCGATTTTGACCAAAGTTCAATAGAGTGTGGTGTTTGTGGAAAAGGCGGGCACCTGACACTTAACTGCCGACAGCTCGCTCTACAGCATCTAGAACGACAGAACGTCTCACGTCACCACCAACGAGACCGAGGATCCCCACCGCGCGGCAATCAAAATTTTCGAAACGAAACATGACCTAATAATATCCATTTCGGAAGATGGAATGCCGAAAATAGGCAACGCAACGGATCTTTCCGAATCAACAAAATAATAATCACAATAATAATAATTTTAATCGAAGGATTACGGAAAATACGCGATATAATAATAGTGAAAATTCCAGATCTTCAAATAATCCAAATCGTAACAATACTAACAATCAAAATACATTTAGGCCGACGTGTTATTATTGCGGTATTCAAGGGCATACGCTTAATGCCTGTTTTAAGCTGCAGCGGGACATGCGCTCGGGTAACGTCGCGCAGGGAAACGCCGAGTCTCTTTCTCAGAAGGGCGCGCGGAGAGAGATAACATCTGGCACGCGCACAACCGATTCCAACGAGAGGAATACTGCCACGTCCGTACCGAAACAATAAATGAGTCGCGCGAACACGGTGCCCACCATAAGAGTAGATATCGGAGAGTTTAACAAGCCATTAGAATTTATGCTTGATACCTGAGCCTCTGTTAGTTTAGTGCTTAAGTTGGAGGTATCGTTCTATACTAATATAAAAACAAACGAGATTATAAGATTAGAAGGCATAACGACGCAATATATTTCAACTCTTGGCAAGGTGACGGTAGTTTTTATTAATGTGTCAACATACTTTCATTTAGTTAACGATGATTTTTCCATAGCGGAAGATGCATATTGGTTAATGATTTCTTTCGTAAAAACAAAGCGACAATTAATTATTTTGAAAATTATATTGAAGTTAATGAACAAATAATTCCTTTTGAAAAGTATCCTACGGAAACAGAACCGATAGATACGAGACCAGAAAAGAGGGTCAAAGGTGAATCTAAAAATACCCGAGTAAGAAGCGATCTGAGTGAAGGAGGGGAGACAGACCGCCGTTATGATGATTCTTATGTTAATGATAAACGAGATACATTTGATCAAGGAAATCATAAATTAATTGAAGAAAATAATGAATTAATTGAAGAAAATTATGAATTTATTAATGAAAAAGATAATGAAAGTTTTTGTGTACGGGATGAAAGTATTTATGTTAACCAAAATCCGGAAAATATTTCTGTGCATTTCGATACTAATGATCGTGACGTTATAGAAAATGATGAGTTTAATATTCGAGAAATAAATGACGAATCAAGTGAAAATATATATACAATTGAATATGTTGAGAATTTATTTAAAGAAATTGAGCGGAATAAAATTAAATACAGTGCAAAAGACACTAAGAAGAAAAATAAAGTCAATGTTGTTGAAATTATTGATGATGAAATGATTAATAATGATGCTGATACGAAAAATGTATTTGTTGATGAGGTTACGGAGAATATATTTGAGGAGAATAAAAATAACGATAATTATGAGATAGTTGCTAATAATGCTACTGATTATGAACTCGACGAAGGGCTTGAGAATTGTTAAAAAAAAACGAATCTGTAAATGCTGAAACTTTTGAAAATTTATTCGGAGATAAACAAATACGTAGATCAAATAATTGCCATTGTTAAAATTTATGTTGAGAATGGTCAAATGGATGACTTATGTTACAATTATATGGAAATTTCAGATAAAGATTATTTTGTCAACGGAATGCCAGATGACGCGATGACAATTCCCATTATCAGTATATAATCAGCGCTCGGAGCGATCGGTCGTGTTTCGCGTGCGTGTCGTCTGCTTGGAGCAGTATATAAAACTTTGTATACGATTAGTTAGTGACTTAAAATTTAAACATGTTACTTGTTTAAATAGTTACACATTATCTTGCCAATTTGGTATCGAAAGTGAAAACACCTCTGGATAAGTCGGATCACAGCTTTTACAAATGCCATTCAAGAAAGCTAGTAAAAACAGTGATTTGCAAACTATGCGAAAATGTTTATCATAAAATGACTATGAGAAGATTAATCCTGTTTTTTTAGTGAACACCTGGTTATCTGCCCAGAACATGTCCTGTAAGACATAACATCCAACTCTGAAGAGCATATGCTAAGTGATGTGGCAAGAAAAACCATTGCACTCATAAAAATGAAGAAATCTGAGAGAGATAAAGCCAAAACCGAAACGTGTCCTAAGTATAATGGTTAAAGCCAATAACCCAGAACAGACGGACACAATGGAGCTACTTACGAAGTGTCTGGTTACAGAAAAGAATGTCCAAACTAAGTTTATACGCAAGAAGAACCAAAGAGAAATTGAAATCACCTGTATGAATACTATAAGCCTGGAAACACTCGAGAACGTATTATCAAGTAAATTAAAAAATTGTGAAATTAAAGTAGAACAACAAGGTAATCCAAAAATGAAAATGATTGGAATAGACAATACTACAAATATGGATAAACAGGATATGGAAAATGACATTAACACTCGTAATTTCAAAAATTATAACAGCAAAAGTAAGGTACTGCACATGTACACCAATAAAAGGACCCAAACCTGCACAGTCCTAATGGAACTCCCACCAGAAATCTACAAGCACATACGTGAGAACAATAATAAAGTCTTTATAGGTCATCATTACTGCCAAGCCTACGATCTTATTAACATTACCCCTTGCTACAAATGTGGAAGATACGGATATAGTGCATCAAAGTGTAGGAACAAATCAGCATGTATAAAGTGCTCTGATAACCACAACGTAAGTGTCTGTAAAAATAATAAAATTGAGTGTGTGAACTGTATATTCAACAACGTCACATACAAAACAAGTCTACCAATGGATCATTTGCCAACGGATAAAATAAAGTGTACAATTCTTAAAAAGAAGATAAAAAAATATATCAAACACAATCTACAAACAAACAAACTGCTATACCACAGATCGATAGCGGAAGGAAAAAAAGAGGGATTTCTACGTTTGGATACGCAGCAAGAAAACAACAGTCAGCATATTATTCCAAAGAACACAGCAAATTCATCAGTTGAATAATGGAAACACAAATGAATTTAATCGACGAAATACAAAATAGCCTAAATGAACAAGAGCGAACATAATGGATATTGAGTCTTTCAATAAGGAAAAATGCCAATTTCAATAAATTACAAATCTTTCTTAAAAGTCTAAAAATAAAACCTTACGTTATTGTATGTACAAAGGTATGGAAACTAATACACTATCAGTATTATAGAATAAAAGATTATGAACTTTATTATAATCACGGAGACATCAACAAAAATGATGGTGCTGTGGTTTATGTAAATATAAATGTGAAACATACTAACGAAATGATAACTATAGGTAAGCTTAAAATATTAAACACTACTATCCCTCTAAATAATAATAAACTACTTGAGATCTCATCCTTAAACAGATCACACGGACTGAGTAGCATAGAATTTAATCAGAACCTAAAAACTTATCTAGAACATAAAAAAGAAAGCAAAAATCCATATTATAATTGGTGATTTTAACATAAACAAATATTCAAGACTATAATCACGTAAGCATGGAACTCATGAACAACCTTCAGGAAAAAGGTTTCCTCCCACGTTTCACTAACACCACCAGACCTACAAACACAATTACAAATGAAGGAACTTGCATTGATAATATCTTTGTCAAAACTGATTTTCTATGTACAAAATCACCAACTCTCGTGACGCCCATTACCGATCACTACCCACTTTTCCTAGAAGTAAAAAGTGGAGTTTTAAAACAGAATTAAAAAGAGTCAGAAGGAGTATACTATTACAACTATAAAAAACTATATAACACTGTTAGGCAAATAAATTGGTCAAAATATAAGAATACAAATGATCCAAATGAGAATATAAACGAAATGACAAAAGAAATCCAATATTGCGTGGAGTGTTCGGAATAAAAAAACCAATCAAACCAAAAGAAATACTTTACAACAAACTCAAACAAAATCCGAATAATGAAGCACTGAAAGCAAACTATAAACATTTCGTTGAAACTCTAGATAAAGTTATTAAAGAAGCTAAAATCGAACATGAAAAAAAAAACAATTGAGAAAAATAGGGATGATCCCAGAAAACTCTGGGCCTGCATTGATAGCAAGATAAGCAAAAATAAAAATAAAACAGATACTACTATCAGTCAGCTAAAAACTGAAAACAATACTACAATAACCGACAAGAACGAAATTGCCAACAATGTGAACCAATTTTACTGCAAACTTGGAGAAACATTGAGTAATAAAATAACTACACCAAGGAATAAAAAACTAGAATTACCTAAAAGCAATCCAAAAACAATCTACATCAAGCCAACCAGCAAAATTGAAGTTATAAAAATAATAGACTGCATGAAACTTAAAAAAGGTGGTATTGATAAAATAAGTGCAAAGACACTGAAAACTATAGCTACTATTATTGCAGATCACCTTGCCTACGTAAACAATCAATGTATCGAAATGGCAATCTGGCCTGATATATTGAAGGCAGCTGAAGTGATACCAATATACAAAGCTGGGGAAAAAAACGAAATAGGAAACTATAGGCCTATATCCCTAATATCAAACATTGATAAAAGCTTCGAAAAAATTATACATAATAGAATAATAGAATTTATATGTCAAAGTAAAATATTAAGTAAAAATCAGTATGGATTTAGAAAAAACATTGGAACTAAGGATGCATTAAACACGATCTCAAAAATAATATATGAAAACCTGAATAAAAAACACCGATAGCTATTACATTTCTAGATTTAGCAAAGGCATTGGACACTGTTAATCATAGAATACTTCTAGACAAGTTTTATGCATATGGTATAAGATGCAAGGGTCACCAACTTATAACAAGTTACCTAAACAATAGGAAGCAAAAAGTAAGAATAGGTTCGCATACAAGCGAATTCAAAAATGTAAATACCGGCGTCCCCCAAGGTACGATACTTGGCCCTTTGCTATTTATACTTTACGTAAATGACTTGCTAACAAATATGCCAGAAAAGTCCATAATTTCCTATGCTAATGACATTGCAGTAATAACTACTGGGAAAACTTGGTCCGAGGTTGAAGTAAAAATGAACAAACACCTCGACGATATCTCTACATGGCTCAGGCTAAATAAATTGACACTCAATGTTCAAAAAACAGTATACATGACTTTTCGAAAATACTGCATTAGTGTGCCGAAAAAAATTGAATTTAAAATTAATAATGCAAAAATAAAGAGAGTAGAAGAAATGAAATACCTAGGCTTAATTTTTGACACGAACATGAGATGGGATAAACATATTGAATGCCTTATAAACAAGACAAAATATCTTGTTTCTATCTTCAGTAAAATCTCCAAATTCATGGACACAACTACTCTAAGGATAATTTACTACGCATTCTTTCATAGCCTGATTAACTATGGAATAGTTGCGTGGGGTGGTGCGTATCAAAATAACTTACAACTGTTACAAGCGGTCCAAAAAAGAATCATAAGAATTATAAACAAAAATACCTTTCCAAGAATTAACCCACTTAACCTTCAACAATTATTCGCCTACGAAAGCCTACAGTACCACTACAATAGCCTCAAAGATCAGTATACAAAGTCATCAAGCATAACAAGGAAAAAGCTAATAATCCTACCGAAGTATGATAAAACTATTAGTACAAAAACCAGCTACATTAAAACTATCAACATCTACAATGATCTAACAAATAATCTCAAAATCATAAATTTATGGAAAAAATCAAACATCAAGAAAATACAAGATTGGTTGAGAAATGAGTGAGATAAGTACTCCCACTACAATTGACTGCTAGCAACTTAAATCATGATTCTTAGAGATGTCCAATCAGGAGCATGGTGAGCAACAGAGCGTAATATCTTCATTAATACAGGATTTAATGCAGCGCAGAAATGATATGAAAAGCAATAGACAAAAAACTGAAATAAATTCTGTTTACTTAGATATTAGAACTAACTTTTGCGCTAAGGGTAAATGTAACTCTCACAAAATATGTAAACATCGACGCATGACTCGTCTAATCAGCACAAAGAAATGTTTCCACACTATAGAGTTACCTGTGCTGTCGGACTTACATACCCGGCTAGGCTCACCTCTACAGAGAAAATGTCACACATAAGAGAAAAAAATGCAACAACGGACAGATTTATGACAGCAAGACAAATGTTAGTTCGGAACTGGTGAAATTGTGAAAGTTGTGAAAAGTGCCATGATACAAAGTAGAATTTTAATCTTCAAATGTTTTTACCTTTAAACAACATCAAATTATAACACAAAAATATAGAATCTTAGAATCGTACAATATAATCTTATTTAATGTCATATTTAATGTCGTCGTAGCATTACTGGTTTAAAAGACAAAAATATAGAATCATTTACGAATACTTTAGAAAATAACAAAAAATAACTTTTTTTTATATACTACTGTTAAATTGATTATATGTCATTGTTAATTTTTTAAGTAAATACTAATTTTATATACTGTTATCAGAGTTGGGGCGAATAGAGTCCAGGGACTCCTGTAACCCAACCTAGGTTAAGTGTGAATGAAAAGGATGGTATGATCTACGTCTGGAAGTCCGACAAGGATTTATGCTATTCCTACGTATGAATAGAGGCTAGACTGTATGTAGTATGAGTGGAGGTTATTGCTGTATAGCAATAACAAACCAGTATTTATATGTATTCTCGTTATCTCGGTTATCCGGACCTGCGAATACTGTTTTCCTCTGCAGGATTCGCGGCGTTATAGTATGTTATTGTGTGAATAATAACAACTCAGTATCGGATGCATGTTTGTAAATCTGGAGTTAAATAAATAAAAATAAATAAAATCTTCCAAGCTGATAATGCCGAAACGCCAAGAATAGACCGTTTCAAACCATTACGAAGATATGCTCATTTAGAAACCGAACTGCAACAGCCAATCAAGCGCCTTATAGAGGAATATGCCGATTGCTTTCATTTAAAAGGGGAAAAGTTGGGGACTACTAATTTTATTAAACATAGGATATTAACCGTTAGCGATGTGCCTATCTGTACTAAACCTTACAGATTTCCTCGCGCTCTTAAACAAAAACCCGACCGTCAAATAAAAGAAATGCTTGATGGAGGTGTAATACAGCCTTCTAATTCTAATTATTCTTCACCTGTATTTTTAGTAGCAAAATCTCCGGATAGTGAAGGTAATAAACGATATCGGGTAGTGTTGATTTTCGCCAATTAAATGATTTGCGAACTAATGATTTCGTAACTATAAAAGATAAATATCCATTGCCAAATATATTAGATATAATCGATCAAGTA
This sequence comes from Muscidifurax raptorellus, assembly GCA_020010945.3. Lineage (NCBI taxonomy): Eukaryota > Metazoa > Arthropoda > Insecta > Hymenoptera > Pteromalidae > Muscidifurax > Muscidifurax raptorellus. The sequence goes on from JAHUUD020000064.1 coordinate 186,074, forward strand.
GGCAAAGCTGAATATTTTTCCGTATTTAATCTTGCTCAAGGATTCTTTCAAATTCCCGTACACGAAGCCGACAGACATAAAACAGCCTTTTGTTCTCCGAGCGGTTTATACGAATTTACTAAAATGCCAATGGGTCTTTCAAACTTACCTGCTACTTTTCAACGTTGTGTTGATAAGATTTTTAAAGATATGCAAGGCAAAGAAATATTTCTAGTTTTGGATGATGTGGTTATTTATGGAAAAACTATTGAGGAACATAACATTAAATTCGGGAAATTTCTGAAACGATTAAAGAAAGACGTGCAACTTATATGGAATGAACAGACATAAGAAGCGTTCGACGTATTAAAATAAAAACTTTCTAGCAAACCGGTTTTACAAATTGCAGATTTTTGAAAGCCGTTCATAGTGACGTGCGATGCGAGTTTACAGGCGATTGGAGGTATTTTGGGTCAAGGGGAGATAGGTAAAGACAGACCAATAGGGTACGTATCTCGAGTACTTTCCGACACTGAAAGCCGATATGATTCATACTCACGAGAAGCCTTGGCATTATATTCCGTATCACAATTCAGACCATATTTACTTGGCAGATATTTCACGATTTTTACTAATTGCAAACCTTTAATTTGGTTCAGAAATTCAGCAGATCTAACGTCGAAAGTAAGTAGATGGAGGATTAAATTAAATGCATACGACTACGATATCATCTATAAATGCGGAAAAGCTAACGTGAACGCAGATGCACTCTCGAGAAATCCCGTCGAGCGGTCTGGAGAGAGGCGGACAGAAGAACCGGCACTAGCAATAGAGACACGTACCAGAGCCGGAAAAATACAAATTCCCAATTATCGAGAGAAAAGACCAAAACCCGCTAATAATTCACGTAATAAAAACTAAAACGACAATCGACCTGAAAATGATAAGGCGGAAAATGTCGAGATTACCGAAGAACGGAACGATGATTTAACAAATTTGCATAATAATCAATTAGAAATACCACAAGAGTCAAAGGAAGAAAACAATGTTGAGCCTATTATAAAAAAAGAAAGAAAATTTGGAAAATATTTGTTGCATGTAAAGAACAATTATTTATGCGAAAAGATAATTATATATATTTTATAACTTCACACGGTACGCCGTGTGACGAAGGGGCCCGATAGCTTTATACGCGCAACGAATCGCCTTGATCTTCTGAATTAGAAGCCGGAGAAATTAAAATCACGAATCGAAGTAATAAATTATACTGCCATTGTTACAAGAGGGACACAATTCTTAAGTACTACTGAAATTCTAAATAATATGATTGTCGCATTTAAAGTTTTGAAATCGCTCATCATAAAAGAAAATATACGCTCTATTAGCATGGCTAAGAGCAAAGATATTGAAAATGTATTATGGGACGATATATTAGTTAAATTAAGACAATTTTGAATTTGTTTGGGTTTAATAAAGTATATTACCGAAAAAGAAAGAATTCAAATTATGGAAGAATTACATAAAACAGCTATAGGAGGTCATAAAGGAGTAACTAAAACTTATAAACGGATTAAACAAAGGTATTATTGGGAAAACATTAAAGAAGACGTACGAAATTTTATACGTAAATGTCTCACATGTCAGTTAAAAACATTAGTTCGAGTTAAGACCAAACAATCTATGCAAATAACTAACACACCTCAATCATCCATCACTACCAAAAAATTTTTTTTTCCTCTCATACATACTCTGTAAGAATAATAAAGTAATATATTAAACAATCTCATATATGTAAAATACTTAAACATCCATTGTTGTAAAATAAAGAAAAAGAATATGTATATACATCTCAATTACGAAAGAAAAAAATGTATCCTAGAAACTAAGAAACAATGAAAAAAAAACAATGTTTAACAAATAAGAGAAAAATTTTGAACAAATCTATGTACCACGAAAAGTACCTTACAATCTATGTAAATAGATAATAATATGCGGAGGATGATATACCCATAATTATAAAGAATACACACATACACACAGTACACAAACATACAAATATTTTACGATCATTGAGTTTCACTCGTCCGTTCTTTTTGGGGCGGGGAGGTGTAATGGAATTCTCAATTCCATTACGCATTAACTAAATATAAAAATATTATACATACATATATGCACATACATACACACACAGCTACATCAAAAATGCCGGCATCGCAACTGTCGCCCGCCGAGAAAAAGAAGCAGTACTATTTTGAAATAAACAATAAGTCATAGTCAGTGCGTATCTACACCAACTTCCGCAAGAATGGTAACTTCTAGGAAACCGACATTAGAACGGAAAAGCCAATCAATAAAATAAACCACATACAAATCACGAAACTTGTCAACGACGATAGTTAATAAAAATAAAATACGCCGCAACGCACTAAAATAGAAATGACTGAACGAGAGCAAGGCGATGATAAAAATACATTAACTATGCGACCTTTCTAAATCGAAATAAATCTGGAAAATCTTACACGCACACTGACAGCAAGAAGGCTAGTAAAGAGGAACAGCAGGAGAGCTAGTTACGAGTTCGATTGGTTTTATTACCCCCAAATTTGGGATGAGGAAGAGTTCGTGAAACTAGTATAAAACATCCGGGAGCAAAGGGTTACGAGTCGCCAATTCTTAAAAAGCATCAGTCCAGCTAGTTACGCTGCCCGTCGTCTGTCCGTCGTAGTCAGGTAGTCAGTCGTCAGTTTTCCTGAAGTCGCCTTACAAGACGAATCGTTGCAAGTCGCCAGACCAGATTATCAACAACACCAAGAGAGCGTTAGTCTACTCGCTGACACCCTTGAAGAAAACCAGCCGCACGCAGCATCTATTATTTTTCCATCCATTATCCGTTAATTGCGGTGTTGTCAGAGGTGTGGCCGGTCCTGGACGAGTTCGTTTAACCGAGGAGACAATGAAAAAACAATCTATATTAAACATAAATAACGATGACAATCTTTAATGTAAAAAATCGGATGGTAAAGAGGAGTTTATATGCAAGGTTAAAGGGATTCGGTTGAACTATACGAACAGTGAACAAGTCAATTTTGATTCGATTCGAGAGATGATCGTTTCTCCACAACTGAATATAGTATTGACGAATTCCGCTATACTAGAACGGCATTTCACGACGTGATATCTCAGAATGAGACAAAGACATGCAAACCTATATATAGCAAACGAAGATTTACAGAGTTAGATAAAAGTTATCCGTATGGCTATAAGATATCGGTAACTGACAGCCTGCAGTTACATGTGGCGAAAACTTTTGTATAGACGACACTACAAAAGAAAAAACTATTTATTGGCTGAGAATTGTGCTGACATCGTGCTGATTGGCCACGACACACCACCATCAACCTGATTGGACAAGGAACGTTGCCGTCGAGCTGATTGGCTGTTTGTACTGATGTAGCTGGTGGTGGTGGTGGTGGTGGTGGTGGTGGGCGGTCACAATGATAGCGCTAGTCGTGGGGGTGTCTATATTTAAGACAACGTGTTCACACTGCAAATTACCAGTATTTGACTAGCTACACGGTATAGCTTTAAAGAGGAACTACACCATTTTTTTCATCTATTTTAAAAGAAAAAGTATGTATATCAATTATAATTATTATTATTATTTAAATAATATAATAATAAAATGATGTACATTATATGTTTAGATGGATTTAGAGGGTCTGAACAAGATTGCTAGTGGAGGTTGCCTTCCAACGAAAAAGGTATCTGAGCTGGAGGTTGATCGTCATCACATGGTGACGGCACTAAGAGAAGTCAAGACACGTTTTGGCTCGAAGATTATGGCAGTTCTCGATGAAGAATTCCAAATTTTTCTTCCTTCTCAGGTATCTTCTGCACTGACGAAGGATACTAACTTGTTCGATAAGCTGAGTGCCCAAGCCAACAAATTACAACTTTTCTTAGATTATAAGGGTAACAACGCTATTGAGTTTACCACGGTGTAACTCTTTTGTGAATAAAAACTATAAATATGGAAAAACGGTTACGATTTCAAGAGAAATCAGTGGTTCATTCAATGTGTGTATGGGTGTATGCATATAAAAAAGCACGTCGTGGAGAGTGGGAACAAATAGCCCGTGATCGAGAGCATTTTTGAATGAGAGTTTTAAGAACTAATAGCATTATTACTGCTGTACTTTTAAAAAACTCACAAAACTGTCTATTAAATAACAAATTGTTTGCACTTATAATTTTTTTCTAAATAAATGTATTTTTTACTTTCATTGTTTCTTAAAATTTCTTAATCCCTTATACCATACCTAATTCTTATGCATGTGGATGAAAAAAAACTTCTATTGTGTAACTATAGATGGCACTGTGTTGCACTTGTGTTACGTGAAAGGTGATTGGTCGGTCATCACTTCATCGCTAACCTGATTGGTTGGTTGGTTGCCTTATATGTGAAGGTTAAAGTAAAGTGTTGGTTACATAATTGTCTCAGGAGCAGTTATGGATACGCGATGGAAACATCCGTTTACCTCCATGCTGTGTGGTCCTACAGGATGTGGTAAAACGGTATTTGTGAAGAAGTTCCTAAATGATCTTGATCATCTGTGCGATACCCAAATCGAACGTGTCATTATCTATTACGCAGAGTGGCAACAGAGCTACAAGGATCTTTAAAGCAAGAAGGTGGAATTTCGCGGGGGTTAACCGCAGACTAGTGACTGGGCCAGTGATTCCAGACCGAAACTCGTGATCATTGACGACTTGATGCGAGAATCGTCGTCGAACGGCAGTATAGTCGACATTTTCTCGAAGGCCTACCACCATCACTCGCTCTCGGTGATATTCATCACACAGAACGTCTTTCATCAGGGTAGAGGACAGCGTGACATATCTCTAAACGCACAATACATTGTCGTGTTTAGAAATTTGCGAGATAGATCTCAGATACAGCATCTGTCGCGTCAACTCTGTCCCGAGGATCCACGATTTTTGCAAGAGGCTTACTGGGACGCCACATTGAGACCATACGGATACCTTCTGCTGGATTTAAAACAGACTACACCGGACAACTGCCAATTTCGCACCTGTATCTTTCCGGACGACGAAGTGCACTACGTCTACGTGTCACGGAAAAAGAAGATGAATAGTGGCGACACGTTGAATCTGGTACCATTCGTCACCTTGTGATGGGTGTGTCTAAGAGACGACATCCCTTTGCGCGTAAGGACGCTGTCATTTTAAAAGCGCTGTTCCATTTGAACGATAAACAGCGAAAGGCTCTCTTGCAGACGGCTGATTCGAAATTAGTGCGTCATATTTGTGAGTGTGATTTGAATGTGTTGATCGGTAACGTGCCGCTGGAGAAGTCTCACAAATCACGCTTACGCAGGCATGCAAAAACACTGCGGAATTTAGCCGAACCTTGTGTGAGCCTGTCGAAAAAGAAAAAAATCATTGTACAACGCGGTGGTTTCTTACCATCATTATTAGCTCCTATTATTGGTACACTGTTGGCTAGTATCATTAGTAAGTAGACGACATGGAACACACTAAAAAGATAGTGCTTGTGCCGCATGAGAATGTTGGCACAGCAGCTTGAGGAAGAGGATCGGATTGATGCGAGCATCATCGAGAGCGTGCCTACAAAGTACAGGCGACAGGCTGGACAAGTATTGCGTAAATTACGTGTTAGTGGGAATATCGCCTGGGATGCAAATGGTACCGTGACAATAGGTGGTGTGCGTATACACGGAGCCAACATGATTGACCTGGTAAATGATGCTATGAGAAATAGAAAAGGTTCTCCGCCACCTGGGTATATGCAATTTGCCGTTGCTCTTCGAGAATCATTTATACCACGCGAATACATCGGTAATAATCGTGTTTGGAATACCATAGTAGCGAGTACACCAGGTCGGGCTATTCCATCTGAAAATATACCGCAAACCACCAGGTGGTGCCACTGGTGCCGCTTCGCCCAAGAAATTATCACTAAGTAACGTTGGTCGTCTATTTCAAACGCCACGCCAGGCTGCTGCCGAGACCAGTAGCTCTGACACCGACGAAGGAGACAAAAGCAACGGAGGCATAGCAGCGCAAGTACATAAACGGAAAAAAGCAGCAGCAGACGATTGAGCGGGAGGTTCGACCAGGACAGAAGATTGAAATCACCGAACAAAAAGAAAAAGAAGAGCAAGAACGAGTGAACGTGAAAAATAGCGCACTGGATGAATTGATCGATTTGCTACCGTTTGAAATGCACGTACCCGGATATAGATTTTGCGGCCCAGGTACAAAACTAGCGGAACGTATTGAACGTGGTGAAGTCGGTATCAGTCCATTAGATGAGGCGTGTCGTCAGCATGATCTAGTCTACGGTGACAAACAAGGCAACCGGCACAAGGCTGATCGAGTTTTAGCTGAATATGCATTTTCACGAATGCTCGCGGATGAAACAGATGGAGACGAGTGAACACTGGCTATGATGACAGCTTGCTGCATGGTGAGCAAGATAACCTTTGAAAAGTTTTTTTCAAGAATTAAGAAAGTACTGAAGAGGAATAAGAAAAAAGTACAAAAGAAATCCAAAGATAGTAGTAGTTGTAGCAGCAAAGTTGATGAATATGTGAAAAAGAGGATTAGCAAACAACAAAAAGAACGTAAGGGGTCGAAAATAAAAAATAAAGTGAATAAACAACTGATGCATGATGAGTAGAGAAAGAAGAAGATTTGAGAACATTTATTACGCGCCTCAACATCCGGCAGCGTACGCTGGTATTGATAAACTTTTTCAAGCTACGCGTGAGAGAGGTAAAAACAGTAATAAAAAAGAAAAAGTTAATCGTGAGGGTGTTGTAGAGTGGCTCGACAGTCAAGATGCGTATAATCTACATCGACCGATCAGACATCGATTTCCGCGACGTAGTTACAATGTGCGAAATTTGGATGATGTGTGGGAGGGTGATCTGACAACGAGGGCTACAGTTATGTTTTGACTGTCATCGATGTTGTCAGCAAATATAGCTGGTTGGAAGCGATCAAGCAAAAAACCTCCAGAAATGTCGCTGAGGCTTTCTTGCGTGTACTGTCGAGAAGCAATGGACGTAAACCAAACTGTCTCCAGACAGACAAGGATAAAGAATTCCTTGGTCGTGAGACACAGCAAGTTTTGCGCGACAATGACATCAATCACAGAGTGGCACGCAGTCCGGATACAAAGGCTGCCATCGCGGAGAGACTTATACGAACTATTAAGGAGCGAATTTGGCGATATTTCACTCACAAAAATACACGGAGGTACATCGATGTGTTGCAGAATATTATAGAGGTATACAATCACAGTATACACTCAGCGATAAAGATGACACCTGCATCTATGACCTTGTACAACGTTGGAAAAGTACGGGAAAATTTACAGCATCGCTATAATAATAACAATGGTTGTAATTTACCCAAGTTCAAAGTCGGTGAGTTGGTTCGCGTCAGTCGTGCCCGATCCGTCTTTGATAATTATAACGAGGGCGGCTGGACACTAGAGTTATTTAAAATTGTGCGAATTTCTCTGACACGTCCACCACCTGTCTACCATTTGCAAGATCTCTTAGGTGAGAACATAGATGGTGGTTTCTATGCGGCGGAATTGAGCAGAGTTCGAAAAGAACTGGTCACGGAATCATTCAAAATAGAAAAAATTTTACGCAGTAGAGGTAAGGGTCGCTCAAAGAAGTATTTCGTCAGCTGGGAAGGCTATCCAGAAAAGTTCAACTCCTGGGTCAAGGCTAATCAACTTTCGCAAATATGAGAGATCAATTTTACATTATTCTGCCTAGCAACAGCAGTATGAATTATTTCGCGGAAAACACTACAACGCATTATGTTACACAGTTGCCACAACAGATCCGATTACAAGGTTCATGGCTGGTCGCGCTCACAGAAGTTCAAATTCCGCTAACGTTCCAACACGTGTCAGTCGACAAAGAAGAAAGAAAATTTTCCCTGAAACGAACTCCCCCCACAAGACTCGAGACAAATGAGCTAAGAGTGGAAAATTTTACAATCGCAGAATCGCTGATTCGTCCAGGAAATTACAAAGACACGCACACTCTCGTTGAAGAGATAAATAACTTATAATGTATTAGTGGTCATTTGCGGCTTATAGTTGAACGTGGTGGTTATGTGACAGTCAGCAGAATCTGTGGAAAGGATAGCTGCTCTCAGTTCAGTCACGAGCTTTGCTTATCGGAGAAAATGCGAAAAATTCTCGGATTTGAGAAGGATAGGCAGATTCTCTTTGTTGACTATCAATACACCATAGAGGCTGATAGACCTGCTCGAGTTTCCAATGGTCTACCAGCCATGTTTATGATCTACAGCGACATCTGTGAACCGTATATGACAGGTGATCTTCAATCAAGGTTGCTGCGCGCTGTATCGATGAATACCGTTAATTACGAATACGGTACTACCAGAATCCAAAGTTTCTCTCCACCAATGTACGCACCATTGTTATTCAGCTCATTTCAGACCATTGAAATAGATATAAGAGACGAATGCGGACAATCGATACCATTCGATTATGGGACAGTGACCGTGACACTTCATTTCAAGAAAGTCGACTAGATGAATCGCTACGAAGATTACTTCAGTTGCCAAGTTGGTAATGGCTCCCGTGGGGTAGGAGGAGGAGGTAGGAATCCGTACACCGGAGGAATTGGCCATATTTACATCGGTTCTCCATACCAAAGAGGTCACGGTGGTATCGGCTCCTTCCTAGCTGGTATATTTCGTCGAGTTCTCCCGCTTATTAGTCGGGGGGCCAAAGCTGTGGGTAAGGAGGCTGTACGTACGGGTTTCAACATTGTGTCCGATATTACGGCACGCAACACACCAGTTAAAGAGTCCTTTCGCAACCGTGTGAAAGAATCTGGTGAAGTTCTGAAAAGAAAGGTGGAAGGAAAATTGGACAGACTGATGGAGGGGTCGGAATATAAAATGGCACGCTACGGGAATCCAGCTCAGTTGCAGTTGCTCGGTGAACCCGTCACAGGGTGGTGTGAAAAAGACGAAAAAGCAGAAGAAGAAGTAGACAGCTCGAAAGAAGAGCCCCAAGAGGAGGGTCAAAAGAAGCAGAACAGCTAGAGATATTTTTGACAGTTAAACAAAAAAAAAATAAAATAAAAACAAAAAAAAATGCCATTCCTACACACTTATTCGTGAGAGTGTTTGAAGTCCGAGCTGCTATTGTTCGACATTCCACCAACCCAAACCACAATCGAGGAATCGCATTGGGTTCAATACAAACCGATATCATCTTTGACTGATGACTCACCTATAGAATTTGTGATCCCTGGCAATAGTGATGAATACCTCGATCTGGCTCATACAATGCTCAGTTCTTCGTGTAAATTTGAGATCTACCACATCCGACGAAGATATATCTGAGGCAAATCGACCAGCTTTTAGACTTTTACAAGCCCGAGTAGGACCAATCAATAATTTGATGCATTCACTGTTTAATCAAGTGGATGTGTCTTTCAATCAGAAGCCCGCGTCACCACCTACCAACGCCTATGCCTACAGATCGTACATCGAAACATTGCTGAATTACGGACCTTCCGCAAAATCCTCCCACTTGTCGACTGTCTTGTGGTGTGAGGATACGGCTGGAAAAATGAACGACGCAGAAAATCAGAACCAGGGATTAGTTGAGAGACGAAAATTGCTTACTGCGAATAAATCTGTTGATCGTATTGGCCACCTTCACGCTGATGTGTTTAATCAGGAGAAGCTGCTAATCAATGGAGTTGAAGTGAGAGTACGCTTAGTGAAATCCCGCGATAACTTTTGCCTGATGGATCCTGCAGGCTCTTATTCCATACACATCGAGGAGGCGAACCTTGTAGTCAGACGTATAAAAATTAGTCCGGGCATATTGCTAGCACACGCTCTATCACTCTCGAAAACAACGGCTAAGTACCCTTTAACGAGGGTGGAAGTCAAATCAATGACTATGCGCAGTGGTGTACGTGGTGAAACATTGGACAATATCATATTGGGTCAGTTGCCGAAGAGGATTATCCTGGGTTTTGTCAATAATAAAACTTTTAATGGCGATCGGCTGCTCAATCCCTTTAATTTCGAGCATTTTAATATAAACTTTTTATGTTTGTACGTTGACGGGGTACAGGTGCCTTCGAAACCACTGCAACCAGACTTTGGAGCGAGAGATCTATATGTGGACGCATATCACACACTATTCTCCGGTACAGGCATACACTTTCGCAACGAGGGCAACCAAATAGCGCGCGAATCATATCCCCACGGATACTGTCTATTTGCCTTTGATTTGACTCCAGATTTATCGGCAGATGACTGCAGTCACTGGAATCTGCTCAAACACGGTAGCGTTAGATTAGAAGTAGGTTTCAGTACGGCTCTAACAGAAACAGTCAATTGTATTATATACACAGAGTATGATAATATTTTGGAAATTGATGCCTCACGTCAAGTCATTGTCGATTTTAGCAGTTAAACCGTTCACCTCAAAGATGTCGCTACTGTCTACTACTGTACATATATACATCTAGCGAGTTACTTTGCAAATTCAGTCTCTCTCTAACACTGTTCTTAAACACTTCATTCAAGCATGGACGTGATCATTGACATTCAGTTCTTCAAAGGCACCAGGCATCGAAATCTACCAAAAGAAGTAGCCGTAGTGGCTGTGAACAGTAATTTTAGTAGTCATTGGCTGGTAACACTGGCAATAGCGCTTGGTCATCTGAATGAAGATATACGGAGTCAGAACGATTGGCTCACCCAGTACCATCACGGGCTCGACTACTTTGACGGTGAGGTGTCTTTAAAGGCGGTGAAAAAAAATTTAAGAGAACTTTCGAAAAGTGTGCGGAAAATATACGTTAGGGGTAATGATAAATGGCTAGTGTTACATAAAATAATACCTCGTCAAATTTGTAATCTCGAGTACGATCAGGATTGCCCGTCTTTCGATAAATTATCGTCCGATGTATACTGCATGCATCACGCTGTCAACCCTTGCTACAAAAATTATCGTTGTGCACTAAATCAGGCTTGTAGGCTAAAATCGTGGCTACTCACAGGTACGATTAAAAATTCGAGCAGTGCTTTTAAAGACATTTGTAATGATGGACAGTCTTCAAATATTGAAAAACCTGTCGAAAATCCACTCGCACACTGTCGGTGTATTCCCAGCCGATCAGATATCGAGGTGTAGACGAAACCGACAGCGTTCGTTGTAAACACGGATGATCATACGAAATCCGGCATGTATTGGGTTGCCCTGTGCGCTGACAAATCTTGCAGCGCATTTTATTTTGATAGTTTTGGTCTCCCTCCATTCATACCCGATCATATAAATCGGTTGCGAAAAAATTGTAAAAAATTTCGTTGGTATAATATTCGACTACAGAGCGACTCTTCCAAAGTGTGCGGTCAGTATTGTATTATGTTTCTGCATTATATGAGCGCGGGTCTGGGTTACAATAAATTTCTCGAGAGTTTCTCTGATAATCTGCGAAAAAACGATGATGTAGTCCGGCGGTATGTAGACTGTAAAGAAAAAACGCTGACAAAAATTTTATCGGAAGCGAGATACTATCGGGATACTATCACATTGTTATTAAACAGAGGTTAAATACAAAACCAATAGTAAACGACAAATTCAATAATTAATTAAATATATAAGAACAAGGAACGACAGCGTAAGGCGAAGTAAAACATAAAAATATAATTAAACTCGAATACTGACAAGTAAAATCAGTTAGGAAATCAGTAATAAAAGTAGATTCAGGTAAAAAAACAATGATAAAAAAGAACAAAAATATAATAACGAAGAAGAATTAGAGGAACAAGAGCAAGCGAAGATCACCGATACGCGCGCACACATTGTGGTGCTACGACAAGAGACCAAGCAAAGCCCACCAATACGCACGCACACATCGCGGTGCTATAGCAGAGGCTCAAAGCAAAGCGAGGCACACCGATATTCACGCACACTCTACGGCAAGTCAGCAAGAGACCAAGCGGAGCACACCGATATACACGCACACATTACGACTATGCGGCAGGGGAATAACTAGACAAAATCGCGCCGCTACAAAAAAAAACAAGAAGCCTACTGTGCATTATGGACCGGGAGCATACCCGAAAGTGATGCACGAGCAATGAAGGAGACGGCAAGTGACACATAAGTCATGCGCGCTGGAAGCTCGAAGAGCCGCCAAAGAGGACACCGTGTGAATCAGCATAGAGGAAGCTTCTATGAGCCTACAGATAAGAAAAAGAAAATCAGAGGCGAGTTGACAGGAGAAGAGCAGAAGGGGACTCGATGTACTAGACGAGAGGATTTTTATTCTGGTTTTCTGATTGGCCCTGCATGCCAACGTCAGACGCATAAAAAGTTCCAAATAAGGAGAGAAGCTACATCTAGGCCTTTTAATTGGCCAAACACCCACCCCGCCCAGGAGACAAACTTCGGAGATCACCTCTCCTACGAGGTATAAAAGAACCCAGCAACAGGTCACCAAGCTCTCATTGTCAGTTCTCATTTCTCATTTCTTAGTTCTCAGTTCGCTTCAAAAAATCGTCGCCACGTGAAAGCTCTGCCCGAGCTCGGTCCGGCATAACATCTTAGGACTTAAAATCTTTTCGACGATTTTAACACTTAGAATATTTTGATATTTTTGGAGTTAGTACACTGACGTTGTCGTTCGTCGTTCTACGTATTAGCAAAAGATTATTTTCGATTCACTAGTTAGTTGCGGGCGAGTGTTATATTAAATTTGTGGAAAAGTGAATAAATCTTATAAAATTTTAAATCGCGAGCGAATCATTTAACCGAAAGCTCCTGATCCCTGGCGTCCATTTTCGATCCGAACCATCCACTTTGGGGAGCAGGTCAGAAGCAGAACAAAACACAAGATAAGTAATATACACGCATAGGCCGTGCACCTCACTAAATATGCTATTTCATTCTTCCCTTTTCACAATTCGTTGCATGAGAACTCAATCGCATCTTCCAAAAGTCTAACATAATATTAGTCCGTGATACAAACGTAACGATAGGAGGGATGCCCTATTCAACTGACTATTAAGGGAAGATTAATTTGCATTATAAATCTCAGGGCTGGATTTAGACTAAAAATGTATAAATATCAATGGCGGTTTTAAAATACTTTCCGGCGGCTACTGGAGGCTATTCTTTCTTAGATCGCGAAGGTAGTCAGGCACCGATGGGGATCAGTAATCAGGCACCAACATAACATTTATTAATGAAACACATAGAGCCCACAGATCCTACAGAGTATATACAATTACATTAAGTATTTTGTATGAGTTTTTTTTAAATAAATATTTTTTTCAATGATAAATCATGCGATTATTATGTAAATACTAATTAGCTTGAATTTTAACAGTTCGCGTTGCGTGCCCTAAGCTAGAAAACGTTTTGACAATCACATCTTCCTTAGCTTCACATAATACGAGTATAATGTGGCCCATATTATATTCATAAATTCAATAGTAATGCAATAAAATATAGTCATTTATGGTTATCAAAAAATACTGTAGACAAATGCATATTTATAGGTTTAAAATCAATATTATTCCTAGTAAAAAGTTTCTGTAGTGATTACCCAATCACTTCCAAGTGTAAGACGAACTGGCAAGTCTCTTCACGTTCAGAGACTGTCCGGTGAACATACGATTTTTGTTAGATTTTTCTTCACGCTACCAGCTAAAGCTAAATGCTTAATACACATTTACCAAATTTACCAATACACACTTAATACACTATTTACCAAATTTGAACGTTGAAAAAACTACGTCATGAGTGTTTTATGTTATAAAGTGTAATTTACTTTTATTAAAACTTTACTTTAAAGAAGTTGTGAACGATGTGAAGTAGCTGAACGCTTGTATAGGCTCCAGATATAATGTTACACTAAAATGTAGAAGCGTTAACCTTAAGAATGGCAAAACGCGGGTCTGGACTGTGAGTCATATTCGCTAGTAGCAGTCTTTAAGTAAAACGAACAGAATACCGATAAAATCTCGCGGTCGAAAATCGATGTCGTGAAGGAACTTAATGATGCTGCAAGCCATATTATTGTTGGGCTTTAAACTGAATAAAATACCCTTCTATGCTAGTAATTCTTGCAAATAAGTATCTATATCCTCGATCTTGTAACTACCTGGGGATAAACCGACAACTTCCTTCCCTATCTAGAATTTATTGGCATCTATGTCCACGTTAAATATAGAATTAAAGGCAAGATTTCCACAAAACCAATAACGTAGTTCTCATTTGATGAAAGTTCTATTGGGAGAAAGAGCTGAGCTTCTAGTACTTTAGATATGTCTAACAGACTGACAAGGAAGGTCCCTCAACCCGACTTCACCGATTTCAACAATTCTGTGTTATGTGTAGTACTCGAAAAAAAGAGATACGAAGAGATAATTTCTTTTTTAAACCGACACCACTTTCAAGGGGTAAAAACCACCCCTAAATATTACTCCAAAAGTCGTATTTTTATCATACCTCGGCTTCTAATTAATATTTTTGTGTATAACCGAGTGTAAAATATTAGGCATAATAAACTTAAGATATTAGACATGTTTGTGACCCAAGGGGTTGCAACCCTTAATTTATATAAAAAAAAAACGCTGCAAATTCATTGGCACGTAGCTTCCTCCAAACAAATCTATTGTTCCTTGTTCGTATGTATTGTTCAAATATATTAATTTAATAATACATTTCTTTTTCTTCGAATCTTCTTAATAACTGCAATTTATATCACAAATAGACCTCATAACCTCATAAAATCATGAATTTTGTCAAAAAATTTTTGTTAGAGTTTTTGTTAGCGAGTTATAAGGTTAAACAAAAATAATAATAATTTTCTGTTATACAGGGTATAGAGGGTGAGAGATAAAGAATTCGTATTATAATATCTTTTCAACTCATCGTTTTCATAAGCTGCAAAAAGAACTTAGCCGAGGTAATCAAAAGATCTATCTTTTCTTAAAATTTCAAGTGCAACAAGGCCTTTCTACGCCTGTTATCCAGACTCAAAAAAACTCATTTTTATCAATTTTCCATATTTTACTAAAAAATAAGTAGTCAAATCACTTAAAATTTTAATGGAATATAGTTTGACACGTAACCTATCAACATATTTTTGCCGTGAGGTTATGATGTTTAGTTGAAGAGATATGAATTTTTAAAAGAAAATCACCTTTTTTATTTTATCTGCTGAACGGAGCGGTCAATTCCGAGAACCAAGCGGAGAAAAATAGGTCATTTTATTATCTTTGAAATGCATTTTAGCTAAATTGTTTGTAACAATGAAATTATTGAAAAAAAGGAAAATAATGTTTTTCAAAAATGGCCATAAAAAAATAATTGAAAAAATTAAAAAATAAATGTTTTTTCGAACTTAGAATCCAAAAATAGATATGCATGTCAAATTTGATTGATATTGACGGAGTAGTTTCATAAATATGACGGTATACAGGGTGTCTAAAAAGTTCCGGAACGGCATAATAACACCTGAACTAATAATGGTAAAAATAAATAACAACACATGGTTGTTAAGATTTTTTCCCAGCTTTCCGATGGGGACCTTTAATTTGACCTTGAGGACTCCACATTTTCAACCCCGGAAATGAAAAGAGCGGAAAATTTTACGTTCAAATATGGTCTAAAATATTTTAAAATTTGACCATGCAAGATATGGCCAAGGACAATTCAGGTTTGGTACGATAAAATGAAAACCAGAATTCGTAGAGAACAACATTTAAAACGTAGTATTCATAATATTTCTCCAACTATCTGATTAGGACCTCGAATTCGACCTTGACCATGACCTTCCTGATGATTTGAAGGTTAGGTTTTTTAAATGGGATTACCCATTTTTGATCAATTAAGGCAGACCTGGTGTTATCCAAACAGGTAAGATAAGTCTCGGCCCAACCAGTTAAGGTTAGACGCGGTTTAATCAATCAAGGCAGGTCTTGGTTTTTCCAACCAATTAAGGCAAGACTTAGTGTTGTCCAACTAGTTAAGGCAAGACTTCGTGTTGTCCAACCAGTTAAGGCAAGACTTTGTATTGTCGAACCATTTGAGGCAAGACTTGGTGTTTTCCAATCAGTTAAGGCAAGACTTTGTGTTGTCCAACCAGTTAAGGCAAGACTTGGTGTTATCCAATAAATTAAGGTAAGACTCGGCCCAACAAGTTAAGGCAAGACTCGGTCCGACCAATTAAAACAGAACTTGGTGTTGTCCAACCAGTTAAAGCAAGACTTAGTGTTGTTCAACCAGTTAAGGCTAAACTCAGTTCGCCCATTTAAGGCAAGACTTGGCGTTGTCCAACCAGTTAAGGCAAGACTTTGTATTGTCGAACCATTTGAGGCAAGACTTGGTGTTGTCCAACCAGTTAAGGCAAGACTTGGTGTTGTCCAACCAGTTAAGGCAAGACTCAGTCCGATCAATTAGGGCAAGAATTAGTTTAGCAAATGTTCAAACTGATGAGCTTCAGTTTCTTGAAAGTAACCTAATCGATAATAGAAACTATGCATAGAATTTTGAATGTGTTCTGCCGAAATGGAAGTGCTTTCATCAATTATCCTTTGCCGTAATTCATCTAAATTTTGTGGCTTAGTTTTATAAACACGATCTTTTAAGTATCCCCAGAGGAAGAAATCTAGAGGAGTCAGATCAGGTGATCTGACGGGCCATTCGATAATACCTCTGCGGCCAATTAACTCCCGTAACCTCTATAATTCTAGGAACGATTTGCGCCCGTAACATGTCCTCATATTTTGCTGCATTTAAATTACCCTCTATGAAAAAGGGACCAATCAATTTATTATTCAATTTTTATAAAAAAAAGAAATTTTTTAGAAATTCTTGATTAACAATATCTTTGATAGTCAAATTAAAATTTAATTTTAGAAATAGTTTTATGGTTCATTAACATTAACAAGTCTTGTCCATTTAATAGAAGGTTTAAAAATAGAGACGTTACTATTATTATTATTATTATTTGTTTCGAGAAAATTTAAGCAATTAATAAGTGAAAGTAGAAGTGGAGTAATTTGAGTCTACGGGGTGAAAATTATGCTGAAGCAGTTTAGAAGTAAGATAATAATAAATAAAAAATTTATAATGTCAGGGACGTTCAACAATGGGGTTGTTTGAATACCGGAATAATTTGAGTTGATGATGTAAAACTTACGATAAAGCAATCAAGTTAAGTTAAGATTAAAATTGGATACGTTTTTAAGACGCAAAATTATCCACGATTTAATCTACAAATGGCCTTGCAGGTCATAATCATGAATATTGTGTCTTGAATAATTTTCTCTACGAATTCTGGTTTTCGAGTTATCCAACTGAACCTGGGATGAACCTTGTTCATGGCCTGCAAAAGTCAAAGTTTAAAAATGGGCAAGACCCTATATGAACGCTAAATTTTCCATTCCCTTCATTTACGGCGTCAAAAATGGAGGGTTCTACTTAAAAAAATCGATTTGACCTTCGAATGACCTTGAAGGTCATGGTCAAGGTCAAAACCAAGGTCTCCATCCAATAGCTGGATAATTATTATGAATTTTATGTTTTAAATGTTGTTCTCTACGAGTTCTGGTTTTCGAGTTATCGTACCAAACCTGCATTTGTCCTTGTCGATACCTTCCAAGGTCAAATTTTAAAATATTTGAGACCATATTTGAACGTAAAATTTTCCGCTCTTTTAATTTCCGGGGTCGAAATGGAGGGTCCTATTTAAAAAAATCGATTAGACCTTCAAATGACTTTGATGAACATGGTCAAGTCAAATTGAAGGTCCCCATCGGAAAGCTGGGAAAAAATCCTAACAAGCATGTGTTTTTATTTATTTTTACCATTGTTAGTTCAGATGTTATTATGCCGTTCCGGAACTTTTCAGACACCCTGTATATATACACACACACACACACACCACGAGGGGGAGCTGTACGACGTGGCGCGTCCTCGGGTGGCGGATAGAGAAACGCTCGCTGTAAGCGCATAGTACTACGTACGTAGTGCGGCAAACAGAGGGTTGGAGAGAAATAAAATATCTTCCGCGGACCAAACAGCTTATTGAAGATCTGTCACTACCGAAAATAAGGTTTGATCTTCGGGTGATGTCTGAGCAGGCGCTCACCGATTGCCGCAGTCCGACTCAACTTCGACTGCTAAAGGGAAAGGATACGAGATAAACTGGGTTTTGACACTCCCAGGCTGCCGGAAAGTACAGGGGCCCGGGGATGTTTCACCGACACGCCCTGGCTGTCCTATTATCCGGCGAAAGTCCCAATGATCGCAGTAGTGCCGGGTGGCGCCCAAAACGGGCCCTACTGTTGTCAAAGGGGGGGGGGCCTTACCCTTTCCCGGAGGCTTTTTGAGGAAGACTTGCGCTGGGGCATGAGGCCAGAATTCACGCCCGTGAAGCATAGCTTCGTGGAGAGAGCTCGGTGAAAGGTAGATGACTAAAGATGGATGAGGAGGATAAAAATAAAAATGCTTAATACAACAAACGAAACAAACTTGGGGACTTCGGATACCCCAAAAAGTGTCTTAGCAAATGGGTTCCCTACCTAGAGATCGGACGAAAACAGCAGTCTGAGTAGAAAAATGAATGTCATGGAGTGTAGTCCAATAAAGACTATTTCTGAAATGGCAATACAGACGGAACAAGAGCAGGTGCATCAAGGAGGCAGAAACTCAAACTGGGACTAGACCCTGTAAAGAAGAAATGACCAGGTGGAGCGTCTAGGAGAAAAGATCCAGGAACTCAGAGAGTTTGTAAAGGACAAATATAACGTCCATAAAACTATCGAGGACATGGCACGAAGCATTAGTGCCATGATTAAAAGTTTGTGCAGCACGGAGGATGACCTGCTACATTGCCAACGTCCAGGAACGAAAGGCAAGGAAACTCAGACCACACCAAGTCTGAGATCTAAAAAGGCGGGTAAACCAAGGGAGGCCTTAACCACTCCGCAGGATAGGAGTAACAAAGAGGAAAAAGAGAGTAAACGACCTCAAGAGGCAACTTGGCAAGAGGTCGTTACAAGAAAGGCGAAAAAAAGGAGAAACAGTCAAGTAAGGAGAACAATAAGGTCCCTGGCGTTAACAACCAGAATAGGACCACTAAAAACCAAACAAAGAGGGCAAGACCGCACAGACCAGACGCTATTGTCATTATAGCGCCAGAAGGAAGGAGCTACGTAGAGATTTTGTCAGTATTGAGAACTGCTCCTTCACTGAATGCGATAGGAGATAGAGTAGATTAAATACGCAAAATGGTGGCGGGAGATGTCCTCATAGAGCTCAAACGCACAAAAGAAGTTAAAACCACAGACTTCCAAGAAGCGGTTAAAGCAGTACGAGTGGAAGGAACCACAATAAAAGCACTGCAGCAAGAGGAGACCTTTGAAATATGGGATCTCGACATACTTACCTCAACAGAGGAGGTACTGGAGGCCTTACAAAGGGAAATGGGAGAAAGAGATGCGATTGAGATCACTGCCATAAAATCGCTGAGAAAAGCGTACGGAGATACGCAGATAGCTGTTGTGCAATTGTCGAAAGAAATAGCGACCAAGTTCACAAAGCTAGAGAAAATTAAAATTGGATGTGTCAATTGTAGGATCCGTTCGTCAAACCGCAGTAAGGGGCCGCTTAGGTGTTATAAATGCCTTGGTTTTGGCCATGTCGCTATCAACTGTACTGATCCGCAGGATAGAAGCAAATGCTGCTACAAATGCGTTAAGACGGAGCACAAAGCAAATAGCTGCCGTAATAAACCGCGTTGTTTACTGTGCGTAAAAAAGGCGACAATATACCGACAAACCGTGTCACTGGTAACTACTTGTGCCAAGCACACCAAGCAGGGGTTAAAAAAATTAGAAAAGGGTAATGAGAATAGTTCAGCTACATCTCAACTATTGTGAGACTGCGCAAAACCTTCTCTGTCATTAGCCGCAATCTGGGCATGCAAAGACTTTACCTTTCAGGGCAAGATGGTAAACAAAGAAAATGACTTCGTAAGAGCGAAAATAGGCGGCATACACGTATACAGTTGCTATGCACCCCTAGCGCGTCAATAGGGCAGTTTCAGCAGCTACTAGATTGGCTGGTACAAGACGCTAGGAATAAAAAACTAGCTCACGCTACTAGACGTGGTGTTGCTGAATCAAGGCGACACCCCCACGTTCAAAAAAGGAGATCCAGAGTCATTCATAGACTTGACATTTGTTAGTAACTGCCTCGTAAGGCAGGTAGACTAATGGATCGTGAGTGATCACTACACAAATAGTGATCACCTAGCTATAATAATGGAGCTAGGCGGACCAAATAAGAAATTCTGTACAAATTCCAGTAGTACAAGAATGAAATGGAAAACCAAAGAGTATGACAAGGAGTTATTCTTGACCATATTT
The DNA here is from genome assembly GCA_020010945.3 of Muscidifurax raptorellus. Lineage (NCBI taxonomy): Eukaryota > Metazoa > Arthropoda > Insecta > Hymenoptera > Pteromalidae > Muscidifurax > Muscidifurax raptorellus. The sequence goes on from JAHUUD020000064.1 coordinate 206,570, forward strand.
GACAATATTCAATTGACAGGATCAGGAGACGACAAGGCTGCACAAATGACGGGCCAGCTCACCAAAGCGTGCGACGCGGTGATGCCGAGAAAAATGTCCAGTCAAATATGGCCATCAGCACATTGGTAGAATGACAAGATTAAGCAAGCGTGCAGCGTTTGCCATCGAGCTAGAAGATTAAAACAACGGGCAAGGAGGAATCTACCGATCCAGTAGAGGGATGGATGCGGTGGAGAACTACAGCGAAAAAATCAAGGAAGCTAAGCACAACCTTAAAAGATGTGTAAGAGAGAGTAAACAAAGATGCCTAAGAGAGCTGCAAGATGAGGTCAATGAAGACCCTTGGGACCGACCTTATAAAATTGTCATAAAGAAGATCAAGGGAAGTTACATACCCCCACCAAAGTGCCCAGAAGTACTAAGCAGGGTGATAACAACACTTATCCCAAATCAGCTGGACATTCCATGTGCTAGGGTAGAAGAAATAGGTGTAGATAATATACCCTTAATTACGGAGGAGGAGCTACTATCAGCCTGCTGGAGGGTTAGAAACAACAAGGCTCCAGGACTTGATGGCATACCCAATATTGCATTGAAACATGCCATCCAGGCTCACCCAGCAGAGTTTATAGACTTGTACAACACTTATCTCAAAGAAGGAACGTTTCCATTAAAATCGCAAAAGCAAAGGCTTGTGTTGCTACCAAAGGGTAGCAAGCCACCTGAAGAAGGGTCGTTATATAGACCGCTCTGTATGTTCGGTACGCAGGACAAAGTATTAGAGCGCATAATCTTCGTTAAGATGGAATGTACAACCGAGGCAACAAAGAGGGGCTTGCGGAATACCAGTATGGTTTCCGTAAGTGCCGCTCAACATTAGACGCTATTGGCTTAGTGGTGTATACAGCACTGACAGCCATAAGCGGAAAAAGGTGGAAAGGCGGTGTAAAAAAATACTGCGCGGTGGTTACACTTGACGTTAAAAATGCATTTAACTCTGCAAATTGGTGCAAAATTCACGAAGCACTAGTGAGACTAGGAGTCCCTTCGTACATAAGAAGAATAATGTCCGACTACCTCAAGGACAGAACTCTCTTGTACGAGATCGAGGAAGGCATGGTGAATTATAAGGTTACCGGAGGAGTTCCACAGGGGTCAGTATTGCGCCCATCGTTGTGGAACATCGAACTAGAATTACCAGAAGGAGCAATAATCGTAGGATTCGCAGACGGCATAGCTTTGGTAGTGGTTGCAGAAGAGAAAGAAGAGGTAGCTGACATTGCTAGTGAAGCTATCGTTAAAATACAGAAGTGGCTACATAATGCGAATCTAGAGCTTGCAGGCCATAAAATGGAGGCAATCCTAATATCTAGCAGAAAGAAGACGGGGACGATTACCTTGACAATAGGCGATCATGAAATTACTTCTAAACCGACTATTAAATATTTAGGTATAACGTTAGACGCAAAACTGACCTTTAAACAGCACTTGGAAGCAGCAGGAGAGAAAGCTGCAAAAAATACCGCAGTACTGGCGCGGCTGATGCCAAATGTGGATGGTCCCACACAGAATCGCAGAACGCTACTGGCAAGCGTTAGTATATCAATCATGTTGTACGGAGCCCCGATATGGGCAGACGCTATGCTAGTGAAGGCATATGGACGAAAGTTCTCCTCAGTGCACAGGCGAAATGCACTTAGCGTCGCATCTGCTTACCGTATGGTATCGGACGAGGCGGTCTGCGTTATTGCAGGTCTCCCGCCAATAGACCTATTAGCAAGGGAGAGAAAATCAATCGGAGAAGAAAAAAGACGAGACAGCGGCAAAACCAAGATAGAAATTTCGGATACCGCTAGAAAAGTAACAATGACGGAGTGGCAAAAGCGATGGGACTCTAGTAGTAAGGGACGGTAGACACACCGCCTCATACCAAGTGTAATAGACTGAACAAAAAGAAGACATGAGGAAGTAAACTTCTACCTAAAACAGTTTCTGAGTGGACATGGATGCTAGCGGGCATATCTGCACCGATTTAAATTGGAGGATTGCCCAGATTTCCCGACGTGCTTGAATGCAATCGAGAACGCCGAATATGTATTCAGTGAATGCCCACGCTATGAACAGGAACGAAAAGAACTTGAGTGCTACTTACAGACCAGAGTAATGCCTGAGTCTATTCTGGTAGCTATGATGACTTCGGCCAACGGATGGAGCGCAATAAACAATTTTGCTGCAGACATCCTTAAGAAGGTCCGAAAGGACGAAGAAAAAAGAAGAAGAAGACGTGAGATGCTGCAAGAAACAGACGACCGTACGATGCGGTAAGAAGTAAACGGCAGACGACAAAGAAGATTTATGACGAACGGCTGTTCAAGTGACAGAAACAAAAAAAATGTGATGATCACATCAATAGACGAGAGCGATAGCCCTAAGTCTCCCCGCGAAGCAATACTCAAACGGTGTTACCGCAGGGGGGACCTATTGGAGAAAGGGCCAGGTCCAACTTACTTAGGGTCGGTCAGGCGGACGGAGAGGATTTTGTTGCCGTTGTTCAAAAGCTAACGGTAGCGAAGGATTTAGTGGGTGAGAGTCTCACACAGGTGGTACCAGTCGAGCCATATCGCCTATAATGGATTTGTCCTTAACCTCTCACTCTATAAAGAAAAAGAAAAAAAAACACACACATCCATACGGACATATCCTAAAAACACATAATTCGAACTTCTAACATCTAAAAACATGTCTCTATGGAGTTTTAGCTAAAGAAAGAATTATGAAAAATAAAAACATGCTAATAGGAACCGCCATCTTTATTGAGAATGATTTGAACCTAGAAGATAGAAAGAGGCAGGAAGAAATAAATAGATGGATTAAGCTGAAAAAAGGGGAAGGCTGGCAAGTTAAACAAAGCACGGGTAGAGTTTGGTTTAAAAACGCATGGCACAAATGGGAAAACAATGAGATCATAGAAAAGGAAATGGATAAGGAAAAAAGGCTAGGTCAGGCGGCTTCGAAAACTGAAAGTGAAGAGAGTGCGGGTAATTGGGATTTACAGTAGGACAGGAATGGAGGGAAAAGTAAGTGGTTAGTAAACCAAATGGGAAGGAGATTAATACAGAGAAAAATAAAAAGAAGTAAATTATTTTTTGGAATATCGCAGGAATCTGGAATAAAGATAAAGATGTATAGAAGTTTGTAAAGAAAGGAGATTTTATAAGTTTAAGTGTAACATGGTTGGAAGATAAAGATTGGAAAAAACTAGAAAACAAACTACCGACGGAAATTTTGGAGGTCAATACCAGCGAAAACGGAGGTAAAAAAGGCTAGGGCTAGGGGTGGTTTTTTAATAGGTATCAAGAAAGAATAGCAAAAAGGTAGTGAGGTTAGTACGTAAGAAATAGAGGAAGGTCTGATCAAAACGGTTATAGGTAATGGGATAGAAAGAACAGTGATATGGTCAGTGTACAACTCAGGAAAGATTGAAAAGTACTATGAGCATTGGAAAAGTAAAGATTTAATCGAAGAAGAAAATGTTAAGTAAATGTTAGAATAGTTAAGGAAGGTAGTCTGGTAGGCTCAGCAAACAGTGAATTTGAAATGGATAGAAGATCAAGTAAGGATAGGACAGCAAACAATGGTAGTAAAAATTTAATAGATTTTTGTAATAAAAGAAATTGGTCAATTCTAAATGGGAATTTAATAGGAGATGAAGAGGGAAATTATATGTTTATAGGGGCTAGAGGAAGTACAGTGATAAACTACATAATAGTGAATGAAAACATAAGAGGAAAAGTTTGCAGATTTAAAGTTGAAGACAGAACGGAGTCAGATCGAGCACCTATAAGCATGGAATTAGAGGATTATGAAAATGAAAAGAAAAGAGAAAGTACGATAGGTTTAGAAACAGAAAGAAGTTTAGTAAAACAGGTGATATCTTGGAGTGAAGAAGCTATATTTGTGTATAAAAGTAAAACGGAAAAGATTGAAATAATAGAGAAAGAAGAGGATTCAGTAGAAATAAGATGGCAGGATACCAAAAAGATAATAGATCAGGCTATAACTAGGAAGGAGATAAAAATAAAAAAAAGAGATTTAGGAACAAAAAAATGGTGGGATAAGAGCTGCTGTATTAAGAAAAGAAAGGTTGAAAATATATACAAGAAGTTGAAAAAAGGTATAACAAGCAAGGAAGAATATTTAAAAGAAAGAAAGCATTGGAAAAATGTATGTAAAACGAAAGAACAAGAACAGAGAGAATTTGAGGTTGAGCAACTAAGACAGGTAAAGAAAGAACAAGATGTTTGGAAATACTTTAACGGAGCAAGGAAGAAAAGGGAAAAAACGGAGAATAACACTAGCACAGAGGAATGGAAAAAGCATTTTGTAAAGCTACTGGAAGGAGTAGAAGAAAGAACGATAGGAGAAGGGAGGCAAAAGTGTGAAGAGAATGAAGGAAAAGAAAAAGAGAAAATAACGGGGGAAGAGATAAAGCAGGCATGGAAAATGTTAAAGAAGAAGAAAGCAGCTGGACCAGATGGGATTCCAAACAAAGCTTGGATGTACGGAGGTAAAACTCTGATAGGTAAAATGATATGTATTTTAGGAACAATTTGGGATGGGCAAGGCTTGCCGGAAGAATGGAAAGATGGTGCAATTGTACCATTGTTCAAGAAAGGTGATCCAAACGAAACGAAAAATTACAGAGGGATTACGTTAATGGCAACGGCATATAAACTTTTACCTGAGGGTCAAGCTGGGTTTAGGAAGGGAAGGTCAACAATGGACAATATTTATGTACTGAATCTTTTAATCAAAACGTCAAAGGGAAATAAGGAAAAATTGTATTCGATTTTTGTAGATTTAAAAGAGGCTTTTGATACAGTAAATAGGAAAAAACTATGGGAAATTCTTAGGAAATTGGGTATAAGTAAATATTTATATAATAGAAACGCTAAAAGAAATTTACTACAAAACGAGGGTAAAAGTAAGAACAGGAGATGATTCGTAAGAAGAATTTTGGACGACTAAAGGTCTAAAGCAAGGCTGTGTGCTAAGCCCGTTGTTGTTTAGTTTATATATAGCAGAATTAGAGGAAGAAATGAAAAACAGGAAGGTAGGGGGCATAAAAATAGGAAGCACAAGAATATGGTCACTAGAATACGCAGATAATCTTGTTTTACTAGCAAAAAATAGGGAAGCCTTGATTGATATGATGGATACACTGAAAAAGTTTCTGAAAGGGAGAGAGCTGATTTTAAGTGAACAAAAAACTAAAGTCTTAGTATTCAATAAAGGAAAAAACAATAAAAAGGAAAAATGGTTCTGGGAAGGGAAGGAAATAGAAGAAGTAGCGAGTTTTAAATACCTGGGTTTCGTTTTCAATAAAGATGGTAGTTATAAAGAGCAGATTAGTGAATTAGAAAAAAAAGGAATTGCTGCGACCAAAAAAAAACATGGGGATTAGGAGAAATAAAATGTAAAAACGATTTTCGAAGAAGGGAAATGCTTTTTAACTATTTAGTCAAAAGTGTGATATCATACGGTTGTGAAATATGGGGGTGGGCAGAAAGGAAGGAATTAGAAGAGGTACAATTAGACTACTATAGGTGGATTTTAAGGCTAGACTTCTGTACACCGAGACATATAGTTTACACGGAGACTAAAATAGAAAAGTTAAACGTGGATTGGGGCGGTCGAGCGATTAAGTTTGAAGAGAAAATTAGGAAACTAGGTAATAAAAGATTAACAAAGATGTGCTGGTTAGAAAAAATAAAAAAGTTTGACCAAGCGGAGACAAAAACGAGAGAAAAGCGTATTTTAACAGGTTAGGCTTTAGTGAGGTAGAAATCGAAAATCTGAGAAACAAGGAGGAAGCGGTTCTGGAAAAATGGGAGGCAAAATAAAATAGGAGGTGCGGCGAGATTGTAACTGACAGGAAACAGTTTTATTTAAGAAATTACAGAAAGGATATAGAAATAGATATTATAGCGAGACTTAGATGCGGAAATATGGAAAATAGTAATAAATATTGGTTAAAAGATGAAGAAAGAATGTGTAGATGTAAATAGAGACTGAAACATTGGAGCATATAATTACTAACTGCGAGGATTGTAATGAGATTATGAGTGGCGTGAGAGGTTTGTAAATGAATTCGGAAGCCTAAAAATTGTAAATGCGTTTAAAAAATGGAAAAAAGTAGCAGAGGAAATTGAAAAAAAAGTAAAAAGTAGTAAATAGGTGTGGTATGAAAATAGGATACAATTGACGAGCTGCCGGTATAGAGTATGAATGTGTGTATGCCGAAAGAGTGTTTTAGATTATAAATAGGAAACGTATCTGTGATCACGTAGTACAAAGTACACATGGCTTTTTCTTAAGATTGTAATCCTTTCATAAGAAAGCGAAAAAAAAAGAAAAACAGGCGACTCTAAATATTGAATCTAAAAGGAACCGAGAGAAGTAAAGCCAAAGGCAAATGTAACGGGTTAATTAAAGTAACTAGGTATGGAATGAGAAAAAAATGTGTTATTTATTTGTATGAGTATGTACAGGTATGGGGTATGCGTGTAGTAAGAAATAGTTGTAAACCAAGTCCATTGCTGGGCCTATTTGACCGAAATTATCCAAATAAATAAAATAAAAAATACATTTACTATGGGAATGGATAAGAAAAGGGGATAGCAATAAATATAAGATAAATACATTTTTTATATTTTTTAATAAATCGATTATTTATTCAATATATATCAAAATTTGTGTGTGTGTGTGTGTGTGTGTGTGTGTGTGTGTGTGTGGTGGAACCCCTCTTCTCAATTAACACCGTTTTTAGCTCGTTTCTGTACATGTATATGAAATAATTAAAAATGTATTATGGTGATACCGTACAACAAAAGTAACTCAATTAAAATTGATTTAAATTTTACATTATAAGGTTAAAGGAAGCTATGGGTCAAAAAATTGACAGCAGTTTTTACAGCGAAGTGCGCATTTTCTGTCTGTCGTGCATCTGCTATTTTTTAAATTCAGCAGTAAGTTTTTTCTGGCCGTTAGCGTTCTACCCTGGAGCTTCCGCGATCACTGAAAGCCACGTGAAAGAGTGATTCCGACACCTGACTTTTGGCAAAGGTCGGATCAGACATGCAAACTGTGTAAACGTTTGTGAAAAGAGTCGCGAAAAGAGTCAAAACATATGTTTCACGTACATATACGTACAAAACTTACATAATGCTTAGTTTGTACGTATACGTACAAAACTTATATATTGCTTCGAGGATTAAAAATTTTCTACAGTAGTATAAGAATTATAAAAAATAAAGATTCAGATTTGGGACGATGGATTCATAACTTATAGTTGCCAATAATTTACTTTGTAAAAGGCATTTTTTGAATAGATATGTTATACGCTAATGTTTTTTTTTTTCGTCTGCTATATTATGGCAAGAAATTAGATATTTTAATTGACTCAGATCCCTGTAAACAAGGGGCGTCTTATATAAGTAGATCCCCCACTGAGGTGGCGGTACGTCCGACTGCAGAGAAAGGGAGAGGAGAGAGAAAACAGCCAAGCTGCGAGCGAGCGCCGACACCGTCACAGAGATCCGTTCCGACCACCGTACTTACGTATCGGACGGGCTAGAGAGGACAAGGCAATAAAGACCTACAGCGAACAAGGAGTCTTCTTCTGTCAGACCCATCATCCCCGTCATTGGTGTCTCTGACATGAGTTTTTTCATCCTGTGCATGCAACTGCTCGGGATTAGTGGAGGTGGAGGGCACCCGGCATAGCCGTCGCGACCATAAACACCCGTCAACGTTTAGCGTCGCAAATCTTTGTCAACCACGGTATTCCACAGTGAACGTTAAAAAAAATTACTTGAACGTCTCGAGTCTTTCTATTCTATTAAACTAGCGCATAAATGCAACATTATAAGCCAATTTCAAAAATATATTTCCCAAGCTCTTAAAAAATAAAATAAATCAACTTTTTTTTTAAAGAAAATATATTATTATTAACAATCAAATAATTTGTTGTAAAGGCCTAGAATAAACAATATATAAACAATATATAAATGTACACATTTATTTCATCATAATCGAGATTTGCTTTTTATATACATCTAATTTTCGGTGTAGAATGTTGAAAAATAGTTCAGGAGCATATAAAACATTATTTCATCGAAAATAACAATACATTTTCCAAAACAAAAATAATGTTGACTTATTTTATTTTTCAAGAGCTCGAGAAACATATTTTTGAAATTGGCTTAATATGTTGCATTTAAGCTCTACTTTAATAGAATAGAAAGACCCGAGACGCTAAGTGATTTTTATTTAACGTTCACGAGGTACAACGTGCTATGTGCTAGCACGCCATCGTAAACAAAGCAGCTTTTCTACGCTTCTTGACGCGCGAGTAGGACTCAACAACATGTCTTTCTAGAAATCTATTAATTATTAAAAACAAACTGCAAACTCGAAATTTAAAAGCGGTAGCTCGAGTCAGTTTTGTTCAGATCACGCTATTCTAAGATATACAAATAAATCCTTAGTGGATACAAATTACTGAGTGTAATTGTCTACCTCTCAGAGACATCCGTCCCTATTATTACGACAAGTTTATTATTGAAAAAGTGAGCTTACTTTTTGTTCATCAATCTACGAGAAAAAGTTAATCACTACTATGATTTTCAAACGTACACTAGTTCAATATAGGGTATCACCTACCATTAGATTCTCAAACTATACATTATGATCTACTAAACAGATGTGGTTGGTATTTCAGAAATTTCAAAGTTTTCAAACTGTTGATTTTTTGTGATAAAGTTCCAGAAAAAATAAAATAGATAACTTCGGTGGTAACTTCGATAGCCAAGAGGAATAGCACCTTATCTAGGAGTCTGGTTCGAGTATGCCCTACCTTGGAGCTCAATTCGAGAACATCCTATCTCAAAGCGAGCTAATTTTTAAGATTTTTTAATGTCATTTCTATTCCAGAAGTAATTAATTTTCTGCAATTTTGTTATGGTAGTTGTATACACTTTTTCAAAGCATGCATGACATTGAAAAGTCTTAAAAATTTGCTTGCTTCAAGATAGGGCATGTTTGAACCAGGATCCCAAATAGGGCATTCTCAAACCAAGCTTCCAGATAAGGCGTTATTCACCTCAGCCGTCAACCTCTACTTAACCATTATTTAAATAATGTACACTAAAAAATAAAATATATTTGGTCAGTTTTATGCAAGCTACGCTGAAATCACCTATATATGATATATAAATTATTGCAATTTATGCAATCTAATAAAGTTACGATCATATCCTTTGCATTATTCGCAGTATTATTAGCTATGGAAATATTGCATAAAAATCTGAAACATCATTCTTTACAGAAAATTGGGTATTCTCAAAATTCTATTGAATGTTAAAGAGGATAAACAAAAAGTTTGAGTTTAAGAGTAACTTTCAAATAAGAATTTGTAACTTATGACCATGAACAACTCAAGAGATTATGAGACATGGAATACTGCAAATCTCAAAATAATGAACATTAAAAAAAATTTGTACTATTATTCTAAATATATTACAATAATATCAATACTGATAAATACTTGTTTTATTACTAGCTATAAGACACTTTACTAACCTAGAATTCGAGTTAAGTTATTATATTATTGGGTTTCTACTTTCAACATATATTAGTCATGTATTGTATGATGAGTGTATAAATAAATAGCATATATAGACTAATTAGAAGTTATTCAATGATAAAGATTATATAAGTAAATACTATGCTCTATAATTACAGGTGTTCCGTAAGGAACAATACTAGGACCCCACTGATCTGCTAATGTATGACCAATGACAGAAATCATATGCAGCATCATAGCTGTCATAGCAACCGATGATACCTGGAGTATTATTGAAATCAAGATGAATAAGATTGTCTGTATGACTTTTGAAAACTATCTTGATATTGCTTCAAAACATATTACATGAAAAATTTGGAAAGCATTGAATATTGTAATTATTTAGGTATTATCTTTGATTACATGAATTATTAAGAGGGTCCATTATGGATGTACAAACTTTAAAGATGATATCTATGCCTTCTTTCATAGTTATTCATAGAATAGATTGTTATTCAGAAGTTACAATTAGATAAAATGAAGTACAGATTAGTAATTTAATGTAATTTTAAGTTAGTTATTTTTTACTAAATTAAGATTCTGTTGCTGACAACTATGTGGTAAATCCATGTGGTTACCATCACCTATTACTGCATAGCTTTGTTTCTACAAAATAAAATGATAAAGTTTATAAAATAATACATTATACATGGTTGCATGGTCATTGATAAAAGTGCCATTCAGATGAAAACATTATAAATATATAGGTTGTGTTAGCCTATTATCTTTAATACGACCTAATTTTAGTGTTATCATCTACATGGTGCTTCCATTAATGGCCATATAAAACTGTATAGTAAAAGCATATGGATACGATGAGGCAAAACCAAGTAGTTTTAACACATGGTAACCACAGAAGTTGATCAAACAATTTACAATAAACTTTTATAAACAATTAGTATTTTTATACAGAACACCTGATCACATGTAGATGAATATTTTACATGTCTATAATGATTACAGATTTCATGGAATCTTTACTAAAACCTTTTTAACTTTCAACACAATAGCCACAGAAAGAAATATTTCTGAAAACGTTAATGTTGATAACTTAGATTTCCATTCGATATTAATAATTTTTATATTATAAGATCTTTAATTATATACGTCATAAAGAATATTACAAAATTTCAAGCATTAGATTTTATTTTCACAAAATTTAAAAAATTACATCCAATTTCTTTTTTGCCATTTTTGAGATATTTAACAATGTACCTTCATGTTAAACCATTTAAGTATTCTTATACAGAAAAGTCAGCTATGCGTATAGGTGCACATTTCATATTGCAGCTATATTTCTGCATATGTAAAAATCTTTTCCATGAATCATTCCACTTGGAGAGATATTGTATCAAGCTTTGTAAAATAATCAATGACAATGGGGTATTTCATACAAAGAAAGTCACATAAGATAAATAATCTACTTTCACACTAGCCTTGAGAAATATCTTATACAACGAGCATTCAAAAATCATATCAAAGTTGTGATTGTGAGGTTAAAGTGGTAAAAAAAAACTTTTTACATTACCAGAATATCGTTGAATTTGATTTCAATACTCTTTTGTTTACTTAATTATATTCAATTTGATTAAATAAGTACTTAAAAATAGTAGTTTACTTGAATTTTTATAAAAATAATACTATAAAAAAAATAATAAAACTAGATTGTGTATATTTTATAAAGCCTATACAAAAATAATTAATTGAAATATTTTATTTATTCAATACTCTTTTTGAGTTTATAAATATAAGTAGATGTCCCACCAACAGATGGCGACATCACATCCTTCACGTAATTGGCTCTGAACTCAGCTCGTATTCAATCGCTCGAGTGAAGGTCGAGTGAAAAAAGCCTTTTAATTGGAAATGCAACAAAAATTATTATCTAGAGAATAAGAGTGTGCGAAATATCTCCATTTTTACTCTGAAATATATGCTACTTCTGCCTCCAATAACGGTTTTTTGATTTTTATGAATAACTGAATGCAGGTCATGCAGTGTTGGCTTTCGTTACTGTACAGTAGTGTCGTTTTGCACACTTGGCAGCATGTTGCTATTTTAACGTTTGGTTGTACAAATACGTGTAGGTGTCTTTCTCGTGAGATTAATCGAAGGAGGTCTGTGACTCTTGTTTCGTAACAGTTTTCGCAATAGACTAATATGTTGTATTCATCTTTGTAAATAATCTTGTGCGCCCATGTGGGAGCACTTCCTATGAGTTAAGCGTAAACTGACGAGTTCTTTGAGGCTAGCTGTGATTTCCATATATGCTAAAAGGAAATCTAACGTTAATTCATGTAATTTTTCTGGATAATTTGTGCTACAACCAGTTACCTGTACGGTTGTGCAAAATGCGTGTAAAGTGTGCATATTACATATAAACTCGTGGCATGGGTATTGTTGAACCTAATGTTCTATTTATGTGACCAACTAGGATAGGAATGGCGATATAAATGAATATCTCAGAGTATATGAAAAACATCTTTTATTTATTGCGATTGCCGACGTGAGTACCAGTTTGTACCACGCTCGGATCAAGACTAACGCTTGTTGCGACTCGCCGCTCGAGCATCGCTCTGTTGCTACGCATGACGATTCTCGCGCGCTGTCGAGGTAGCGGTTGCGCACGCACACGGTACTAAGCACGCCATACAGATTCAACACTTCCGCCGCTTTAGTGCTTGTACACGCACACACGCATTCCCATACTCTCACGCAGACGCCTGAAACTCTCTTTCGGCAAGGCTTTTGTTAATATATCCGCCTTTTGCATTTCAGACGCGACATACTTGACTCGAATCTCGGCATTTTCGATCATTTCGTGTATATGATGATATCGGACATCGATGTGCTTGGTCCTCCGTGAAATTCGGGGTTTTTCGCTAGCTTAATAGCGCTTTGATTATTTACATATAACTGTGTGGCACTATCACAGCGATGTCCGATTTCATTTAACAAAGTTCGAAGCCATATAGCCTCTTTTGCGGCAGACGACGCTGCGACGTATTCGGACTGCGTGGTACTCAAGGTTAGCATCTTCTGACGTCGTGACGACCACGTGATCGGACCGTTTGCGAGACTGAATAAATAACCGGCGGTCGACCTACGCATTTCTAAATCTTCCGCGTAATCCGCGTCAGAAAAATCAATTAACCCGGACTCGCTTCCGCCACTCCTGTACTCGATTCCTAAACCTACTGTATCGACTAGATAAGCGAAAACTCTCTCAATGACTATAATCGTGATTGTTTAGGAATTTACTTGCGTTGATTTCGAATTCTTTACTCAATATTTGTTATTCGCTCGAGAATTTGCCCGGATTTACACGCAATGAGTCTATCATCGACAAACAATGCTAGATAGACCCTTGAATTTTCGTAGTAACCGACATAAATATATATATATATATATATATATATATACATATATATTGTAACGGTGGACCCAGCGTACGGTAACACTGGGTTTTATTCCACTGCGTTACCGATGAATTCTCCGTCTCCTACTACCGCTTCGATACATACAAGGCGGCGGGCCGCCTCGGCCCTGGGCGCCAGGCACCGGAGTGCCAGGGATCCCGCGATCCCCTTACCTTGAGACGCCGCCTCGTGTCGAAACATCATCTTCGTGCACCTGCTCGGCTAGCCAGTATACGAAATTATACACAGAGGGAATGAGACAAGCACACAAGGTCGTGGGTTTCAGTACGGAATGAATGAACAATATTGACTTTGATTCGTTCTGTATTTCACTTAACAATCTCCTCCTTAATTCTTTTACATACAGGCGATCTCCGACAGCGCGCTTTACTACTACGACATTCCCGTCGATTCGCACACATACACGCTCTGTGACTCGCATGCCACCACGCCGATGTTCGAGCGAGGAAATACCGACGCACGCCCTGGGCGCGTATCCCGTCGTCTCGAATTCCTAATCACTGATCCGACGTTCGTCAACACGCCGCCGGACGGCTTACCCGACGTGGACGCCCTATTGAAAAATCTCACGTGAGATCTCACATGAGATCTCACATGAGATCTCAGGTGAGATCTCATGCCAAAATCTCATCTGACCAATTCTTTGCTTATCATAGGTTGTAAGCCCTTCTTAATTGATTATTAACATTTTTTGAAAAATTTGAACTTAGAAAATTTTTGGGAAATTCGGACTTAGAAAATTTTTTGAAGTCTAAATTTTTTTCTAAGTCCGAATTTCCCAAAAATTTTCTAAGTTCAAATTTTTCAAAAAATGTTATTAATCAATTAAGAAGGGCTTACAACCTATGATAAGCAAAGAATTGGTCAGATGAGATTTTGGCATGAGATCTCACCTGAGATCTCATGTGAGATCTCATGTGAGATCTCACGTGAGATTATTCAATAGGGCGGTGCAATGCCTCGCCCTTCCAATCGTCTACCTGTGCCGACGACCGTAGCGTCCGTCGCAGCCTGCCTTCACGAGAGTATGAATCCGCGCCCCGACGATAACCAATCTCTCCCGACGTACGCAAGTCCCCAGGTGTACCCGCCGTTCCCGCGCCGGTGACGTCGCCCGAACCTCGACGCGAACACTCACTCACTCCATACAATTATATCTAACTTAACGGGTCCGCTGCCCCAACTACTTACTTATATTACGCTCGGTTATTAATTTTACTTAATACTAAATCTTAAGCTAATGCGAGTTAACGCGCGACCTAGGACTAGCGAAAGTCGTGCCCTTGTGTCGTCGTGTAGGTCATGGTTGCGTCGCATACGAGAACGTGGACGATAGCGTGTCAGTGTAGCTGTGGTTTTTGTCTTTATCGTGAAAAGGTCAGTGTAAGAACGATAGTCGTGATATAATTGTTAGCGTCGGTGTAATAACGATAATTAGTGTAACGATAGCGTCAGTGTAATAATCAGTCAGTGTAAACGATAGCGTCGGCGTGAAAACGATAGTCATGGTGTAACGATAGCGTCGGTGTAATAGTAGTAGTCATCGTGTAAACGATAGCGTCAGTCTGATCACGATAATTAGTATAACGATAGCGTCAGTTATTATTAGTTGTAGTCGTAGTATAAACGATAGCGTCAGTACAATAATTGTAGTCAAGTGTAAACGATAGCGTCAGTACCATAATTGTAGTCTTAGTGTAACGATAGCGTCAGTACAATAATTGTAGTCACAGTATAAAACGATAGCGTCAGTACGATAGTTGTCGTAAAAGTGTAAACGATAGCGTCAGGATAATAATTGTCGTCAGTGTGTAAACGATAGCGTCAGTACAATAATCGTCATGTCAGTCAGATGTACAGTAATTATCTTTTAAGGTAAATCAGTCGAGGCGTAATATCCGCTAAATACGCCGAACGACTCAGCGCTGTTAAGTCGACGAAGCATGCTATAACCGCACTCATGCTTCGCCGCACTCCCGCCGCCATGTTGGCCACGTGACGAATTAATCGAAAGGACCGGTCACTACGGCAGCCAGAACTAAAAAGGGAAGAGGTGATGACCAGCGCTCGCGTCGACCCCTCTCGCTCGGGCCTAGCCGATGCCGACCGAGGCTCCAGGAATACAGCCGAACGCGCGCTCGCCGACTCGTGCCGCTTGTAACTGGCAGTAAACTGCCATGTTACAATATATAGATATATATATATATATATATATATATATATATATATATATATATATATATATATATATATATATATATATATAGAGAGAGAGAGAGAGAGAGAGAGAGAGAGAGAAGGAATTCTACTCGCATACGCAATAGCAGCCAACGTTCATACACACACTCGCCGCGGCGAGAAGCGGAAGAGGGCCGTGAAGAGAGGGGAGCGAGCGAACAGGCCCTCGCGACAGACATCTTGATGAGCGCTCGGGACTTGTCATTTCGTCGGTCGAGCCAGCTGCATTAGCCAGCAACCCTCCGAGATACAGCATTTTAACATCACGCTTAGATAGTTCCGCGAGAACGATTTACAGAGAACAATACATCGCAGGATGAGAGGAAGGAAGTCATGAGCAGTTAGTTTGCCAGGTAGCTTATTGATCACTATTGTTGCAGTGTAATTGTTGAGACGCGCGAGTTGTGTGAGTCGGGAGAGAAAGAAAGAGCCGGATCGTTGTGCGCTAAGCGTCAATATATATATATATATGTATACTGCCAGAACGCGCGGCCTGCGTAGATATATTGCATTGTATTATTGTGACCGGTTTGAGAGTGAATAAATAAAGCTTTAAAGTCATTGAAAGTGTGTCACTTGTCGTTGTATGTTTTACTTAACGGAACTACCTCAGTGAGGTAAAGTCCCGTAAAAGCCGGGGTGTTATCATATATTATTTTTTCGAGGCCTGGTGCCTAATAAATTCTTTATCAAATTATCGAAGTGATTGTGCACGTAAAACGGGAAAACGCCCTTTCTCGGGTTTTCTTTACCCAAAAATCACGTCACACATTGAAATATATGACATGATCTTTTATATATTTTGGCACCTTATTGCAAGATGAGAGAGGGGATAGTCCTGCCGAGGTACTCTTCAAGAGAGTTATGATGAGCGTTCTAGGTGAGATTTCGAATTCACCTAGTGCTATTATCGTTAGTGCCATACATCGTTTAACTAACAAAAAATAACTTAAATTGATTATTACAACTTCAAGGATCTTACCTCGAGTCTGAAGTCTGCTAGACAGTTAAAATTGATTCCGTATGAACTAAATCAATTTTTTTCATCTTTCTTTACATACATCATTAAAATCGCAGTAGTAATTGAGGATTAGCGAATCCTTGATTCTGTTCCCATAATAGTAGGAATCATTTCTCTTTATTCAAACAAATTCTAAACATTTTTTTTCAATTTTAATTATAAAATATTATAATATTTTAATTATTGTTTACAGTGTCTAAGACAAGTAAGGCCTAGAAACATTTCACACTACTCATCCATGAAGTCAGTAAATGTAAAATTCGTTCAAAAGAAGTAAAAGCTTCTAGTAATACAACGAATTTATATTTACACCTGCTGCGATCACATAGCATAAGTACAAATAGGACACAAAAAGTAGGAAATAAAAAACTTCTGTAAGTATGATTCTTATTTTATTGGAAAAACTTTGCGTAAAATCATTTCAATATTATTAGTAGTATATGGGCCCGGATAGCGAGACGGGGCGTGGCCAAAGTGGGGGAGGTAGGCGCCACAGTAGCAGTATGTCAACAGTAGCATTTGTTTATGTAAACAGTAGTTAAATAGGTCAATTAACATGATTTATGACCCCTATAATGGGTAATTAGCTACTGTTTTTATAAATAAATAATGATAGATAACCTATATAATTATGTAAATAGCCTCTCAAAGGTATGTAGGTGACCAAGTTAGAAAAATATATGTCAACAATTTAATTATTTATTTATATAAACAAATAATAAAACTCAAGTGTAAACAAGTGTGTTAGTAGGTCGAGAAAAATTTATGAGATATTAAATTTTATGTATGTATAAATATTAAACTATATAGGTTTCGACAATGTGCGTCCCTCCCCCATTTTACGCCATACGGGCCCCTTGAGCTCTCCAAAAGTCTTTCCCCTCCCCCCTTTTACACCATAGTAGCCTCAGACACTTTTTCCGTTGCTTTACGCTATACCAGCCCCGAGTGCTGACGTCAGAGAGCCAGACTTCCCCCTCTCCTTTTACTCCATAGCTGTTCCGGGGCTCTCTGTCACTGCTGTGACTCTTCTTCGGCCGCTGTACGGTATACCAGCCCCGAGTACTGACGTCAGAGAGCCAGACTTCCCCCTCTCCTTTTACTCCATAGCTGTTCCGGGGCTCTCTGTCACTGCTGTGACTCTTCTTCGGCCGCTGTACGGTATACCAGCCCCGAGTACTGACGTCAGAGAGCCAGACTTCCCCCTCTCCTTTTACTCCATAGCTGTCCCGGGCTCTCTCTCAGTGCTGTGACTCTTCTTCGGCCGCTGTACGGTATACCAGCCCCGAGTGCTGACGTCAGAGCCCCAGACATCCCCTCTCCTTTTACTCCATAGCAGTCCCGGGCTCTCTCTCGCTGCTATGGCTCTTCTCCCGCCGCTGTACGCTATATCAGCCTCGAGTATTAGAGGCGCGAGCCGTTTCTCCCCACCACTTCAGACCCTCTCGAAGCTCCACTACAGCGATTCGACAAGCAGCCACCTGTCGCTCGTATACCTGTCCCGTTTATTGCCCTAAAGTCGGCTCTGCTCCCTTCTCGCAGTGTAAAGAGGTGATTGTTACGTTTAAAATGTATGTGGTGGCTCTGAAAAGGGCCGATTGTTCTTTTTTGATGATAAAATTATCTTTTTTATTTATTATATCCCTCTTTTTGAGGATATGAAAAAGTATTTGTGGAAAAGGATTAATGTGACGAGGATTTTTTTTTCGACAGTCTGTTGTAGCCATCTTTCTCCGGATATAAGAAAGTGTTGGTAGAGAACGACGACTGTTTGTTCTGCGTCTTTGGCTGCGAAGACTTTATGAGAGCTTGTCTTTCCTCCCATGTAGAACCGCTGCTTTGTGACTTGCTCTGTTCCTGACCCATTTTTTTGATTTTGTCTCGTTGGCGGTTGTTCGTAGACTGACTCATATTTGAGGTGTTGCGTACTTTTATACACTATCCTTACTACACGGTGCCGCAAAGACTACTCTAAATTTCAGCTTTGGGGTTTTGAAGGAATGGGATTATTTACACAGAAATAAAAAAGAGTTATTATTTTATGTACACACAATGAATAATATATTTTAAAACTTTAAAAATTATTACAAACATATTTACAACTTAAAACTAATACAATGAAAAAACTTATAGTGGAAACATTACGTCGTACAAATTTGTAGCAATTTGGGTTAGTCCGAAAGAATAAATTTCTATTAAAATTACATCTAATACATCGACACTTACCGTAGCAAAATTTAAACTCTTCTTAACTAAGTCGTTTATTGTATGTTTATGAAGCGCGTAATACTGTTTAAAAGAATTTACATTTTTCAATATATCTTTACATTTTTCCGAGTCTTCTCTCTTTATTTCATCTTTCATATAGTCCAAGATGCGATCTATAGCACGATTAACAAAACCCGAAAGCTCCTCGAGCTGTTTTAATCTTAAATCTATACACTCGCTCACCTGTTTTATGCCTTTAAACGTTTGTTGATGCATTACAATGCTCGATGGATTCTCGTATTTTTTTGTTTTTTGCACGTTGGTTCCGTTGCTTGCTGCTATGTTTCCTCGTCGCCATGGGCATTTTGCATCGTCGTCGATTCGGGTGGTGATGGAGGTGGCTGTGGTCTCTCGTCGATGCCAATCGCCCTTGCTCCAAAGCAGTTGGTAAATGTGACATTGTGGTTAGGCAGTAGGATCTTGGTAGGGTGTCCAAAATCTTGGTAGAATGTGAAACAGTTGTTGAGATACGCATCCATTGCTTCCATCTGGTCCTTGAGCACTTCCCAGCTGTGTTTGTCGAGTGTCACATACTTTGCTGGTGATCCGTTGGCACAAAGCTTGAGAACTACCCTGTAGTAGCCTCCGTAATACTATAGACCGACCATTGCACGCTTGCAGTTTGATCTGTTGAGCGCGTACGTTGTCGAATAAAGTAGATTGCAGGTGATCGACTTGATTTTTGAAGTATCAGCGGTGGAGGACTCCATTGTGACACTTTCTGCCAAGTCTGGCACGACGTCTTAACGAGAAGTGGTGAGTTGCCACTGATGCTGGGAGACTCTGTTCCAAACGTTTTATAGTTCACTCAACAAAGAGCGTCAATTGATCTGGTAATATTTACGCCTCATAGAGAAAGGAGGGATCAAGTGTTGTTTATAGTTTGATAAATTAAAAAAAGGCACGTTTCATTCTTTATCGATGAGAATTCAATAGAGTTTTTGTTTTGTTTACATAGAATTAAATTCTCCCGGTCACGTCCGAGTTTAACGGCCACTTGTTTGTATAAACTTCTTGACTAACTTAAATATCCGCTCCTAGATGTACATATCTGATTATAAAAGCCTCGGCCTGTTGAGCTCGCACGTGGGAATGCGTTGATTCGACGTTGCCGATGACGCAATGTTTTATTTCTCATTCTTTTCACGAGACTTTGATAAAATTTAACGACTAACGCGTCATTTTTGTTATAATCTGATGTAAAAAGATGTAAATATTTTCGAAGAGATAGGCCACGGCACATGCGATGAAGAAACATAATGCAATGTTCGCCACATACTTTAGAGTCGATGTTCTGTACTTGCTTTTTGGTGCTGTGATATGGGTGCAAGTCCATAGCTGTCAAAGTAAATTCCGTGTCCATTTTTGTCTATGTAGATGGCAACCCAGTGTGAACCTGGTTTATCGGCTGTATCGAGATTCGTTACAATGGCTGCAGGTATGGATAATAATTTTGGTATGTGGTTGGCTGCGTACACGCCAATTGAATCAGCCTTCAATCCTTCGATGGCACGAATTATTTCACGCGTATTCATTTTGTTGGTTTATCTACGTATTGTTCATCGTCCGATTCATCGTTTTTTTCCTTCTCCGCTTCCGTTTTAACGCCGTCGACCTCGTGTCTTCCGCGAGCTGATAGCTTTGACTGCGCTGACGATCGTAATCTAATAAACCTTGATACAAAACTTGGCTATTTATATTGTACGTGTCGCGTCGAAATTCAGCATTAACGAGTGAGTGAATCCATCTTCTTATCTGATACGCTCGACGCATCGCACAAAAATCTTTTTTACCTTCGAATTTCTTGAGGCCGTGCGTGGCACATACCGATACGTTCGGGAATTTCTTTCCGAGTTCGTCAAACGACGGTGCGCTTAAATCTTCTAAATTTATAACTCTGCGGGCGACCACTTTTTCCAGATACCGGGCTTTGTTCTCTCCGCGCACGTACAGTAATCGAGCGTTCTTTACCAAGTTACACAATTTGCGATGTAGATGTTTGAGTGAAATATCTCCGAAGCCTTGAATATCGATCACGTAGTCCATCATAATGATGCTGATGAGATTTCACGTATGTGCGTTAGCAAGCTGTGTACCGCGAGTGACTGCACACTATTTGTGCGTGTCTTATTAAGCTAATCGAGGCGCTATGATCGAACGTGTGCGCGCGCATCAAGCGCTAAAATCCGTTACGATTTGTCTGCTAGAGTCAATTTCCAGAACGTTGTCGTACTCGGCGTAAACTATGCAACGCGATGGGGTCGACGGTGAAATCAGGTGCTGCTACTGATAGCTTAGGTCGCGAAAAACGCATTTTCGGTGCAGACAAAGCAAATAAGAGTCATATTAATAATAACAATAATAATAATAGTAATAGTAGTAACAACGGCGATAACAATAACATTAATAATGAAAAGGTTAGCAATGGCAGTATTAGTATAAATAATAATATTAATAAAATAAATAAAACAGGAAGTAAGGGCTTGGCGTTGAAAAAGACTGTTAATTTTAAAATTAATAATAACAATACTAACAATAACACAAATCGTAGCAGTAATAAAATACCACCGACTGCTAATGGGAGTAAAACAAAAAATACTCCTATTGGTTGCAACAGTGGTAGTAATAATAATAGTAATAACAGTTGTAATAGTAATAATAATGAAGTTGATAATAACGCTGTTATCAATTGCAACTCCAGCAGTATAAACATTAACAGCACTATTAACAACGTCGATAATATGAACAATGATGTTACAAGTGCTGAGGTATCCCTTAAGGACAACCTTAAGCCTCAACGCCAGCTGTTGCCTCCAAGAAACCTAACTGCGATAGGAAACAGATAGCCGGAGATTCGTTGATAGAATTAAGCGCGCTACGTTTTTGCAATTTGCCACCGACCATGCTGGATCTGTTTACATCACAATTTGGTCTACTTGAGACGGCAATGTGTGATCTTAGATCTCTTGTGGAGAGAAAACTTAGTACTGCTAATCAGGGCCAGGCCTCAGCGGTTGAGAAATCGTGTATTATTGACACTCTAGTAGATAAAGTGTCTTCACTTGAAAAAATAATAATCGAGCAAAATACTAAGGTTGATGGTTTGCATAATGATCGCCTGCTCTTGCTTCAGGAAAATAGAGTGCTCAAGGAACAATTAAATAACTTAATGCAAAAAATTGAAAAGATTGTTGATATCACAGCATCAAAGTGCAGTGATGACAGATCCAGCTCGGATCATGGTGGCACTACAGAGGACATAGGTGTTCGTTGTACTGATGTCTCCCACGTATTCGTATCACTCAGGAGCTTGGATACCTCTGCTTATAGTGCGGGCGCTGCCGTCGGAGATACTATTTCAAAAAATTCTAGTAATGTCGCAGGTGCCTCTGCGGATAATGACGTTTCTCTAGGCTCTAAATTTGTAAAACTCGCCGTCGATCGTGAGGTAGAAACCGAAAAAAGGAGGGTCGCAATCCTTCAAGCGGTCCTTTGATTCGGCTGGATGGTGATGAGAACTCTGCTGAAATTATAGTTTCTAGCATATTCGATGGTACGGAGGATAAGCGTGGTGATGTGGCCCATGCCGTTCTCAGCACCATCTTGCCATCGGTCGCGAGGGCCGATATCGTCTCCACGCATCTGCTCCGGTCGGAAAGTGTGTGCACAGCAGAGAAGGCTGAACGATTGTCGCCGTGGATAGTTCGCTTATCGAATCGGTTGTTGATCGGAGACATCATGCGTGCGAAGCATCGTTTCACCGGCCTAAATACTAGACATAATAACGTCTCGTCTTTGGACCAGGAAACTAGTAATGGCCTAATTCATAGAAAAAATTTTATAAATGAATTATTACAGAAGGAACTTTTTCTTCAATTTAGAAGCTTCAAAAGCTTGGCTCGTGGACTAGGCTTTAAATATGTTTGGCACAGAGGCGGTCGTTTTATGGTAAAAAGACGAGACGGGGATATTGCTCACGCGTTTGAGACAGCTGCTGACTTGCACGCAATTGCTGCGTCTTATGACAGCGCAACTCGCGCCATTAACCCTGTAAATATAGTGATAGCGGTACAAAACTGTATTTCTGCGAACGATGCAGCATCTTCGTTTGACAAAGCGCGGGATACGGCTAATAATGTTTGACTAGACGGAGAAAAGGCTGAGGGGACAGAGCTCTATTGAGGGCTGGTTTTTTAAATGCAACGTCCTTGAATAAACATATGGAAATGTTTCGCCAATTCATTGTAGTTGCTCGTCCCTGCTATCACTTGTTTGGTGTGGCTGAATCGCGTTTCAGGCTAAATGTTGATGATGTGTTTGCGCAGGTTGATGGATACTCGGTTCTTTGACAGGATAGGAATACCCAGGGAGGTAGAGTGGCTCTTTATATCCATAATAGTTACAAGGCTACTCTGTTGTGTTCATCCTCAACAATGACAGATGTTGGTAAACCGGGAATTCCTGAATATCTCATGTGTACAGTACAGAGGGGCCAATTACTCCCTGTTTTTGTTGCTGTAATTTACAGACCACCGGGTATCTCTTTCACTGAAAATTCAGACCTTCTCGATAACTTAAGACTACATGCGGTTGACTTTGATCATCGCATAATAATAGGAGATCTGAACGCAAATATGTTGTCGGCGTCCCAGGATGCAAATTTCATCAGAGAGCTATCTTGTGAGCTGAATCTTCAGCTTGTTGATCATGGCCCGACTCACCATGTTGCGGATTCTCACACCTGGATAGATGTGATGTTTGTTGATGAGGATGAGACAGTTCTGGATAGGAATAACTTGATGGCGACCTTTCCGAGCAGGCACAACATCATTGACCTAACCATCCCTGCTCCTAGATCGTCACCTCCTACTTTGAGCTCCTTTTATTTCAGAGATTTTAAATTTGTTAGGCAGGGTGAGCTTCTTTCTCTCCTTGAGACACTTGACTGGTCAACTGTCCTCTGTCCTGCTGAGACATTAGACAAGAAGCTTGAATCTCTCAGCCGAAATGTCGCAGCTGCTATTGATGAACTTGCGCCCTTAAAGCAGTTTAAACCAAAGAGGAAGGGTCTCTCGCCGTGGATCAACGTCGAGCTTCAAGAACTGTATAATCGACGTGATGCTGTTAGACGTCGGTTTCGTCGTACGCGTGACAATCACCTGTGGACTGAGTTTCAGTCGCTCGCTGTGGAGGCTGAGCTACGCACGCAGAGGCGCGGGATGTCTTCATTCAGAATAAAATCTCGGAGGCCTTGTCAAAAAGTTCCCCTTGTAATAGTTGTAGCGATTGATGCCGATACCATCGTTGAGAAAATCTATGCCTATACCGGTGTAAAGTGTTTAAAAAGTATCTATGTAGAGTTTGTCGTTGCCCGTAAAACGCGGTTTCAAAGGTTTGCTTGGAATTCGTATGCCGTCAACGTAAAGAGAGATATAATTTATCGAGAAATGTTGAAAATTAAACGGATTTAACGAGCGATATCCATTAAATGCTTTATTTTTCACAAAGCCGAGGATTATTCTTTTCGGTAATTGACCGAGTATAATGTTATCGATCGAATCGCCCAATATTCCCGAGTGAAGAGTAAACGACTTTACTTCGACTCTGGTAATGGGATATTTAGCCGTGGTTTTCGATAACGCTTGCGCATGTGCTAGTAAAACTCCAGGACTGATTTTCACTCTGCGAACTATGAGCGTGGCTTCTGTGATGCTGACTTTAAATGTTCCATCGGTGGTCGCGTCCATTAGACAAAATGCGTCCTTGCTTCTGACCAGTCTAACGCGCATTCCTACTTCGTTTAGCAGCATCTTTTCCTGATTAATGAGATCATGATGAATGTGACCTATCATGTCAAAGTATCGTCGACTTTGCGTAAAGTATCTACGATTTTCCAGGCCTTTGTTTACGGGAATCGGTAACTGAGCGGAGCTCATCGCGTTTGCCGCTGCATCGAAAGCACCCTATGTATCGTCGTACCATAAACTCGCCGTAAGATGAGATTCTTTAGCAGCCGGTGAATAGTTGAGAAGCGTCTCGATATACACTCTGTAAGAATATGCGTTATTAGGCGGTGAAACAATTTTCTGATTGAAAAAAACGTCGATCTGATTGAACATGGAATGCAGAAAATTCTTGATCGGTCCGACTTTAATGTCTTCGCTCTCCTCGGCAGACTCATCCACGGGTACGATTTTTGCTTGAATATGGAGCATTGTATGAGCCAGATCCAAATAATGTTCGCTCCCGCTCGGCACGACAAACTCCAAGGGTGCGTCGACGTCATCGCTGCGAGACGAGACGGGTTTATAATGTAGAAAGCTACTGCTCTCGATAGACATTTGGGTGGCTGGTAAAGTGAAAAAATCCAGTTCACTGGACATGCACTCGGATGAGTGAGAGTGTAAAAAAGCCATTTTACGCGTACACAACTATGTGCGTGGTCAAAAATATCCGTAACGCTTCTCAAAGTTTGAGCAATCCTCTTTTTAGGTCTCTTCTTCTTTCTTGCTGCTGCGCCAGTGCTGACTCTCTTCTTTCTTCATGATTGTTTACATTTTTTGCTAGCGATATTACTCGATCCGCGTGTCTTTCTCGACTGACGCTTTCGTCGTATTACGCGTGATTTATAACCCGAGCCTTTTATCATGTCGGCTATTTTTTCACCGGCTTTTCTTTTCAAATGTTTTCCAGATTCTTTTACGCGATATTTGAACGTCTCTTTAAAATTCTAGCCGTTGTTCACAACGTCGTCCAAAACGTTGATTCCTGCGCGCACAGCCTCCTTGTCCACAGCTTTGGCTCCGAACGCAATGTACGGAAGGATTTTGCGAAATAAGCCTCCGAGCCAAGCACCTACACCTCGACCTCGTAGATACGTTGAACCGGAGAATACGTGTCTCACCTTGCCACCGCCTATTTGTTCTTCGTAGTAGCGTACGTAGTGACTTCGTATGTCATTTTGTTTCTCTAACGATTACGTTTAAAGTGAAGCGTAATTCTCGACGTTCCGTATTCGAATGGTATTCGCACTTCGTGTTGATCCTTTATATCTATGACGATCGAGCGAAAATACCGTATCTTGTCGCGTTTCGAAGTCATAAAAAATAAAAAGATATTTTTTAGCCACTTCTTTGACCACAATAGGTTTAATATAACAATACTCGTTGTAACCGTATTGTTATGGTTCTAGCATAAAATCATAATAATTTGTTCGGTGCGAGAGCTGCCGACTTTATAGTCAAACTTGGCTGCGTACACGGCGATCATAGAAAAGATCGTTCGAGGTCGCTATTCCTTGTCTCGATTGTAAGTGACAATTGAGGGGGACACGAGGCGAGAAAACAAAGAGGTTTTCTCGCGGACGGAAAGCCATGGTGTAAATTTGGGAGCACCACATTTCGATCGAACAAACGCGAAGCGAAAACAAAATCGAAAGAGATGAAGATCGCGGGTGGACAAGATGCGATGATCCGATTAAAAAGGTCACTTTTCCATTGACTTCTGTAAAAGCAAGAGCTAATATTATTGAATAAAGTCCGTTGAATTATTTATTGGTGTTGCCTGTGCGCATAATCTGTGAAATAACATTTTGGTGCCGAAACCCGGGATTCTTTGACCTTTTTGCGCCAGGATATAATATTGAACAACATCAATAAATTTGGTGCAAGCGAAATAAACTTTACACAGCTGCAAAACACTGAGACTAATGGCCACCCAACGAGGACGACAAAGACTGCTGGATGGCGATACACCAGCTATTCAAGCGGTGGAAGCAGCGATCGCACCAGGAGGAGTGCAACCTATCGGCCGTCGTCCCGCAGCGGATGTACGAGGTGACGCACAACCCGCTCCTCGTCGAGCAGCAGCAGCTGGAACAGCACAGCCGGTCAGCCGTCGTCTAGCAGCGGGTACGCGAGGTAACGCGCGACCTGCACCTCCTCGTGCAATAGCAGCCAGATTTACCGATACACCAGCAGAGGGTGAGCAAGGTAACGTACATACTGCCCCTCGCCGAGCAGTAGCTGTCCGAGCTGCTCTGCCTGTCGGTCGTCGTCCAGCAGCAGGCGCGCAAGTCGCCAAGCAGCAGGCGCACCGTCCAGCAGCAGGTACACGAGGTGGCGCGCAACGTGCCTCACGCCGAGCAGCAGCAGCCAAAGCTGCCATTGCATCAGCTGCAACTCAGCCTGACGAACGTCGTCCAGCAGCGAGTGCGCGAGAAAACGCGTTATCTTTTCTAGATCGATTGGCAGCAACCCGAGCGCTGCTTGGAGGTCGTCACTCAGCGATGGACGTTCGTGGAAACGAACGACCTGCCCCTCGCCGTGCACCAGCAACCGGAGAAGTCATCGGGAGCAACACAACTTGAGGACCAGCGTCTAGCAGTGAAACCACAACCTCAAAATGAGCATCAAAGTCTGCGTTATCAACTTCAACGATCTGCAGCAGCTATAAGGGAACGATACCGTATTTTGCGTCGACAAAGAGAGACATCGAAAGAGTTTGTAAATCCATCCACGAAACTCGCGCGATTTAATTTTAATCAATCATCCGTAAATGATGGTTCAAGCGTTGAAAATGACAACGCATGTAGTGAATATTGTAGTTTTAGAATAGGGGTGAGCCACTGCATAGTACTGCTCTTATTAATAGTAATGCTAATCAGATATCGACAAATAAAAACCGTGACTACTCGAGCGGAGATCCGATAGAGCGGATTGCTATCGCCTTTGAGAAGTCGTTAAAAAGCGTTAATCAAAGTAATGATAATTCACGTCTATTACATAGAGTGTCTACGGGCAAGATTTTACCTATTTTACGGGTGATCCGCTTAAGTGGACGCGTTTTAAACGGGCTTTCGAAACGTCAACCGCATTAGGAGAATATTTAGACAACGAGAATCTTATGCGTTTGGGCGATGCTTTAGTGGGCAAGGCTCGAGACGCGACTAAATCATTGTTTGTAGCAGGTAATAATACGGACGATATCATGACAACATTGGAGATGCGATTTGGAAATCCAAAGTGGATAATGGACAACATTATCCATGAAATAACAGGTTTACCGAGTTTAGATTCAAAGAAAATGAGTTTAATCGAATTCGCTACATGATTAAAGAACGTTGTAAGTGCTATTAAGTCTTTCGACGATCATGAAGGGTATTTAATTTGTCCCGAATTAGCGAGCAGCTTGAGAAACAAATTACCTGGCTCGATGATGTCTAATTATTAGATTTGCAAAAACGTGCAATATGCCCGACTTAGAAAAGATTTCTGAATTCGTTTTTCAAGAAGCGGAATTAAGTATAGCCGCTGGCATTTTTCTTGACACGTCGAGCGAGGCATTAATTCGTGAAGTGTCGAAATCAACTACCAAGAATTCTTGTATTCAACAACAAAATCTTGTATATGCGATAAATGTAAACGAGGATTCGGAAGTTGTGACACAACCACCGTCTAATACTCGAAGTAACTGCGCCCACTGTGGTAAGAAAAATCACAAAACACATACCTATCATGACTTTAAGAAAACTCCAGTATCGCAACGCTGGAAAGATGTAAAATCCTCTCGTTTATGCTATAACTGTCTCGAGGAGGGCCATCAGCGGATTGATTGTGTTAAAGAGCCGTGTATACATTGCCAACGCAAGCATCATAGCTTGTTGTGCTTTCCCAAAGTTAAAACCGAAGTAAAAACAAACGTTAAAGAAAATGATATGCGGGAAATCGTTCATTTGAACACATCCTGCTCAAAAGAAAATGAAGCGATAAATGATTCTCGAAAGACATCATGACTAGAGACAAGCGTATATTTGAAAATTCTTGCGGTCACAGTGATAGGTACAATTTCTGAAAAAGTAATTTTCGCGTTATTAGACGAGGGATCAGCAGCTACACTAATCAATTCAAAAATTGTAGAGGAAATCGGTGCAGAAAGAATGCGGTACAATACTGGCTTGAGAGGAGTAGGCAGTAGCGATCCAGTATTCGTAACAACGGAAAAAATTTCAATTATAGGCGAAGTTGAAACTTTCACAATGTCGGGTGTTTTAGTAGTCGATGATCTTGCACTTCCCGAACAACACGTGTTGGAAAATATCGCAGAATTTTGCTATCAAAAGACGGGAATAAAATCAAAGGTTATAGTGCAATACCGGACCTTCTAATTGGTCAAGATACTATTAATTTAATTCTTACTCGTGAATCTCACAATATTTTTGAAGGAATATTTAATTCTCGGTGTGCTTTAGGTTGGACAATACACGGTTACGGCGTGATTAGTTACAACAGAGCTTATATTAATACACTGAATAAATCATTGGATAATAAAGTTAAAAGTAAAATCTCGCGGGATGACGAATTAGATAAAGTTCTTAGAACATATTTTGATATTGAATCGATAGGCGTAGTTAACGGACATAAATATTCGACCGCAGATGAGCGTGCTTTATGAATTCTGGAAGAAAGTAGTCGTTTCATTGGAAACGCGTGGGAAATAGGACTTTTGTGGAAAGATGATAATAAGAATTTGCCGAATAGTCGATCAACCGCGTACCGACGATTACTATTGCTTGAGAAAAGACTCGACAGAGACAAGCATTATGCAGAAAAATACTATCAGAAAATGAATCGGTTGATAGAAAAGGGTTTTGCAAAGAGGGATTCTGATAATTCAGAGAACGCTAAAATATGGTTCCTTCCACATTTTGATGTCCAAAATATAAATAAACCCGGCAAAGTGAGACTAGCTTTTGACGCGGCGGTAAAAAGTGCCGGCACAAGTCTTAACGACATGTTGTTAGCAGGGCCGAACTTTCTCAATTCTCTACCGGGCGTGATTATGCGTTTTCGTCAACACGTTTTCGCGTTTAAAGGAGACATGAAAGACATGTTTTTGAAAATAAGATTAAATGAAAGCGACTGCAATGCTCAACGATTCCTTTGGCGTGGAAAAGAGAGAATCGGTGAACCATCAGAGTATGCGATGACCACGGTGTTGTTCGAGGCGAAATCATCACCGTGTACTACTCTATACATAAAAGACAAAAACGCTGCACAATTCAAATTGAAATCTCCTGCTACAGTCGAAAGTCTGATCTATAATTGCTACATGGACGACTACTTAGACAGTTGCGAATCTGAGGAAGAAGCCGAAGCACGCGTTGCACAAGCGACAATCATAAACGCGAATGCGGGATGGTAGATGTATAGTTGGGCCAGTAATTCACCGTCAATATTAAAGGGTTAATATAAGTAACGATTCAACTCAACTAGTAAAAGCAGACGCTAACGTTAATAATGCAGAGAAGATATTAGGACTGAAATGGTTTAATTTAACAGATGAATTATCCTTCAACGTAAATACCGAAAGACTATCAAGCGATTTATGTTGCAGTTTAAAACGTCCTACTAAACGTGAATTTCTTTCAGTCATAATGTCTATTTTTGACCCACTCGGTTTCCTTACACCCTTCACGATCAAATCGCGAATACTTATGCAAAAGATTTGTCGCAGTGGTATTCAATGGGATCCCTTCACGATCAAATCGCAAATACTTTTGCAAAAGATTTGTCGCAGTGGTATTCAATGGGATGAAGAGATACGTGATACTGAATTAGTACTTTGGAAACAATGGTTAATTGAGTTGAAAATCGTGATCGAATGTCGTGTAGAGCGGTGTTACCAATTAAAAACTACCACAATTAAATCTATTGAATTACATATTTTTGGAGATGCAAGTACTCAGGCATATGCAGCCGTTGTAAATTGGCGATTTTCGTTGAGCAAAGGACAGTATCACGTATCTATGATTATGGGAAAAGGTCGTGTAACGCCATTAACAGTACAAACAATTCCACGTCTAGAATTACAAGCGGCCGTGATTGTAGTTAGGTTAAGTAAGTTAATAGAGAAAGAACATACTTTTGTCGTATCAAAAAAGGTATTTTGGAACGACTCAAAATCAATATTATATTGGATCAAACGTGATCCTCATGAATATAAGATTTTTGTCGCTAATCGGCAAATACGCGAGAATTCTAGCGATTGCGAATGGCGATGGATATCCACTCGGGAAAACCCCGCGGATGATGCTGCGCGAGATTCGGTTGATCCATTAAACAGCGACAGTAGGTGGTTTCGCGGACCATCGTTCTTACGTAAAGACGAGTCTTTTTGGCCAAAAAACGATTTGAGCTTTGAACACAATTCAAAAGAATTAAAATCTGAACTTAAAGAAAGCGACCAAATATTCCACGTCGTAAACGTACCGCCGGAAATCGATTTTTCGCGATTCTCATCGTGGACGCGTTTGATATCTACGATTGCGCGTGTTTTAAAAGTAATCGATAATTGGAAAAAACGATTACGCAGACGAGAAGAACGTTTTACTCAAGCAGAAGAAACGTGTCTGAAATTAAACCAATTAAATTCATTCGCGAAAGAGATAAGCGCTTTAAAACGAGGCATTTCGATTTCGAGAGATAGTCGTATCCTAGACTTAAACACGTTTCTTGATGAACACGGAATGTTACGTTCAAATAGTAGAATCTGCAATTTCCGTAGTAAAAAAATAAGTTCTAAACACCTTATCTTAGACGCGAAAGAAACGGCCGTTCAACTTTTAATTAATCACTTTCATAACAAATATTTTCATGCAAGTCATGAAACAGTTGTGAATGAATTACGTCAGATTTATTGGACCGTAGGTTTACGAAGAGGGTTGAGGAACTTAGTAGCAAGATGCATCGTTTGCAAAATACAATGAGGTCGTCCTAGCAATCCAAAAATGTCTGCTCTTCCCGAAGCAAGGCTAGCTTATTATGAACGTCCATTCAACCATTGCGGAATAGACTACTTCGGCCCAATCACAGTATCAATCGGGAGGAGACGAGAGAAACGTTGGGGTGCATTATTCACTTGTATGACTACTCGCGCTATACACATCGAACTTTCACATACATTAAGTACCGACTCTGCCATTGTAGCTCGCGAATCGAGCGATGCGGACGAGAATAAATTAGTAAACAATCTTGTGTTGAAGAATATTTTTTATTATCTTAAATAACTTTTAAGTGACAGAAAGGTATACTCGGATCAAGGTTTTACACCCGACTGAACAAGCGGTCTCGCGACTCTCGACCCTATCCGCTCTCTTTTTCTTTGTTATAAACAAATTTTGTTTTCTAGCGCTTTTTCCCGGCAACCGTAGCTCGCTCCCAAAACATTTAAACATCAAACAACAGAAAATTGTGGCTTTTCCGTCCGCGGGAAATCTTTCGTCTCCTGACGTGTAACACAGCCTGCTCGCATTCCAAAACCAAGTGGATGCTACACTCCAATTCAAAATGAGTGCGTTCGATTTTCCATGTTGGCGAAACCAAGTAGCCGAGCAAAATAGGTTTGGCAATGCAGGTAAAAATCGCGCCCCATCTTTTTTCTCTTCGTCTACCAATCTTTACAGTCATGGGTCCAAAATAATCCATACCGCAATGTGTAAAGGGGCGTTGGTTATAAGCTAGTCTACAATCCGGAACGCAGACATTTAATTGACTCATTTTAAAACACGTTTCCTCCGCTAATAAATTACGTTCTACCGATGTTCGAATTTGTTTTTTCATATAATCAATCGCTTTATGCATTCGCGTTGTCGTTGATATTAGACGCGTCCACGAAGAAAATTTTGTAAAATCAATAAATTGAGTTTTGTTTATTACAGTGCACACCTCAACTACGCTTTTTCTATGTTCTAAATTTACATTTTGATTTAGGTTGACAGAATAAAATTCATCTGCTGGCCAACATGTCTCTTTTTCGAGTAAAAATTTAGGTCCAAGAAACCATCTGCTCGTATTTTTTAACGCCTGAGGTGCGCTCTTAGTGCCATCGTCGGCTGGATTTTCCGCGGAAGGAATCCACCTTCATTCGGAAACGTTTGATTTCTCGTGAATTTCTGACAGTCGATTTGCTAAGTAGATTTTAAATTCTTTCGGTTTGCGTTTAATCCAGTATAATACTACTTTCGAGTCGCACCAAAATACTTTTCTAGTTATCACAAACTGATGCTCTTCCGCGATTAATTTTGCGAGTCGAACAGCTATGACCGTAGCTTGTAACTCTAATCGTGGAATCGTTTCACCTTTCAAGGGAGCGACGCGACTTTTTGCCATAATTATGGAAACGTGATACTGACCTTCGCCTAGTTCAAAACGCCAATACGCTACGGCGACACAAGCCTTAGAACTCGCGTCAAAAAATACGTGCAATTCAGCAGATTTAACTTGGTTTGTTTTTAATTGGTAACAGCGCTCGATTCTACAATTAACAACCTCCTCTAACTCACATAGCCACTGTTTCCATTGTGCAAATTCCGAGTCATATAATTTTACGTCCCAAGTTATTCCACTACTCCAAACTAGTTGCATAAGTATTCGTCATTTTATAGTAAAAGGCGTTATCAACCCCAAAAGATCAGACTGACATTATCACGGATAAAAACTCTCGTTTTGTAGGCTTTCTCACTCCGTTGTGTAGATCATTAGGTATTCTTGATACGTTTATGTTAAATGATAATTCGTCCGACATATTTAACCACTTTAACCCTAAATTTTTCTGCCCACTTTGAATTTCGGAATTCGTATTTATTAGTTGATCAGAGTCGCAGACGATATTATTATTCTGTAGTACGGTTGTATAATTACTCGACCAACTACGCATTATCCAACCCGCGTGTGCATTTATTTCTATCGCTTGTTTAACTCGCTCTCCTGCTTCATGAACAGTTTTGCAACTATCCAAATAATCGTCCACATAGCAATTTTCTGTTAAGCTTTTAACTGTGGACGGATTTTTAGAAGCAAACAACGCTGCGTTTTTATTTTTGATATGCATGACGGTGCAGGGTAAAGATTTAGCTCCGAATAGTAGAGTTGTCATTACATATTCTTGAGGTTTCTCGCTTCGATCTCTACCTCGCCAAATAAATCGTTGCGCATTTTGGTCTTTTTTATTGATTTTAATTTTTAGAAACATGTCTCTAATATCTCCTTTGATGGCGACTGCAAATTGCCTAAAGCGCATTAAAACTCCCGGTAATATATTCAAAAAAATCGGCCCTGCGAGTAATGGTCCGTTTAAACTTATGCCAGCCGTTTTGGCTGCTGCGTCGAAAACGAGACGTACTTTGCCTGGTTTATTAATATTTAACACTCCAAAGTGCGGTAAATACCAAACTTTAAAATACTCCGACGCGTCTGATAATTTTTTGGCAAAACCGTTTTCTATTAATCTGTCCATTTCTCGATAATATTTTTCTCCGTAATTTCTATCTTTATCTAATTTTTGCTTTAACAATTTTAAACGACGTAACGCTTCAACTTTACTATAAGGGAGAATAACATTTTCTTTTTTCCATAAAAGACTGACGTTCCACGGGTTTCTGATATAACGTCTCGTTTCTTTTAATATTCTCAAAGCCTGTTCGTTTGTTGTTGATTGTGGGATATCGTTTGTTAGGCCGATCGAATCGATTTCGAAGTATGTCTTTACTAGTTGATCTAACGTGTCGTCACGCATAGTAGTTCCATCGCATAGATTTAACGTATTTATACTATTAACGCACATTCTCATTTCCGAAGTTTTATAATGACCGTGTAATACCCATCCCAATTCGCAACGTGATATGACGAGATTTTTCCCAATTAGTCTTCGGAATTCTTTTGTAAATATCAAACCACAATTATCCTGCCCGATCAACAAATCTGGGATCGCATTATAATCGCTTATCACGATATTGGCGCGCCTATGACATAATTTTCCGATTTCTTTAGACACATTTTGCATGGGAAGCGCAAGGTCGTCAATCACTAATACACTTGCTACAGGATACGTCTTGCGATTATTTTGTAGTTTGGTATTAACTTTCTGGTTTACAGAGGCAACTGTTTTTTCCGTTCCTACTCTCGCTAGAGATACATTGCATCGCATTTTTTCTCCTCCTATGATTTCCATAATCTTTGAATTGATTAATGTTACTGTCGAGCCTTCGTCTATCAATGCATAAATTTCTTTGTTTGAATGCGTCCTTATTACTGTAACCGATATCATTTTTAACAACACGTGTGAGTCTAGTCATAATGTCTCATTCATAGTGGATAATACGGATTCTTTGGTTGTAGCAGTCGTGTTTGATTCAGTTTCGTGAATATTTTCTACTCTAGCATCAGATTTCTTTTTGCTATGAAAATGCAGCAATTCATGATGTTTACGCTCACAACTTTTGCATGACTCCTTATCACAATCATCTCGAGAATGTCCCTCCTCAAGACATTTAAAACATAATCGATTAGATTTTACCACTTTCCAGCACTGTGAAACGGTTATTTTCATAAAGTCGCGGCATGTATAAATCTTATGTTTTTTGCGCCCGCAATGCGCACATCCGATCGACGGTTTGTGAAACTGTTTTGTTACTTCTACAGAATCCTCATTTACATTATACGCACATACAAGTTTTTTTTTTGTTACAACGTTTCTTAGCCGATGGCCCTGATGCTTCGGCCGCTACCTCGCTCGATGAATTTGGGAAAATACCAGCAGCAATGTTTAATTCTGCCTCTTCGAAAATAAACTCGGAAATCTTCTCTAAATCGGCTCTGTTATCGTCTTGCTCTTGACAAATCTTACATAATTTGAAATCATCGAGTGAGGTAACTTCCCTGATAATTCGTTTGATAAATCTGGACTACTCAAATTTCCTGAATGATCGTCGAATGATTTGATCGCTAACACCGCATTTCTTAAACACATTAAATTTTCGCTATCCGAATACTCTCCGAAGGTCGTCGAAATCTCAAATGCTTTCTTAAATCTCGTCCACTCAAGCGGATCTCCTGAGAAAGTGGGCAAAACTTTGCTTGGGACATTCTGTGTAATAATTTGGAATTGAGGTTGCTTTGATTTAACTGTAAAAATGAGTTTTCCAATGCTTTGGCAAACCGCTCTATCACGTCCTCGCTCGAATGGTTACAATTCTCGTTTAACAAATATCCGTTACTCGTGTAGGGCCTACTATAAGCAGTTACTATGCGCGCGATTATTCAAACTATTGGAAACTCGAAAATAATTTACATTATTATCGTTTCTTGATAAATTGAGGTTACTAGCACGAGACTCGATTTGATTCCTTGAACCGTTAAACAAGGCCCTACGAAAATGATTATCATTATCAAGATTCAAAGAGCTGCTTTCAACAGCATCAAAATCGTAACGCCGTCGTTTTGACACGTGATTACCTACTGATTCGTTTCTTTGACGACGCTTAGCTCGATAACGCTCACTTATCGCTGCAGCTGACTGTTGCAGTTGACTACGCAAACTCGGACATTCATTTGACATGTTGAAACGCACTCCGGACAGTCGAGGTACGGATGGCTCGTGATTACGCGCATCCGCTGCAGCTTGTCGACGTGGAGGGGGCAAAACAGCATCATCTACTGCATCAGCTGGTAGAGGTGTGGACGACACGCGGTTACGCGCACCCACTGAAGCCTGTTGACGTAGAGGTGGTGCAACAGCATCGCCGACTGCCGCAGCTGGTGCAGCCGCGGATAGTGCTCGATTTCAGACACTCGCAGGAACCCGTCGCCGTGGAGGTGGAGCAGCAGCATCGTCTGCCGTAGCTGGTGGCGGTGCAGATGGCGCACGAATACGCGCGCCCGCTGAAACTCGACGACGTGGAGGTGGTGCAGCAACACCGCCGACTGCCGCAGCTGAAGCAGCCGCAGTTTCGCCCAAAACGGACGAAATTTTCACGCCATTTAGAGGGGTTCCAACTTCAAAATCTCCACCTAATAGTGAAAAAAAAAAATTTCGAATTTGAGGTTAGGATTCGATTTTTGCCTTAGTACATCTACAACTTGAGTTATACCCTCTCGGGCATTCCCCGATGTCATCAGCTGAGTCGGTAACCTGGGGCTCCGTCGGTAACCTGGGTTAGCTCGGGGATTCCCCGATGTCATCAGCTCGGTCGGTAACTTGGGTTTACCTACAGGGTCAGTCGAGACATGAACCACTTGGATTAGCGATCTACCTTACCGACTGTAGGTAAGTGAGCCAGAACCCGCCTAGCTTACCTACTATTATATTGCACGCAATTTTGAAATAGCATTATATTCAACGCAGATTTGTGATATAAGCTCATTGCACGCATTTTTCAAATACAATCATATAAAATTTACTTTGAGATAGCATTTTATGCATCAGATTTTTTGAAATAGCATCATATGAATAGCGGCCGTCGATATGAGGACGAGGATTAATATAGAAATGGTCAACATAGAGAACCTCACTACGTGGGTTACATGAAGGAACGGTATCAATATGAGGAACCCGAATACATAGCATACGTGCAAGATCGATCCCAAAATGGACCACGCGATGGATATTCTGGCAACCATCGCCAAACAAATGGTTACCAATAAAACCATTACTAGGAAAACAATTACAGAAATTAAAATTATGGAAGCATACAAATTGTGGAAATGGATTTCGTCAGAATGAAAACTGTAATGATAATTGACAGGAAGGTAACAGTTTGCGCGAGAGAAACAATCATGCCTTTCGAGGGTCACAGAATATTCAACCCTCAAACCAGAAGGTATGAAAATACTCAGAATCGACCTATCAGACGGAACAACAGTAGCTGGCGTAACGAAGATCCTAAATACGACAATCAAAATAATAGAGATAATTTAAACTACCAACAGGCTCGTCACGAACCGAAGATGACGAGCCCAAATCAGAATTATCCGAGGCAAAACGACCAGCAGACACCAAGGAATATGGACCAAACAAGTTATCAAAAACAAATGCAGGAGTTCAATCAGAACCGAACTTCGAATCAAAGGAGCCTGCACGAAAATCAAGCAAATGTGTCAGTGATGGCGATACTAATAAGGCCCGAGAGATCGCAAGGATGTGTTCCACGAACTGTAAGGAACTTGAAAATTATAATTGGGAAAACGGAGAGGCAACGGCTGTAAGAATAAAGATACCCGAAGGGACACAACGACTGTACTTGGATTTGATGATTGATAATGGTGAATCTGATGAAAATCGGAGCTTTGCATGATGACCTACCAATAAGCATCGAAGATGCCAGATAATTAGGAGACATCACGGACGAAACCGTGTTAATGGCAGGATCAGGGTACCTGGACATAAGAGGAACCCCCGTGAAATTTCAAATAATACAAGACGATTTTCCCATAAAACAAGATGGCATGCTGGGACGGAATTATCTAAAACAGGAAGAAGTCGACTTCTCGATTGGAGAAGTCCCAAGTCAAGAGAAGGATGAATTCGATCGTCCAGTGCAATACTTATCTAGAGCTTAAAATAAAGCTGAAAGGAATTACTCCACCACGGAAAAGGAGTGCTTGTCGGTACTATATGCTCTACATCAGTTTAGACCATATTTATTGTGCCGTAAGGTCTCACTAGTGTCTGACCATGAACCATCACATTGGATGCATAGCAGAAAGGATCATGGACAAAGACTAGTGAGATGAATGTTTAAATTCACAGCGTACGAATATACATTCATATACAAACCAGGAAAACTTAACAAAAACGCTGATGCTCTTTCAAGGAACCCTCCTGAAGAAACCGAAGAGGAGATAAATAAACCCTACCAAGAATCAAAGTAATAATAATTGAAGAACAGGCAAAACAAGAACAAGACTAAACTAAAACTAAAACACCATCGCCGAAGGCCAGTTTTCGCAACAGAGCACACTCAGCATCGGAGAAAACCACAGTACGCAGAGGCAGAGGTAGACCTATAGGAGCGAAAACAAACAAAGAGGCACCGAAAATGGAACATAGTATGATAGCGCAGAGACAATACATCAAGCAAGGAGGACCAAGCAAGGCGTCCAAACCCATTGGTACAAAGAAAACAGTACAAACCGAGACACCAGTCACAAAAGCAACTTCCATCAAACCAAGAGAAATGCTAAGTTCATCTGATATAGATTCGAACATTTCAATGACAGTCAATCCATCCAGAAGATCATGGCGTCGTCAACGGCTAATGAGGACAGCGACTTAGATACACTACCATTACCAGACCCCAGATACAGTGGATTGCGACAACCAGACTCAGAATACACAAAAGATGAAGCCTAAGAAAAACCAGAAGACGAAACATCTTCTTCAGAAGACAGTCAGAACAAAACCATAAACAATATCGCAATAGAAATGACTGCAGTAGAAGAGTCCCAAACTGAAGAAATTGCGGACGAAGAATCAATAGAAAATTTATCAGCCAAGACCACCCTAACAAAACAAGAAGTTGAAGACGCTAGTAGGAAATTCAAGGAAAGCACTAGAAAATATGAAATGGACAAACAAGTTGATAACAATGAATCCACAACTGTAATAGCTACACAACTAGATTTACTCTCAGACTTCTCTGACGACGACAATGTACCAGACGATGTGCGTGAAGCAATCTACACATCGGATCCACGGTTTGAAAAAGAAACTGACGTAGACAAAGTCTGGAGGAAAAGTGTTCAAACTTTCATAAAATGAGCACGACAGAAGTTACAAGAAGCATCTGGTCAAGAAGACACAGGAAATGAGTCAGACGTCGAAAGTGTAACTGACATCATATAGCCACCGGTGAGGAAAACATTATCGGTTACGCCCACAATAAAAAGTGACAGTTCTACGGCCAATAGTACGCAGAGAAACAAGTCAAAGAACCACAGAAAATTAGGAATATTGAGAGAGATAGAAGCCGAAGAAGGATCCATCGTAGATATAAGGTTTTCAAAACCACCAGAATCCACAATGCCTTTTTACACTAAATAAAGGTCATACAGCAAGATGAGCAAAAATCTGAAAGCGATTTGACTCGTATCATTGCAGATACCATGCGAGTTCCATGAAAGTTTGACAGGAGGGCACAAAGGAATCAATCAGAATATCAGAAACTAAGGGAATGATACCAATGGCCAGGAATGAGGAACGACGTTCAAAACTACGTCAGACGATGTGCAAACTGCCAAGAACAGAAAATAGAACGGTTAAAAACAAGATAACCAATGATCATCACGGACACACCGATAGAAGCCTTTGAGAAGGTGTCAATTGACACAGTGGGAAAATTGAGGGTGACACCAAGAGAAAAATGCCATCTTTTAACGATGCAGTGTAACTTAATTAAATATCTAATAGCAATACCCATAAAAAATCTCAACGCAACAACAATAGCTGACGCACTGGCAAAGTACCTTATCTGCCAAATAGAGTCATACTCTCAGACAGAGGGACCAGTTTCTTGTCAAGCATAGTTGAATCACTATTAGAACTATTCAAAATAAACCATTTGATAACCTCAGGCTATAGACCTCAAACAAGTGGATCATTGGAAAGAAGTCATGCTCCACTCATAGAGTTCATCCGAATATACTCTAGAGATATGACGAATGGGACCACCTAACTCCATTTGCAACCTTTACATATAATACCAGTGTACACGCGGCCACAAACTTTACACCCTTTGAATTGGTTTATGGGAAAATAGCGCGTTTCCCTTTGAGAATCCCATCCGATGAAAAATTAAAAACGTATAATGTCTACATGCGGGACCTAGTACTAAGACTAGAAGAAATGAAGCTTCTAGCAGGCAAAACCCAAATAGCCAACAAAATTAGAACCAAAGAAAGGTATGACAAGAAGGTCAGAACTTTCAAAGGGAAAGTCGGCGGATATGCCAGATTAATTAAGGAACCCCGCTTCCATAAATTCGACTCATATAGGAACAAACCATTATAAATCATAGAATTTGTCGGTCGGAAAAATGTAATTCTTGAATATCTCAACGGAAAGAGAGACAGAAAGCACGTTGAAGGATGTTGAGGTGGATTCTGACCCAAGTTCTGATTAAATCAGATAAATAAAAAAAATAATCAAAGATACAATATCATTTATGCATGTAAACTAATCACTATATTTTTACAGGATGAGATACCCGAACATAAACATTTTAATAATTTTAAGCATAAATATGATGACCCAAGGAGGACCCCAGTACCAATTGGACCCTCGAAACCCGAACCCTGGCATATATTTTGAGAAAATGGACCCCATAATAATTAAGAAAGCCGACTGGAAAATCAAAATCTACATTAATGTCGACGATTTCATGCAGATACACAATCCATTGGACTCCTATCAAGCCGTTTACAACAACTGCATAACAAGAATAGCAGAAAACAAATGTAAACTTGCTCTAGGATTAGACCTCATAGAGCTCAGACATCAGACCTTACGTGATATACAAAAAGAAATAAATGCAATAATCAAAACCACGCGACACTACAATCATCCAATCACAAAAAACCCCAGAAGTATTCGGACGAAAAGGCTAGCATCGCTAGGCATAGTAGACGCTCCAAGTAAGAGCTTATTTGGTTTAGTCACAACAGATGACGTAGATGACATCAACAAGAACATAGACAATCTATTTCAAGACCAATCCAAAATGGTACAGATTATAGACAAAATTGCGCACATAGTGTCAGCACAATTTGAAGAGTTGCACAACATTGCCCAATACCATAAGAAGGTACTCCAAAACTTTGAAGCAGTCCTAATCAAAACAGAAAACAATGTGGTCAAACAAGAGGAGGAGCTGAAACATCTAGTAGAAATTACAGTATACGCGCGACGACTAGAATCATCACTAAACCAATTAATAAGAAGTAATGAAAAGGTGCTAAAGGTACTGAGATGATTAAAAGAGGGAAAGCTACATCCTGAACATTTGACAACAAACATGATACACCAAATAATGACAGATGTGAACAGGACAAGCGGTAGTTTAGATTTCGCAATACCAACGTAACATCTAAGGATAGAAGAAATTACAAAAGTATCAGAATGGTACAGCATGCTGTAACAGTACCTTAACACAAAACCAACGGGACTACCGGACTAGCCTTGGTAGAACCCTCGCACAAATATATTGCGATAAGTTCAAATGAAGAAAAATATATAAAATTTGATGATAACCTTGCAACCAAATGCATTAGGACCTGCTATGCATCAATTTGCCCAGTTCTAGGACCTTTTCAGAGCACACGAAATACACAGGATTTTGAAGCAACCATGCTGTTAAACCCTAGTGCTCAAGTGTTAAGTAACTGTGGTATAAGATACAAGACCGGTACCAAAACGCAATGGAAATATTTAGAAAATTACTTAGCTTGATTATTCTCCACGATAGATCCTGACCAGTTGTTACTCTTATGTCCAAATCAAGAAGAAGGGAAAATAACCTTAAAACAAGCCGGCATGATACGCATCTCATCAGCGTGAGTAGGCAGAACAGCGGATACCTCAATAATCGGCCAAGAAACCAAATCAAGCCAAGTGACCTGTACAAACCCGAGATCGACATAAAAATACAAAATATGTACCCATTCCTAAGCCCTGAAAACTCGGACTTTGACAATGATCTACCACCAAGCATCGAAATACTCGGACCCAAACCGGGGTTAAACTAAGCAAAACCTCTGGGACAAATGATCAGTGAATTAAGCGAGATCAAACATCACAAAAGACGGGATTATCATACAAATAATTTGTTGTATGGTAGCGTGATTTTACAATTAGTAGTGATAGTAATAATAATAATAGTAATAATAGGGATGAAACGTGGAATAATGATACCAAAGTCAAAATCAAAGTCAAT
The DNA here is from genome assembly GCA_020010945.3 of Muscidifurax raptorellus. Lineage (NCBI taxonomy): Eukaryota > Metazoa > Arthropoda > Insecta > Hymenoptera > Pteromalidae > Muscidifurax > Muscidifurax raptorellus. The sequence goes on from JAHUUD020000064.1 coordinate 248,986, forward strand.
AAGCAACATTTATCTGGTAGAATCAGCTTGGAATAGCAATAAAGTCCCAACGGAAGCAGAAACCATCCTCATAGAAAATACTAAATCCTCGGCGCCGAAAATGCGCCGAAACAATTTTCAAAACCGCGCAGAAGGCGACTATTGAGCAAAATACTCCACAGATACGCGAACCCTTACACGCGATAGAACCTTTAGCTTAGCATCGTATAAGAATAACGTTTATTTACAGACCAGGACACCATGAACACTCGAACCAACACGTCAATGTTCTTTGACATCTATATACCTCTATGGACCACAGTCAAAGAATTTAAATACATAGGCACACCATACGCCGTGTATGTAGAGGACGGATCCGGAAAGGAGAAAGTTACGCTATGCTTCGGCACTAAAAAAACAAGCAACAAAAACCAACGAACTAAAAGTCACACTAATGAAGCAAAACAAGCACAAACGACGCACGAAGTTAATGGCTGGACCATCAAGAGAAAATATGGCAACTTTAACGAAAAGATAGGACTATTCTGTCCACAACTCTGGGAAGGCAAGGACAATGAAAAAGATGAAACCGTACGAGATAAGAAAGGGCGTCTATCCTACGGCTATGTACAATACTTCAAGGACCGAAATGCTGAAGAAGTAAGAAAAAAAGCAACCCTATCTACAAAGCGACCTTTGCAAAACCAAAAAAGCAAATGCGAAGCAAAACCGAGATGGAGACCAAATTCCATCCATTTTACAAAAAGGAGATAGACCTAAATCTCTATAGTTTGCATGTAATAACTTGTGAAAAACAAAACATGTGGACCATTTTCAGAGACTCAGAACAATCATTACAAAGCAGTCCAATACCAACTCTGGATGAACTAAAGAACACGCTGGCGTATTTAGAACGCCTAGAAGAAGAAAAGGTCAACAGACCAATGGACCCTCAGACACTATCTGCAACATCAATTGAGAAAAAGAGTGGAAATAATGCTGAGAGTGTATGTGAACAGATGAATCTGGACGAATGAAAATCTGAACCCTGGAATAAACCACAATCAAAATACACCCTACCTTGTCTTCAATAGCCTTACCGTATCCAGAACCAAAACACATACCCATCATATAAAACAAAATTTGTAACTCATTTACAGCAACACGCATGAAATACTTTCACAATTACAATATAACAAAAAGAAAGAAAGGGGGGGGGGGACTCGACACTTTCATATGCCATTAAAAAGCAACCCAAATTGCATGTACTATGGACCCGATACATGTTGCATGACCAAGCATGATATGAAATAAGGACTATAATAAGTACCCGTACCCGGACCCACATAATAAAGAATCTTTTCTATTTCTTATTTTTCCGACATGGAGATCCAACCAGCACAACTGCTGAAGGAGATAAGGACCCTACAAGTGGAATGGCGCGGACCAAAACAGGTCCTACTAGAATTCGTAGGAAATCCAAATAAGGTGATCGAGCTGCTGAAAGTTTTCGGAATGTGCGTGACGGACCTTAAGTCACATAAGTCCACAAACAACCACACCATAAAGGTCCTTTAAAATGAAGAAGAAGATGCAATAGCCGCTGCACTGATTTTCAGCACGGAGGAACGGCCAGCAAGCACTCGAGCCAATACAGAAACAAATGAACAGATACCACAACAAGAAAAGCGAGAGTCGAGTCTCAGACCCAGCCAAAGGCCGATACCAGAGCCAGCAATGATAACAGGACAACTGGATGACACCCAAGGTCTGCGCTTCTACGTGTTAGTTCCTTTGGGATATTCCACAAAGGAATTCCTGAGGAAATTTGTTAAATATGGTCCAATTGACCACATATATGAGGTCATAATGAAGGACCAAGAGACCAATCAGGGCATCACAAGAAAGATGGGCTTCGTTCAGTACTTCACACATAAAGACACAGTAAAAGCTATGGTCCAATGCAATCAGGCCTACACGCCTAGGTGGGCTAGCAGGGGCACCTCCTCAAAGGCGTGCAAGTTTTTAGAAGAAAACATAAAGTCTGTGGACAAATGGCGGACATCCGCAACAAAGGGGACCACGCCAGGATCTGCAGCCTACAGAACGCCGAGATTCCACAAAAGCACTCTGTATGTGTGGTAGACATACCCTATAAAAATTAGACCAGACACATACTGAAATTAAAGGCTCATGTAGCTGGAGGACCAACAGCAGGCACATCAACAGAGGAGGGTCAAGAAGATCAGCCGGACGTGATGTCCTTTGACCCATTAGACTAACTCCTAATAGAATTAGGAGAATTTACAACAGAAGCAGAACCGACCAAAACACTGCTTGAACAAAGTATAGGAGAGGTAGGTAATGGACCATCAACTTTGGTTCCAACAAAAAAATTAAAAAAAAGGTGGACAACAATTTCCTAAAGCAACGGACAAAGAACATTGCATTCCATATGTAATTTTTTTTTAATGTATAATAAATTATATTTTATATTTTCATAATATACCTGCACCATTTAACTCTAGACCCCACTAACTACATAAAAAAAAATTTATCCAATTTTAGGTTAAGATATAACATTCCTAGAAGTAAGTACTAATAAATGAAAGTACTTAAAAATTTCAATGTATATGCAATTCACGAAAAACAAAACAAGTAGTATATTAGGTAACGAGAACTAACAATACTAATAAAGTAGGAAATAAGATAGATTGTAAAGGACCCTGGATCACGGACCAAATAATTGGACAACAATTAAGTGGCGAACGCAAAATCGATTTCAATCATTTTCCTTTATTTTCTTTTTATTCGACACTAAAAGACAGCTCAAATTAAAAACATGAAAGAGATGTTCCACCCAATAAAAACTTCCCATCATGCAAACAAGAGAATGAAATTAACTCAAAAGGACACATGCCACGCACATGATAAATATCACATAGATCATGTGCGGGACACACCGTGCCAACTCGACCGAGAGACAAATTAACGTAACGCACATATATAAACATGAAAAAAAAGGATGGGAAAATGCATAAACTACCAAGATAAAAAACATACATATCTTTTATGGGGTATGATGGCATACCCCGCAAACAAAACGAAATAATGGGTGAAACATCACGCTTACGTGTCATAAAAACAAACTTGCTCCATGCTAGCAGAACTAAAATGCACTATAACAAATCATTCCTTTAACATACTCGCCCTTGTTATTGATTTGAGGCTTTAAATTTGTTCTTTTCATTATGTGATATATTGATATCATTAAACCTTACTCGTTATGGACCACCAACTGGACTGTACCACCCGTAGGACCCGCGAAGTTTGTCGAGGACGACAAACGTTTTCAAGGAGGGAAGGGTGTTTTGTGACAACTTTCCCGTAATTATATTCGAAGAATTATTTCGAATATAAAATCAAGAAAGTTCTACACATAAATGGTACAGCGAGACTCAAGGACACAAAAGTATCAGGTAGCCAAGAATCTCGCTGACCTAAACAATTTTCCCTCTGCTGCGTAAGACCGCACATGCAAAGCCACGCTGCAGCTTAGACACTTACACAGTTGCCAGGCCCCGTAAGGCCTAATGAGTGCAACAAATGTCGACGCAGTGACGTCAGCGTGGGGAAGTAGAGCTTGGAGAAGCGTGGGAGGTCCGGAAATACTTCCGAGCGTCCCCAAGCCACGCTACCTCACGGCACTCTGACTTGAGACAAGCTATCGAGTGGACGAACATTTTTGGTTCATTTTTCTGTTGATTCTCCGATAGTTGACTTAAATTTAACTAATTGAGTATTATTAAATTGTTCCACCATGGTGTAATAATTGTTACTGAAATTGGATTTCGCGAATAAAAACTACAAAGAAAGAGAGTCTAAGTGTTTGCTTCATTTAAAAGACAAATCCCATAGAGGAAAGCCAAGTCCAGTCATAAGGTCAAAGCGGGTCCTAAACATTGACCAAAGAACGAGAAAATTAGCTGTGAGAAGACGAGAAAGAAAGTCGCCTTTTTCGTTCGCCTACGACACCTACGACAAGGTAAACGAAACTTCATATTTTATGTGAGAGAAAGAGTGAGAGAGACAGAAAAAAAAACAATCGGTGTTGTCAGTCAAGAGAGACTAAGTGAGCCCAGTCTCTCCCACAGCTGTATAGCTATGTGCGTGTGTATAAACTCACAAATTAAGTTATTTAAGTGACAACCCGTCACTGCACAATGCTTGTATATGTTTGTCGGGTCGCTTAATCCGAATCCGAGGTCTATTCGTTGTCATCACATCAGGGTTAAGATCATTCGAAGGTCAAATTGATAAAAATTCGTTAAAAAATCTAAAAAAATGCATGTATATGTCTATTGGGTCGATAAATCCGAATCCGAGGTCTGTTTGTTGCCATTACGTCAGAGTTGAGGTTATTTGAAGGTCAAATTGATAAAAGTTCGTATATCTGAAAAAATGCATGTATATGTTTTTTTGGGCCGCTGAATCTGAATTTATTTGCATTACATCATCTTAAACATGATTTCAAGATCAAATAAAGAATAGGCCCAGAATACATTAAGCTAAAGTGTAATTTATAGTGAATTAATTTCTTTATTATGCTTCTAAATAAGTCTGATTTTGGCATAATACAGACAATGCTGTGTAATTTTGAAACCCTCTCCTCTTTTGATACACGGGCTTGGGACCGGCGATGGCATAGTTATGTTTGCTTTCTTGTATTTTTATTGTTTTTATTTTTTTTTTTTCTAATTTCCATTATTTTTTTTTATTTTATTTTTTGTATGTTTTTTTAAATTTTAATTGATATACATTTAACTCAAGTTTAATTTACTTCCTTTTTCGATACAAATGATCGACGAGTAGATTTTCTTTTATGGTTTATAGCATTGTCTCGTTTTTATCCCATACTTGATACCTTTTTTCTACATCTTTAAGGTCCTGGTGAAACCCCTCACCCTGTTCCTCGCTAAAAGCATCCAGATTTTCAGGAAAGTAGTTTAAATGTGAATCTAAGAAATGCAATTTTAAATTTACTAGGCTTCCCATTTTTGCGAAATTATTCACCATTTGTGGAACAATAGTTTTGTAGCTTGGATCCCTTGTATTTCCTAGAAAGTTGGTGGACATTAATCTGAAGCTTTGCCATGCAGCTTTTTCTCTACATGTAATTGTTTTTTCGAAATTCTCATCGTTCAAAAGAGATTTTACTTGAGGGCCATCAAGCTTTAACCAATTGTTTTATTAGACCTAATTTAATATGAAGAGGTGGTAATAATACTTTTTGCGGTTGTATTAAATTTTGTAATAAAACATTTTTTTCGTCTGGTACCAAAGTATTTCTGGTAGGCCACATTTTTGTTTATAATGCTTATTTTTTGTTTATAATGCTTATCTCGTGCACGACTGCCTCACTCGCACAAAAACACGGGAATTTAGTAAAACCACTTTGAAGCCCCAGTTTGTTGGTTGTTATTTTCAAATCACCGGAAATTAACCACTTATGTTCGTTGTACTGCAATTTATTCAGTACATATTGCAGATTAATATATTCTTATTTTAATACTGTAGAATGTGAGTAGATAAGCTAGGATGATACTGGGGCAGGATGATACTGGGGCAGGATGATACTGGTGTAGGATGATACTGGGCAGGATGATAATACATTAGGGTGATACTAATTCAAGTCGATACTACTTCACTTGCGTTAAAAATCACGAAATTGTTTTTCTTCCTAATTCACCGAGAAGTCGAGTAGAACAAATTTTTAATTTTGTGGGGATTTGAAGCGGGAACCTTTTGATTAGCAGTCAGGTGATTTACTGACTTATCCGTTACAAGCTCTATATGTTACAAGCTCTTATTTTACAGTTATAGATACTAGTAACATTTTTTCCTATAATTCATTTTTTTTAAAGAAAAAAATTTGGTTTTGGTACTGCGAGGATTTGAACCCGCGCAATTTGCCCCCAGAGTCAGACGTCTTACCGACTGTGCCATTATGACTCTTAAAACCTAACGAATTAAAATAAAATATATGTAGCTCTATAAAGAGCTGTTTCAAACAAATAGTTTTGTGTAGGTTTAATTTAGACCTGAAAAAGGTTGATTGAATTAGCCTTGAAAAGGACTGATTGAGTTAGTCCTGAAAAGGACTGTTTTTTAGGTGCAGATGACTAGATGTTCTGGTGACTTGTCGTCATTAGAGTCATAGTCATCGTCACTCTCTGAAAAAATCTTTGTTGGTGGCCGGAATTGCTTGCGGGTGATCTCGTCTTCTTCTGAATGTAATCTTCCTCATCGCTGCTGAAAATCAACTGTCTTCTTACAGGCAGGCACTCCGGTGTTTCATCGTCGTCATCTTCATCGTTCTTCCTCTTAGAATTACTACTTTCCGATGAAGAAACTAGGTCGACAAGATCTGGTAGCTTCTTTTCCGGAGTGGGTAAAATTTCAATTTCAGGCAAAGATGAAATTTCGATGATCTCTTGCTTCGGAGTAGGCTCGACCTCTGGAGAAGACGAGATGTCAATGACTTGCTCCTTCGACCATGGAAAGAAGAGGTTTGCTACCAGCTCTCGATGATCGGGCGAGGCCATCAGTGAAGGTGTTGGAAATCGATGATACATCAAGTCCCACGATAGTGAACTAAGGGTTGAAAGCTCCTGCTCGTTAGAAAAACGCAACAAGTGTTCGGAGTACATGATAGTTCTCTAGATCGAGAGGGATCTAGAATGTTTTTTTTTCGAGCTGATCACCACGGTTTTATTCCTGCGAGATCTCACTTTATTGGCGGTTGGATTCATAACCTCTTCCTCGACAGTAGCAAGTTCTTTTTTAAAATACAATCTTAGCGAGATCAGCTCTTTTTTCAGAGCAATCGTATTATGAGAACAAAAAAAAAGTAGAGCCTTATACTTTGCATACAAAAATATATGATTCCAACTAGGTATATCATAAAAAGGGCTCTGGATTAATCAAATTACTTTATTAGTTTAGCGAATACCAAAACCATGTATTTATGTTCAAAAATTTGGCTTTGCGCTGACATCAAATTTTATAATTTCAGTCAGATCTTCTATTCTGTAGTAGATAGATACTTGAACTTTTATATCAAAGTATGTTTTAATGTAACATACAATAAAAAACTATTTAGAATTGTCCAGAGTACATATTAAGTTCAGCGAAGCCGTAAATCCTAAAATTCCATTATAACAAGAGTACTCGCTTATGACAATTATTTCATTTTCGTTCATATCTCTTTCCCTATGTTAGATAGAGAGATGAAACTGTGTATAGCTTTGTTAATCATTGATATAACATAAAAATCAACTGAGATTTATGAACTCTTCCTTTTTTTTTAATCATTTTGAATCTTTTAGAAAAAAAAGATTCATTTCTAGAGAAGTAAGCCAACTACATTCCCCAAGATCTAATAATGCAACCTCTAAGAACAACGCTAAAAACATGAGTTACTCCTCTCCCAGCCAACTAAGTTTATTTCCAAAAAGAGATCAAGCTCTAGTATTAGATTGTATCGAAGATTTGAACTTAACTGACTACACATGTGCAGTGGGAGACATAGTCGAACCTCAAAACGTTATTTACTCTTTCCGAATGTCTAACAATCGTGTAGGAGTGCATCTATCAAGAAAAGAAATACTAGAAGAATTCACCGTAAAATACAAGGTTCTTACAATTGGCACCAAACAAGTCGCACTCAGACCTCTTGATACCAAGCTCCAGCGAGTTATATTTTCTAATATAGCTCCTTCTATTCCTCATTATTCTTAGAGAATCATCTCGACAGCATGAACATTGCTCGCTGTTCTCCAATCACGTCTTAAGCTCAAGAAGACAAACATATATCAACTCCTCCTACGTCAGGAAATTCCCAGAATTCATTAAAATCACACATGACGACATCAACTATTACGTCTATCCTAGCACAAATTCCCTGCGATGTTTTTTGTGCAAGATAGAAGTTCACACAGCCAAACACTGCCCGACAAATATCGACAACCTTAACAAAAGCCGAGAAAATTCGGAAAATTCCACCAAGCCTCTCGACAAAAGAAAATCCTAGTACATCAAAGTCACCCAACGTAAACAATAACGATTATACACCAAGCTTCTCTCCGTCAGATCTCAACCCATCAGAAACCTCGTCTCAGGAACTCAACTCTGCTAACCTACTCCATACTGGAATCAAAAGAAACCAGCCTAAATCACTTTCAACCGACAGCTCTCAAAATACCTTCACTTAGCAAGATACAGACTTTGTAGAACCTAGTAAGCCTTCAGTCAAAAAAGCAAACATAAATCACTCAAAATCAAAATCACTCGAGGATATCTGGAAGCAAATTCAACCTCTGGAATATCTTTTTGTGGAAAATAAAACCAAGTACCCACTCGTTTTCAATAACACAACCGAATTTTCATGCTCAACGTATCGCAAAACTAATGTCATAGAAATCGCAGCTATGTTTACAACCGACACTGCAGCTCTCATTGACATGGTATCTGACATCCACATACCTCCACTGATCATAATCTATAAAACCGCACAAAACGACTTCTTAAGATACTGTGCAATCCTATACTCCGCCACTCGAATAAAAAATAAGACACCGAAGGAGATAACACCAGCTCTGTCTTAGACTCTGACGCTAAATATATCACACACCACTCATCATGCAACAAAAAACTGAAAGAAAAAAGTTAAAAATCTTATTCTGGAACATACGAAGCTACATACAACACCAACACGAGATATGCCACATATTTCAAGACATCGACATTTGTATATGCGTGGAGACCTGGCTCCAAGAAAACAACAAGCTTCGCATCCCGGGTTTTAAGGTATTTAGAAAAGACAGGACACATTCCAGAGGAGGAGGTATAATTTTCTTTATCCGTAACAACCTAGCCTTTTGCGAAATTAATGATATTACAATTTCAAATGAATACATAGAAATGTGTGGTATAGAAATAAATAATTTTAGTCCGCTCTTAGAAATACTAGCCTTAGTTACAGATCCCCAGGTAACAACCTCACAACAGATCAAAGGCATTCGATTATCCAAAAGGTAAACAATAACAAAAACAGCATACTCGTCGGCGACTTTAATGCTCACCATACATACTGGAATTATGATAACACTGGCATTAATGGTACAAGATTATCAAAAGCCATTGACTAGCACAATTTATTTTTGCATAATGTTGATTCGCAGACTTATATCGACATTCATCGCGATTACAAATCAAACCTTGACCTTGTACTTACTACGTCACTTAGCTCTGACATCACTCACGTTAATGTTCTCGACGAAACCTGGGGATCTGATTATTTTGCGATTCGAATCACCGTAGATGTGAATAAATATGTATATACAAATAAAACATTCAAAATCACGCACCGACTGGATAAAAGTCAATGAAATTTTAGATCTTAAATATGAAAATTTTCTCTCACCCAATTATGACCTTTTATCGCCTAATTCACAATACGACTATTTTATGGAAACGATTTCCAACACAGTTAAATTCTGCACGCCGAGAAAAAATGCACATACGGCCTCTCAAAAACTTCAAAATCCAGTTCAGTGGTGGTATGCTAATTGCGACGATGCTGAAAGATCCCGGCGTGAGTCTTTTAAAAATTAGGAAAAAACAAAAGATTTGTCGGACTTAATACACTACTAGAACTGTACTGCTATCGCGAAAAAATTATTCAAAGTTAAAAAAAGAATTTGTTATTAAATTATCCGAAAGTCTTGACTTCTACACGAACAACAAATAAGTCTGGGATACGTTTAAGGTATTAAAAAAATGCTGGTTAATCATTTCACCTCAAAACTGCACAGATCACCTAAAAAACAATAACTATATGGAAACCGCTCTTGACAAAGTTAGTCCTCCATGGGCTCCAACTGATCTAAAAACCCTACCATTGTCTCAACATAATCCTTTTTTTGAAAACCCATTTAACTTTATTGAATTTAAAAGTTCACTTGACTCTAAGAGAATACATACTTTACCAGGTATCAATGGAGTAGACTATGAAATCCTCCAGCGTCTACCCGTAAAATATAAACTCCTTCTAGTCATGCCATCTTCAATGGCATGTATCGCAAAAACAGTTATCCTGAAACTTGGAAGCAAACATTTCTCCATTTCATTCCCAAAACAGGCAGAAAAAATTTTCGACCTATAGCTTTAACATCTTGCACTTGCAAACTCTTTGAGACTATTGTCAAAAGCCGACTCCAGTGGTGGGCGGAAATTCAAAATGTAATTTCAGCCAACCAAAGAGGTTTCCGTAAAGGCAAGTCTTGTGCAGACATTCTAGCTAGTCTCACTTTAAAAATTGATGAATCTTTCTCAGAAAAAAAGTGTCTTTGTGGCTTTCTTAGACGTTAACGGTGCATTCGATCACGTTAACATACACATCCTCCTAAGGCGTCTTGCCTATATCGGATGTCCGCCTACATTAATACACTTCATACAATTTATAACAAAAGAAAGACAAATATTTTCCGTTCTTAATGAAACTTTGAGACTTGTACACAAAGGCATTCCCCAGGGCGGTGTCTTAAGCCCGTTATTATATATTATATATGTAGCTAACATATTGTCCAGTTTAAAGAAAAGCGTCTCGATCTCACAGTTTGCTGATGACATTTCGGTTTCCGTGAAATGTAGCTCAATCAAGAGAGGCAAAAAAATTATCGAGAACGCCATGAAGACAGTAAGAGATAATCTTCTAAAAATCGGACTTGAACTATCCCCCAACAAAACTACATTTATACACTTCAACAATAAAATAATTCTCTCAGGCTGTACAGAAATATATATTGGTAACATCTCCATAAAATCCTCAGAATCCGCAAGATTTCTAGGTATTATCTTTGACTTCAATATGTCTTTCAGATCTCACATCGCTCATCTACAAAATAAATGTTATAAAACGCTAAACATTATTCGATATCTCTGTCGCTTATGGTGGGGTTCAAGCCCTAATACGTTTATTATCTTCTATAAAGCCTTTATCAGATCTATAATCGATCATGGCTGTTATATTTATATGAAAAACAACTCTACACTAGAAAAAATTCAGTACACTGTCATGAGGTTGGCTCTTGGATATCGAAACAGCACGCCCACGAGCGTCATTCTTGGAGAATCAAAATGACTGCTAATCGTAAACTTTAGAAAAAAATCCAAAACTCAAAAAGTACTAAAATTCTGCACTAATGCATTACAAATTTAACATCAAACATATAATACCAAATAATTACAGAGAGTAACTTAAATCTTTATACTAACGATTATAATACACTGACCACATCCATTCCAATCCACACTTCATTTGCCGCAAAAGTTAAAAAAGATCTAGATCCTAAAGTACTAATCAATAACTACATTATTGAACACAACGCTCTCGACTTTTACACTGATGGTAGTAAGATTCCCGGAAGCGTCTCTGTGAATTGCTCTTGCTAGTGCTCAAGACTCAACCTTTCTCACTCGAAATCTGTAAACAAGCACGCCTTTATATTTACAGGCGAATGTATTGCAACAAACCACTCACTCGATTTTGCCTTATAACACCGCGACCGAAACATTGTAATCTTTACTGATTCCCTTAGTGTTCTATTAGCCTTGCGCTCAACCAAAAATGATGTACGGGACAATTCTTACATTTACGAAATTAAAAAGAAATATAAAGAATTCTTACTTGACAACCCTTTTGATACAAGTGTACAATTTCTCTGGATTCCTTCCCATATCGGAATTCATGGAAATGAAGCTGCTGATAACCTGGCTAAACTAAAAACAACATCAGAAATCATCGACATATATAATATTACTTATACTAACTACTATCCATTTTTTAAAAAAGAGGCAATCTTAGACACCACCAAATTTATCAAAGATATTTCCCAAATCAAAGGAACGACCTACTTTCAATATTTCTTTTCAAACAGTAATGGACCGTGGTTTTCAAGCAAGAAGTCTCTAAAACGAGACTTCATCGTATCAATAAATAGATTTAGGTCAGGTCATTATAACCTCGCTGAGTATTCCGCTCATGTTAATATATTAAGCAACCCTAAATGTATTTATAATCATTACTCCGAAAATCTCAACCATGTTCTATGGCAGTGCGAACAATACGAAACGCAAAGAAAAGATCTTATTCGCAATCTGCAAAAAAACAAGTACTATTTATCGCAATGTGTAGAATCTCTCATAGCAGGACCAAACATTAAACCATGTCAAATCATTCTCATTTTAGTTCTTCAACAAGCCCCAACAATATGCATTTTGTGCGTAAATTTGGTTATACGCTGGTATCAATTTTTACATTTTCAATCTTCTCTATTAAACTATGATAGATATAGACTTGAAATTTAATATCAAATTATATTTTAACCTATTATACTATAAAAATCTGCTTTGAGTAGTCCAAAGCATATATTTAGTCCTGAGTAAGCATCATTTTCAAAATTTTATAAAAAACTGGATTTGTCGGTGGAATTAGTTTTTTAATTTTTGCAATCTGCAATGCATATCTCTTTATCTATAATAGATAAAGAGTTAAATTGCCGCTAAGTCAAAGAAAGAGAGAGAGAGAGAGAGAGAGAGTTTCCTTCTGTAAAATATTTTGTTTTAAACATTTGAAATACATATTAATGAAGAAGGATATGAAGAAATATATATATATAATTATGAAAAGAACTGCTTTAAAAAAAAATAATTCATTCATACGTTAAAAGTATATGGTAGCCCTGAAAAGGGCTGATTATTTGTCCTAAGAAGGACAGATTAGGCTTTGCCCTAAGAAGAGCAGCTTTTAAAAATAAAGTTTTCTTCTGGCATCAGGACGAGCTTTCTCGTCGTCGTCATCATCGCTGTCGTTTCTAGGTCTTTTTATCTGATTTCCACCTTCGGAGATATAACCATGATTACCTCTGGTTCAGGAGACGACACGAGATCAACGACGATTGGGTTGACCGGTGACATAGGACTCTCTGTCTGCTGGTTGTCTGGGACGACTAATACTGCACCCACCGGACACTGACGTATATCAGGATTTGTGATTGCAACATATCACTGCCGGGGATCGTACATAAGCAGCGGCTCCTGATCCTCAACAGCATCCGGACCGCCGATCATCGGCGGTGGACTTGGTGGTGCAGGACCACCGATGACCATCATCGGGAGATTTTCGGGGCTGCTGACGTCCATCATCGGCGGAGTCAGTGGTTGAGTTGGCTCGTCTACTAATCGTAGAGATTATTTCTCTAACTCACTTAAACCAAATACGAGTATTAGAATCATAATTAAAGTTAAACACATATAGAGGTTTAGCATTTCTTACATCGAAGTGTGTGTGTATATATATATATATATATATATATATATATATATATATATATATATATATATATATATATATATAAGCCTATGTAATTTTGTTGTATCTGTTCCTATATGTGATACGGACTTTGGGGCTATCACACGTAAAATTGAATGCAAGGAACAGCCAGGAAGGCCCGTTACACACTAAAAGGAACAGGAACATATATAAAATTTAATATGGGTTAGTATACCTATATATATGAGAAAAAGGTACAGATATACTGACCCATGTTAAATAGTGGCGGTGTCCGCGCTTCTCTAATAATCTCTCACTGTCTCTCTTCTCTCAGCGTTTTCTTTTTTTTCCTTTTAACCTCATTCTATCCTGTTCTCCTCGCCTAACCTCAACGAGGCGACGGGATGCCCCACCGACTCTCCCTCATGACAACTTGTTCACACACATACCTCCACGTCTCTCCCCATCACCATGTCTGAAAACGGTTCTCTTTTCACTACCCCATTATCCACTTCCCTTTGGACTAACAACCTCCAGTCTAACTTTGTCATGCATGACTGTATCACCAACTACCCCAAACTATCCTCTTTCTCTTCAGATCCCCCACAACAACAACAACAACCCTTCTCTCTTACACTCACCCCTAATGATTCTTCAAATCTTCTAGAATCCAATCAATCAACGGACGTGCTGGACAACAGGAACTCCAACAGTTGAAACAACCTCACTCAATCTCAGGTTTCATCCACTCTCTATCCTTCTTCTAACCAGGGACCCTTCATAATGTTCGCTGAGCCAATCGACTCCAACCTGCTTAAGGGTTACCTTCATGCCACCACTGTTGGACGACTCGTACCTACATCATATCAAGGTAACATCGTTTCTATCTCAGCCTCGGGCTCCTACAAAGTTTTTATAACTTTGAGATCCGAGCAACAGCTAAATATCTGCTTCAAAACCCAACCTTTACTGTACACAATCTGCGATTTTTAGCTCCTGCTCATCGCCTCTCTAGACAGGCCATTATCAAGGATGTCCCTTTGGACATCTCAGATCAAGCTATCCTAACCGAACTTTCATCTACTTCACCCATCTCCATCATTAAAACTGAAAGGTTTAACAGGAGAATCACCTCTCCTGATGGCCCCTGAAAGCTGATTCCTTCCTAGACCATTCGACTGACTTTCGCAGATCAACAGCTCACCAACTTTATTAACATTTTTTATGTTAGATATCCTGGCAACATTTATGTTCCTCCAATTAAAATGTGTTTTAAGTGTTTTAGGTATGGTTACCTCAAAGGTCAGTGCAGAAGTAAATCCATCTGCCAGGGATGTGGTCAATGCAATCCCCCCGCCGAAGTCTGTTCCTGCACCAACTCTCAACCCATTTACATCAACTGCAACCAAAATCACCTTCCGAAGGACAAATCTTGCCCAAAGTGGCATTTCCAGCACGCTCTCCGCACTTTCGTCGTTACTCATAACATTTCGCTAACGGAGGTTCTCCCCCTAGTTATGCGCTCCAATCCCCGAACTCACAACTCGCGCTCATCGCCCAGATTCAACCGTTCCTTTCATCTTCTCACCCCCGATCTACTGCCCAAACCACCCGCCTAGCGCCCTCCACTCAACTTCTTCACTGTAAACCCTTCCGCCTCCCCCTACGGACTCTCTTCCTCCTCCCCCTCTCATCAACCCCTCCTACGCTTCCCTTATGCGGTTTTTCAGACCTCCTCTTAATGATGCCTTAATGATGCCTTAAGTCAGGCTCTTCTTCCAAGCCCCCCGTCCCTCTTCCTATGAATCTCTCTCAATCTCGCAGTCAGACCTCCTCCTATTCATCATACTCTCGCTCAGAACACAACGAGTGCTTACTCACACCCAACGGTCGTTCATCGCCCTCCTATCAACCAGATCTCTCAGATAACTTCAATTCAACCCTCGCCCCGGTACGGCATTCATCGCCAGCTTCCTACTCAAATCTCGAGGAAGCTATTGGTTTTCTTGTTGAACTAATCTTTCAAACTCTTCTTCCAGCTCTCTCTAAAGCCGGCTTAAATGAAATTGCCGCTCAGGCTACTCAAGCCTACTCGCACCACCGCCTCACTCCTTCTTTAATTTCTAACATTGGCTCAGTCGCTACAGCCTAAACATCTCCGTCTCCTCCAATGGAAATGTCTTTCAATCAAACAACGCAAATCAGATTTACAGCTTCTATCTAATGACTTTGATGTCATCAAACCTCTGGGAAGAGGTGGTAGAACAGCCATTTGCATTTGCAACTTCCCTTTCTCTATATCTCTCTGAATTCCCTCTCATTCTTCCTCTTTCCGCTCTCACCGCCTTAATTACCGACGTATCTCCCCGAAAGTTGGAAGGCTTTCGGGCTTTCGATGACTCACTGTCAGATTTTTCTTTCGACAATATCCCCGATAGCGCCCCCTGCTGACAAATACGATGCTCTCGCCTCAGCTATTCTTCTTTCTATTAACAACTTCATCTAACAAGCGCCCCAAACCTCCAGAACATCCCTGGTGGAATGAGGACTGCTCCCAAGCCGAATCAGACAGGAAAGAAGCTTTGAGAAACTTCCGCCGTGACCCCAACCTCTACTCCGAACTTCTAAAGGCCGAAGATCAAGCCAAAACTACTTTTAATTAAGCCAAACGCCAATGCTACCGTGACACCTGCGATTCTCTTACTCCCAACTCTGATCCAAGGAAATTCTTGGATTTTATCAAAAGGCTTAGACATCGAAACCTCAATGCTGCCCAAGCTTGCAACAACGTCGATAACATCAAGCAGATTGATTTAATTTCCACAGTCTGCCCTCCCTCCTTTACCCTAACTTCTCCTTGGCCTTCTCATCTCCGCCTCTTACCTATGAGTTCTTTAGCAAACCTTTCTCAATGTCAGAGCTTCAAATCTCAATTGACAATTGAAAATGTCTCAACAATCCCAATTCTGCCCTGGCCTGGACAAAATAGACAATCTCTTAATCTCAAGTCTCCCAGATGATATTTTAAACTCTCTTCTTCCCATCTTCAATGACCTCTTTAGGGAAGGTGAATTTCCATCTTCCTGGAAAGAATTTCTGGTCTTCTTCATCCCTAAAGGTAACTCTGGCAAATTTCGCCCCACGTCTAAATTGGTGGATTGAAAGATATACCATTCTGCCCCACTTCCAGTTTGGCTTGCGGAAACATAGATCCTGTTCAGATAACCTATCTATTTTCACTTGCTCGATTTACTCCAGCTTCGTCAATGGCTCTTATGCAGCAGCTCTTCTTCTGGTGATCAGGAGCGCCTTTGAGGGTATCGACCCTGGTACACTCGCACATATTCTTTACGATTCAGGCCTTTAGTTTGTAAATTCTTTTATAACATCACCTCTTCAAGGTCAATTTTTTTCAATATCGGTGGCGAGATCCAGGGCCCGTTCGAGGCGCTCCAAGGCGTCCCGCAGGGCTGCTGTAGTAGCCCCATCGCATACAACATCTATACACACAAGCTTCCTGACCACATAGACAGCAACTGTCAATATCTCTGCTTTGCTGATGATGTTGCACTTTTCGTCCCTTCTCCCGACTTAAATTATTATCTCTCTGTCCTCCAAAAAAGTTTTGATAGCATCATTTCTTATTTTCACTCTCTTGGCCTTACCATAGCACCCGAAAAAACCCAGCTTATCTTCTCCCGCAAAAATTCTGACACTTCTTCTGCTTCTCTTAACTTCGGCGACACGGTTACTAGTTCGTCGCCTCAAGCCAAGCTTCTTGGAGTTATTTTTGACTCCAAGTTCACTTGGACCCCTCAACTCAATCACCTAATCCAAAAATGCACCCCACACACCAACCTCATTCGTTCTCTCTGCGACACCTGATGGGGTGGCCACCCCCAATCCCTTTCTCTCGCCTTCATTTTTGGCTCTCTTGATTACGCCTCGTTTATCTACCTTCCGCGCGACAAATCTCTTCGCAACAAACTAGAAGTTATACAACACACAGCCTTGCGGGCCTGCTTAGACCTTCGTCGCTCTACCCCCAACCGTATCGTTTACGCTGAATCATGCGAATCCAAAATGCTCGCTTTCAAATTCGTCCTCAGAGGCTTCGCAATCAACAACAATCCCACAACTCCTCACTCTTCTAAACTCATGCAACATCCTTAATTTTTTTGACCTGCCACACCTCCGTGCTTTCGCTCGTCTCAAGAGGTATCGTCCTCTTATTCACTCCTCCGACGTTTGACCCTGCTTCATTTTCACTCTTAAGTCTCAAATCTTCTCTGCCATCACCGGCGTTGATACAGATCGCGCTATCAAAAGCTCTAAATCTCCAGTTCAATCTTTTAAACTCGGATTTCAATCTTTACAGTCTTCCGCTACCTCCTTTTACACCGATGGGTTCAAATCCGCCGAGGGCTCCCACGTCGGAGTAGGTGTCCACTCCCCCGACCTTAATCTAAACCTTCGGTTTCGCATTTTATCTCAAGCTTCCATCGCCTCAGTGGAGGCGCTCGCTATTATGAAATGCTTAAATTTTCGCATTTCTATTTTCAATAAGAATGATTATAGATACTAAAAAAATATTATATACAAGCAATATAATAGCAATCCGGACATATCTCGACAGATCAGAGAGAGTATAGACGACGTTGAGTAAGAGTAAACACTGAATAGCTCCGAGCCGAGAAGGTCAAGAGAATAAAAGTACAAGCCAACTCGAGAAAGCACATTATACATTCCGAATATTTTAAGGGACTTTCCACACTGATGCACTGCGCTTGTGCTTCGCGTGCGCTGTGCTGTGTTCCGTGCGTTTGCGCTCTTTGAGAGCATAAGGGTATTTGCACGTCTAGGTATACATCATACCCAATGAAGAACGATTCTCTCGTTTTGCGATATGAAGACAAAAATGTGACATTCATGTGCACAAATTCATAAAAATCTTCATGATTATTTATTTTAAAATAATGAAAAATAGTGTGATAAGCACCAAAATCAAGTCTGATCTCATGTTTCAAATGAGGTTTAACCCACCACCTTCTATGTCTTCTTTTCTTTTCCCTTAAGATATTCAAAAGCAGTACTGCGTTTAACGCATTTGCACAGACTATTTTATTTTTTATCTTCATATCGCAAAACGTATTAATTATTCATTTTATAAGTAATCAAATGAGCTATTTAAAAATTTAAGCATCACTCGAGAGAATCGTTCTTCATTGGGTATGATGTATACCTAGACATGCAAATACCCTTATGCTCTCAAAGAGCGCAAACGCACGGAACACAGCACAGCGCACGCGAAGCACAAGCGCAGCGCATCAGTGTGGAAAGTCCCTTAAAGATAGGAACCGGGAGACGATAAGAACAGGAGAGACAAAATGATCGTATGCGGAATTAACATTATTAAATTAAATTAAAACAATTGATATAAAAAATATTCAAAACGAAATACGAACAATCATGCGCGAGACGACATTATTATATGAACACAAATTCCGGTAAAATACAATTAAACAAAGAGTCAGAATAACTAACTCAAATTTGTCGTGAAATTATAATACACGAAAATAAAACCAGTAAATTACCTACGTATCGCGGTGCCCAAGCCAACAACGGTCCCCCTTTCGACACATATTGCAAGAGAGGTACACGAAAGAAACAACCTTACCTACGAACAGTAAGTGTCCATATTCACGGCAAAGTAGATCACTACAATTCCGCCGAGTCGGAACTCGGTTCGGGACTTAGCATCAGTGTGCACAAAATCATTCGGTCCGGGATTCAAGTTCAACTAGGCTTATTATTGAAAGAAATTAGAATCTCGCGTCAAATTAATGTAAAACACGAAGAATTTTCTTAAGGTATAAATTTGGACAGAAACCAAGAAAATCGAGCCGCGAGATAAAGTAGTTACCGCATAGCAACGGGCAAAGAAAAGTATAACGATACATTACAAAAGTCTTTCAAACGCGCTTCTAAGTCACATAAAATAAAGCCATCGGAGAACCAATCGAAATTGAGTGCATATTAAATTATTCGGTTTGGGTACTAGTAGCACTTTCAGTAAAGAGATATACGATCATTACGTCTCGTACCGTCTCTCGGAGTAGATCGTCTCTTTCAATAACGCGATAGTCAGACTGAGCGTCGACATAGTTCGGGTAATTGTCATTTTAAAGTAAATTTTAAAGTAAAGTTTAAGTAAATAAAAAAAAGGATTTATTGCTGTTAAATTACAACTTTTTAATCGAAATCCTAATTCCGAGTCCTTGCATAATATTATCACCTATATCACCTAACTAAATAACGTATATCTCACGTCGACTACTGACCCAGTGGTTTCGATCACCCGCCGAACGAACAGGAAGCAGAGCAACAAAGCAGCTGACTCAACATAAGGTAAGTGTCAATTCAATACAGTGCTGCTAGCCCGCTATAAGCTTCTCTCTCTCTCTCTCTCTCTCTCTCTCTCTTTCTCTCTCTCTCTCTTTCTCTCTTAGAAGAAAGGCTCCAGAACTAATGCGTGTCATCGATTATTGGGGGTTTTTCAAATCGAGTTATATTCTGAAGGCGCGAATTTAAGTTCTCTTTCACTAACAAAGGGTTTCCCAACCAGGCATTTTGCGCTGTTCTTCAGGATCGCGGGAATGTCTAAACACCGAAAGCGCTAGGATTTTCTCATAAAAATTCTCGTCGTTCTCCGTGTTCCCCCATAATAAACTAACCATAAATAATGTTGCCGTGTATGTGAGAGAGAGAACGAGAGCGAGCGAGAGTGGGGGAACAGCCGCCTGCGTGCGAGCGAGCGAATTCGAGAGAGAGAAAAGAGCCGCCTGCGTGCGAACCAGAGAGTGTAAGTGAAAGAGAAGAGCCGCCCGCGTACGAGTGTGGGATCTATTCCCTGTTACACGAGGCGTGCTAGTGGAGGTATGAGTGAGGTCATTTCGTCGCCAGGTATAAGGCTTCTCCTCACATTTGAAAAGGGGGATCGGTGAATCGATAATCGACATATAATCGAAAGGGCTGCGCATGCGCCGTATGAGAAAGTGAGCCGTTGTTCTCAGCGTCGGTAGGGGGTCTCGACCACTTGTAAGACGGACAGCCAGCAGGTAGCAGCCTCCCGAGTTCAAAGTTCATGTGCATTTTCGCATAGTTCTTGGCCCCGAAATTTCAGAGCACGAGATAGCATCAGTACGAGAGGACGAGCTGATTTGTAGACAAAAGGGTAGACTAAGGTAAGGTAAGAACATAATCATAATATATTTTCGAAATTCTATAACCTAACCTAAATCCTATGTACAATCCTATGCACATATGACATCCTAATGCACGAAAATCATTATCTGAGCCATCTGCTATTTCATAGTCTTTCTTCACTGATACGCTAGGCCTATTCTCTTTGTTCATGATTCGCATAAAACTATTGAGCTGACTTTGTAGCTTCAGAGCATACACTACTGAAAGCCGATGTCTGGTGAGAATCTTTTTTCATTATCCTTTATAGAGTCATCATTTTTCACAATTCTCGACTAATTTGACATTTTTAAACACTATTTAAATCCACTATGCAAACAATGCCATACACCGCGTTTATACAGCCCGAAAAGGTTAGGTTTACATCTCCGCATCAGTTGATGAACTGCCCCATATATTATTGCAGATTGCACGCACATGGATAGTACAACTACTGAATCAACAGGTAATAAAGTTACTAATTTAACAAATTAGACTTATTTTTAAACATAATTTTTCACGATAGCTGTATTTCTCACTGTTATGTGAATTTGTAAAATAATTAGAATGGACCACGATGGTTATGTTAATCCAAGTAGCCAGCCAGCTGAAAATGAGTCTATCACAAGAAAATTCGAGGTTGAGGAAAACTTTGATTACAAACTAATTAAAAAAGTTGAAATTTTTATTTTTCTCTATAATAGTCGAAGAAAACAGCTGGAAAAGGTTTCTTCTGCATGGAAAGAAATAAGTACAAATCTTGGTAAAACAGGTTAGTGTAAGCCCTTGTAATATTTATAAATTAATTTGCTCCTCCCTCCCTTCTTTTCTATTTTGCATTTACAACTCTTACAAAAAACTAAGTGTTTGATTAACATTTACTTTTAGTAGACTGATTTATTAAACTTAATACTAGGGCTAGGTTGAATAATACAAACTTTATTTACGGTGTTTTATTTTACTGAGGTTTCAGCTCTGACATCTTAAAATTTTCTTACTTTTATTTACATATTACAGAAGATGAATGCCAAAAAAGATGGATGAGATTACGTCAATATTACTCCAAGGAACGACAAAGAAGGGAATCAGGAATATCATCCTATTGAAAAATCTGACCTGAGATCTCATCTGAGATCTCACGTGAGATTTTTCAATAGGGCAGCTTATAAGTGGCCACTGTATAATACGATGACATTCCCAATCCCAATTCTAAAAAAGAAAAGATAATTTCTTTTTTTATTTTATATATCATTAAGAAATAAACCCTCTCATCCTTCCAACTAATTCTAGAATTCTATCGCAAAATCAGAAAGTATTAACTAGCCCACCTGGAATAAAAAGCCAAGAATCATCAGTAGCAAATACAGAATCAAATTCAGAGTGAATGTCTATGAATTCAGATGAATTTCATGGTTTGGTGGATGTAGAATATGATTTGAACGTTGAGTAAATAGTAGAAGAGCAGGTATACAATTAAATTTCTTTATATAAAATACATAGATTTGAACGTGTACATGAAGTGATTAAAGTTTTGTTCAATGTTTTCATGCAAATATAAATTTAACGTTTATTTCATTTGAAAACATTATTTATATTAGACTCTGTCCGTTACTACTCCTCCAGGTACTACTGTCCTTCCTGATGATATTGTTGTTTCTGTTGCTGCTGCTGTTCCTGGTATTGTTCCTGATGATACTGTTGTTTCCGTTGCTGCTGCTGTTCCTGATGCTCTTTCTCCTACTGGTGATTTTCCTGATGATACTGTCATCCCTAAAGGTCTGGCACACAAGGGCAACAGTGATGCACCTGAATCATCTACGCATATATGCCCTAATGAGAGTATATATCCAACGAGTTAATTTTATTAAAATATATTTTATGTCAATGTCCTATTTTTAATTTAGATACCATATCTCATTGATAAATATACAATAAAAGTCCAATCTCATGAAAAAAGTAAGAAAAATGATAAAACCAAAGGTTAACGATGAGGAAAACAAAATGATAGCAGAAATAATTCACAAAAGACTACAGAAATATAAAGATCAAAAAGAAATAATTTAATTATAAAAATTATCGATATTATCTTTGATTATATATAATTTTATGCGATTTGTCTATGATTAAGTAAAACCAAAAAGTTCAAATTTGTAATATTTTTATTTTTATTATTTAGAAACAATATATTTGTTGCTTATAAGTGACTTTTGTCTACAATAGTGTTGTAATATTATTCGAATATTCTAATCATATTCCATAACCTACAATTATTTTTAATCATTTACTTTCACGCACAAAAAGAAAAATAGAGAACTTATTAACTATTCCATTGTGACGAGGTTCGCTCGTCAAGCCACGCACTGACTCCTCGCCTCGCGCTCGTTACTTGAGTCGAAACAACAAGGGAAAATAACTCCTTTTTGTTGATTGTAGAATTAACGAGACGAGGACAGAGTCGCGGCCAGGACTATAGCCGCCCGTCAATAGCCAGAGCATGCAGCAGCGAGAGAGTCGGCGGTGCGTAGAGGGGGAAGCCTCACTGCGAGCAGCAACTAGAGCCACCAACTGCGCGCGCACGCGCGGCCCTGTTCCAGCGCATGGTATTGCGCACCTGTGTGATGCGTGTGTGAAAGGTGTGATTGGGTACCGCGGGAGGTCCACGACCTGTGTGTATGATATGGTATGCAAGGAGGGGCGAAAGAAGCCTACTCCACACCGGCATCATTGTTGCGGCCGGACTTAATCATAAAATGTGTAAGAATGTGAGAGTGAGTGAGAATCGAGGACTTATTATATCGCGGTTCGAAAGTCGCACGCATTATTTGACTAATTGACGTCTGTCTATGACACGTCAATTAACGGTACGCGGACAGGCCCTTCGCGACAAGAAGGCTCGTGGCACGCGACTCGTTCACTTTGTTGCGGACCAGCTCGCAGACGACACCTCTCAAGAAGCCTGCCTTATTATAGTGATAGTAAGATACCACGTGGGGAAGAGTAGATGAGGACGAACACGAGGCGAGGTTCACGAGAAGACGGGAGAACAAGAGATTATTCTGTAAAAGGTTCGTGATATATTAGTTCTTTGTGGTGCGCTGGTGTGTTATCGCGAGCGGTACGGTACGCACTTAATCGAGACGTACGTATCTAATTTGAGTGCATAGATGTGGAAGAGTATTCATGGTAGCGCAGCAATTATTTTATTTTCTTTTGTGCCCAGAACGATAATAAATATTGTCTTATTTTTGTACGATATATAATTGAATGTGTAGTTACTCTAATCTTGTATCCTCACCTTGAGTACGTGAAGTGGAGTACGCCCGAGTACTCCATAGGTAGTTAACGACGACGGAATCCCCACTGGGAGAAATTGTCTCATCCGCGGCGCGTTGAGAGTGTTGGAAGACCAGACTACCTTTCGGCCTGGCGCCTTATTAAAACAAATTCGGTCGGATTGGTAGTTCTTTGTTTAACGTTGCTGCGCGGGAGTTACTTTCTGGACATAGATTCCAGCGGAGTAACCGCCACGTTACAGTGGCGCCCAATGTGGGGCACTCGGTCGTCAGTGTGAAATTGTACGAGAAGAATCATCGACATTGTTGTGATCGGCAAAGTAAATTGTGTTGTGTATCGCGTAACAGTGCGGCGATTAGGAGGTGCAAACAATTTTTGTTAAGCTTGCGACGCTAGAGGTCGCCGCGCGGTGCAAAATGGTTTACCATCGTTTTTCGGTCCAAATCTTACAGAAAATTTTTTCTTGTGGTGCAGTACCGGTATACGGATCAAATAACATTTTGACACGTGATTTAATTGTGGAACAAATTTTCGAGGAGACTTGCACGTGGTGGTCGGAAGTATATCGCGGTCAGTAATCGGATAACTTTGTTCGTGGTGGTACAAATTAAAACAAGTGGTGGCCAAAAAATTTTACGACAAAGTCGACAGTGGTTAAATGGGTATTGTATGAACAATCACCATTATTATATTGTTTATATTTATAATATTTATATACATATATATTTATATTGATATGTTGAATTGTGGGGTAGTAGTATCCTTTTAGTCAACGTAACCCAATATTGCTCGAAGTTTTTCGTACTAGAGTCATAATAGGAGTTGACAAAATTTTTGTTTTACTTACTCGGATCGACGTAGACGAATACAATTTTTTTTTTAATTCTAGATGATTAATTGATTTTGCATCTAGTAGTTATTCAAAATAAATTCTTTTTATGCAAATTCTATTTTTTGCGGAATTATATTGTATCCTCAAAATTCGAGTTTCCGATTTTGAAGCTTATTTTGAAGTGCAACGAGACGTCAGTCTCGTGCAAAATATACACAAAACGGCCACACACATGAGCGAGCGAAGGGCGAACCCGCACGTAAACAACGCGAGCACAAGCCGAATGCTCATGTACAGCAACACGTGCTCGAGCGACGCGAATACAGCCGCGGGTAAAACCGACGACGAGCGCAAATCGCCGCACACACACCAGCGAAGGGAACATACAAAGCACCACACGAATACACACACACTACACGACCCACTCACCTCCAGAGGGCGTTGGCGCCAGCGACTGGGGCTATATAAGCCCAGCCGCGACAGCACAGCGGGCAGTTCAGTTAGAGCTTCCGATCCGAGCGTTGCCGTGAGCACACGACACCGTTAGGAGAGCGCTAAGAGAACCACCGACATCTGGCCGTTTCGTGCGCACACGTAACGGCGCAGATATCTAAAAACACCGCACCGCTATCTGGATTACCGCTATGACCACACAGGGTAATTCAGTCCCACTGGGTACCTGGAGGAGCGCCTTCGTGAGCACACGTGGCGCAACTACAGGCACTAAAACTACCGCCAACCACCGTCCCACCGTTTCTCCGTCCCTATTACCACTGTGAGCACACAGGGTAATAGGAACTAGAAACTGACTGCAGAGACTTGCAGAGTCATGAGAACACGTCTCTATCGGACTCTACACACGCCGCTACACACACCTCCACCGTTCCACCGTTCCACTTGCCGCTGTGCGCACACAGGATAGGATGAGCCGCGAGAAGCAACCACAGTATCAGGTTGAGTGGTGCACACACGTCTCAACCAGATCCTGTGAAATAAGACTCTGCACGCCACTACTTACACCTCCACCGTCCTACCGTTCCACTTGCCGCTGTGCGCAAACAGGGCAAAGGAAACCGTGAGAAACAGCCACAGTACCAGATTGAATCGTGCGCACACGTCTCAATCAGATCCTGTTGAACACAGATAAACAAACGCCGACACCGTTCCGACGTTCCTCCGTTCCGCCTGCCGCTGTGTTCACACAGGGTAGGAGGAAGCCAGGAACCGGCACGGGGGCGGCATCCTCTAGCTTATATGTCGTCTATAGCTTTGTGGTTATGGAAGACAAACTTGTCGTGTGGATCATATGTTTTATGGATTTTATCTTGTGGATTACATTCTGTGGTGGAATATAGACGGAACTCGAACCGTGACAGTAACGACAGTCACATTGCGCGGCAATTTGAAAAACGACTCGAATATAGGCGGAAAAGAAAGAATTTAATTATTTTATTTAATTTTAATGAAATTGTATATGAAACTGTTTAAAAATGTAATACTTAATTATTAAATAAAAATAAATATGGATATCAATGTATTTGTGATAATTGCAATGAATATTGATTCATCCCATGGATGTTCACATCTCCATATCATAGGTATTCGATCTAATTTGAATTAGTATTAAACTTCTTCTCCACATAGTTTATAAGTTGTTCGTTTAAATTGCAGTTAAAAGGCGTTGCGTTAAAAAT
Organism: Muscidifurax raptorellus; assembly: GCA_020010945.3. Lineage (NCBI taxonomy): Eukaryota > Metazoa > Arthropoda > Insecta > Hymenoptera > Pteromalidae > Muscidifurax > Muscidifurax raptorellus. The sequence goes on from JAHUUD020000064.1 coordinate 275,420, forward strand.
TTATTTATATTTATTTCTATTTAGTTGAAGTTGAAAATAGTAAAGAGTTGAAAAGAGCTTTAACAAGCTTTAACAACAATTTTATTGTCATGAAGGATATAAATTGTTTTCATATAATTTTAAATAAAAAAGGGTTCAGAATAAATAACACGTGTTCAATAATATTGTATACAAAAATTAAAATGTTTATTTGTAATACAAAATTATAAATAAAGTTTTATAAATTATTGTTGAGCAACACGCTTAAAACTTATTTCCTATACATATCTTTTGAACATTGTAAATGTATGTAAATTAATTTTTAAAATCTAAAATCTGAATCAGCTTTAGGAGGTGCAACTTTAACCGTGACTGGAATCCTTGCTCTCGCAACTTCAGGACTGCAGAACAAGTGTACTGGAGTAGCCTTACCAGGAGTACCAGGTAGTATTAGTAGTAAGTACCAGGAGATTTTATATCTGTGTATGTTCTGAAATAAATGTTAAACGCGTGTTGCTCAACAATAATTTATAAAACTTTATTTATAATTTTGTATTACAAATAAACATTTTAATTTTTGTATACAATATTATTGATCACGTGTTATTTATTCTGAACCCTTTTTTATTTAAAATTATATGAAAACAATTTATATTCTTTATTACAATAAAATGTTGTTAAAGCTTGTTAAAGCTCTTTTGAACTTTTTACTCTTTTCAACTTCAACTAAATATAAATAAATATAAATAAATTTTTAACGCAACGCCTTTTAACTGCAATTTAAACGAACAACTTATAAATTATGTGGAGAAGAAGTTTATTTAATACTAATTCAAATTAGATCGAATACCTATTATATGGAGATGTGAACATCCATGGGATGAATCAATATTCATTGCAATTATCACAATCACATTGATTAAAATTTCAATTTCATTAAAATTAAATAAAATAATTAAATTCTTTCTTTTCCACCTATATTCGAGTAGTTTTTCAAATTTCCGCGCAATGTGACCGTCGTTACTGTCACATTAGGCGTTCCGTCTATCTTCCACCACAGCATGTAATCCACAAGATAAAATCCATAAAACCACACGACAAGTTTGTCTTCCATAACCACAAAGCTATAGACGACATATAAGCTAGAGGATGCCGCCCCTGTTCCTTTTAGCGTGTAACGGGCCTATTCCGAGATATATATAGATATAGGCTTATATGGCCTTTACGAATAAAGCCTAAGAATAAGAAATAAGAATAAGAAATTGGAAACTATATCTTTATATATCGTGAAATAACGAAGTGTGTAATGAGCTAATTCCTTTTTCCTCGACATATGTATAGATATAATTCTAATGTATAGTCTTATTATTATTCTTCATTCTTATCCCTTATTCGTTATTCCATAGTTTAAATTAAATGTCCCAAATAATGTTCAAAAACCAATGTTTTCCTGTTCTCTGTGTTCCTGTAACTGTTCCTGCTCTCTCTATCATTTGCGTGTAATATGCCTTAATAATTGTGAAATAATTGTGAAACGACTTTTACGTTCATGAACAGTCTCTTTCTTTTATATCCTTTCCTTTAAGCTGCATCGTGTAATTTCTCACGATGAAGGTAAAAATCTTAAAATATCATTGTAATCCTCAAAATAAGTAAAAATATTTTGTAGAATATTTTGTGTTTACAATATTTATAATATTATTTTGTGTATATTTTTAAAAGTTAATTCGTTTTTTGTATCTCAGGCAATAGCTTAACCTTAATTAATAAAAGTGCTTAGCATTTTTAACTCCTTATTTTATTTCTTATTATTTGTTTACATATTAGTGTATAATTAATTCATTAATAATAGTAATTTGCATAAGATATTTAATAAATACTTGAAAATAAAAAAAATAAAAGTAATTATTGAAAAGTATTTATAAACTAATTTATTAATGTCCTGAAATTTATTTTAAATAGTCTTAAATTTGCTCAAATCCATTTAATGTTAATTTTAGTAATTCTATATTTTTATAATTAATAATAGTTATTAACATTAACAAACATGATAACAATATTAATTTTTTTTCATTGTTTTGATCTATTTTTCAACTAGATAAATCCTTATCATAATTGTGTAAATACTTAAATTCTATAATAAATTTATTTAAAACATATCTTTTCAGCTAAATGTATCTTTCCCAGCTACGGGGTGTCAAAAATTGTTTGAAATCGCAGATGAACACAAACTTAGAATATTTTATGAGAAACGTATGGGTGCTGAAGTTGAAGCTGATTCATTAGGTGATGAATGGAAAGGCTATGTTGTTCGTGTTGCTGGTGGAAATGATAAACAAGGGTTCCCAATGAAACAGGGTGTTTTAACTAATGGTAATTTTAGTAGATTTATTTGTTATATAGATTGCATATCGGATTAGTTGAGTTATTTAAATATTTAAAATGTTAAAGCAATGATATGCATTATACAATAATACTTCAAATATGTATACAAAAATAACCCAACTAACTCTAATATTGGCTTTTGGAAACCTTAAACTCAGTTAGCCTTTGTTTTTTTATGATTTTGATAATACATTATTAAAAAGTTACATTTTTTTCAATTATCTATTATAGTTAAAAATTTTGTGTACATAAAATTTAATATATAGTAAATATTGAATGAATATTATTATTATTTTTTATAATTGTGATAATAATAATAATTTTATATTGATTCACCATAGGTTTTACAATATTTAAATTGATGTATCATATTCACTTCTTTCATTTCTGCTGAAGTGTATGCAGAGACTGTATTCACTTTCTATGTTCGTCCCAGTGTCACTCCGTGCATTCTTGTCCCTTCATTTCTTTGTACTTCTTTCCTCGTGTTTTGCTGCTTTTCTTACCCTTTCTAACCTTCTTAACCTTTTCTGTATTTAAAGCTTATTTGCCACTATTATATCCACTTCAAACATTATTTCCTTTTTTTTCATTTTTTTGGCATCTCTCTTCTTTTTTTTGCAGTTTTTCTCTCCTATTCTCAAACTCATCCTTGCTCTTGTCCATCTGTCTGTGCCATTAACAAATATAGACTTATAAAGAAGAATACTCAGGGTTGAAAAGAGGGGACAAAATCTTGGGGGACAGGTATATAGTACGTTATAAGTTTCTCCTGTGTAATCTTGGGGGAATGCTTTTCTCCCACTATTAAAATAGTAAATTTTTCAAATTTTGTGAAACTTGAAAATTATTAAGATGCTATAAGAGCAAATTCAAATTTTGCTCTTGCCACAAATATCCCACTTTCTCCCCTAGTTACACGATATACTATTTATCCATTAAAGTATATTATCAATTATTTGATATATAGTAGTATTAAACTACAACGTAATAGAATAAAAGAACTATATTGATAAATATTAAACATTGCTGATGTGGACCCTATAATTTTTTAATTAAAACATGATTTTAATTAATTTTGATAGAGAAATATTAGTATATTTCTTTCTCAAATTACTAGTTTGATTAAAATAAATAAATAAATAAATTATTTTGATTTATTAGGTCGTGTACGTCTATTGCTTTCAAAAGGTCATTCATGCTATCGACCACGACGTGATGGAGAACGCAAACGTAAATCAGTTCGAGGATGTATTGTTGATGCAAATTTATCGGTTTTGGCTCTTGTGATTATTAAAAAAGGTGAACAGGTGAGAGGAAAAAATATTTTATTTATAGTTAAATTTGTGTTGCACAAGAAAAAATTTAAAGGCTATTATTAATTTAGGAAATACCTGGACTCACTGATACAAATATTCCACGTCGCTTAGGGCCAAAACGTGCCAGTAAAATCCGTAAACTGTTTAATTTAACAAAACAAGATGATGTTAGACGATTTGTTGTAAAACGTCCTGTCCAGAAAGAAGGCAAAAAAGAGCGATTTAAGGCACCTAAAATCCAGCGTCTAATCACTCCTCTGACTCTGCAGGTAATGTTTTTTATTTATATAAAGCATGTAAGCTATTAACATAAAGTATATAAAGACATAAAGTTTTATTACAACGTTTCTGAAAATTAGGTGTAGCTGTCCTAGTATATAAAGGTGATAGTTTGATAAGAAAACAAATTCTATATTTTCAGTTTAATATACAATTATGCATTTCAGGAATATATTTTTAGATTAATTACTTCCAGTTTATTAACGTTATGGTTTTACTCTTTATCTATTATCTATCAAGTTATTATAATATCAACATTATTTAAATAGTCTTATAGTATTCATTTTTGTATTTTGTTCATTAGTTTTTAGTTATCACTTAGAAAGTTTTCACTTGAAAATAATATAAATAACATTTATTGTAGTAGTAGAAAAAGTTTAAACCGAACTAATTGCAAAAAATTCAAGTTAGAGCATTTAGTATTTATTAGGTAGTAATAGTTTATAAAGTGAAATCGGGAATACAAGATCTGTAAATCCTGCAGAGGTACTCACAGATACCTGTTACCAGGACTGGTATATAACAAAATACAATACTTATTAACATAAAATTAAACTTGACAGTTCTTGTGTATAACAAAATAGGATATTATACATAAAACAATATCTGCCTACCTCACAATAATCACCAATAATTTCAGTAACAGAATGTTATTCATCAACATTTTGTCAATACCTAATATTAATATTTTTAAGCATACCACATCAATCAATATTTATTTATTTATTTATTGACATTTATATTACTGGCTTGACAGGCTACTTACAAAAATATTATGAAATAATAACAGTAGATAGTGTTTAACTAAATACTGTAAGATACAACCAGTCACCTTTTACAAGAATTTTGAAGAGTAACTCATTTATAGTATTTAATATATCATCTGGTAATGAATGCCATATCTTTAAACATCTGTTAATTGTCGATGCAAAACCATATGTAAATTTATAAACTAAAGTTTATAATTTATTAAGAAATCCACTACTGTAAACATGCTTACAAGTACCTATTTTATTTTGTAAATAATCGAAACAATACCTATTTTTAGTAAAGATTTAAAAAAAAATAAAAATTATCTATGAATAATCCCAATACTAGGTAGCCTTGCATTTTTATGCAATTTTTATGCAATTGTGAATATTGATGCAGAATATAATTAAATTGAATTTTCTCTGGAAAGGCAAACAATCTTAAATGTGACCATATTGGAGATGTGAAATTCAATATTGGACGTACTAGAGACAAGATATCTTAATCTATTTGTAGTAAAATTTTTACCTAATCTCAGAATAAAATTCCAATTTTTTGCTAGCCTTATTAATTAAATATATAGTATGTTCTATAAATTTTAATTTTACATCAGTAATACATCAATGAGTAACTCTAACAAGTTTATTTTTGCTAATTCAGCAACACCTTATTATCAATAATCATAAACTATCGATAATTATCATAAACTAATATCTTAGAAATCCTAATCTAAAAAAGAGAGGAATCATCATGTTATTGGTTCTCTGATTGTTCATTCATGTGTCCAATCAGACATCAGACCAGTCCTATAACCAGTATTTCTGTTAGAAGTTTTTAGATAGCGCATCGTGCGTTATATATAAATTCCTAACTTCAAAAAGTGAAAATTGCTCTGCTGTGTTAATTAGATATAAATGAAACCACTTTAAAATATTAGTCGATAGATCAAGGTATTTTAATTTATTAAATAAAATATCATGTCTTACAGAATCAAACGCCTTAGAAAACCCTGTTGAAAAAAAAGCTTCATTTTATGACGTCATTATTTTCAATAGGAAAATCCATATAGATCAAGGGTACTTGATAAAAAAATACTAGTTATTCTGTGATATAATCAACATAAATTGCCAAGTTAGTTACAATGGATTGATTTCTGATAAAGCCATGTTAGTGAATTACAATTTAACCCGCAAAATGATTGTATAATTTATTAGCTATAATTGAATAAAATAGCTTTGTAATCGCACTTGTAAACATTTGTAAAGGTCAATAATTCTTAATTTGGTTCATATTACCATTTTTATCTATAGGTATAACAAAGAAGCATTTCCACATTAGTGATTTTATACATTATTTTTTTTCTAAGAAAATTTGTGTAATTATAGAAAGCTTTAATATTTTTTTAGTTATTCCTTTCATTTGAGACAATATAATTTGAACTCTTATTTCCTATATGATGAATTGAACTCTTATTTCCTAAAATGAATGTCAATCAATTTACTATTGAAAAAAACTACCTAGTTGTACCGAATGGAATTACTACATGGTAATTCCATGTTGTAAATCATAGAAATTGGATGATTATTTGACCCAAATTATGGTGTGTAAACTAATTTGTATGGGTTACCAAATAAAATTACAACGTAATAATTCCATGTGATAATACCAGATGGTTCTTTCAATAGGGTTGTACTATTGATGAATTTCTATGCTTTGTGCTCCTTCTTAGATTTGCAGTACTCGGCTTTTATTTATTTTATTTAAGTCAAAGAAAAAGTTAATACTTTTTTCATTTTGATTTTGCTTTTTAAAAAAATAAATTATTAAATCAAAAAATACACAATTTTATTATATGCTGAAAAGTTCTCTAATTTTCTATTCCTTTTAAATCTATGAAGAATGGTCAATTTATGCCTTTATAAAAAAAAGTAAGATGTGTAACAAGGGGGGGTTTCAGACTTAAGTAATGTTTTGAGCACTCTTCTCCGTCTTGGGCGCCTACGGCGTCTTCAACTACCACTCGTGCTCAAACCATCACCCTCGTTAGAAAAAGTCAATTTTCCCCCCCAGTTGCACAGTATACTATTTGGCCGATTTTTCGTTTGTTTATTAGGTATAGAAAAGGGAACTTTCATGTACGTATTACACACATTATTCTAACATTATTTTCTTATTTACCTTTCTTATAAAAATGTATTATTTCAGCGTAAAAGGCATAGGATTGCGTTGAAAAAAAGACGTTGTTTAGCACGAAAAGAACAAGCTGCTGAATATGCAAAACTTTTGGCTCAGCGACAGAAAGAAGCTAAAGCTCGACGTCAAGAAGAGTTGAAACGAAGACGTAGTGCTTCCATTCGTGATTCAAAATCATCAAACCAATCAACACCAGTTACTGTCAAATAACTATCATGTATTATTTACGTAATAGTTAACATGATCTTATAATTAATAAATATGATCTTATAATATATTTACATGTTTATATTCAAATATTTTCCATTATTGATTCTCATTTCCTTTATGTATTTTGCTAACAAAGAACTATTATATATAGTTCTTTGTGCTCTTTGTGACCTTGACATGCATGTTTTGAGCCAGAATTCAGTATTTATTCAAACCAAAAAAGTTAATTATTGAAATCTGATAACTAGTAGCACAAATTATTAAAGACGTTTATGAAAATTCCATTTCACTCGAGTCTTAGAGTGACCTATTATTGTAGTTTAACTCGGAGCGTCAGGGTAAGCATAGTACTCTAAAATTGCGAGTAAAAATTGATGACCCATTGATTACTCTCTTTCTCTTTTTTTTTATATAATTTTCACATAAATTTTGTAGTATTATCTCTTATGGTATTAAAGTACAAAGTTATAAATAGTGCACTGATTTTAAGAAAAAATTAGATAATAGAAATTGTATGATTTTATATATAAATGGTCGAAATATATAAACTAGTTGATAAAATATTATTCCACATTGCGGTCATTACAAATATAAAAGGTGATTAAACAAGATGAACTATAATTACATAAGATTTATATGCTTTTATTCTCCAATATTTGTGTATATCCTAATTGCTGATACTCAAAAATACAATGTTATGAAATTTTTATGAAATTGAATTTGATTGCTGGAGATTGTGTAAAATGAATAGTCAATATTGTCGGGTAGATATATAGATGACGATATAATTTGTTAAATTTTTCCTTGTTTGTTAAGCCAGGAGTAAACTTTGTTGAATGTGCTACTTCCAGGATTTTAGGTATTCGATCTAATTTGAATTAGTATTAAACTTCTTCTCCACATAATTTATAAGTTGTTCGTTTAAATTACAGTTGAAAGGCGTTGCGTTAAAAATTTATTTATATTTATTTATATTTAGTTGAAGTTGAAAAGAGTAAAGAGTTGAAAAGAGCTTTAACAAGCTTTAACAACATTTTATTGTCATGAAGGATATAAATTGTTTTCATATAATTTTAAATAAAAAAGGGTTCAGAATAAATAACACGTGTTCAATAATATTGTATACAAAAATTAAAATGTTTATTTGTAATACAAAATTATAAATAAAGTTTTATAAATTATTGTTGAGCAACACGCGTTTAAACATTTATTTCAGAACATACACAGATATAAATTCTCCTGGTACTTACTACTAATACTACCTGGTACTCCTGGTAAGGCTACTCCAGTACCCTTGTTCTGCAGTCCTGAAGTTGCGAGAGCAAGGATTCCAGTCACGGTTAAAGTTGCACCTCCTAAAGCTGATTCAGATTTTAGATTTTAAAAATTAATTTACATACATTTACAATGTTCAAAAGATATGTATAGGAAATAAGTTTTAAGCGTGTTGCTCAACAATAATTTATAAAACTTTATTTATAATTTTGTATTACAAATAAACATTTTAATTTTTGTATACAATATTATTGAACACGTGTTATTTATTCTGAACCCTTTTTTATTTAAAATTATATGAAAACAATTTATATCCTTCATGACAATAAAATTGTTGTTAAAGCTTGTTAAAGCTCTTTTCAACTCAGTTTCCAACTCTTTCCAACTAAGTGGTTCAAGGGGAACAAAGAGTGATCAAAAGTCAAAACAAACACATGGTAAAATGACAAACGGACAGGCGCCGCAAGTTATAAACGTGGGAGCCAGTTTAGGCGCAATACGCGAATTCAAGCATGGGGATGATTGGAATGTGTACAAAGAACGCTTGGAGCAATATTTCGTTGCAAATTTTGTACAAGAAGACAGAGAGGGTTTCAGTGTTTTTAACATGTGTAGGTGAAGCCGTGTACAAAACATTGAGAGATCTATGTGATCCGAGTTTAGCGAAGGATAAAAGTTATTCAGAGTTGTGCGAGGGTTTAAAAAAACAGTTTACGCCTCGTATTTCGATGTTCAAAGAACGCAAGGATTTCTACGAATTGAGGCAAAATAACTGCAAATTTGGCACGAGTTTGGAAGAAAGGTTGAAGGATAAATTTGTTACGGGACTGAAGCATGGAAAAATTCTTGATCGAGTGTGTGAAGAGGATCATTCGGTAACCCTGAAAGACGTTTTGGAAATCGCGTTGAAGAAGGAAGCGACATTGGAGACGGCAACAACGCAAGCAGCGGGTAGTGCGGCCAGCGTAAACAAGATTTCGGCGAAGCCAAAAGCCGCTCACGAGAAAAAGGGAGCGAAAGACGCAAGCAACGCGGTTACAACAGTGGCAGAACCAAGAGGTCCATATAGGTGTTCGCAATGCGGACAAATGGGCCATTTACAGGCGGTGTGTAAAAATCAAAAGCAGAGAAATGCAAAGGTTAATAAAAATAAAAACGGTACAAATTTTATAGAGATGGACGACGAAAATGTGGAAAACGATTTTATTGATTTGTATTCAGTAGCGTCCGTAAGTAAAAAGAGAATTCCTGCGGAATTGGTTGAAGCTACAATTTTAGGAAATAAAATTCAAATGGAAATTGATAGCGGTGCTGTACTGTCGGTAATACCCGAAGTGTTGTATCGTAGTAAGTTAAGCGCTTGTAAATAAGAAACTAGCGATAGGATATTGAAGTTTAATGACGGAACACAAATTAAACCGGTGGGCGAAATAAAAGTCGAGGTGGCATATAACAGTAAGAAAGCGAAGTGTTCATTAGTTGTAGTTGTACTGTGAAGTAAATTCGCTGTCAGTAAATAACATAATTGAGAAATTTTTTGAAGAGTTTCACAAAGTTTTTGACGGAACTCTAGGCGAGTTCAATGGTGAAATAATTGATTTAAAATATAATGAAAATGCCAAACCTAATTAAAAAGCAAATCGATGTAGATTTAGAGAAGCTGGAGGAACAAAATGTCATAACAAAGATTGATAGCTCCGAATGGCGAGGTAAGAGTATGCGCGGATTATAAATGTTCGAAGATCAATAATAAATGTCTGGAGGATGTAAAGCACCCGGTTCCAAGAATCGAGGAGCTGTTCGCGGCATTGTAAGGCGGCGTATTGTTCACAGTACTAGAATTGTCTCAAGCGTACAACCAAATCGTAGTGTCTGAGACAACACGATTGTTATTAGCGTAGAGTACTCATAGGGGAATTTACGCTATGAATAGGTTACCTTTTGGGACCAAGCCAGCTGTAGCTATTTTTCAGAGGTTATTAGAGAAAGTTTTATTAGAATGGTAAAAAACAATAAATTTTATAGATGATATTTGTGTTGCAGGGGAGACTATGGAATAGCATGTAAATAATTTAAGAGAAGTTTTAAATAGGTTGCAAAAATTTGGATTCAAACTAAATTTCAAAAAATGTAAATTTTTTCAAAGTAAAGTTGAGTATTTGGGCCATGTAATTGACAAAGAAGGGTTGCATAAGAAAGTTGAGAAAATTGAAACTATTACAAAAGCACCCATACCAGAAAACTTAACTCAAATTAAAGCTTTTGTAGGCATGGTAAACTACTATGCAAAGTTTGTTCCAAGTTTAGCAGCAATGTTGAGTCAAATGTATAAATTGTTAAAGAAAAATGTAGTTTTCAATTGGAATAGAAATTGTAATGGTAGTTTTGCGAAAATTAAGGAAGAGATAGTATCCGAAAACTGCTCAGTGCATTTCAATCCAGATTTGAAAGTCAAATTAACTTATGATGCTTGTCGCGATGGTATTGGGGCGGTTTTTCTACATGTGTTTCCAGATGGTACGGAGAGACCGATTTGTTTTGCATCCCGGACGCTCTCAGTAGCAGAAAAAAATGACGCGACGATTCATTTGGAAGCTCTAGCTATTTATTGGGGGGTACAAAAGTTTTCTCAATATTTGCTAGGTAGACATTTTATTTTAGAGTCAGATCATAAGCCCTTGTTAGCGTTGTTTGGCGAGGAAAAGGGTATTCCGATCATGGCAGCTGGACGGTTGCAAAGATGGGCGATGTATCTAAGTGGATATAATTATACGTTTAAGCATGTAAAAGGTACGGCGAACGGTGGAGCAGATGGGTTATCTAGGCTTCCGCCTAAGTTATTGAATAAGGAAGATAAAGCAGATCAAAAGGACTATTTTAACTTTTTGTAGAAGAACAGTTACCGATAGATGCAAAATCTTTGAGAGTAGCTACGAGAACAGACCCGATTTTAAGTAAAGTATTATTGTATTCAATGACAGAATGACCAAATAAAGTAGAGAATGAGTTTAAACCTTTTCAGGTAAGAAAGGAAGAAATTAGTGTAGAAAATGGATTGCTTTTATGGGGCTATAGAGTGATTATTCCGAAAAAGTGTAGGGTTGATATTTTAAACGAAATTCATGCTACGCATTCTGGAGCCAGTAAGATGAAAATGCTTGCTAGGCAATACTTTTGGTATCCTAAATTGGATAGTGAGTTAGAGAATTTACTAAGCAAAATAACCGTTAGAAAGAGTACATATAGGCTTTTTGGGAGCATTCGAAGTTTGCACTTATTTGATTGTAACGGACGCATTTTCGAAATGGCCGGAACTGTATGAAATGAAAAAATTCGATGCGAAAGCGACTGTTGAAAACATGAGGGAGTGCACGTTTTATAAATCATAGTTAAACTATATCATAAATTATAGTTAAACATTAATTGGTACACAAGCTACAGGAACTTTCTGAAAAAAAGTATTGCAATTTTAAATACTTTTACAATTTATAAATGGTTCAATATAAATTCAGAGAAATTTTGCAAGTTTATAAACGCTCAAAACTAAAAAATCTTCCTTCAATTATATCATATAAGAAACGCAATTATGTGCTTTTTTCCGCAGCGGATAAACGCTCAGCCAAGTTCGCCCCACCATATGTTGGACCATACAGGATTATAGATGTCTTGGGCACCAACACGTATCGTTTGAAGGACGAAGAAGGACAGGTGATAGACTTGGGTCCATGCCAATCAACTCAAACGATTTTATCTGGCGAGGGCAATATCTCGAGAAGAGGAGACTGTAGCAGGTAATGCAGACTGTCCTAGGGAAGTTAGAGCAGACACGCGACGGGAACTGCGAGCGAGCGAAGACCGCTCTGAAGGCGACCAGAGTGGCAATGCGCGTAACGATAGATCGCAGCACAGCGGTGCTCGATGTGTGAGCCCCCCTCAATATATCACGGAGCATCAAGGTGACGACGTAGGAGACTCAACCCCGTCCCCTCGTAGGTTGCGTGGGCAACGCAACCCTACGCAGCAGATAGAAGGTCCAGTTACAGGGCGGCCAGGAGCCAGGCGGCGCGGTAGGCCTCGGAAGGCCCAGTACGCGACTCTGCCGGTGCCCGAACAGCCGCTGTATTATAGAATAATCTGTATTTCTGTTTCAGAATGGATTCTGGGGATTGGGACGGTGTCATCAGCAGGATGTTCGAGGAGGCCCGCCTACCGGCGAAATCCTTCACGGATGAGAATGTCCTCATGGACCTAGACCACCTGTCGGAGGAGGAGAACCAACCAAGGAGGGACTGGGCGGAGGAGGTTCGAAGGGCGAGCTCCTGGTGACGTTCCCGAACGACGTGGACAACCAGCCACCGGAGGAAGACGGTGAAGGCGATTCGCAGGCCTGCTTATCTTGGCGCGGTTGGAGTCCGCCCAGTCCGTGGACCCAGCATCATCAGCACCCGCTCTAGAGACTGCCTCAAGCGAGGTGGAGAAGGAGTGGGCCAAACTACGGCCAGTGATCGAGGAGGCGATCGAGGCGAGCCTGGAGGCTCGCACGCTGGCACGATAGGCCTTTAGGCGCTACGACAGCGCCGTGCGCCAATATGGGTCGACATTCCAGCAGCGTTCGAAAGCCTGGATGCGGCTAATCGAGGAGGAGAAGGCCGCGCTCAAGGCCGTCGATAAGTCGCGCCGTCATAGGAGACCTGAAAAGTGGACCCCAAAGAGTGGGCCCAAAGGTAGTGCCCCAGCCCGGAGCAATTGCGCGGGCGCGCGAGGAAGCTCGACGGCGGCGTGCTCAAGAGGAGCAGAGCCGCGCAACCCGGGCCCTTAAGGAAGCCGAGGCGGCTTTGGAGAAGGCCCGGGCGTGGAAAGTGCTCGCCGACAAGAACGCGGCCAGAGACGAAGTTCGCCGAGGGGTCCGGCCAGGGGCGTGCAGGCGACCCCGGACTAATGTGCGTTCGGAGAGCACACCACAACCAGAGAAGCCTATGTGCTCTGCAGGTGGTGGCTCTACTCGGCGTGACCGGTCTGGGAATCGGGAGCACATCTCTCCCGTGAACCGGCGGACGACGCCGGTGGTGCGGCGCAGCAGGTCCCGCACGGGGACGTGGGGACCGTCGAGGGACGAACGTGAGAACCAACCCAGAGGGACAAAGCGGCGCCGAACCAGCCGTTCCCGTAGTAGGTCCAGGAGGAGGCGCCAGAGGTCTGGCAGCAGAGGATCAGCTCCACCGTCGCCAGCTCGTTCGCAGAGAGTGCAAACGACCAAGCGAAGCTTCGTCATTTGTGGCCACGAGAGGGTCAACCGAGCTTCGCGGTGTCCAAATTACCCTCACACGGGCGGCGCCCAGGGCGCCCCCTTTTATAAATAAATTATACTTTGTTTATTTTTACAGATGAGGAGTTGGTTATTTGGCGCCACCCTATCCCTATGTATGGTAGAACCAAACTCGGGGCGATATTTTGGTTTTAGGGGGAGGGGGGTGTAACGGGCAGCGAGACGCGCACGTCGGCGCGGGTAGCTGAAGCGCGGGAAGGCCAGTAGAGGACTCGCAATTAGAGGAAAATTCGAGTCAGTTAGCTTTTGTCCGTACTCGTGAGAAGTCAGAGATTACGCGCGCAAAAGATCCGAAGTGTTGAGCAGCAGCAACAGCAGCATCGAAGGCCACAGCACCATCGAGAGCAGCCACAGCAACCAGGAGAGGCAGCAACAGCAGCAACTGCAGCACAGCAGCAGCCGCAGTAACCACTGCCACTAGTGGTTCACCGCAACCAAAGCACGGCAGGAGACTCCCTGGCCAGAGTACGACGAGGATCGACGCGATAAGAGAAAGTAGAGATTAATTTCTATTTTATTTATGCGCGATCGACTGGCGAGGCATTTGGCCCCAGTCGTTGATCCGGTAGATTTTGCGGCCTTCTCGCGACGCGAATACGCGCAACACGGACGACGGATTTCTTACTGAATAAACGCTTTTTTAGTAGAATCAGTAGTGTGTTCATTTGATTGTCGTCCTGATCCGCGAGGGATCAGGACGACAATCAAATGAACACACTACTCCGTGTCCTCCGCGGACACTACACAGGAGTGTAGTGCATACTGAGCACCGGAGCATCGTCGCAGGTAGGCGACCACACGAGCGAGTACAGCATCTCGCAAAAGCAAAGTGCAGCAGAACTTTGCATTTGTACGGGGTACATAGGCAGTTAGTCGCCTAGCAATCACCCCGTTACAATGTATATATATATATATATATATATATATATATATATATGGTCAGATCGAAGCTATCGTTCATACATATATATATATATATATATGTATGTATGAACGATAGCTTCGATCTGACCACAGATAAAAAAAGACAAAAATAAGGCGATGATTGGAGAAAGCATGGTGCCAAATCACTTGGCAGTATTTTTTTCCAGGGAAGAATGAATTTCGATGTATGCTGATCATCACGATAAAATAATTGTATACATATACAATAATTTGGGAAAGAAGATAATTACAATCAAGGAATACAAATAAAAATTTTTAAAAACATGTGCGTCTGGGAACACCCGGGAGAAGTGATAACTTAAATTGATTTATGTGGAAAATATTCACTGTACAACATTTAACGTAAAAAATTACGATGTTAGTGTAATTGATTTGATTTTAAAAATTTTGGCCGCTTTTATTTTTATTTTAATAAATATATGGGTGGAGACCCTTTTACATAAACAAGATAATATAATTTAAGATATAAGGCCAATAGCGAGAGGATAAACATTAATCTAAACTAAGCTTTAGTCGAATTTACGAATTAATGGTGCAATTGAGGTTTTAAATTTGGAAATAGAAGAAATAAACATGTCAATATTAGTAATAGATTGATTGACATTTACGAACATACATGGCGTATTAATAGCTGAACGTAGATTAAAATCATACATATTTTTAATACAAAAAACGGAGTAATTAGTTCTTAGCAATCTAGCTGGAGCATGCCAATTCACAGCTCTCATCAGTAAAAAGGGTGCACATATAAAATTATTAATTAATTTTATTGTTGATATTGTTACAAGACTATGAACGTATGTGAAACTGTATACGATGTCCATATTACCTTGAAATAATTAGGAATATAGAAACCGATCAAAAGAATGCATGACTTATACCTTTTATACAAAATATGACATCAGAGCCTCGTTTGTGATAACAGGTTACACCACTTGACGGAGAGGTTGACATATATGGATTAGAGAGGCTATTCCAGTGTTAAATATAATTCGTTCTATTTAATTTTAAAATAATTTTTGGCATTGCAAAATAATTGAAAATATATTCACATATCGCCAACATGGCGGAGGCGAGCGCAGGCTCGCTTAATCCACAAGCAACAATATATTATAAATGTCACCCTAAGATAGAAGTTAAAACAGTTGTGTGCATATTATGTGAAAGTGTTTACCACACTAGTGACTTTGCGAGATTAGATGGTGCAATTAAATTAAGTAGTGTATTAGGAATGTGCCACGAACATTCGGGTCTCGGTCCAACCTCAAATATAAGCAGGAATACGCTGAGTAATGAGGCGAGGCACATAGTAGCTCAGATAAAATTTAAACAAAGCAGTGAATTCTGTAAGAATGTACTTGAGGAATTAGAGATAGAAAGTAATGAGGATGAAGGAAATATGAAAGAGAAAAATCTGAAAAGAGAAAATGCTTTGTTAAGGAAACTAAATAAAGAACTATCAGAAAGAAATAAGATGCTAAGAGATCTACTGGCAAAACAAAGAAGTGAGTCAAATTTAGTTAAAACCAAAACTTTTGCAGAAGTAACATCATATCCAAAAACTAGTGCCCGGACAAAGCGTATACCTAGTGTAATAATAAAAAACATAACAGAACTTAGTATTGACCAGATGAATCAATATGCAGTACACTATCTAAATAAAGATAAGTCTATACAGACAAAAAAAGTTATCAAGAAAAAAGATCAAATAATTGTTAATTGTCTAAACGAGGAAAGTACGAGTAAGGCATACATTATACTAAAGAAAAAACTAGCTGATGAGTGCGAAGTAACCAAAGAAAAAGTGGAAAATCCGAAAATAAAGGTAGTCGGAATCAACAACTTTAAAAATCTAAATAATAAAAAGCTAGAATATGACATCAATGAAAGGAATTTTAGCAAATATGCAAAAAAATGTACTATTCTTCATACTTATATAAACCATCAGAAAACGAAATTACAGACAGCGTTAATTGAAATGCCTGCAGAGCTGTATCAGTGTGTCAGAGAAAGTAATAATAGACTGTTTGTAGGATACCAAAACTGCAGAGTCTATGATTATTGCAATATAAAACCATGTTTCAACTGTGGTAGATTCGGACATAGCGGTTTGAAGTGTAGAAATTCACATATATGTTTTAAGTGTGCTGGTGATCATAATAGGAGGGAATGTGATAAACAAGGTAACATAATGAAATGTCCAAACTGTATCTACAGTAATAGTAAATACAAGACGGAATATAATATAGAACATATGGCAACAGATAGCCACGAATGCAAAATATTGCAAATTAAGATAAGGAAGTTTATTGATTTTATCGACTACACAATGCAGCCTATATTACCAAGATATATCGGCATGGCAGGAACCACGACACCTAAGCTAGCTGGATTGCAAATTTCTGGGATGTCAGCAAGTTCAAAATAAACTCACTCAACTCTCATATTTCAAGTAAAGGAAGAAACAAGAACTAATTGTGGATCAAGATATTAATATTGAAGAAATAAGCAAGATAGAATGTGAAGCAGAAAGCATCAACGAACTCAACAGAAACATCATAAAGAAGAAGAATTTAATTTTATGCGTTAATGTAAGAAGTCTTAATGCAAATTTTGAAAAATTAGAAACACTAATAGATAGTTTGTCAAAAAAACCATGCGTTATAATTTGTACTGAAACATGGAACGAGCAAAATCCTCATTTCTATCAATTACATGGATACACATTTTGTTACAACGAAAGTAAAATTAATTAGGGCTGATGGTGTCTTTATATATATTAAAAATAATATTTATGGAAAAACTAAGGTAGATGTAATTGATAGACTGAGTGTGATTATTACGGATCTTAAGCTACAATCAGGTGAATCATTCAAAATTTCGGCCATATACAGGTGTCATGATGTTCCTAAAACAGAATTTGTAAGTAGCGTAAAAAAATTTATATCAAAACATAGTAAAACTAATAACCACTGTATAATTGGCAATTTCAATATAGATATTTTGGAAAATAATGTACAAGACAACAATCTAGGTGCAACTTTAATAAGCCAAGAATTCTTAAATAATTTCTTTGAACATGAATTTATACCTTACTATAGAGGAGTAACTATACCCTCTCTAGATAACGAAAAAGGTTCTTGTATCTACAATTGCTTTGCCAAGACTAGAGACGTAAACATAGAGTCTTATAAATTATGTATCCCATTTAATGATCATTATCCGCTTATAATAAGTGTTGATAAACTTAAAGTACAGGATGCGCAAGATAAGCCAGAAACATACGTTAATTATAGAAAGTTAAAGGAACATGCAAAGAAATTTGATTGGAATTCCTGTTTGAACTTGCAGGATCCAAATCTGTCATTAAATGGACTAATAAATATGATACACAGCTGTGTTGGAAAAGCCACTTGTAAAAATAATACAAAGATTAATAATCAACTACCTAGAAAAGAGTGGATAACTAAAGGAATACTAGTATCTTGTAAAACTAAAGAAAATTTATACAATATATGGAAAAAAAAATCCCACAAATTCAACGTTAAAGTTTGAGTATAAAAATTATGAAGAAATGTTAAACAGAATAATACTAAATATAAATTTGATAATAGTGAAGTAAGAAGAAGTGGCGATAATCCGAGACAGCTGTGGAATGTCATAAACAGTAAAATGGGCAAAAATAACAAACAAGTGAAATCACCTGACTGCTTAAAGGTAAATAACCAAATAGTGGATAAGTCGAATATTGCGAATATAATGAATGACTATTTCAGCCAAATTGGAATAGATTTAAGTAATCAAATTATTAATGAGTACGATGGTCAACTTAAAGTACCAGCAAGAAATACAGAGTCTATTTTTATACAGCCAACCAGTATTAGTGAAATACATGTCCTAATATATGCAATGCAAACAAAATCTGGTGGGGTTGATAACATCAATGCAAGTACAGTTAAGTGCATTGCTAAGTTCCTGGTAAAGCCCTTGGAGCATATTTTTTATCTGAGTATACAGTTATCCTATATACAGATATAGTCCCAATATACAAGTCTGGAGATAGCAAATATATGGAAAACTATCGGCCAATATCTCTAATATCTAACATAGCAAAAATCTTTGAGAAAATCATATATAACAGACTTTTCAATTTTATAACAAAGCATAATATTATATCTGAAAAACAATTTGGTTTTGTCAGACGCAGAGGAGCAACAGATGCACTTGATTGTCTTGCAGATACCATATACAGGAGTCTAGACAAAAGCAAACCAATAATATCGACATTTCTAGACCTAGCCAAAGATTTTGACACTGTTGTTCACAAAATATTATTGGATAAGCTGGAAAGATATGGAATAAGAGGATATGCCATAAAACTTTTAACTAGCTATCTATCATGTAGGAAACAATGCGTTAAGATTAATAACTTTAAAAGTGATTACAAAGATATTTCTATAGGTGTTCCACAAGGAACCATATTAGGTCCATTACTTTTTATCTTATACGTAAACGACCTACTGATAGATATGCAGAAGGATTCTATAATGTCTTATGCTGATGATACGGTCATCATCTCGAGTGATGACACGTGGTCTGCAGCACAGGACAAAATGAACCTATATCTTAGTAAAGTCGCCAAATGGTTGACGTTGAACAAACTATCGTTAAATGTAAAGAAAACTGTATATATAACCTATGGCAATTACTGCGATAGTGTTCCAGAATATATACAAATTAAGATTGGTAGCAATATAATAAAAAGGGTTGAAAATCATAAATATTTAGGCTTACTTTTTGATTACAACATGAAATCGGATATACACATTGATTCTATTGTAAAAAGAACAAGGTATCTAATTTTTGTCTTTGCAAAAATTAAAAGATTAATGGATAGGAAAACCATGATGATGATATACCATGCATTCTTCCAGGGATTAGTCAATTATGGAATAATTGCCTGGGGAGGGGCGTACAATAATTCTATGCACTCGATACAAGGAGTGCAAAAAAAACTATTAAAAATTGTTAACAGAAATCATTTTGTAACGCAAAACGCCCCCTTAACCGTAAAACAATTGTTTCAATTAGAAGCAATAACATATCATTATTCTGAATTAAGAGAAATGTATAGTAAAAACACAAAAACTACTAGGAATAAGAGCATATCGTTGCCAAAAATTAACAAATCTGTAAGTAAGAAGAACAGCTATTATATGGCAGTGATAATTTATAACCTGCTTTCTAAAGATCTCAAAGAGTTAACAATGAGGAAAGTTGCAATAAAGAATAAGCTAAAGGATTTCATAAGAAATCTTATAATAGTTTAAAACAATTAGAAATATATTTTAACTTCTGTTAATTATAATATATAAGAAGCATTATGAAATATATTAGTTTTAGTTTTTAATTTAAGTTCTTTGCATTATTTTTTGTAACTACTTTTATATCATGTAATTACTGTACCATACCTATGTACAGGCAACTTGTTTGCCTCTATAGGAATCCTTTTAATGGCTTATGTATATGGTTTCAAATAAATAAAAAGAAATAAATGAATAAATATATAAATACAATGAATTAAGCATATCCCTGGTGCTGCAAATATAGTTATTGTTATAAACTATAATATTGCACATAATATTGCGCGATAACTTAACGCAATAAAATTTGAATTTAATTATAGTACTGTTAGGTACTAGTGCGATAAAGTGATTCTCGCACGAGTGTCGGTATATCGCCCGACCGAACCGAGGGTGACAATCCCACTCATGCGAGAATTACTTTATCGAACTTGCATCGAACAATATGTTATGGCTAAACGAGCGTGAAGTGCTACTTTCGCTAATGCTTCTTTTTCAAGCGTGCGTAAAAGTGGCACTTATCGCACGGCGTGCCATATATATTATTTTCTTGCGCGATTATTCAACGCAATAATTGTTTTGCATGTGCCGTTTTGCGCTCGAGCGAAGCGAGTAAGAAAAGACACATGAATTCTTATTACCAGTTTAGAACAGTTTTTTTATACCACGAGAGCCGAATGATCATAAAGTTATGATTACAGCGGTATAAATATGTTTTAATGCACCTACCAGTTTGCTTTGTACTATCAATATTATTTTGATACCAAAGTTTTCCTTAAGCGTTTCTTACATTTTCATCGCTATTAATGTCTTCTGAATGATTATTATCAAGAATACTTTCGAGCATGACCGCATTAATGGGCACATGTGCGATATCTTCGCTATCATCTATATCATCTAATCTTAATTCTTCAATACATTTTTGGGCTTCTTGAACGAAATTTTTAACTGCTGACAATTTTTTCTGCGGGGCTTTCCGTTTCAACAAAAATTATGTTGACAGCGTCTTTCTTTTTTTTTTATTTGAGCAATTCCTTTTTTGGGATGTCTTATTACTCTTTCTTTTATTTATATTTGTAGCATTTACTTTTCCGTCGCAATCAGTACCTAGATTATTAATATAACTGATATCATTTCTCCCTAATATAGTTTCTACATTACTCTGGATGACGTCCGCGTTTATGGGCACACAAGTTGCATTGTCGTTATTTTCTGCTGTGTCTGATTCTAAATCTTCAAAACTTTCGACTTCAACGAATATTTTAGTTTGTGAAACTTTTGTATCTGTCTGGAATGTTTTCAGTTTAACCCCCTTTTTCTTTGTATTTGTAGTTGATGCCTTCTTTGTTTTCTGTGCAGCACAAATTTTGTTCACTTTTGCTTCTTTAATTTTGTTTTCTTTCTTTTTCTTTGCTTCATTTCTTAGCAATTGTCGTTGTTTGGCCTCTGCTTGAGCTTGTTCTATGTACTCTGGTTCTCGCAGAGGCATACCTCTTTTTCTTCTACTATCTATTATTTCAGATAGCAAACAATCACGATAGAAGTGGGCAATTTGAACTATCATTTCCTCGATAAATTCATCATTTCTTTCAATCACCATTATTTCCATGCCAATAAAAGTAAATATAACGAATAAACAATATTTTCTTTCAAAAATAATTCGTTATTCTCTTCGCGAAAGCCTTTGCCAATATATAATTTCTTGTTTCTAATAGCAAGTTCTGGATCTATATGCATTGCCGTAAATGGGACACTTTATTTCAACTATTCCATCTACATTCATTCCACAGCATTGGAGGAGTTGATCAATTGTCTGGTAGCCAGGGTTTCCTCACTGGAGGAAACGATTGCTGAGCAGTCGTCTATGCTGTAGGGACTACGCGGTGACTGTCTGTTGCTTCTACAGGAAAACTGAATCCTTAAACAGGACATTAAAAGCCTTATGTCCAAAATAACATCTGTCGTTGATAGCACGGGTGGTGTTGGCGCTGCTGAGGGTTGTCAGCGTGGCCTCAGTGTTACGGAACACTCGCAAATCTTTGTTTCTCTTAGAGATCATCCGCACACATTTCAATGCAATGTGTGCAAACGTAGTGTTTGCTGTCTTCACCACGGTTGTCCCTTCAATAGTG
Organism: Muscidifurax raptorellus; assembly: GCA_020010945.3. NCBI lineage: Eukaryota > Metazoa > Arthropoda > Insecta > Hymenoptera > Pteromalidae > Muscidifurax > Muscidifurax raptorellus. The sequence goes on from JAHUUD020000064.1 coordinate 297,576, forward strand.
AGAGATCTTGTATCCTTCTCCTCAGACCTGGAGCGATGCTGAAGGACGGCGCGGGGGCGCCGGATTCGACGCATTGGCGTTCACCAAGGGTAGTTTGTCTCTCTCATCGTGAAATTGTGGATAAAATCTTGCGTTCGAAGGGGAGATTCATAGTAATGAGCACGAATTACATCAACGTAACCTCTCTTAGTGAAGAAACGCGTGAAAGCCTCATTCAGAGTAGGATTTTTATTAATGAGTATTTAAGTAAAGAGAATTTTAGTCGTTTTAACAATCTAAAACAGATTGCGCGCGGTTTGGAATTCAAATACACTTGGAATAGAGGCGGGCGATTCCTTACTAAGAGACGAGACGGTACCAAAACGCACGAGTTTACTTCGGCGGCAGATCTGCATGCGTTGGCGGCTTCCTATGGGGAGATTGTTAAGACTGACTAGATTGTCGTGGCTGCAGCCAGAGAGGTTCCAAGGGCTTCTGATGATGTACCCAAGTGGCCTACAGTACAAGGTCGTGCCTTGGCCATAGCTGTTCAGGCGTGACTAGGTCAGGGTAAGAGAGAGACGAATAGGGAGGTGCTGTTAGCGGGGTTCCTCAATGTAACCTCGCTATATGCGCATATGAGCATGTTTCTACAGTTTCTGAAGGGCGCTCGCCCCTCATTTCACTTGTTTGGCGTGGTGGAGCCGCGATTTGGTTCTGAGGTTGACGACGTGATTGTCCAGGTTGATGGGTACTTCATGATGAGACAGGATGGGAATAAGCGTGGCGGTAGAGTCGCCCTTTACATCCGTAACGACTACAAAGCCACTCTACTGTGTTCCTCGCCAACGGAGGCGGAAGGAAACCGGGAACTCCGGAGTACTTATTCTGCAATGTGCGACAAGGTACCATGCCACCTGTATTTGTTGCGCTAGTTTACCGTCCACCGGGTATCCCAGTCTCGGATGACTTTGATCTTAATAATGATCTACCCTATTGAAAAATCTCACGTGAGATCTCAGGTGAGATCTCACGTGAGATTTTTCAATAGGGTACGCAGATACTCAGGGGACTACAAATGCAGAATTGTAATCGGGAACATCAACGCAAACATGCTGTCGAGTTCTCACAATGCAGAGTTTTTTTTCGGGAAATCGCGCGAGAGTTGAACCTCAAATTTGTAGATCATGACGCGACGCATCATGTAGGAGATTCTCACACCTGGATTGATGCAATCCTAACCGACCAAGACAATGCGGTGCTAAATACGAGCAACTCACTCGGCGACCTTTCCAAGTAGGCATAATGTAATTGATGTTGAAATCGACTATCACACTGTTAAACCTCCAACTCTCAACGGGTTTGAATATAAGGATTTCAAGGGAATTAAAACGGAGGAACTTCTGTCACTATTAGCCGCTTGTGATTGCTCGCCAGTTGGATGCACTGGAAGTGGAGTTGACACACGACTAAAAAATCTTAGTCACATTATCATAAATGTCATTGGCCAACTTGCTCCACTCAAACAATTTAGACCCAGAAGAAAAATGCTTCCTCCTTGGGTAGACTCAGACTTACGAGACTTGTTCAATCGACGAGACGCAGCACATAGACGGTACAAACGTACGAAATGGACACACTTATGGACGGAATATCAGACGCTAGCATAGAAGGCTGAAGAACGTACTGCGCTCGCGCGTGAAGCTTCTATTCAGAATAGAATCTTTGACGCGCTTGATAACAATAAAAATGTGTGGAATGAACTACGTAATCTGGGTTTGGTGTCTAAAGCTAAGAACGACCTATACGGCTTCCACCATACAAATTAAACAGTCATTTCGCTGGAGTGTCGATATTGAACTCTGCGGGCGAGTCAGACCTAGATGACATTGTGTCGATGACTGGCAAAGTAGAATTTACTTTTCGTGACGTCACCCTTGCTGACATCGCTCATTTCTCGTCTCAAGTAAAGGGGGAGGATGGGATTCCGCAGAATATTATTGTGAAATTATTACCCATTATAGGCCAACATCTAGTGACACTGTTTAATCTATCGCTATCCACGGGGACTTTTCCGCCGGCTTGGAAGAGAGCACATCTTGTGCTGCTTAAAAAGACACCAACTCCATCAGCAGTCTCGGACTTTCGTCCAATAGTCCTGTTGTGCTTTCTTTCCAAGGTCCTGGAAAAATTGGTACACGACCAGATTATTGAGTTCTTGGAAGCGCAGAAGGTTCTTGGCCCTTACCAGCTGGTTTTCGACGCAATAATTCAACACAAGCAGCACTGCTTAAACTCACAGAAGACCCCTGACCCCCTCTCTCTCTCTCTCTCTCTCTCACGTGAGTACGCTTGCCGCCTTTTTTTGCACGCTCTTGCTTCTTGACTGCTTTTCTGCAGACAAGGAACTGCTTTTCGCACTTTGCCTCCGGGCACTTCTGCTTTCAGTTTATTGCACGCTCCTTAATGCAACCTTCAAGCTGAGATATTATTCTGGTGGAGGCTGCATTTTACTACATCACTATCACTCGTTGAAATTCCTCCTCTGCAACATAACCTGCAATATCTGCACACCCTGGAGGGTCTAAATATCCCCGAGCACTTCAATTTCAGGGAGATAACGAAATCGGATGTCTATGATGCAGTGATGCACTTTGACTCCCAGGCCAGGGGCAGCGACGGCATCCCACAGGTTATCATTTACAAAGCACTGCCGGTACTCGCTCCAATTCTACGTCGTATTTTCAACCTATCCTTGAGCGAGACATGAGCTTCCCCTCGGAATGGAAAAAGTCATTAGTGCACGACTGAATAAAGTCAGTTCTCTAACAACTCTGACTGACTATCGTCTGATCTCCCTCTTATGTTTCTTGTCCAAGGCGCTGAAGTGGCTAGTGCACAGGCAAACCCCTGAATATCTCGAATCAAGACTTTTCCTCGATGACCTACAGACTGGTTTCTGCACTGGCCACAGCACACAGTCCGGCCTGATCAGGTTGACTGATGATGTCAGGCTTGGCATGGACAAAAAGAAGGTAACACTTCTACTTCTCTTTGATTTTAGCAAGGCGTTTGATACTGTGTGTCAGGTCAGGCTACTCAGAAAGCTAACCGTTTTCGGCTTCTCTAAGCAGGTTATCTGCTGGTTCGCGTCTTATCTCACTGGTAGAACGCAGGCTGTCATTGGTGACAGCAGTGAACTCTCCACCTTTCTACCGCTAAACATGGGAGTACTACAGGGGTCTGTTCTAGGCACACTGTTATTCTCTTTATACATCAACGACATCGGCCTTTGTCTAGACATTCACGTATCGCATCTTATTCACGCGGATGACTTGCAAATGTACAGCCAATGCCACATTAAGGAGCTCGATTCCTGCTCCGTGAGGATGAGTGTTAACACTGAGAGGACTATGGGCTGGGCTGCACAGAATCATCTTAAACTAAACGTCCTCAAAACACAGGCGATCGTCCTTGGCTCCTCCTATTATATAAATGCTTTACCTTCTATGGCAAATACCTACATTAACATAGGAGGAACCAGGGTCGAATATCAGCCGTCTGTGCGTAGTCTACTGGGACTGGTGCTCGACTCTAAACTTACTTGGAAGGAGCACGTTACTCAACTGTGTAAGCGCGCACACACTCTTATGTATAGACCATACTACTTTAGAAAGAGCACCGGTCTTGAGCTGCGCAAGCATCTCGTGCAAGCCCTATTGTTCCCCATCATCGACTATTGCTCATTAGTTTACTGTGACCTGACGCAAGAACTGGACTTCAAACTACAGAGACTGGTAAACACAGGAATTCGTTACATCTATGGTGTAAGGAGGGACGAGCACATCACCCCTTTCAGGCGTGAGTTGCAATGGCTCACCACCGCCGGACTTAGGAAGTATTTCAAGGCCTGTTTCCTTAGGAAACTTTTTAACACCGCAACTATATCATGGCCTTTTTTGACTTCCACGTCGCACTCTGCCCCGTGAGGAGTGAGATGACTCTTCTGGATATCCTCACCTTCGTAACAGAGACACTGAGGAACTCATTTCACATAAGCGCCTCATATCTCTGGAATTCATTGCCCTCTCATCTTCGCAAAAATAGAACACTGTCATCTTTTAAACATCAGGCAAAGCTGTACTTCTTTAATCTTGAGAACATCTAGGAACTGTGTAATCATTTTCATCTCACAATCTCACCATTCTTTTCTTTCATTCTCTCATATTCGCCTCACCCATTCATTTATCTATAAGACTCAATATGCTATATTATTGTATTACTTTTAATGTTTTTTTGTTCAACACAATGTACAGAAAGAAGAATTATCTTATCTAATCTAATCTAATTTAATCTAATCTCTCTCTCTCTCTCCCCTCTCTCTCCCTCTAATGTCATATAATATTTTCGCGCGCGAGTAGTATCAAATACCAATTAGAGTCTCCATACCATATACCCGCACCGCGCATGCGCTCACGTGCCACGTGCACTCGACAACAGAAGAATTGTATTTTATTATTTTTTTTGCTATATCATATTTTATCGATTTTTAACTATGGTGCAGTTAGATTTGAGTAGGGTGCACTTTATTTATGTTTAAAAAACTCGAATTTCCAAGTATATAATCTAATTTTAACCTTATGATTTGCGCGATCTAGACCTATTTTTTATTCCTTAATTACGGGGGCGCTGTTATAATAATTATTATTTTTGGAATTTGTTATTAGAAATACGTGCCTCTATATTTTATTTTAATACCGATATCCCAAATTCTTAGGCTGGGGTAGAGTAGGTCTCTGAGAGAGGCCTTTAGTCATGCGAATTGCGCTTGCGTCGCAATAGATAAGATTTTTCAGATATAGAAAGGAATATGGAGCTGCCGTTTAAATTTCTAATTCTTAATTATAAGGATGAATAATAATGAAAAGCATTTAAAAAGGATTTTCAAAATATAAATAGTCATTGAACAAACAATGGAAGAGGATATCTTTCCTGCAGCTGAAAAAATATTATCTGATATTGAAAATATCTTCAAGAGGGATAAAAATATGTAAGCATTTAATTAATGATAGTATATTGATTTTTTAATTTACAAGAAATAATATTTTTTAAATTCAAAGATATATAAATTTGATTCAGCTAATGTCTATTATTCATTTTTTGATAAATATCTACTCCTTTTTAATTTTGTTATTATTACGGTTTAATATAGTCAGTATGAAGAATTAAACAATTCAAAGTTAAATATTTTGTTATAAATTTTGAAACATCTTAATTTATGACAATTATAATTATTTGCTAAAAAATAGCAGTGATTTTGGGTGCAATGCTCTTTTAGGAAAACTACTATAATAAATTCCTTTTATTTAAATTTTTGTTTTATAGCTGTTTCATTTTCAAAGTAAATAATAAAATATTCTTGACTCTTAAACTGTAATTTTTATTGAAAATACCTGGGTGTTTAACCCTATTGATACACTTTGAGCATTCCTGCCCTATAATTGGCACATTATATTTCCATTTACAGCCTAAAGAGTTTCTAGAGTAAATACAAATAACACCAAGATAATTCTGAAACTTGGTATACAGGTTTACATTTACCTCAAAAGCATTTACATACTTTTAAGAAAGCTAAAGTATCTACAAATTAAGAAATAAACGTTTTTAATTTTGTGCTGTTTAATACAGGCTTTTATGGCAAAATGCAACTTCCTCGCACTCATCGATGGATTGTTAAACCTGTAATACCAACATATTGTTAAAAAAAAAATAGTATAAGGCATATAATATATTTGATAAAGAATTACAGTAAAACAAAGATGTATATTAATATAGCATTTCTTTATGTTATCAAACATTGTAAATTATTGTAAACATAACCTATTAACTGATTGCAACCCTATAGGGATATCAACAAATATAGACTCATATAGAAGAACGTTCATAGGTTAAAAGCTAGGGACAAAATTGAATACACACAGAACCTATATTACACTATAACTGTTCCCCAAGATTACACAAGAGAAACTTATAATGTACTATACCTGTCCCCCAAGATTTTGTCCCAGCTTTCCAACCCTGAGTGTTCTTCTATATGAGTCTATATTCGTTGCCTATATGGTTATCAAAATTGATTTTGGTATTGGCTTAAGTAGCTATATGGTTTACGACATTTTTTAAAGACATTAAATTATCCTGTTAATAGAATTGTCAAATTGAAATTTATAAAATACATAGAAAACTTCTTTGAATAAGATAAAATAACAAAAATTGAAGATGACAAATGGTCATCTGAAGTTCCAGTTTGAGAAAATCCCTTAACTAAACTCATTATTTTTTCTGTAGCACGTTTAGTATCGTGGTAAAAAAGACTATTATTGTGGTCATAAAATTGTTACATTCAATAGTATATTGCGCAACTAGGGATGTATGTGTATGTATATGTATATGTATACACATACGAACGCATGTGCGCACGCACACACACACACACACATATATATATATGAACTTTGATAATATTGAACTTCTGACATCATCTCAAAGCTTTCATCTTTCTTATTACCTTTTCTATTTCTTTTTCAATTTTCTTTGCGATGCTTTGAAAACTATCACTTCTCGAGCATTGAGATATAAGTATATATATATATATATATATATATATATATATATTTATATCTCAATGCAATATAGAAATACAAAAGGTAATAAGAAAGATGAAAGCTTTGAGATGATGTCAGAAGTTCAATATTATCAAAGTTTATGCAAGGATATATCTATAATCCCAAAAGTAACTAAAATCCTTTGTTCGATGGAAATATGCCAAGATAATGACAAATATGCCTACCTGTAACTATGAATCTATAGGATGTCTTGGACTATGTTGTCTTAATTTCATTCAAACGAAATTTAATAAATAACTGTATGGGTCTATTTATATGCCAATCATTTTCGCAAATTCCTTTTCATTGTTCGCAAATTAAAATACTGGAAAACCCGGTAATAACCACCTCGGGTGTCTCCTAGATGATGGTGAATATGTAGTTTCACCCACCGTCTCACAATTATAGATTTTTACTGTATGGCTAAGTTTGTAAGTTTTATCAAATTAACATATACTACCAAAAGACACAATAACTTTAGATCATCATTCACTGTTAACTTACGGGAGGAGATTTGTATTTTTATCGAGTACGACAGTATGTTCTTTTTCTACAATAGGACACTGCTGTGTATATTATTGGAAGCGCTCTCTCTCTCTCTCTCTCTCTCTCTCTCTCTCTCTCTCTCTCTCTCTCTCTCTCTCTCTCTCTCTCTCTCTCTCTCTCTCTCTCTCTCTCTCTCTCTCTCTCTCTCTAACTTTCACTCTCTTTCGTGCACGCTGCAGATATAATATGCATGTAGACGGTTAATATGCCGCATTTTTGCATCGCGATGGTGTTACCTGCACCGGCAGGCAACTTATCGAATCGTGTAACATATAATGTTTTACAACTATACGTTCCCTTGAATTCTTAGTCCATATGACAGCATGCATGGAGATTAGGAGAAACAAAGGTTAAATAATAATAGTTGTGTGTTAAAACGTATTTATTTATTGCTGGATATAACTAAATTCTTCTTATTCATTACACCATCGAAATGTTGTAGGTAAATTTTTTTCATTTGTACATTCTGAGCACAATTGCTTGAAAAATTTTCAACTATTATCTTGCGCATTCTTGAGCGTAAAAAGATGCCAAACGAATCTTCCAATTCGACGATGACTTTGCTCTCATTAATCTCGTTGAAATCAATATTCTCTGAATAAGATGCTGAAGTAATGAATGATCTATGAGAAACTGACTGAGCAGGAGTGGGAGTGCAGTGTCTGCATACCCTTGGCTCCATGTTGCCCTTTTATAAATCTTATTTATTGATCCAACTATTGTGCATATTATCAAACTTTAGCTTTTTTATATAGAGCGGATTCTCATACTTTTTCAATACTTTCTCCACTAAATAAACATTTAGATATTTGGATTTACGGAGTTCTCGCTCGTAGAAACCGCCAGTGATGGGCTTATCTTGATAGTGCTTTAGCTTGCATGTTGGTACTGAATACGTTGGCATGACTTCACTAATGGTGAAAATCTCTGTCCACCACTTGGGTGTATACCCCTTCTTAAATACTTACTTAATTTTACTGACTCGCACCTTATCTCCAACTTCGTATTTAGCTTTATTTCAGCTTTCTTCTTTCACTCGGGAAAAATGTTTAAGGACTTCAGCGTCATTCTCCTGACTAACATCTTTCGATTTCAAATCGATGGTGCGATGCATGTCTTTTTCGTATCAAGTCTCTTGTAGTTGTCACGTTCAGGTAAAGATCTTGTATTCGTCAAATATCTTTCGGTAAACGATTTCTACTACGTTGTTTCTTTTTTCTTTTCTCATTGTTACATGGAGAAAGAGCCTAGCCTTATATTTCTTTTCTCATTGTTACATAGAGAAAAAGCATGGCCTTATATTTATTATTACTGGTATTTTAATCCATCTATGTCCAGATCCTCATCCTGACGTCCAGAATGAGAATGTTATGAAATGCGCTACTCGAATGATATTTATTTTACTGCATGCATAGGGATTAGTGATAAAGGATTAAAATGCAGTAGTCACAATTAAAATGAATAAGACATTCATTTTAATATTACGTTATACATAACTCATTTAGTTTTTTTTTTCAAGTATAGATAGGCTGCTTGCTCCCACTCTGAACTGTAGGCTTTTCTTGGAAACTAACCCGCCTATCCATGCTGCTATTTATTATCGACATTAAATTTATACTGTACGCAATGTCTTCTCAAAGGTAGGGCTCTACTCTCGATGCTGTTGTGGTCACGACATCGTAGACACTTCAAAATTTCAGAGTATAGCTTTAAATGTTCTGGTAGTTTACCTTAAGCTTGCTCTATACTATTTGCGGCAAATATTATAAAAAAATTCTCTTGGTAAGAAAGCAATGCCCGTGGGAGTTATAAATGATAGGAGCTCTGAGTGATCTCTTCAAAGATGACATATTGTCTCGATAAAATTTTTTCAGCAACAATACGTTTTTATGCGCACAGTTTGCCTTGAATGCCAATTTGTGGTGTGGACAGGGAGTCTCCAAAATATCATATTTCAGCTTTTGTAGTGAAGGAAAGTCCATCTCACCCAAGTCAAGCACATGAATAATACATATTACTTGCATCCTGTAAAATTTTCAACAAATTTTTAAGCTTCTTATAGGTTAAATCTCCCGAACTCTAAATAATCCGTGATAATTGCGCTCCAGTCAGAGATTTTCACACCTGTACTTTGCCGTGAGTTTGCAGCATGGTGTAGGCAGTTTGAACAAAAACCCCAATAGCTTGAGATATGAGTTGAGTGGAACTATGGCAAGTTCCTTCACAACAAACTTGTTTTAGCCTTTTTGAAACCTTGCACATCGAGCACGTATTCCATTTTGACTAACTACCTACCACAAGCTGCTGCTCATTTGATACCATCTTCCCTACCACCCTTTAAACGAGTTATTGCATATCTCCACTCATAGGATTGTACCCAACTATACGATCATGTAGGATTAGACAGTATGCAGAGAGATTATGTGGAAAATTTGCTCTAGTTTCAAACTCGAGACGTAAATCGACTGAAGCTTGCTGCAGTGACTCATTTTGTTTCGAGCAATCAATGACAAAAGGAGGAGCATATGCCAGATAGTCGGTCATCTTGTTCAGCATCGGACCAGCCTCTTTGATGTAGTAGGCATTTACTGGACAGTAACGGATACTCATATACTTCCCAGCTACGACAACTCACGGTGACAGGTTTATCTTTTTCCAGGTAATTGAACAATTTTATTTTATTTTAAAATAGTCATTCGATTACTCGTCCATATTCCATATCTTTTCCCCTCTGGGTTGCAGTTTGTGGTGCCCCAGACGGTATGGTGTGCATTGGCATCGCATCCCATGACTAGCTCGGAGCTCGCTTATTTTCTCCATTGTCTCTTTTGTAGGAAACCCTAGCTGTGCAAAGGTCCCTAGAGCAGTGTCCTGGAACGGACTCGACCTGGAGTCCCTTAACTATGAGGCACGTCCTTACCGCCCCCGTGCCGCTACTGATAAGGGTACCGTTCCCGTTTATATCTGCCATTCTGCCTTTATGGATCTAAGGTTCTTGGATTAGGCATATGACTGTGCGCACCTTAGTCTTGCGTCTTGCTAAAACGGCAGAAGCGCTTTTACTGTGGTGCAAATTGATCTGCGTGAATTCAATCATGGTGACTGGTATAAAGCCAGTCCCGTTAGTGACATTCACACCGTTATGCTTCCCGAGATTATGCATCTTGGTTGGCCCTTTCTCTTTCCTCCCCTTCGTTGACCCTGGAATCAGCGTCAACTTCCATTTCTGCTGATTCCTTGAGTCTCCTGTATCCTTCTTTTTGTAGGGAACCGCATGCTCTCTTCTGCCCCGGAGAAGGGTCGTAAGTCGAGAGCCTTCAGCGCCTTAAGTTCCGACCTCTCCAGAAGTACTCTGAGCGCAGTCTCCCCCTTCATGCTGCTTTCTGGGCCCACCGTCACCTTTTTGGTTTCGGTGACCACCCAGGAGTCCGTCCTCAGTGTGGCGTTCTGCCTCCGAAGTCTCTTCACTATGACCTCGGCGGTATGCACCCCCAGGACATAGATGGAGGTCTCCCATCTCAATGGCCTTGAGCTGGGTGCCCTCCAGACGTTCATATACTGGCATTGTCTCTGAGCCAGGCCTTGTCCGTCTGGTCCCTGACAGTGGCCACCGCCCTGCTGTAACTCTTCGGCGCATCCGCAGCTGGTCTCTTTATTATTCTCGGGGTAGAGGTTTCAGAAAGTTGCCTTTTGCTGGCCCCCGAGGGAGTCCCTGGTGGAGGTATCTCCCCGGTTTCCTTCAATTGGCACCATTTCCTTTGCTCCGCTCCCAAGAGCTGCTTCCTATTAGCATGCTAGCCCTTTTTCCTGTTTGCCAAGCCCCGCAAACGCCCGGTCACCTACTTTCGAATCAACGCTGGTATTAGCCGTCTTATGGACAGCTGCCCGGCTGACCACTTCTCCGCCCGTACGAACTACCTCAGGGCTAGGGTGCTCTTTTAATAGGGATACTCTTTAATTGCTTGTAGTACTTCTCATCGCCAAGGACATCCTCAACCTTATCAAGGTACTCTTCTCTATTGATTACCACAGTAACATTACCTTTGTCTGCTTTAGTGAAGAAAATGTTTGGATTTTCTTTAATCAATCTTTTGGTTCTATTGATGTTATTGTTGATTATTCTATCTGTATGACAAATGTGTGGTTTATTCTTAATGTGTGAGTTGATACCGTGGGTAATATATTTTCTGATGTAATAGTTAGTGCTTTTAAAACGCTGGTCTGTAGTCAAATTCAGTCGTAAAATTAAATTTCTCTCAGCTTCGTGAACTCAGCAATAGACTTGCATATCGTAATAGAAAATAGTTTTTTTGTATAAAATCAAAAACTTTTTGAGCTTCGAGAAACGCAATATATAGAGTTTTTCCAGCAGAAGAGCATCAAGGAGGCATTAATCCAGCGTATATCGTTTCCAATTCAATTGCAGATTATGTATATAATTGCGTTTATGCGAGATTCGTCGTAATTTTATAGTATTTAAATAATTTCTTTTATCGGTAATAATGCAGCCTAAATTCATCCGTTCCACGTTCCTTGTTCCCACTGTCCAAATGTTCTATGCGCAGCATTGCGGCAACAATGCGATTTGCGAGTAGTTGCTGTCGTCTGTGACGCTTATATATATGTTTTGCTAACCTAAAATGTATTTTGCAAGTAAAGCGTATCAAGAAAAGTTTACATTTAAATTAAATTACGTATACATCACTTCACAAGGATGTGATGTGCTTGTCAACATTAAAGAGCAGATTTGAATTACATATTTTCAGATACGTATTACCTTTTAAAAAAATGTGTATATTGTTATAATAATAATTGTAAAAAGAAATTAATTATTTATTTATTTTGGCAGATAGTATAGATTCTGATGGATCATTGAAATCTATGATGGATGCAGCTTGCTTCACTATTGATGAAGCAAGCAAGGTATAGACGGCTGTATCGAAAAATCTAAGTTTATAAACAGAATAGAAGATTTGAAGCCCAAATACTTTAAGAGTACGAAGTCGGAACTATGAATATCTTGACATTTAGATCAATTACGTCATCGCATCTAAACTTTTTTCATAAGTCATCTCATCATGCAAAGAATTATCAAATAGCTCAGATGTTCTTTGTGCAAGGTATTAAACTACATTGATTTTGGGCTCTATGATTGTTAATGATTAAAGATCTGTTTGTCATTAACCTGTACAAAAAATCAGATTTTCCAGTCAGTATCATAAACATTCATCTATAGCTTGAATTAACTCTTCTTGAGCATGTCTGATAAAAATCTTCCATTATTTTGTAGATAATTCTTAATTAGTTTCGGGCATCATGTGGTTTTTATTTGTATAAACTGTCATCTGGCTGGTTCATTGGAATTGTTACCCATGCAAGTAGAAACTACTTCCCTATTGACTAGCACCGAGGCTTGCATTTGAGATTCCAATAATTGTTTGTATATTTCCAATCGTCTTTACAGACCCGTATGGCTGTAATATTATTAATCGTCCGAAAGATTCTACATTTTAAATTATTAATAGTTATTTATTAATTTACATTACCTGAAAATGGAATTACAAGATGTGTTTCGAATTAAAATGTACATGGAAAACATGAGTTTTAATATTCATAAATATTTACGGTTCGACTTTGTAAAGCGAATTACCAAAAAATTTCAAATACAATTCACAAAAAAACTCGATAGATACTTGGCAACAATTGTACATTTACACGTCAGTCTTTACAAAAAACTGTGACATGAAAAAATATGGTTTGAATATTAAAAAATGAATGTTGATGCAATAAACGAAGATATATGCATGTGTTATAATAAATTAATCTTTATTTATAACATACACCATTTATATAAATGCTTTTATTTATTTAACCTATATTTTAAACGATAAACTTATGTAAATTAGGAAGAGGTTAAAAACTATGGTTTTTGTAAATGTATTTATTTTATGTACATTTCGGTGAATCGCTTCATTTTCCATCTCGATTGCACACAATGAAATCTCGGATTTACCTTGTATCAAAGCGTCTCTACTGCAAGTTGTGGCTTTCCACAAGATATTATTGGAATAAATAATTTAATATTACTATATATGCTTTAAACCATAAAATAATAGTATGTAGTAAAATTGAACGAATGTGTAAAGAACTTACAAGAACATCTTCTATTTACTTTAGCCAGACACTTTGATAATAAATTGAACTGCCAACTGTTAAGTAGAAATTTAGGCTTCCCAATTTTCTATTCTACAACTCGATCAATGGCATATGAGATCTCATATAATATCTAACATGTCTGAAATTCGTACTACTACTCATATATAAGATCTCATACAGATCTATATATGAGATCTGTATGAGGTCTTATATATGAGATTTCCATGAGAAGTATATGAGATCTCTATGAGATGTATATGAGATCTCATATAATATTTTCAAAGGGGTTACGAATCATTCGGAAAAATTATAAAGAAAAGCGCACTGGCGCATGAGAATCACCTATATGTGCATACTGCGTCGATGCAAATCGAGTCTCCGCCGTGCGCGGATTATAAGACCATAATATCTCGATAAAACGTAATTTCTATTGCACCATCGTCATGCATTAGTAAACACACATGCGCCGATCTGCAGAGATTAATTTTTATCGTTGCGTCAATGCACTCTCCCATCGCATCATCAACGAGTCTTTCGATAGCCACCAAATAGTTACAGCTCCGAGACGGTACACCTGATACTACTCGCAGACGATGTTATTGCTGCTCTGTTTAATATGTTACAATCAATCACTACTTATGGATTGAGGTTATAGTATTGCCAAACTGCATTTGAAACAGTTGTAGACATGTTGAAAAAAAATATATGATCAATTCATGTTGACAAATTCACAGAATACAGTTTGCCGTCCACCTAACTAAAACATATCTGACACCATGAAAAATCCTGATCGATCTGCTGTCAGCAGGCGCCATATTGAATATCTCGCTCTAAAGTACTGCCAACTTACATAATATTACAGTTTTACACCGGTTATCGGTTAAACGTTCAAAGTTAATTAACAAAATAAAAGACTGACTTAAATTATCCATTATTGATTGATATAAGATATCATGTAGGGAAATGCATACTTATTGTCCCGTCATTTTTATTTAAGCTGTTTATATATATTATACTAACCTTCTTTGTTGAAATTATATATAGCTATACAAATGCCACGGGAACCTGAGGTATCTCCTGAATACTTGGATAGAAAACTGCAAGGATGGAACCTGTTCGACGACAAAAAACAATTGAAAAAAAAAGAAAGATCTAATTTGGGAAGAAATTCGATAAAAACTAAAACTAAAAATGTCTTCTGCTTCTTTGTTTTTGTATGTATACAAAAATGTTCATGGATGTAGAGAAAAGTTAGAGAAGCATTTTAAGAATCCAGGAAAATTTGTAAAAAACGTTCAAAAACTGAAAGAATAACAGCTGGATAACAGCTGACGTGCAACTAAAAATAAGTGGTTCTTGTTCTGATACTCAATGTAAGAGTAAAATTTTTGGAGAAGGTCGACCACTCAATGAAGATAATTTGACAATTTTCATTAGATACTTGTCAACACATGATATTGATCACAAAAGAAAAAACAAATTATCTGGCAACAGAAGAAATGAAGCAAAGAAAGTTTCGTTAACTATGAGCGACCTCATTTAAACACTTCAATAACATATAGAAAAGTGCGAGAAGAAGCTATTAATGTGCACATAGGCTACAAAGAATTTAAAATTCAGTCCATGACTAGTAAAAGATACTCAAATTACTGTCATGTAAACAAATTGACCTTAGCTCCACTCACTATTTACTATTGGAGTAAAGATCATATAGAAGTGTGGAATTTGTTGCAGGAGCAACAACTACCATTATCATTTGATGCAACAGGTAGTCTAGTGAGAAGATATTCCTTTTATACAGGCATGGATAAAAGTAAAGCCTTATTTTACTATGTACTAGTTGTAGACTTCAAAGGAAAAATCATTCCTTTGATGCAAGCCCTTCTGTTGAGTCATCATGTGCCCATTATTGTGGAACTTCTTCAAAGATGGATTGAGTCTGGTGCAAGGATACCAAAGGAGATAACTACAGATGGTTCACTAACTCTTCAAAATGCAGTTTGTCTAGCTTTTAATAATATGACATATAAAAATTATAATTTACAGTATTATGAACTGTTAAAAAATAACAATGAAGGCGAACTGCCTGAATATTTTTATAGACATGATGTTAATCATTTGGTACATACTGTAAAAAAGGACAGGACTTATTTTGTAAAGACTGACTCGGCTATTATAGATTTCTACATACGGTGTATCGGTTATTCAACGCAAGTTGAGACATTACAAGAATTTGAAACTGTTGTCGAAGCAATTATTATAGTTAGTAATAGTTTTGCGATGGAGAAGGAATCACTTTGTTATCAAAAAAAGGAATTCTTGATACAATTATTCAAAACGTATGAGCCAGCTCTGAATAAATTTGCTACTGATGCTAGTCAAGAAGAATTTGCTACAATCGATAAAAATGCATCACAAGAACCTGATATCAACACTACAGATAATAACTTAGTTAGTAATAATGTTGGAACTTTGTGTAGATCTGAAACCTATAACAATAATAGAAAACAAGCAGTACCAAGACCAATCATCATTTCAAAGTTTTTACTCAAAGAAAGATTGAAAATAGCAGCAACTACGAAATGTGTGTTTACCAGGACTAGAAGTAGTAAAAATAATAATGAAGAGATCAGTACTCATGATAATGTGTTGGATGTGGATTTAGAAAAATTGGTTATCTCTAATGCTACTGAGACAAAAGCGCTTTCCCCAGATCTGCATGAACAGCTAGCATCCACTGTCGTTGAAGATGTACAGTTTAATTTGCAATCTACGATGACATTCAAATAAGTCAACTGCTTCAAGATTTGAATTTATCACAAATACCTGCGTCAGTCAGTGGTCAGAATTCTTATGATACACTAATTTACAATAGTCCTGTAACAAAAGAAGGTTTTGTAGATCTGAATAAATTACAAACGCCAGCTGCTGTTAATGATTTAGAGTTCCAAATGACACATACGTGTTCTCCAACAAAATCTAACGAAGAGACAAATGAATCCATTTTTGAATCGTCAGATATAAGAATTAAAAAACATGATTTAAAGGACTTAATCATACAATTTTTAAATACCATTAAGTAACGAAAGATAATATTGAACGGTAATAGAATTTCTGATACTTCATATTAATTAATTAATTAATTAATTTATTTATTTATTTATCAGTAAAGTTACATAAATTACATTTTAGCAATGCAACTTACATACCCGCAGAGATAAACACAGTTATCTGTTTGCGAGACTGATTGCTATCTTACATCTAAATCTTAAAACTATATAACTAATCTTTTAAGATTAGTAACCGCAGTCTTATCATTGCACATTGAAAATATCTTATTATTAATGTTACAGTGATATCGTTTTATTTATTTCTGTAATTCCACTCTTTTAATATCGTTTCTTTTTATCTATACTAGGAACTTGCGCGTGCTACGCACGCGTCTTGTATTTTTTGTTTAATATATTCGTCAGACTCGAGACATAAAGTTGGTCAGAGAACCAAAATTTTCTAAATTTAATTTAAAATAATCTAGTAGCATGCTACTTGCCGAGCTTAAATTTACTTCTGTAATATTATTGACATTTATTGTAATAGGATGTTGATATGGTAAATGTACAGGCATTCTTATAATAGCATGACTTTTATCCTGTAAGGTTTTACTAAGTGTACGGTAAGATGCTTCAAAGGGTCCAACATATCGTGTTTCAAGAAAATTTTGAATTTCATCATGATTAATTGATCTTTCATTCGATTCACCGATCGTTACAGTTGCAGCATCGTACCTTTATAAATATATTTATACAAATATTTAACGGACCTAATACTTGTAACTACTTCGACATTTATGTGGCAATTGAATTTCTGTAACAAAATTGGAGAATATGGTACAACCCATCTATTGTCGATTTCATTGCCATTACTTTGTTTATACAATATTCCAGTATCTCTCCTGCGATAGTGTGGATAACCATTTTCATCCATGTTAGCTTTGTTTACTAACTGTTTAGGAAAATTTTTAGAACATTTTCCATCCACTTGACACCAATTTCCACATGGCCCGTGAGTCATATTTTTCAAAACTATTTCTTGCAATGTCAAATTCTGTGTCTCAGGAATTTTAGCAGAAATAAATTTATCTACAATTTCCGAAGTAGTAATTTTAGAATCATAAGCTAAACTAATTAATAAATGCATATAGGGCAAACCCCTTTTTTGAAATTCAATCACATATACGTATGCTGCAACGTTACCAAAATAGTTTTTCTTTTTTATAAAATCTAATAAACGTTCTTTCTTTAAATGAAATACTCTGGCTACAATGTCGGGTCTATCAGAAGCCTGTTGATGAGGAAGAAGATTTTCTGTTATTTCTTTCCATTTGGGATTACATGTCATTGTAAGAAAAATATCAGGTTTCCCTTTACGATTAATTAAAGCCATTGCATCTTGATAACATTGTTGCATGTGGCGAGGTGAACCAATGAAAGTTGAAAGAAGAATGATCGTTTTACCAACTTGTCCACTTATATCATTTGCAGAATTTTGCATGTAATCATGCAATCCTTGGTACGTATCTGCCTTAATTTCTTTTTGAGGACTTTTGCAATACATTAATCTGTCTTTTTCAATTTTCACATAAGCATCTACAATATATTGTTGAAATAATCTACGTCCTTAGATAAAAGGATTAAATTCATTTGGTCGAATTGCAATTTTATATCTTGTATAAGTTAAACGTGTCACACGTCGATTATTACCTGCACTATTTGTTTTTATGCGTTGTAAATTTTGATGCCACCCTTGATTACCGTACGGATAAAATAATGGATAAATCCATGGTTCAACATTACGGTCCATAGAACTTACATATTGTAAGGTTTTCGTATTTTTGTTTCGAATAGTTACATAAGACTCAGGAATTTCACCATCTGCTGTTGTTGAAAAAATAGCAGCTACTTCATTGGTCTGTTGAAAGTTATATCTTCGTCTATCAGTTCCTGGCTTTAATGTAAATAACAATTGTAATTCTGGTTCTGGTTCACCATTATTTATTAATGACTGTTGATTGTTTATTTCTTGTTTCATCATTTCGTAGGATTTTGCAAATATATTATTTTCTCTTATTATTTTATCCAAGATTTCTAACGTTTCATACTGAAGCTCAGAATTTTGTTCCATTTTTATATTTATAGCTTCTAGTGGGTCAATAATGAAAAGTTGTCCATAAGATGGATTGTCGCTGCCTTGGGAATATAAGGCAGTGTTAATTTGATAATATATTTGTCCCTGAATTTTAAAACAATATGGTCCTTGACGTCTTGAATGAAAATTAACTAAGTTAGCATTGAAAGAAGCAAATGATAATGAATTATTGTAAACTCGTATGTTGCGAAAAAATTCATTTGATTTATAATGAAACCCATTAAATAAATCATGAAGATCTTTAGGAAAAGTGGGCGTAGATTCTAAAACAACTGCCCCATGGCTACAGCAGTCTTGAAAAGAAAAGCCTTTATTCGAAACTTTTACTGTAACAAAATGTTTTGCATTGCAGTGTGCACATAAAATATCCATCGCACCTAAATAATCTTCACATATAAGCTGATTTTCTAAGTCATCAATAATAGCATTGCGTGCAGCTTGTTGTCTATTTCTTTGATTATCAGCTATTCTTTCTTGTCTACTTTGTTGATGTATTAAGTCTACCTCTTCCATTGTACGATTACTTTGTTGTGGAGGCATTGTTGTTATATAAATTGCACCTAAATAATCATGATCTATAAGATGTGGGGGTATTGTTGTTATATTAATTGCACCTAAATAATCATGATCTATAAGTTGTGGGGGTATTGTTGTTATTGTATGAGTGCAGTTAATTGAACCTAAAGAATCATGATCTACAGGTTGGTTTCTTGATTCAGTAGTAATAGCATTACGCGCAGCTCGGCGTCTATTTCTTTGATTTTCAGCTATTCTTTCTCGTCTATTTTGTTGGTATATTACTTCCTCTTCCTTCGTACGAATAATTCGTCGTGGAATCATTGTCTTTATTATTGTACAATTTTATGAATAATAAAAAATCAAACTTTAATCATAATCTATTTAATCAGTTATATATTATAAAGTATACAATTTATTAAGTAAAATTGTAAGTTTAGTTTGTATGTTTGAAGTTTATAAGTTTAATTACAGTTTTTTGAGTTTGAAGTTAGGAGTTTGTACGTTTTATTAGTTTGAAGTTTGGAGTTTGTATGTTTTTTGAGTTTGTAAGTTTTTTGAGTTTGAAGTTTGGAGTTTATTTATAGTTTATAAGTATTTGTAGTTTCAAGTTAATTTGTAGTTCATAAGTTCATTAGTAGTTTAATTATAATAGATAGTTGAATGTAGGTTGGATGATAAAAATTAATGATTTTCTCTAAATTAAGTATTAACTGTTTATTATTATTTATACATAAAATATAGATATAATAATTGTTATAATATAATACAAAGTATTAACTATTACGATATATAATCATAAAACTGCCAATCGAAACTGCTTTTCAAAAAACGACCTGAAACAAACAAAAAGAAAAATAGTTGTAAATTTCATAATAATTATAAAGAAATGAATATTATAAAAAAGACATGATATAATTTATCAATTTATATAATGAATAAGTATAATTTATACTTTATTATTTAAGGGATCAAACCTGGGTTAAAACTTTATAAATATCCATTTTTTTTAGCTTTTTTTATAGGAAATTTCCCGTAGAATATCCAGAAACCCTTTTTCGGTAACAATATTTATTGCAAAGTTATAGAAAAAAAAACCAAAAAAATGCTAAAATTGAATTTTCGAAAAATCGTATTTGTTTTTTTTTTATTTATAAAATACTTTTTTATTTAAATGTAAGTTTTCTAGATGTTTTTACTTTATTAATAATTTATTAATAAACAACTAAAATTATGTAAATGCGATTTTTGTAATTTTGTTATTTTTTCTATTTTCTAATCTCTATATAATTAATTGGTAAAATTAATAATAACAGGATTAGATAAATTACTTTTTTTTTAATTATTAATCAATTTTCAATTACTCTGCCTTTCATACTCTTGTAACGTCAAATTTTTAATTTGGCGTCGACCGACTGTTCCGACTGAGCAGTCTTAAAGCCCTGTTTTACGACTGCCTTTTACCACATTACCACATAAAGGCGCCACATAGTCATTACTCAATTGTCGTCTGCTACTGCTAAAGCAGCAACCTGTCATAATAAGTGTCATAATAGTAGATCTAAACATGTTTACATAAAAAGTAAATGGGATTTATGTACATAATATACATAGATATGTATAATTACCCTGCAAACATTTGTTGCCGAGCGTGCGCAAAGTCCTATACTAAATACATGGGGATAGCGCGCGTGGACGGCAATTTTCGGGCCGTTTGCCCCGAAATGTTTATAGGGTATGTACATAATATACATAGATATACTCCCAATGTTGTTGACGGAACAGAACGCACGGAACGGAACACATTGTAGAAAGGCTCCCGCACGCAACATCTATTCAGCCTATAGAGAAGTCTTTTAGAGGGCGCAGTGCGCAGCCCTGCGCAGTTCCGCACGAGCGCGTGACATGTCATATATTTTCCAGGCTCAATTATAATCACGTCATAAACAATATTAATTCATTAAATTTAATAAAATTGAAAAATTCAGGTTCTAGCATTTGCATATGTATAAAAATTAATTCTTTTCAAGTTCTGTATATTCATTTTTGAAATTAAAAAATTCGCGCGCTATATTTTTTAATTCATTTGGAAGTTTATTAAATAATTCTATCGCTATGATGTAGCTGTTTTTCCTGCTTACTGTTTTCTCTCTGATCGGAATTTGTATAAGTTTTTTTCTTGTTTTGCTTTTTAATGCTAAATGTTTTGATTTTAAAGTCCCGTAATGGAAATATAGCAATTCTAGTTCGTACATTTTCTCAAGATGAAGTGGGTTTCCTTGAGTTACAAAATTATTTTTATTAATGATTTTTAACAGTTTTTTCTGTAGGTTCTTTAACAGTAGTAGAGCATTGTAGTAAGCCCGTCCCAAGGCTATAATTCCGTAGCTTATAACGCTGTTGAATAGCGTGTAATAAATTAATCGTAAAGTTGCTAGATTCTTAAAATATTTGGTTTTGCTAACAATATACTTTATATGCTCGTCCCATTTCATATGGCTATTGAAAATTAATCCTAGATATTTACAGCTGCTCACTCTGTTTATTTTTTCCTGACTTATTTTTATGTCTATACTATATGGAATACTGTTACTATAATTTCCAAAAGTTATAAATACAGTTTTGCTTATGTTTAGTGATAGCCTGTTCAAGGCTAACCAGCTTGAAATACAGTTTAGATCTTCATTCATTTTTACTTCAACGTCGGTCCAGGAGTCAGCCAATGTTATTATCGCAGTATCATCCGCATATGATACTACATTATCCTTAAGCATGTCGTTAACATAGATTATGAATAGTAGAGGGCCCAGTATTGTGCCCTGTGGCACTCCCGTACTTACAATTTGTTTATCGCTAACAATATTTTGTATTTTAACTCTGTGTTTTCTATTACTTAAGTAACTAGTCATTAGGTCTAATGCCTTGCCTCGAATACCATATCTTTCTAATTTTTGCAGTAAAATTCTGTGGTTAACCGTGTCGAAAGCTTTGGCCAAATCTAGGAAAGCAACCGATATTGGTTTGCTTTGATCTAGACAGTTATATATAATGTTCGATATGAGTTGTATTGCGTCTTTTGTACCCCTATTCTTAACAAAACCATACTGATTTTTTGAGATTATGTTACAACTACTGATAAAATTATTTAGTCTGTTATATATTAATTTTTCCAGGATTTTAGCAATATTTGATATTAATGATATTGGCCTGTAATTTTCTACATAATTTTTGTCTTTTGATTTGTAAATTGGGATAATGACTGCACCTTTCAAAGCTTCTGGCCAAATGGCTTTTTCGATCGATAGGTCACATATATGAACAAGTATATCGATTATGTGTCTAGACAAACTTTTTATTGTTTTAGTATTTATGTTATCGACCCCGCCGCTCTTCAGTGGCATATCTTTAATGATTTAACTATTTCAGTAATAGTTTGTAGGAAACAGGAAGATCGAAATTGGGTTTTGTTTAGGTAGTCTTATTGATTCGTTAATTGGTTGTTTGATTTTTTTTACTTAGTTCTGAGCCTATGTTGCTATAGTGTGTATTCATAAAATTAGCTATCTCTTTAGGGTTTTGAGTTTTTTTCCCGTGTTGATTATTTGGATCAATAATTTTTGTAATTGGTGCATTTTTTTGTGCTTTTTCCTAGTTTTTTATTTATAACTCTCCAAAGATCTCTTGGATTAGAGCAGCTTTTCTCAACCTCGGCACAGTCGTTTTTTAGCTTGGCGTCTTTGACGACTTTATTTAACATCTTCTCATAATTTTTATACTCTTTCTTTAGAGTCTCATTCTTTGGGTCTAGTTGCCAAGTTTTATATAATTGTTCCTTTCTATTACAAGAGTTTATTATTGCACCTGTTATCCAACTATGCCTAGCCTTATTTTTTCCTAGTTTCTTATTTTTATTTTTAGTAGTTGTTGCCTGGGCAGTACAGTTTTTTATTTTGTCAATTAGTGAATTAACAGCTTGGTTAGGATCATTCATTGACAATATCTCATTCCAATTTTCTTTGTTTGCAATTTTGTCTAATTTCCTATGATCTATGCTTTCTATTTTTTCGAGCCAATTACTGATTTTAATTTTTTTAAGCGTTATTAACAGCGGATAGTGATCTGTGATCATATTTTCTATTTTACAAGTGTTAGTTTCGATTGAATTAGTTTTAATAAAGATATTGTCAATGCATGAACCTGTATTATCAGATGTTGCTGGTCTAGTTATTGTTTGGAAACCTGTCACATATCCTTTTTCTAAGAAGTTATACAAATATTCCTGACTAATATTGTCTAATTTTAGTATATCTATATTAAAGTCTCCAATAACTAGGCGATTTTTGGAATTTTGTTTCTTTTTTAGGTATTCCTTAATGTTACTAATGAAATCAATTTTTGAAATGTCATGAGATCTATATAAGCTTGATATTTCTATTTTCTTTTCCTTATCTAATTTTAAACATGTATTTATAACTCTGAGTTTTCCTATTCGTACGATTTCAGTACTCTCCGTTAGGCTTTCATCAATATACATCATTACCCCATCCGACCTGTTTATTCTACTATTATTATAATACATTTTATACCCTGTTAATAGAAAATAATTATGATAGTCTAGATTCCAAGTTTCTACGCAAACTATCATTAGTGGTTTAATCTCAAGCCTTTCTATAAAAATCTGTAGTTTATCAAAGTTTTTATTTAAACTTCTTATATTGACATAGAGAATATTTTCTTGGTTAGTTTTTAGATAATTATTGAAAGCCTCGATATTTCTAAATACAGTTTCTTTCTTGACATTTTCATTTTGTATACTTTCTATTTCTTCAATGTTGTTATCCATGTATTTGTTATCTTCTTAGATTATGCTGAGTGGTAGAAGGGGACGATAGTAGTGACGAAACCGATCCAATCCTTGTTGCCGACTGAGTTCTGTTGGACAAGATGTCTATGTTGCCGATATATCTTGTTATTGTAGGACTCACTGGGTAATCAGTTGTCTGCACGTATTTTGTTATTTTGTTCTTAAGCACTTGACACGACTTGCTATCGTTTGCCACGTGTTGAATATCGTATTGAGTTTTGTACCTATTATTATGAAAAATGCAGTTTACACATTTTACCTCCGTCGTTTTCACACAGTTTATTGGATTGTGTGAACCCGCGCATTTTAAGCACACTTTATCGTTGAGACATTTATGTCCACTGTGACCAAACCTTCCACAGTTGTAACAAGGCCTTATGTTGATGTCATCATATACTCTACAGTTTTGATACCCAATGAAAACTCTGTTTTTGTTATCTTTTATTCTTTTGTAGATTTCTGAGGAGACTTCTATTATGATGCTAAACTGTTTTGTTTTCTTATTCTCGAAATGGTGAATTGCGGTGCAGCTGGTTTTCAAATCTTTAAAATTTCTTTCATTGATGTCAGCTTCTATATCTTTCAGGCTCATCTTCTCAAAATTATCCACTCCTACGACTTTTAGTCTTGGTTTTTTGATCTATTCCTTCTTTATTTCACAAACTGATGATAGCTTTTCTTTCAAAATTTGTTCTGCATCTATGGCACTATTTTCATTCATACAGTCGATTATTAATTTTATTTGTGCTATAATAATTTTAGCCGAGTCATTAAGCTCCACATCACTTGATTTTGAGGTTAGATCCAAGCCTGAATGGTCTGGGCAAATAACGAACGTATCACTGATTGCAATGGTGTTTTTTAGGTTATTAAAATCACTTCTATGATAAACACTTTCACATATTATGCAAACGACTGCGGTTACTTTTTTATTCGGATGGCATTTATAAAAAACTTATCCTCCGAGGTCGGGAGGCTCGTTGCCTCCCTACGCCATGTTGGTATATTTTTGTATATATTATATAGAAGGTTTTTATAGGAGCTTATTATACAAAAACACGTACCTTTTTGATATCATATTTGAATCAATAACTAGTATATATCTTGAAAATAATAATTTTAGAAATATTCTTAGTACTAAACTTGAGGATGAACCAGCTGTTGAATTTTCACATGCAATATTTGCATATTGTGAAAATGAAGATGAGAGATATGATCTAGATGATTTCTACCACAGTAGATCCAGTATTTTATATAGAAAATATAAGGATTTAAAAAAAACCAGCTGTTGAATTTTTACATGCAATATTTGCATATTGTAAAAATGAAGATGAGAGATATGATCTAGATGATTTCTACCACAGTAGATCCAGTATTTTATATAGAAAATATAAGGATTTAAAAAAAATCTGAACAAATGTATTATAGATTGCCAAGGTAACGTAATAGTCCTGTTTTCGGATTTGATGAAATTAATACCAAGCATCGTAGAAAGTTTACAATATCCTTGTGGATTTGAGCAAGAACGCCTTATTTATACATCTAATGTATCTACTGACTTTTATAACATTGGTATAAAGAATTTGAAGTTAATCTTGAGTCAGAATTTAGTAGAAAAAAAAGTTTATTGTCATTTTTGTAAAAACAAAAGTACAATATTAAACTATGAGTTGCAAAATTATATTGCAATCGATTTGGAATTTTTATATGTAAAGCAAAATCTTCCTCTAATACGTACTGTACAAAATACAATTATTCAAAAAACAAATTTAGATCAAGTACCAACAAAAATTATTTTAAAAGACAACATTTTTTAATTAAAAGCGTTAATTTTTTTTGAAGGAAAATATATTAAAGACAGAAGTATTTTTCATTACAAAACATATGCCTTGGAAAATTTTCCGTAAGATGAAAACACTAAAGATAAAGAGATAAAAACTAAATCGAAACTTTATGATAATTTAGGAAATACAATTCAAGAAATCTTGTCCCCAGCAGAAAATATCGCTTTAATATTATTCGTTGCAATCTAATATTTACAGGCATTTGAAACTTTCATGTGTATAAAGAAATTGTGCAAGATCAGTAATTTTGTATTTTATCTTTTGTATTTTTTTGCTCAAAGATATGTTGTTTATGTTAAATTTTTCAACAGATATTGAGAGAACTGATACAACGTGGTATAGTGCTTTAAGTAATCACCTGACATAAGAGCAAAAGATTTCAATTATATAGTGTTAGCTGAACAACTCTTTAAAGCAGCTTTAGAGAGAATTCAAAATTGAGCAATGGTTGAAAAGCTTTACTCGTCGATGGATCTTTTTACAGTAACAAAATATTATAATTATAAAGCCGTTAAAGAGTGCCTTAAAATGATATTAAACTTGAGACCTAAGATGGACTAACTCATTACAGATGGTCGGTATGAGGTCAGAACACTACTGTAGTTTGTGTTCAATAAATACAGCATACTGTACCGTATTGAACAAAAAATTAGCGAAGATAAACCGAACTGTTCTTTTGCTCTTTCTACGTAAAATACAAGTTGGTGTAGAGACAAGCCTTTGTTTCTAATAACGAGCGTCGTTTTTGTAACGATATTGAGTTTTCCGACGTTGTATATGAGATGTAAGTTGGAGGTAGATACATGGCCATACTAGTGCTTTAATATCTTGACAAGTTCGTGAAAAATAAAATTATGATCATTATTATTAATATGATTATTATTAAACTGCAGTCTACTGATTAGCATTTGTTATTTATTATATTATCAAAGCAAACGTTATATGTTCAATCTCAAGTAAAACTAATATTCAAGTAAGACTAACATGAGTGGTTAAATTAAGCAACAATTGCTTGCAAACAGACTTCTTTATTATTGTTAGAGTAGATAGCTAATTGTACACTATTAATGATTACGATTGTTTTTAATCGATTAGTCAAATATTTTATGCCAAGGCATGTAAAATAGTGAGATGAATAAAAAAAAGATAAAGAACAAGTGTGATAGTGACGAACAATGGTGACATATTATATTTAAAGTTTTCTTCTTAATAATAATAATTAAGCATCTCAAACAGACTTTTTGTTTATCTTACATGATCATCAAAGTTTGATTGCCCTGGTGCAATATTTATTTTGTCTTACTGCTTATAGCTGTTTAGAAATAAATGCTCGTGCCAAGTTTTACTTTTAGTAGTATGCATTGATTTGTACTTTCTTCAGTGAAGGATTTGCATACACTTAGCTATCAACGATAATCCAGAGATGATGATTGTGAAAGTTGTTTTGCAAATACATCCCACGAACAATCTATTAACTCAAACATTTTGTTATATTATTGACAAATACATTATTCCTTGAGCTAAATCTTGATTTACCTCAAATAAGTAGTAATATTGCATTTTATGCACAAGGTGAACCATACTGCTTATAATTAAAATGTGTTTTTGTATCGGCAACATTTGTGTCATCTTCCTGAACATTTGTGCAAAGGTTATTCGTTGTTTTCATGGGTTTTGCATCCAAAAGAGAAAACAGTACCACCTGATAAATTTGATGACTTGGTTCCAAAATCTGAAATTTAGACTTTATACAAAAAAACTAGAGGACCCGCATTTTTTTATTTGCAATTGTAAACGTTGTTAACGATTCCGCAATTACTAGGATTTTTTCTATTACAATATTTGCTAGTCTATCCTTGAGTTCACGGAGCTACCAACTTCTTCCGCAAATGCACACTTGGTGCTCTGTTTTACCGACTGAGTCTTACAGATATGCTGATGACATCACAACTCACCTGTTGGTAAGCTTCTAGAACATTCGATGTGGGCAGGACCTATTCTCACCTGCACACGTGTGCTAAGGATGAAGTGATGGGAGAAGGTGGTCTAGAACCTACGTAGTATATCGAATATAGATACAGGGTCGGATATAAATATCAGTAAATTAATCATAGCAGTGATACAATTAGAGTAATTTGTGTATGACAAGCAAGATCCTGATTATGTCAGAAAGAAGGAACAGAATGTATGAAGTAATTTCTTAAACTGTTTTTAAGAATTTTTATAAAAATATTCCAGGTGTAATTTTACCTTTGTGTTGAATTTTTCTATTTCTAAAGTTTAATACAAGTAATTTTTCTGTCAACTTTTACAACTGAGCAACGCTTCGAAATGCTGTTCGTGAAATGCAAAGCTGAAGAAAAAGATAAATGCAAAATCTGCATCAGGATCGGGAGTTGCTGTAAAAATGGAAAAATAGGAATATCATAATCGTAATAGGAATATTGTAAGCTCATCGTCAAGTAAACAGTTCTATGCAAACGCCAGCATTGAAGTCAAAGATCAAGGTTTGTAATCAGTATTTGCTTCTGTAAATAATGTATCATTATATTTTATTTTATTTATTTTTAAAATCTCAAAGGCGACAAAGCAGAATTTGTAAAGCTTAGTGGGAGTGATTCGCAATTCAATAACAAAAATGGTAACTAATTTTGTACGATGTCGAAAAGATAGAAATCATAATATTTCATATTACCGTTTTATAATATTTCTTTTAACTATTTCAAAGGTGATACCGCAAGATTTAGAACAACCAAGTACAAGCTTTTTCTAATCCATATTAACTTAATACTTCAACAAACGGAAAAAACGGTTTCATTTATATGTGAAACGGAACATCTTTAATCATGGAAAATATTTTCATTAAAGTTCTATGTATAAATATTATTTTTTGTTACAGATAAAATAACAAGATGATGGCTTCGCTAAGAAAAAGAAAAATCAATCAAATAAATTAGATACAGAAATTAATGAAATGAAAATTGATTTAAATAAAGCGATTGAAAATATTATAAATAAGGAAAAAGAATAACCACTTCACTTTGCTTTTGTACAGTCTGATAATGATGGTTGACTGTATAAGACAATTTTGAGAAAATTTTGGAAAGTACCTCATTAAAGTTTAAACTTGTTTGCATGATTGATGTCTAGAATATTGTTGGAAAGTATGTTCCACAATCCTAAAATTTTCATTTACTAACATTTCAACAATGTTATAATTTATTGCATTTGATAATAAAAGAAATAAATAAATTTGCAAAAATTTAATAGTTATCAAGTTTATTTTAGTAATATACATAATATCGATCGCTAAGGGGAATAGGTTTAAGAACGCTTTATCTCCTTTGGTCAAAGTTTTTATTGTTCCGTACACATAGGCCTTGATTCATAGCATTTATATGGTATATTCACTTACTCCATTTGCGGTCAGTACGGTTTTTCTCACTTGAAGACAAGAAAGGATTTCATTAAATTTCATAGAAAATGTAAAAATGTATTTGTATCCTAGCTGATGATAAAACTATGTACTTATCTTCACGATAACTGGAGTAAAAAGGTAATAATAAAATTCACACAGTTAATACTAACTAAATTTAAATATAATAATAAAATATAGCACTCTGATTTCTATTTTTGGGTTGTTTATGAAAGCAGTTAGTTTCATAAACATATTAAGCTTTAAAATGTTTTTCACGCCCTGTTTCTTACTAATATATTTATCTATGTAACGAAAAAGTAGAAAAACTGTATAGAATTTTATATAAATTAAAAACAATTCTGTTATTAAAGAAATACATAATGTTAAAGAAAGCTATATGCCAAAGAGTTGGCAGTGGTTTTTTGTTTGATAAAAATGATTCTTTCTTTCAAATTTTGTTCAAAATAATTTATTAATTTATCTTCATTAGAAAATTCGTCATCTGAATCATCTGCAGATACTTCGTCCTCTTCCATTTTTTCTATATACTGTATTATTAATTAGACAAAATTTTTACACATTATGTCAAATTTAAGAAAAATCAAATTTTAAAATAAAAACGTAATTATTTATGTTTCTGCGCTCTTCATCCATCTTCTTCTAATAAATTAAATTCTTAAGATACTTTAATTAGCACAGTTAAATATATTCATTACAGATGTTCATATACATCAATAACAATGAATATAGTAGTATACTTTAATTTTACACAATGTACAAAAATTCTGAATGTATAAAAGATAGTAACTTATGATAAATAACAATGAATATAGTGAATACAGTAGTATATTTAAATTTTACATAATATATCAAAATTCTTTCTATTAATAATATAGTATAGAGGAAAAATGGAAGAGGACGAAGTATGTGTATCTTCAGATGATTTAGATGATGAATTTGGAAATGGTTATGGATGAAGAACCATCTCATGATGAGCCTTATACAAATGTAGGCTTTTAATCTCACCAAACAATAAAGTCATACATATATGTAATTGCTATCATTTAAAAATTAAAAATTAAAATTAAGGGGTTGACGAGTGGAGGGAGCAGGAGGGTATCCCCCCTCCCCATATTATTATTTATTTTTTTTATTTATTTATTTACTCAATTTCCATATACAGATTTTTAAATCCTTTTACACTCTCCCTTACAGTCTTTCCACTCTTTCTTACAAACTAGATTTACAATAAATATCTTATTACTACCGCTATTTACATTTTGTTCGTCTTTTTACATTTTAACATATATTTACATTTCCACCCCTTTACAATATTTTGCTATGTTCTCCCCTATCTTTTCCTTTGCGCTTGCTAACTCATCTTCTTCTTCAGATCACCTTTTCCTTTTTCGTTTTTTTTCCCCATTTCAATGCTTGATCTTGCTAATTCCTCAAATCCCCTACTATATTCACATATTTCCCTCCTCAGTTCCCTCCTTAATAACTCTTTCAATTTCCTATTGGCTATTCCTTCTTCCCCTACTAATCTTCAGTACCTTCTACCCATTCCTTATCAATTCCCTTTTTAGCCTTTTTACACATCCATATGTGTTCCATTTTCTCGGTTTCTTTCCTACATACCCTACAAATTATATTTTTATAACCTTTCTCTTCGGACCTACCTATGCTTCCGCAACTCAATCTAACCCATTGCTCTTTAAGCTTCCCCTCTCATCTCTTATCTTTCCAGTACTTTTCGCATCATAACTTTAATTTCCACTCCTTATACCCCCTGCAGTTAGTAGAATTGCCAATTTTGTCCCACATCTTTTGTACTTCTTGCTCCGCCTTTATTTTCCTTTCCTCTTCTAATCTAGCTTTTATGTCCTCTAACCCTCTTCCCTCCCATATCCATTTTATAGTCTCCCTGTCCCCTACCTCTCTGAGTGTATCCCTTAACTTTTTCCCCCACTCAGATAGGTATCCATTTACCACGTTCCTAATCTCCCCCTTTAGGCATATTTTCGTCCACTTCTGTTCCTCCATTCTTAATATTTTTTATAATTAATCCCTTGTACTTTTTAACGATTCTAACTCCAAGCTTCCTCTTCCCGCTTCCATTTTCCAAATATATTCTGGTGTATTTCCGTTTACTCCCATTGCCATCTTTACATATCTACCCTGCATTTTTTTATAATTTATCCCATCTATCCCATTCCAAAATTTCTGATCCATACACCCCTTCCGCTTTTACCATTGAATCCATTAAGTACAGTCTCCCCCTTAAGTTATCTAATTTTGCTCTTTTCCAAATTCCCTATACCGTATTTATCATTTTTATAACCTTTGTCGTCATTCTTTTTACTTGTGTTCCGTGCGAGTTTTTGAGTTAAATCAGAATCCCAAGTATTTATACTCGTTTACTACTTCCAACTCATTTTATTTGTTCCATTTTTCCGATCTCTTTCTCCTCCCACTTCTCTTCTAAATCCTCCAAATAAATATTAAACAAGGTCGGGCTAAGTGGGCATCTTGGCCTTACCCCCTTCTTTGTCTCGAACATCTCCGAAATTCCGTGATAATTTCGTTATCAGTTCTTCTATATATTTCCGCCACCATATTTAAAAAAATTCCCCCCTATTCCCATCCCTCTCATTTTTTCCAACAAAACATCCCTCTTTACAGAGTCAACGGCAGTTTAGAAATCCACGAATCCCACGTATAATTTTCCTCCCTTGTTTTTTATTTTGTTACCTATTAGGTTGTTAAGAACAAAAACATGGTCCCTTCTCTATCTGAACACTGCCTGACTCTCCAATTTTTCTATTTCCTTTTAGCCACTTTCTTAATCTCCCCACCATTATGTTGGTTAAAATCTTATATCCAACATCCAGCAATGACACTCCTATAATTTTGTGTGTCCTCCTCATCCCCTCCTTTGTGTATTGGAAAAATCCTTGCCGTTTCCCACCCCTCCAGAATTTTACCCTCTTTGAAAATCCCATTGAGCACCTCCCTTAGTTTCTCTTTCCACTCCCCCGTTAGATTTCATAATAATTCTGCCATCAACCCATCCTCCCCAGCTGCCTTATTGTTTTTCATATTCCCTAGGTCCTTTTCTAAATCGTACATCTCTATGTCTCTATTTAGCTCTACCTGATCCATCTCCCTTTCTCTGCCTACTCTCTCTTGCTCCGCCCCTGATCTCTCTTCCAACTTCCGCCTGTCCTCATTTTCCTCATATCCTAGTAGATTTTTAAAATGTCCCACCCATTCCTGTTTTTTAATACCTGTCATTTTCTTTCTCCTTCTCTGTCTGAACTGCCCTTTAGCTTCCCAGAATTCTGACATCCCCTTGCTTTCATCCAGTTTTTTCGATTTCCTTTCCTTTTCTTCCTCTTTCTTTTTCCTAATCATGTTTTTTAATTTCCTTTTTTCCATCCTCAATTTTTCTTTGTCCCTTGTTTCCTTTGTTTCAACCCACATTTTTAACGACCTTCCACACCGCCCTCCTTTGCTTTATTATTTCATAGTCTTTTCTTCTCCCTTCTTTTCTATTTTTCCTTTTTTGCCAATCCTATTTTTCTGCTAGTCTCCCATATTGCTTTGCAAATAATATCCCACTTTTCCTGTGTCCCTCCTTCCAACTCCCCCTGTGTTTCTTTCCACTCCTCCATGTTTTCCTTTTATGTATTTCTTTACCTTTCCTGTCACCCACCTCAAACTTTCAATCTCTACATTCTTTTCCCTCGGTTCCTCCTCTGCTTAGTCCTCTTCTTCTTCATTCCTTCTTTCTATATATACTTCTAGTGGCAGCTGATTTGATTTTATCCTTTCTCTTACAATTAATTTCCTAAAGATACTTACCTTCTTGCTTTCCCTTTCAATCAGCAGATCAAGCAATGAATGGCTGTCACATCCTACAAGGTTTGCTTCCCTTCCCAAACCCCATCTGTGCTTCCATTCTTTATAACCATCCCTAACTTCTCGCAACACCTTAGTAGTTTCCTCCTTACACTTAATTGTCTATCCTCTTTCGTCTCGATTCCTTTAATTACCATTCCACAGCTCTATTCCTCTATTTTCCTATTTTTAATGTTTTTCTCACTCCCACCAGAACTCCCCCTCTTGCCCTCCCTTTTTTCTTTTCTTTTTCGCTCCACTCGTACCATACGCTCTGCATTTTTATCTTTTGGTATCTGAGTTGTGTTTCCAGACTATTTTCCTCCTCCTCGCTTACAATTTTTCCTAGACAGTCTTGTATTTCTCTTTCTCTCTCAGTATAATCATCCTCCAGCCATACATTCATCCCTCTTAACAAGTTTCTTCTACGCATAATTTCTATTTTATTTTCCATCGAATCTGATTCCAATACTAAACCTCCCCCTATTGCTCTTACTTTTGCTTCCTCCTAGAGGAAGCAAAAGTAAGAGTAAAATTTGTAACAGTAAAATTTTCAGTTTCGGTAGAACATTATAGAAACGTTTTTTGAGGTGTTTGGAGTTCGAGTCATGTGTTTTTAGAAAATGTCCATGCGGGTGGCTGTCTATGTGTATGTATGTATACCATCGTATTTCTGGAACTACGTGGTCTATAATAATAAAATTTGGCATGCATATCTTTTTTTTTTATTCTGAATTCGGGAAAAAAGTTTCAATTTTGACAATTGTGGCGATTTTTTTAGCCATTTTTTTGATTTTTGAAAATTTTTTGTTTCATTTTTTTAAATGATATAATTTATGCTTTTTCCCGCAAGATTTCCTAAATTGACTGTTCCGTTCAATTGTTAGGACAAAAAAAGTGTTCTTTTTTTTAAAAATTCATATCTTTTAAATTAAACAGTCTAATGTTTTGAAAAAATTTATGATAACAAAGAATAATAATAATGTCTACATATTGTAAAAATTTTATGTTGTTTTGGTGATTACTTTTGAGGAAAAAATCGAGTTTCTATGTCGCACGGTTAAGGGAGTAAAAAAGCTTTAATTAACTTGAAATTTTGGGAAAAGATAGATCTTTTGATTACCTCGGTTCTTTTCGCAGTTTATGAATACGATTAGTTAAAAAGATATTAAAATACAAATTCTTTGTCTCTCACCCTGTATACCCTGTATAACTGAAAATTATTATTTTTGTTAAATCTTATAACTCGCTAACGAAAACTCAGAATGTTTTGACAAAATTCATGGTTTTATGAGGTTATGAGGTCTATTTGGGATGTAAATTGCAATTCATTTTATTGAGAAGATCCGGAGAAAATGAAATGCATTATTAAATTAATTTTTAAGATAATGTTATTACTTACTAAAAAAACTAAACATGTTAAATAATTTAAACAAGGTACGTTCGACACGAAATATATCTGATTTATATATAAAAAATTACAAGAGAAAAATTTTTTAAATAAAAGTTGTCAATTTTCAAATTTGACCTTCATCGTTATTTTAAGGTCAAATTGATTTTTTTAAATGGAAACCCACATTTTTTTTACCGGAAATGGAAAGAGAGGGAAATTGAACGCCTGACTATGATCTTGACCTCAACCCTGACCTTGACCTTCAGGGTCAATATAAGGTCAAAACGATCTTTTGAAATGGAAACCCTTATTTTATTGGTCACACGACGTTCCCAAAGTGGAGAAGATTCGCTGCGAGATTAAAAATCTTAATAGTTACTCGTCGGACGTAGAATTTTCCGCTCTTTCCATTTCCGGTATACAAAAATGTGGGTTTCCATTTAAAAAAATCAATTTGACCTTAAAATAACGATGAAGGTCAAGGTCGAAGTCAAGGTCAAGGTCATCGTTGTATGTCCCCCTTGAAACTTGACAACTTTTGTTTAAAAAATTTTTCTCTAAAATGCTTTGGTAGGGAGATTTTTGGTTGGTGGTTTTAAAATGGGACACCCTGTATATATATATATCTTCGTATATTATATAGTTGTAAGCGTGATTGGATGTAATTCAACCGCTCCACCCCCTCCACCAAATAACATAAAATTGTTTCAAAATGTACGTTATTTTAAGATCTGGTTAGTCCCTCCGCCCCTCTTCACACCCCACCATCCCCCTCCACCTTAATCTTTATATTGGAGATATTTTGTAATTGTTATTATACAATAGTTCAAATTGGAATTCAACGTTAATAATGAAAAAGTAATTGTGTGATTGTCTTTTTCTATTTTTTCCACCCGTAAAGTACATAGATAGATTCGATTTTGTTTACTTTTTTGATTGATGTATTTCGTATAACCAAATAAAATTTTCACTATAAGCTTTTTATGTATGTCTATTCTTTTTCATCCTAAATCTTTGAGAATGAAGAAGAAAAAATTAAAGAAGAAAAATCAAGAACTGCTGCTTAAAATTATTGCAATAGTATTTCAGTCTGAATATCAAATTCAAAACTCAAATTCGTCCTAATAAACGTTCTGCAATAATCATTCCCAATAAACATATCTTACCCAATCTATTTTATTACTTCGTATTCCACTGCTAAGAAATGCTTCTGGCACAGTACATTTAAGATAATTAAAGTAGATATAAAAATTTATTTTAAATATAATAATTGTGTGGTCAAGCAAAGAAACAATTATAGTATATACCCGTTTGGGAAAAAAATATAACGTTTCTCTTTTAGAGTTTTAAAAATTATTTTTCTTGATTTTTGTAGTAGCCAAAGTTAATTTTCACTATAGTAAAGTTGATGACGTAAGATTATGCTTTGTTTAAACTTTACAAGCAATTAGTTTGAGCCAAAAAAATGGACACGTATTTCTGTATTTGGCTCCATAAGCCTTATATTACGAGCTATACAAATCTATATCACTTGTAAACAAAATGATTGAAGTTTTAAAAATAGTATACTGTTTTTACCTGCCTAAGGAGTAATAAACTCAGACAGTCAATATCTCGCGCAAATTGACAAACACGAGATATTGGCTCTCCAATTTTCCTCTTTTGGCCACTAAAGTATCAGGTATCCAAGAATGTACTTCAGACCAGCAATGTACCTCAGACAGAAACTCGCTGACCCAAACTGTTTCCCCTCCGCTGCTTGAAACCGCGCGTGCAAAGCTACCCTGCAGTTCCGACGCTTGTACAATTGCTAGGCCCCATAAGGCCTAATGAGTGTAACAGGTGTTGACTCAGTAACGTGGGAAAGGGAAAGTAAAGCTTAGAGAGGCG
Source organism: Muscidifurax raptorellus (assembly GCA_020010945.3). NCBI lineage: Eukaryota > Metazoa > Arthropoda > Insecta > Hymenoptera > Pteromalidae > Muscidifurax > Muscidifurax raptorellus. The sequence continues at coordinate 333,952 of JAHUUD020000064.1, forward strand.
TGGGAGGTCCGGAATCACTTCGGAGCATCCTCAAGCCACGCTACACCTCCACCCCGATTCGAGTCAAGCTGCCGGGCGGACGATCATTGTTTATTGATTTTTCCATTGGTGTTCAATAGTTGATTTAAGTTTAGTTAGTGGAATTTTATTAAATTGTTCCATCGTGGTCTAATAACTGTTGCTGAAACTGGGTTTCACGAATAAATATCATAAGAAAAGAAAGTCTAAGTGTTCGTTTTATTGAAAAGACTAAATCTCAAAAAGGAAAGCCAGGTCCAATCGAAGCATAGCGGGGCGAGAAGCAGCGCAGAGTAAGAGCAGTCATTTGGAACATACAAACATAAATATATAAAGGTAAGCGATTTGATTGTACGTGTATATATGTTAAGCCGAGGAAAGAGAGAGAGAGTGTCCAGAGCCGATGACCAGGAGAGAGTTGACGAGTGGATTCTTTCCCGTAACTGTATAGTTGCATGCGCGAGATCAACTCGACTTAAAATAAACATAATCATTGCTAAGTAACTCCTAACAACGTCACCTAACAACGAAAAAAGGTTCCAAATGTTGGTTACATTACCAATCAAACAGTAGTGAACAACAGATTACCGATGATAAGATAAGTTCTTGTGGTATTTTTTTACAATCTTCGCAGACTATCGAATTATGAGAAAGATAGTTCAAAACTGGCTGTAGAAGAATGTATAATTTTGTGGAAGAAAGCTCGAATTTCAACGCAGGAAGATAAATGTATTAATAAAATGCTCACAAATTATAAAAGACATCAAAACTTACAAAAAAAGGAAAACCAAGTTCAGATACTAAAAAAAAAATAAAGAATTTGAAAAAAGTATAGATGCACTATTTGATATTGCAAAAGCAAATGCATTTGAAGTTATGAAAGATGAAGATGACAAACTATTATTATATCAAAAAGGTAATTTATTCTTTACCTATTAAATAAATAAAAATTATTTTTTTTATAATAGTAGCTTAGAATCTATTGCTCGTGGTAATTTTATTAAAAATTATCCATAAGCTCTATTGGTCGTAACGAGAAAAAGGTTTTTGAAAAATATATCGGTTTTGACAATAAATATAATTTTTTAGCCTTGAAAGGGAAACAAGAGCTTCCGCAACGTCAGCGAAAAAGCGGTGAAATAAAAATGGCCTTTTTATTTTAAACACCTTTTGTTCGTTACGACTAATATTATAACTTTTAGGACTTTTAGAAAAATAACTGCAAGCACTTCAGTTTTTTCTGAAGCTGCAGCAGAAACGACGAATCCATCAGTTATGGAGGTTGACGACGAAAATTCAAATTTTGAGAAGAGTGTACCTTTGATATCAAATGAGAGAGAAATTGATTTATAAGAATCATCAATAAACAATGTACCTCAGACACTGACAAAGGCCAAAGTTAGAGAAAATCAACATTCAAGTTAAGGGGACACACCACCTTTAAAACTCGAAAAAATAATTATTTTTAATTTCACACAGATAAGTTTGATTAATTTAAAACTTATTATACATATGTAACAGAACTTTATCTTTATTTGAGAATTTGGTTTACCTATCTAGTCCTAATGTAGCCTAATGAAAAAACACCGAAAAGCACTATCCACGCGATTCCAGAACAATGTACGGACCAATCAGGCTGAACATTTTTTTACATACTCTTAAAAGCACTAGTTTTGGTATGAAAAGAGGGAATATAATTTAAATGAATAGAAAACTTTTTAAAAATAAAACAAATAACAAATTTAGTTGTTTTATCTTATTTTTCATTATTTTTGACTTGTTTTATTTTTAATTAGTTTTCTATTGATTTAAATTAAATTTCCTCCATTCATATCAAAACTAGTGCTTTTAAGAGTATGCCAAAAAATGTTCAGCCCGATTGGGCCGTATATTGTGTTGGAATCGTGTGGACAGTGCTTTTCGGTGTTTGATTTTTCATTAGGGTACATTAGGACTAGATAGGTAAACAAAATTCTCAAATAAAGATAAAGTTGTGTTACATATGTATAAAAAGTTTTAAATTAATCCAACTTATCTGTGTGAAATTAAAAATAATTATGTTTTGAGTTTTAAAGGTGGTTTTTCCCTTAATGGTTATAGCTTAAAGTATAATTTAACTTAATACTTGCCAAATCCTTTGGGGTTAGTTTTCTAATGTGAAACTTAGAAATGCAATCAATGATATAAAATTATTTTTTTCAGCACTGCCAGAAAATCAAAGTTTATACACTTCGGGTTTTTCTATATCTGAAGCAGAAATAAATCCATCAGAGATGGACCGCCAGAAATTCAAATTTAAACCAGATGTCCCTTCGACTTCTTATGAATTACACATTAATTTACGTCAGTGAAAAGAAAGTGATCCATCTGAATCATGAATATAAGGTTTAGTTTCTTATTTCGCTAGTGTTGCATATATTATTTTATATTAAACGTTTTATCTCTATTTATTATTTATTAAAACTAAAGGCATTACTATTTTATAATTCAAGTAAATTCTTAAAAATTTTTAATAAATATTACTGTTATAAAAAAAACCGCTGTCAATTTATTGGCCCGTAGCTTCCTCCAACTAAATTTATAATTACAATTAATAAAATATTTTTTTAAATTGTAAAAAAAAAGCGAAAAAAATTTTTTTGCAAGTTTTTACGTTTTTTATGTTTAAATCGGCCATGTTTTTTTGTCGGTGTCTAATAGAAATTTTGAGCACAGACTCTGAAAGAGCATCAAAATTTGCGTAGGAATAGAGTTATTGCATCATTTTTTTGGTCAAAAAAATTCTGATCACCTCGGCGTTAATGGGTTAAGAGCCATAGGGTTCTAATGTGCAAAAACTCTTACACAATGTACAGAAAGTCTACCGTTTTCCAAAGTAAATTTCAATTAGTTTACAATCGTACTCGTATTTTAAAGAAAAGATGCAAGTTTTAAAAAAGATTTAATGAAATATAATGATTAACAATTATACAGGGTATACAGGGTGAAAAAAAATTGAAATTTTTCTATCTACGGTTCTAAAGGATTTTGCCAACCAATGATTTATCTTTTCCCAAAATTTCAAGGTAATTAAAGCTTTTTTACTCCCGTAAGTGTGCGACATAGAAAACCGATTTTTTCTCATAAATCACCAAAATGACTTAAAATTTGTACAACAGGTAGACATTATTATTCTTTATTATTATACATTTTTTCAAACCACTAGACTGTTTAATTTGAAGATATGAATTTTTTAAAAACAAAACACCTTTTTTGCCATGACAATTGAACGAAACGCTCAATTTAGAAAATCTTGCGGGAAACAGTAGGAAATTTTATACTTTTTCAAAAACACTATTGCGGAATTTTTTGTATAAATTATATCATAAAAAAAAAGGAAAAAAATTTTCAAAAATCAAAAAATGGTAAAAATAGTTACCACAATTGTCAAAATCAAAAACTTTTTTTCCCGAATTCAGAATCAAAAAACACATATGCATGTCAAATTTTATTATTATAGATTAAGTAGTTCCAGAAATACGACGGTATACATACATATACACACACACAGCCATCCGCACGGACATTTTCTAAAAACACATGATTCAAACTCCAAACATCTCAAAACACGTTTCTATAAAGTTTTAGCGAAACTGAAAATGTTACTATATACCAAGCTTCCTCTAGGAGGAAGTAAATATTATTTAAAGATTTTTAACTTAAAAATAATTGACAGCGCAAAATATTTGTTTAAAAATATTTTTCATTCTATTTTGGGAAGAAAATAAAATAAAATACCTAACTTTTCATACATTTTTTAGCAAGTCCTTTTTATTTATTATCATTTATTTTTAATTTTGTAGATTGACTTTTATACTATTGTTTACACTTTAAAGGGTGGATTAAATTTTTTTTTTTAAAGTATTAATGTTGTAATGTTTTGTTACGATCAGTTTCCAAATTTTTCTAATATTTAAATTTGTTTTTCAGGCGAATTGAATTCTTCAATTGGACCAGAATCTGAATTTCAAACATCACTTCATACATAGTCCAAAAAAGAAAAGCTACTGAACCTGTCATTACGTCAAACCTAGCAGTCGTATTAGAGGAATGCAAAGTTAGTAAAAGAGACGCAGTGCATTTGTTAATGGTTGCTGCCGAAGCACTCCATATTGATACGCGCAATTTAAAACTTAATCTGCATCCATCCATAAAGCTCGCAAAGCATTTCGCGAAGTAAGATATCAAGCTATTAAGAAGTTCCTTCCAGCACTTTTTTTTTTAATTACCAAAGACAATTTGCTTTGATACACAGTTGCTACCAGAACTTTTTCGGAATGTAACTTCAGATACATTAGCAGTAGTCGTTACAAGTCAAGAAGTAGAACAACTCCTAAAAGTATCAATCACTCTTTCAAGTACAGGTGAACATCAGGCTGGAGCTATTTTTCAAACGTTAGTAGACTGGTGTATGTTAGATAATACTGAAGCTCTTTGCTGCGATTCTACATCTAATAACACTGGTCGAGTAAAAGGGGCTTGCATCAAATTGGAACAATTGTAAGGTAAAGATCTCCTGTGGTTTATCTGCCGACACCACGTATATGAACTAATTTTGAAATGCATTTTTGAATTAAAATTTGGTAAAAGTACTGGACCTAAAGTACAAATATTTATAAGATTTGAAAATGTTTGGAAAAATATTGACCAACAAAAATATGAAACTGGTATTAGTGATGAATTTGTAAAGTAATCTCTAAAGGATGATAAAAAAAGAATCGTAAACTTTTGTTTCAAACAATTGAGAAAAAAGCAAGGCAGAATTCAAGAGGAATTATCTTATGGTGCAACTTTTCATCAACCCGGCGCTATGCATAATGCTAGATGGATGGCAGAAGCCATCTATTGTTTAAAAACATTTTCATAGTAAAACTGTATCTTTTTATAAAAAAATCCAGCACAATGGAATAAAGAAACAAGTTTTATTAATGGTGAGGAGTTAATAGAAAATTTGAAGATAGTTAATAATACAACAGAAAGAGACATAAAATTGATGACAGATTTTAATAACATACTTACTATAGATGAGCAACAAAAACAATATTTAATGTTAGTTAAAGAATACAGACTTTTATTTCCAGATTGTCACAATGAAACATTGAAGCAGCAATATAAATAAAGAACTTTTCCAAAAAATTTGTTTATACGTAATTTTATAAAAAATACTTTATTATTAGTATTATTTTGCTTCCTCCTAGAGGAAACTTTGTAATAGTAAAATTTTCGACTTCGTCAAAAACAGATTAGAAATCCATTTTGAGATGTTTAAAGCTCGAATCACGTGTTTTTAGAAAATGTCCGTATGGATGTGTGTGTGTTTGTGTATATATACCGTAATATTTCTGGAACTACTCAGCCAATATCAATAAAATTTGACATGTATATCTATTCTTGAATTTTGCTAACTAGTTTTCCTTGTATGGACATTTTTTGATTTTTCACAAACACTATTTTGCGTTGTTTTCAATCATCCTATTATTACAAACAATTGAGCCTTCATGCATTTGAAAGAGAATAAAATTATCTACTTTTTCCAGTTCGGTCCTCATGATCGACCGCACCGTTTCACAGCAAAAATGAAAAAGATGATTTTTTTTTTTTAAATTCAGATCTCCCAAACTACACATCATAACCTCACGAAAAAAATCATGTTGATGGCTCACATGACGAACTATATCCCATTAAAATTTCAAGATATTTGACTACATATTTATTGCTTATATTTATTACATCAATTTTACATTTCTTCATTTTCGCCAAACACATTTTGGATTTTTTTTAATCATCATATTGTTACAAACAATTAACCTATAAACGGCAGCTAAAGCCTTCCTTCGTAGGAGCAGGCGGGATTATTACTATTCTTGTTTGTAACAATATAAGATTGTAATAAATACAACATTTGAATGTTACATATATCTATTAATACAGTATTTTATTTATTGGAACTATGAATTAAGTTGAAGGTACCGGAATGAATTGGCAGCGGTTTTTTTAATAAAATTATATACAAATGAAAAATTTTTAACACGTTATTTGAATTTTATTACCTAATAAATATTTGTGAGACTAAACAAATTTTTTTTAAACCATACAAAAAAAGTATATAAATTAGCTTATACAATCACAAATTAGAATAAACTTTTTACATAGATCTTGTTTCATTTGATTCTTTTTTACATAGGTAAATATTTTTTATTAATATAACCTAATTTTTCAATGTTTAAAATAAATAAATATGAATAAATTAAATATTAACTTTTTGGCAAGAAAAACAATTTAGACTTGCTTTTGCAATAAATGTGCAACTGTTTTCCGTTAGTAAAAATTGTTAATCACTGAATAGGTAAAAAAAAATAAACAAAATCTTAAAATTATTCAGAAAAAAATATATAGATTCGTGTGTTTTTGAAAGTAAACAAATTCTTTTCGGTATCTTTTAGGTTGGAAATGCGACATTTTGCACTAATTATTGTTAAAGTAGAAAATTTTTTGCTTATGTAATTTTTTTCTCATCAATTCAATAAGAATTAATGATTTTATCGGATTGTGCAGAAAAATACACGGATTTATGTCTTTTTGGAAGTGAAATAATTCTTTTTTCGATATTTTTTAATGAGGAAAAGCGACTTTTTACACGATTTTTTGTTGAATTAAATTGTTTTTCGTATATAAAATTTTATCTTTACCGGATCGGCAAAATCTAATAATTTCACTGAAATACCAAAAAAAAAATACATCGATTTATGTTTTTTCAGAAGTACACGAATTCTATTTTTGATATTTTTTAGTGAGAAAAAGCGACTTCTTACACGATCTGTTATGACCTCGTTAATGTCAGTGGTTGCGGCGAGAACACAGTCCGTATATCAAGAAAACGGTAAACAAGAGGAGACAAATTAAGAAGAGTGTGAGCTGACGCGAATCAATACAAAATAATTCAAGGAAAAAGCAAATAAGAGACCGAGTATAATAGATGCTCCGAGCGATTTTCTTCTACGCAAGAAAAGGAGACGAGTGGCGGTTTCACGCTCGTGACGTAGGGGTAAAGTCGAACGATAGCACCGGGAGAGCTTTTCAAGAGGTTGATTCAAAAACGTGAAAGCAATAAAATACGTTGTTTATGACCTGTCGCCACGAAAATCAGCTATCAAAAACAGAGATATATTATATTTACCGGGGGATGATTTACCTGGAACAAATTTAGTCACTCACATTTTTTCAACAATAGACGATAACCTATAAATGTGAAACAATACAAAAACCCACATTCTTTCAAAATAAAAGCCAATAAACAGGTAAAGAAATTGTTGGAACAGAAAGTGATTTGACCCTCAAATTCTCCTTACAACGCCCCATTGTGGATCGTCCCGAAGAAGCCAGGTTCTCAAAGTAACCCCCGCAAATGCATGGTCATAGATTATAGATTATTAAATGAAAAAACAATTGGAGACGCTTACCCATTACCAAAAATTACTGAAATTTTTTATCAAGTCGGCGGTGCTAAGTATTCTAGTGTGTTAGACTTAGCTTTAGGGTTCCATCAAAATAAATTGGACCCTAAAGATATTCACAAAACTGCCTTCAGTATACCTTTTAGACATTATGAATTGGTACGTATGCCATTTGGTTTAAATAACGCACCTGCTTCGTTTCAGAGATAAATGGATACTTTACTTAGAGGTTTACAAGGCAATAGTATATTGTATACTTAGACGATCTAGTGGTCTATAAAAATTCAATCACTGAACACGACAAAAAAATCAATAAATTGTTTGAAAGATTAAAAAACGCAAATCTAAAATGACAAGTAGATAAATGTGAATTCTTAAAGCGCAAAGTAAACTACCATGGTTATATATTGAGCGAAGAAGTGTTACAAGTCGATCCCAAAAGGGTAAAGGCTGTCTGGTGTTTTCCAGATCCTACAAATCTTAAAATTATCAGACAATTTTTGAGCTTAGTCGGTTATTACCGACGATTTATCAAAGATTTTGCAAAATTAGCAAAGCTACTTACAAAATTATTGCATAAAGATCAAATTTTCGAATGGAATGACAAAGCTCAGGCAGCCTTTGAAACTCTACAGGAAATGCTCTGCAAGGCCCCAATACTCCCATTTCCTGATTTATTAAAGCCTTATAATATCACGACTGATGCCAGTGGTTATGCGATTGGCGGTGATCTATCTCAAGGACAAATTGGTAAAGACCTCCCAATTATATACTTCAAGGGTATTAACCCATTAACGCGGAGGTGATCAGAATTTTTACTAACTTTTCAACGTGTTTATTTATTATGTTATCGAACCAAAAAAATAATGCAATAACTCTATTCCTACGCGAAATTTGATGCTCTTTCAGAATCTAAGCTCAAAATTTCGATTAGATACCGACAAAAGAACATGGCCGATTTAAACATAAAAAACGTAAAAACTTTTTAAAAAATTTTGTTTGCACTTTTTTTACAATGATAACGCAAAGGTATCAACTTTTTACTATGATCAGATTTATTTTATAAAAATTTGATTTCTTAAAAACTATAAACTTTAAATAAAATTTCTAAGAACAAAAATGTCTTAAAATTAGTCAAATAACGCTCTCAAATTTTTTCAGAATTTTTTGATACAATTTTCAATTTTTTAAAATTGTTAAAAATCCAATTTTTCAAAAATTCCCAAAAAATTGTTCAAGTTTCCATAATTATTTCCTTGCTGATTCTGTGCATATACATTGTTATTTTCTATACTTAGCATTACCCAGACACAAAGGCGTGGACGTGGTAGAACTTTGTCTCCTTTCGGGTGCTTTTTTTCGTGAGTCGTATTTGTTCAAGTTGGGTTTTTTGAAATTTCCAACAATCAAAAATTGTCTCCAAAAATTCTGAAACAATTTGAGAGTATTATTTGACTAATTTCAAGACATTTTTGTTCTTAGAAATTTTTTTTAAAGTTTATAGTTTTTAAGGAAACAAAATATTAAGATTTTTATAACATTTTTTCATTCTTGTCGCCATTTTAAAAAAACACGTTGATGAATTTTTCTGAAAAAAAATTCCTCTTAATGTTCGAGTGCCATGATCACCTCTGATCATAATAAAAAGATGATACCTTTGCGTTATCATTGTAAAATAAAATGCAAAAAAATTTTTTTCGAAAATTAATACGTTTTTTATGTTTAAATCGGCCATATTTTTTTGTCGGTATCTAATCGAAATTTTGAGTTCAGATTCTGAAAGAGCATCAAATTTTGCGAAGGAATAGAGTTATTGCATTATTTTTTTGGTCCGATAACATAGCAAATAAACACGTTGAAAAATTAGTAAAAATTCTGATCACCTCGGCGTTAATAGGTCAAGAAGCCTACAACTAAATTATGAAGCTTATGAGAAAGAAGCTGTGGCTGTATTACATAGCGTTAAAACATTTCGGAGTTACATCTATGGAAATCAAGTAACCATTATAACTGATCATCAGTCATTGGTCTGGTTTAAAACAGTTGATCTCAAACTCTCTGAATACGACTACACTTTTATCTACAAACCTAGAACTCTAAATGCAAACGCCGACGGTTTATCACGTAACCCAATAGCTCCTCTTCCAGTGAATATGGTAACGAGGGCGAAAAACAAACCAGCTAGAACTAACTACTTAGACCCTTCTCAACCGGGCGATGTAGTAAGTCAACCTAAGGAAAAGGGGGACGCCAAAGAAATCTGAAGTTAAAAGGTGTCAAAGAGGAGAGGTACACGTCCTAAACCCAAACCTGCCACCACCGACGAAGAACCTGACAGCAGCAGCACCTCGGACAATGAGTCCCTAGTAGACGATGAAACTATCATAAATAATGAGCCATCAGAAGAAGCAATGTCACAAACAACGAAATCTCCAAAATCAGAAAGTGAAAGTGATTTCTTATTAAGACTTAGCGAATCAGTTCAATCAAATCACGGATTTAAATTAATAGTTTTAATTAATATCTATTTTATTAGCAGTGACTTGTGATGAAGGAACCAAACAGATAATAGAGGAAGACAAGTAACATTTAGTATTACAAATGTCAGTTAATGAAATTCAAACGAATAAACGACAGACCAATAAGCACGCCTTCGTCATGTGTATTCGTGACAAGGAAGATGTGTCACTATCAAAAACAAAAGAAAATATTATAGAAACACTAGAAGTGTTAAAAGCTCTTTTGATTAGCAAAGAAATATCCACAATTAGTATCGCTAAAAGTAAAGCTATAGAAAATGTAGGCTGGCAAACTATCACGGACTGCATAAAAGACAGATTTAATGATCAGCTAATTAAAATAATTATTTGTACTGGAATCCTACAATATGTACCAGAAAATGAAAGTGACATAATTTATAATAAATTGCATAAAGCACTCATTGGTGGACACAGAGGTGTGTCGAAAACCTATAATCGCATCAAAAATAGCTACTTTTGAGAGAACCTTAAAGCGGATATCCAAATGCGAATACAGCAATGCCTAAATTGTTAATTAAAAAAATTAGTTCGATTAAAAACGAAACAGCCAATGGTCATTACAGACACGCCTGGTACCGTTTTCGAGAAAGTGACCATGGATATTGTAGGCCATTAAAATTAACAAAAAATGGTAATGAATATATACTCACCATGCAAGACCAACTGTCGAACCTCTGCTTGGTAGTCCCATTACAAAACACCTTGTCTAGCACAATAGCCGATGCATTCATAAAAAAATTCATATGTATATTTGGCACTCCTAAATGCATACTTACTGATCAAGGTACCAATTTTTTAGTAAATTGATGAAACGCATAGCTAAACGTTTCAAAATTAATCAAGTCAAAACAACTGCATTCCATCCCTAAAGCAATGGTTCCCTAGAAATTTTTGAAACAATACACCACCAAGGGTGAAGAATGGGATAAATGGATAGACACTGCAATGTTGAATTACAACACCTGTGTACATGAAAGCACAAAATCCACACCGTATGAAGTGGTGTTTGGAAAATTGGCTAGAACACATTCGAGTGCACCTCTACAAGAAGCAAATGTGCTACCAACCTACAAGGGTTACATAACTGATCTCGTTACAAGACTCACCGGAATACAAAAACTTGCGCACAATAACCTTATACACTCGAAATTTCGTTCAAAAAATATTATGATAAAAAAATCAACCCTAGTAATTTCAAAATCGGCGATTATGTATATTAGTTACGCGGGCCATGACCGGGAAAATTCGGCGATCATTATACTGACCCTCACAAAATTCTAGAAGCCTTAGGCAAAACTAATTTTAAGATATTAGTCCGTAATAAGCCAAAGATTCTCCACGCAAATCGATTACGCATCTCTTACATAATCAATGAAACCATTAAAACAACTAAACAGAAAAGAAAAATCAAACCAGAGGTCTAATAAAAGCTTAAAATTTATTTGTTTACAGTTGTTGTCACACATTCTAATTATGAGCATTCTGCCACTTGCGTCACGAGCTCTTATCGGCTACGACTGCGGCTCGCGGCAATTTAACGTTACTACTATGTCCCTGATTAATGTAGGCGAATGCGATATTCCCATTGTACCACTTAATGTAACTCAAGTTTATGTACAACTGTTACAACTTAATGATTATCACGAGACCACCGTATAACAATGTAAAATTGAAATACATCGCACACTATATTACTGCGGAATGCATTCGCATGTTGCAGTAGTTGCAAATAGTGAAAACGAATATATATAAGAAGTTAATCGTACTCAATGCCCAATACTTCATAATTCGGGCGTATTTGTACTACCCAGTGGTAGAATTATAGAAGATATTAGAGTTAATAAAACTGTTTCCCGTGGGATTACCTTTGCTGGGTTTATAACAGGAGGCGGTGAATGCAAAGGTATTAGCCACACCGATCCCTCCGGTATCTGAGATCAAGTGGTAATACAAGGCACGATTCAGATCTCTCTCATTAAATATACAGCACACGTAAAATTAGACCAGAATAAAGTTCACCTACGCTCGGGAACAATGTGTACACTTTCTGACGGTGATTGTACAGACGCAACCGGAGGACACACCTTTTGGAACTCTTTTTTCCAACAGTATATTATTCTTTATGAAGGGTACGCTAATAAAATGACAAACTATGATGTTAACAATTCTCAAAACGTTTACACTTTATCAACACAAAACATTACTTTTGCATTAACTTCTAAAGGGCGAGAATCTGTTTGCGGCTACATCATTACAAAGAGTGAACAACCCTAAATTAATAATATTCGAAACAACCAAGGACAATACATTTGCAATTAGAACTAAGATAGCTGTATCGAACGTAGACATATTCGCGTACGTTAATTCTAAGTTTATATACGTAGATAAACGTCTAAATTCATTGTATCGCGATGTAACTCAACGTTCTACTTTAATACTAATAAAATGTGTACCTGTGGAGTCAAAGTTTCACACAGCAAAGAATGTTGTACGGAACTGCCAGTAACAAGAAACAACCAAACATTCTACCTAACTCCAAGAACACACATCCTAAAGAACAAAGGTACCCGTACATCCTGCAATACCTTACCACCTGTCTCCATCGAAAATCCTACCAAGACCTACAGAAGCTATCCCACCAATCATGATGAAACCAATGACTAAACCTACCTGGACCTACGTCAACCCAGCTAACTTGGCAACTAGTGGCATTTACACCGAACAAGACTTAGAACTATTAAGGGAAAAAGTTATATTCCCAGTAGAAAAAGCAGCGATACTCAATGCCTTAGCACATGAAATGAACGGCCATATACTCTCCGATAATGAAGGAACAATATTAAAGTTATTATATCAAGATGCATTTGAAAAAATCATAGACAATGTTTGGAGCCACGTCTGAGGAAAGTTTATCACTTTCGGCACTGCTAGTGCAGGTGTTATAGCAATTATTATAATTTTCAATATAATAAAAACCGTCATAAACATAATTATTTACATTATTGGTGTAATCTGGAGTACCCTAACATATTTCCTTCTCAACCAGCAAACTTTCACAGAAGAAAGGAACACTGGTGGTGAGGAATTGATGGAAATAGCTTGCGTAACATCCAAATTAAAAGGAAAGGCCGAACTATCAAAAGAAGAAATAAAACCAGCGCCAGCAGGAAGAACAACAAAAACAACACAGGAAGGAAAACCATTCTTCACGTATAATGAGTAAATCGACTAATTTTAAATCTTCGAGATAAATTCGCTATTGAAAGACAAATTACCCAGGGTAACAATTATTACACATTGTCACATCCCGCGCATTTTTCAAATTGTTGCCCCTTCATAATACTATCCCGCCTAACTTCGAGCCCGATTTAATGAGTTTCTGTATGCACGCCGCCCAGTTAACCACTACCAACGCCGACCCTACCTCCCGTACATATGTACACTAATGTATATCCCTATTGAAAAATCTCAGCTGAGATCTCATGCCAAAATCTCATCTGACCAATTTTTTGCTTATCATAGGTTATAAGCCCTTCTTTATTGATTAAAAACATTTTTTGAAAAATTTGAACTAAGAATATTTTTGGGAAATTTTGACATTTTTTTGATGTTTATATTTTTCTCTAAGTCTAATATCCCAAAAATGTTCTAAGTTCAAATTTTTCAAAAAATGTTTTTAATCATTAAAGAAGGGCTTATAACCTTTGATAAGCAAAAAATTGGTCAGATGAGATTTTGGCATGAGATCTCACCTCAGATCTCAGATGAGATTTTTCAATAGGGATAGATATACAAATCTACACAAACCCCTCATTTGCATATCAAACCCTATCTATATTTTTATGTATAGAAACAAAAAATCGCTCAGGGCGAAGGCTAATATAACATAAGCTAATATACATGCGCGAGCACATTTGCATATTTTTATAATAACTTATCAGTATACGCCTAGATATATACTATTTCTTAAGGAAAACCTACCCTATACATTATTCTCAGCATATGTGCTATCTAATAAGCGAATATTCAAAGTTAGATAGGATGGAATTTTCCAGAAAACAAAGTGTTGTATCACGTGTACATTTTCTCACGGATGCACTCTTGAGATAAGCTCATCTGCAGAAGCTTAATATTTAGAGGGAGGTAAAACAACAAATATAAATATACGAGCCAAAATTTAAACAATTAATATACAACTAACCTCTGTTTCAAATAACAACGAAAATTAGCTAAAATCTATTTAAAATATTGATTAACTAATAAACAACTCGAAATACAACAATATATAATGAATTGCAAAGGTCTCGTATACTTATATTCATTTTCGCAAGGCTATCGAACACACGCACATTAAATAATTGTATAATTATAATTAGTTTATAAGTTCTATATGTTTAATTATTTGTAAATAAGTTGTAATCCTAAAATATAAGAAATAGTGAAAAGAAACAACATTCACTGTCGAACTTTTAAAATTTGATCTGATAAATTCAAAACTTAAAAAAATTCTATAATTTCGATTTTTTGTGGCTGCGGACTACCCTTTAAAGATAAGAACCGTTGAATATTGTAAATATAATAATCTTGATTATTATATTATACAATACATATACCTTATCCTAAACATTATTACTAAGAAGAACAACTTCTCATATTGTGTTTATCTAAATACTTATATTATTAATTTATTGCTTAAATAGCTATTTGTGTAAAATCTGAAAAGTATGAAAATTTTGACCCGAATAATTACACAAGAGTATTTTCATCCTATTTTTAGATCGTTATATAAAAATTGTTATTTCTACATCATTGACGAAATTTAACTGTATGTTATTTATTATTAAAGAATAATTTCTGTCCTTACTACTATAACGGGGTAATGTTTTCCGGCAGCAAACGCGCAGACGTTAGCTGCGTGCAATGCAACTGCTGTCGTGGAGATCACCTCGAAATAATCGAGACAAAGTCATATTTTTTAATTTCCAATAAATGATATATTTTTGTACACTTCATAGTTTTATGTTTCATATACTTACACTATTTCACATTAGAAATGGAGGAGCTTAAAAACAAAGTGGAGGAGGTTCCATCCAATATGAAGGAAGAGATAAAAATGAAAATAAGAGGAGTCTAGTATAAAAACAGATCAAATTAGATTTTATTGATGAAACGACTGTAAAGAGTAAGGTGTGAGCGAGAAAAAGTGAATAAAAGTGAATTTTTATTTTTTATGTTTATTTTTCTTTTGTTTACATATTTGGCTACAGCATTCGCTCGAATGCAGCGCTACAAATGCAAAGATCGGCTGCAACAGTCGTTTGAATGCAGCGGTGTAAATGACTCTCCCAAAAGTATACCTTACCAGCACGTCCTCGCTGTGAGAGTTGGGCGACATATATAATATTGGCAAACGCTAGAAGGATATTTTTATGTTATTAACTTTTATTTGTTGTTACTATTTTTCTATTCAGCTCTTCGGAAAACTACCAAATGAGTTCCAGTTTGACGGAATATGTGCAGATCATATGAAGGCATAAACAAATCAATTACAATATATTATTGAATTATTATTTATAGTATATTATGATACTGTTGTGGGAGATGGTTTCCTACCTTGCTCAAGGTTTTTCGTAAATCGAGCAAGGTAGAAAAACACCACCCACAACAGTCTCATACGATATTTTCTAGCACGACAACCTCAAAATCGACAATAAAGTTATCATATTGAGGTTAGCGTGCTATAAAAAATAATATGATTTTTCTATATTTACGTCGTGAAATTATGGATATACAGGGCTTGATTATCACGTGTAAAGTTGGTGAGTACTTTTTATCGATTATCTGACTAAACAAGAAAAGTAATAATCAAAATTTTTTCACAGTTATATCGTGCGGTCATAATTGAGTCGATACCCAGAAAGAAAGGCCTAAAAACGATTAACAATATTTGTTAATATATAAGGAGAAATAATTATGTATTTATAAACAATATTCCTTTTAGTGTACTTAATTAATTTTGTAATATATTACGTTACATATCTATGATTTTGTTTTATTGTGTTTTTAAGGAGACACAACACCTTTAAACCGTGCAAAAAAGAACATTATGTAAAATCCAGAAATTTTAAGTAAATAATTTAAAATTTTTTATAGATATGTTTAGCATAAATACCTTTAATTTCAGCATGCTTAACCCTTCATAACGCCTGCTGGACCAATGTGGCACTAGGTGCAAGAATTTGTGAACTTTTTCACTGTCCGTAGGATTCCAAGTGAACGAATGGTTCTTTTCGGCTGAAATTCAAGGAGGATACTTTGTACACTTGTAGTTTTAGTATGAATGCAGGGATTTTAATTTGAATGATTAGAAAGACCTTGACAAAATTTCATAAAAGGGATATTTTATCCTTAATAACAATATACACAAACACTTTATACTTATCTTTTTTTGGTTAGTGTGTTTAATCTTTCAGTTAAAACTGGTAGAAAATTACCAGTCTAACCTCCAAATGTCACCAAGCAGGTGAGTCTTACCAGGGTCAGCTGAAAAAGATAAAATAAATTAATATTTCAATTTCTTAAAAATGAAATGAAAAAATATTGAGAAGTATACTTATGTTTTTTTTGTATTCATCACAAGGCCTTTTACTTCAAAATACTTCTGTGCACACTGCCTAGTGTGCTCCTGCAGCGTAGCAATCCTCCTCTGCAAGTTCCCTGGCTTTCCTTCTGAGGGTTCTTATACCATACTCCTCTTCTGAGCGTTGGAAAATTTCACAGATGCCGTCTACTTCCATTTTACCTGCACTACCTTTGTGGTTTGCAGTGCAGTCAGGCTCGTGCTTCTCGTACCACTCTTCATATTCTGCAGTCTGTAGACGGCTCTCCCACGCTGAGCATGCCTTGCAGAAGCTATTTTTTATAGCAACATCCAGAACCTGCTGGATGTTGCTATAAAACAACTGCTCTGCTTTTATACTAACACTTCACTTTTTTTTCTCTTTAGGGTTTTAAGCTATAAGCTACAACCCCAAAAACACTATAAACACTACTTAGATTAGTTCTAAAACGCTTTTGAAAAATATCAGCTTTATTTATTAACTTAGATATCAGCTGTATTTACATAGAGTAAATCACATCTCAGTACTTTATCAGCTGTGTTCAAATATTTTCAGTCTACTATAGGGAAACCGCAGAACGTTCGCTCTGTCCTTCTCCGTCACATTGATATTTGAATTCAAATAAATGTCCCTACGTATCCATCAGAGCCTTACATAAGAAGCGAAACTAAAAATTTATTTATAAAATAACGCAAAAAAATCTTATCAATACGCACTAATTTATTTACTAAAATATGTATGCGGAGAATAATATACGTATATACTACGGTAAAAAAATAGTATTTTCAACATATACAATAAAAAATTTATTCAGATTGAGTTTATAAAACTTAAAATTAAAATTATCAGTCGTATTAGACAAAAAATGAAAAATACGCAATTTTACGAAAAAACGATAAAAATTTTATTTTAGTATTTTGCTTTAACTTTACGGATAAATTTTTTTCGATAAACGGGTTTCAGGAGCGTATTCTACGGAATATTTCCTGTAAAAACAAGCAATATTTTCAGGATAACCCCTAAGTAGCCGGGACACCATCTACAAAAAAGATCACCAACTACATGTACAATATCCTATGAAACCCCAAACTATCCCTGCAGATCATCTCTCGGTGTCAGAATGATCCACAGGTCGACGGAACAGCATCTAGCAGGATCAGCACCAGGTGTAGCATTAATACTTACTCATTAAAACTTTTAGGAAAGTGTTCAGTGCATTTCTGTGAAATCCATACAAAGTGAATTCATATTTCGTTCGCCACAAGGACCATGAATCACGAATTGTTTAACATTTTCATATAATCTAGGATTTTTCGATTTATCAGGTATTTCAGAAGAAATAAGATTATCTACATGATGAATATTATGTAATTCATCTTCTTTATCAAGAGAAATTAACATATAAATATGTGGTAAACCTCTTTTTTGAAATTCAAAAACATACGTGTTTGCAACGTATTTTCAAAAATTTGTTTTTTAACTATGTCTTTTTTTAGATCTGTTATTTTTTTGTTGAATACTTTTACAAGAATATCTGGTCTATCAGCAGGTAACTCATAATTTTTAATACTTTTAACAATTTCTTTTTAATTTGGATTACAATATGATTATTAATAAATAAATCTGGTTTGCCATACGTTTGAACAAGTACCATTGTGTCAATAAAGTTTTGATGCAATGCTCGAGAACTTCCTATAAAATTCGATGATAGCATGAATATTTTACTAATATTATAATTATAAACATCATGTAATAATTATTAACATCATTGAATTTTTTGTTATTTAAATAATCCATTAGTCCTTTATATTATTCTGTCCTTCAAGTATTTTGATTTTCCCATATATAATATAATCTTTAACTTTCCAGTTTTACCCAATCAACGATATATTGTTGCGATAATTTTCCGAAATTTAGAAAAGGGCTAAATTCATGCCTTATACTGAAATTGTAACTATAAAATTGTAATGCAGATATATTTTTTGTTGTCTTTCGATTTCATATTAGTCATCTATCCATAACCACCTTCAGGATATATTAAAGGGTTCGTCATTGGATCAACGTGCTGACATATAGAGGGAATTTTTATTGGGCCATCTTTAAATCACCCACATTGTTTTCTTCGATTAAAACTTCATCAATATCTGAATTTCCTATAAAAGTACACTTGTACTATCTTGTTTGTAAGCAATTATTTTGTTTTCTTAAATTATAGATTTGTTGGTTTCGTAATCATTTTTATTTTCTTCACTATTATTTATTTTTTATATTTTTTTATCAAACAATGTTCTTATATTTCTTTTCTTATTTTTAAATATTTTCATTATGTTTATCATAATATAGTTTATTTTTAAGCTTCTTCATTTCCATGAAATTATTAACATCGTCATCATTTTTTCGTTTTCGTACATTTTTATACTTTAAATTTGTGACACTTTCAGACTCTTGAACTTTATGCTCTCGCACTATTACTTCTTGATTTTTAATTTCTTTATTTTTTATTCGAAATGATTGCAATAATAACCTTTGTTCTTTTGACAGTTCTTCTAATTTTTCTTCTAACTCAAGATATTCAAAATCAATTTCATCGAAATTTAAATTGAATACTTGAAAGTTTTGAAATAACGTTACGAAATGATGGAATAGTCGTTAAGTTACTTGTGAGGTGATTGTTAGTCACCTAGCAATGTTAATGAAATTATTATGCGAGTTCATCTCGCGCACGCAACTATACAGTTACGGAAGAGACTCCACTCTTCGAATCTCTCCTGGCTGTCAGCTTAATCTTTCTCTTTTTATTTAAACGCGGACTGATATATATAACGTTTCTTACCTTCTTCTATTGTTGCCTTTGTTTGGTGATTGGTCCCTCTCTCGTATTGGCTCTAGGCCAAGGAAAAATCCAACCTTCCAATATGTGGATTGGGCAGAAGCACGAACACAGGTATGGATTCGGAGATAATATCGCTTAGTTTTATTTGGCCTTTTTGGTCAAACACTATTATAATTTTTCTTTCAATGTATATATATATATATCTGTACGCGAAAGAAAACGAATCGTCGCCGCAGGTAAATCTTAAATAAAACAAGTGATTTTAATTATCAATCGAGAAACTAAAAGCAGAAAATATATGAAACAGTTAAAGTTAAAATAAAATAGAAAAACTACAAAAAACAATCGTCCGCTCGGCATCTCGGCTCGAGACGGAGTGTCTGAGGTAGCGTGGCTTGGGGACGCTTTGGAAGTATTTCCGGACCCCCACGCGTCTCCAAGCTCCACTTCCCCATGCTGACTTCAGTGCGTCTGCACTCGTCGCACTCATTAGGCCTTACGGGACCTGTTAATGGTGCAAGAATTCAAAACTGCAGCGTGGCTTCGCACGTGCGGTCTTGCGCAGTGGAGGGGAAATTGTTTAGGTCAGCGAGATTCTTGGCTACCTGATACTTTTGTGGCCTTGAGTCTCGCTGTACCTTTTATGTGTAGAACTTTCTCGATTTTATATTTGAAATAATTGTTCGAATATAAATATCGCAAAGTTGTCACATAACATCCTCCCCCTTGAAAACGTTTGTCGTCCCCGACAAACTTCGCGGGTCCTGCGGGTGGTATTGTCCAGTTGGTGGTCCATAACGAGTAAGGTTCAATGATGTGAATATATCAGTTAATGAAAAGAAAAACTAAAGTCTCAAATCAAGAACAAGGACGAGCTTGTTACAGGGGTGATTTGTTAGTGTGCATTTTGATTTTGTAGGTATGGAGCAAGTTTTTATGACACGTAAGCGTGATGGTTCAACCAATCGTTTGTTTAGTTTGCGGGGTTTGCCGTCATACCCTACACAAGATCTATATGTTTTTTATCTTGGTAGTTTATGCGTTTTCCCCCTTTTTTTATGCATGTGCTTTACGTTCATTTGTCATTTGCTCAATTTAGCACAGTGTGTCCCGCACATGATCTATGTGATGTTTATCATGTGCGCGGCATGTGTCCTTTCGAATGAATTTCATTCTCTTATTTGCACGATGGGATGGGTTTATTGGGTGGGTTGTCTCTCTTATGTCTTTGGTTTGGTGTTGAATAAGCAAAAAAAAGGAATGAAGAAAACTCATTGAAATCGATTCTGGTAGTCACCACTTACTTGTTGCTGGATTATTTGGTCCGAGGGTCCTTTACAATCTATCTTAGTTCCTGTTTTATTAGTATTGTTAGTTTTCTTTACTTAATGTACTACTTATTATGTATTGTATAAATTGTATATGTATTGAAATTTTTAAATATTTTCATTTATTAGTACTTATTCCTAAGGTTGTTATATCTCATCTTAAAATTTGACAGTATATTTTATTTTGTTGTATGGTTGGTGGGGTTTAAAGTTAAATGGTCCGAGTCTTATTATAACAGTACAAAAATATGTTTTCTTTTATTATATCATTAAATCTTATAAGTAGGTTGGTTTCTGTCGACGATAAAGTAGATGGGTTGTCCATCAGTAGATCCAGGACGGGTTATTGGGACAGAGCCCCATGACTGATGAGGCTTAACGTCTCAAAGCGGTCCAGCAGGTCTTCATCTTTGGCGTCTACCCTGTCTTCTTTTGTTGGTACCAATGGTTCATCGAGCATCAGGTCACCGTCAATGCTCTGTCCAGTAATGAGGTTGGGTCGATTGAGCATCCCTCCTGTTTCGTCCTCTCGCTCGAGATGGTTTCGGCTCTGCTTCCCGATGGTGTGTGTTTGGCGGGGTCTCTATTGGCTTCTGTTTTGTTTGTGTTGTTGGTGATGTAGCCACTGCATTCTTTCAGATGTTAGTCCCAATTTTTATATAATATTAATTGGCCACATGCTATGTGTAGCAGCTTTGCATTTCTATTTTGGATTTTGCAGACCATTTGATGTTCCCTTTTCATCCTCGTATTAGCCAAGCGATGACAGACCGGATGTACCCTTCTGTATGACTGTTGATCTCTCGCAAGATATTTTGGGGCGGCCCATATCTGTCTGTAGAGATGGTTACGATGGTTCATGGCTTTCTGAGCATCACTGTGGTTGAAGTACTGCACAAAAGCTAGATATTTCTTATGAGGTTTTTCCTCATCTTCTTTTGGGTGTGTATGTTGTTGTATAAATTGTGTTTGTCTCCTGTGTGAATTGATTTTCGACGGTTAAGCCCAAGCCTTGTCTGTTCGTGCATGGTGTCAGGACCGGGGCTTCGACCATGCCTTGAAGACTTTGTCCCAGCCCTTTTCCGCGTTGATATCCCATCCTCATCATCATTCTCTGGGGTATTGACAAATTGGGTTCCTCTGCAAGTTTTATCTCTACTGTTGATGTGATGTCATTTTCTTTGTCATGCCCCTCCCTAAATTTCACCGCATCTTCTCATGCATTCAGGGCTCTACTTTTCTGATGTTCACTTTCATATATGACCATCAGTAAGTACAGATTTGGCGTTGTCGTGGTCGTACATGTGATGTTGCAAGGTCCATAACTTCTGAAGAGGTGATTTATGGCCTGTTGGTCGCCCTGAGCTTTTGCTAATATGCTCACCTTATCCATCTCAGTGATGTCTAGTATCTCTATGTTGGTGTGGTCCATTTTGCTGAAACAATTCAAGTTAGTTTGAATTAATTTTGGTTCAGGGTTCAATTTAAATATGGTACTTAATGTTTATCATTATTGGTCATGTAACAATTACTAGGGTATGATATACGGTTTTGGGGTCCTTGTGCTTCGTATCGGTTACGGTACGCACTTTGAATCTGATGGTGCCTCTTTTTTTCTTTAATAATTCATTGTACGGGTACTCTTTTTATTATTATTATTATTATTTTGTTCATACGTGCAAGGGTCCACATTGGATCTTCATATCTATACTTTAAAATTATTGAAATGTTCATGTTTGAGTGTCTCATCCTGCAAAAATATAGTGATTACTATACATTTATAAATGATATTGTACCTTTGATTATTTTCTTTATTCACGTACTTTAGTCAGAATTCAGGTCAGAATCCATCTCGACATCCTTTAGTTTGTTAATGTGCTTTCTGATCCTCTTTCCGTTGGGGTATTCTAGAATTACATTTTTCCGACCTACGAATTCTATGATTTTTAGTGGTTTATTCCTATATGAATCGAACTTATGGACGCGGAGTTCTTTAATTAATCTAGCATATCCACCGACTTTTCCTTTGAAAGTTCTGACCTTTTTGTCATACCTTTCTTTGGTCCTAATTTTGTTGGTTATTTGAGTTTCTCCTGCTAGAAGCTTCATTTCTTCTAGTCTTAGTACTAGGTCTCGCATGTAAACGTTATATGTTTTTAATTTTTCATCGGACGGGATTCTCAAAGGGAAACGTGCTATTT
The DNA here is from genome assembly GCA_020010945.3 of Muscidifurax raptorellus. Classification (NCBI taxonomy): domain Eukaryota; kingdom Metazoa; phylum Arthropoda; class Insecta; order Hymenoptera; family Pteromalidae; genus Muscidifurax; species Muscidifurax raptorellus. The sequence goes on from JAHUUD020000064.1 coordinate 356,985, forward strand.
TTCCATAAACCAATTCAAAGGGTGTAAAGTTTGTGGCTGCGTGTACACTGGTATTATATGTAAAGGTTGCAAAGGAGGTTAGGTGGTCCCAATCATCGTATCTTTCAGAGTATATTCGGATGAACTCTATGAGTGGGGCATGACTTCTCTCCAATGACCCATTTGTTTGAGGTCTATAGCCTGAAGTTGTTAGATGATTTATCTTGAATAGCTTCAATAGTGATTCTACTATACTTGATAAGAAACTGGTCCCTCGGTCTGAGAGTATGGCTCTCGGAGCTCCAAATTGACAAATGAGATATTTCGCCAGTGCGTCAGCTATTGTCGTTGCATTGAGGTTTTTGATGGGTATTGCTATTAGGTATTTGGTTAAGTTACACTGCATCGTTAAGAGATGACAGTTCCCTCTTGGTGTCATCCTCAATTTTCCTACTGTGTCAATTGATACTTTATCAAAAGCTTCTATTGGCGTGTCTGTGATGATCATTGGTTCTCTCGTTTTGAACCGTTCTATTTTCTGTTCTTGACAGTTTGCACATCGTCTGACGTAGTTTTGAACGTCGTTTCTCATTCCTGGCCAGTAGTATCGTTCCGTTAGTTTCTGGTACGTTTGGTTGATTCCTTTATGTCCTCCTGTCAGGCTGTCATGAAGGTGTCCAATTATTTCTTTTCTGTGTTTTTCAGCGGGTACTTTTGCTTTTCCGTAACACATTGTCACTCTTATTTTAATTTTGTGAAAATGTTCATAAAGTATTTCAATGATGCTTGGTGAGCCCATCATACAGTAAATATTTGATGTTTCTTGAAAGGAGTGACTAAGACTTGTCCTGGTTTTGGTTTTTTCTTCTTTACTTTCATTAGATCAATGGCTCCTATTTCTTCGAGTAGTCTTGTAACGGACCACGTATTGTCACAATCCGCTGATTGGAAATGTACAATATTGTCTCGCTTATGTGTAAGGCATTTTCTCACGGTAATTATGTTGTTGAGAATTCGCATGGTTTTTTCAGTGGCACGAGTCAAATCGCTTTCGGATTTTCGCTCGTTTTGTCGTATGTCATGACCTTTATTTAGAGGTTCTAAACCTGGTGGTGCGGGTAGAAGAAAAGGCATTGTGGGTTCTGGTGATCTCGAAAATCTTATATCTATAATGGAGCCTTCTTCAGCTTCTATCTCGCTCAATATCCCTAATTTCTTGTGGTTCTTTAACTTGTTTCTTGGCGTACTGTTGGCTGTAGGGCTGTCACTTTTTATTGTAGGTGTAACTGATAATGTCTTTCTCACTGGTGGCAATATGATGTCAGTTACACTTTCGACATCTGACTCATTTCCTGTGTCCTCTTGACCAGATGCTTCTTGTAGCTTCTGTCGTGCTCGTTTTATGAGGGTTCAGATGTGTAGATTGCTTCACGCACATCATCGGATACATTGTCATCGTCAGAGAAGTGTGAGGGTAAATCCAGTTGTGTATTTATTTCAGTTGTTGACTCGTCAATATCATTGTTTATCCATTTCATATTTCCTCATGCTTTCTTCAAATTTCCTGCTAGCTTCTTCTACTTCTTGTTTTGCTAGGGTGATTCTGACTGATAAATTTTCTATAGATTCTTCGGGCTTCATCTTCTGTAGTCTCTGAGTCTGGTTGTCGTAATCCGCTATATCTGGGGTCTGGTATGGGTGGTTTATCTAAGTCGCTGTCTTCATTAGCCGTTGACGATAGCCATGATCTCCTGGATGGGTTGACTGTCATTGAAATGTCCGAGTCTATATCAGATGAACTTTCTGGCATTTCTTGTGGTCTGATGGAGGTTGTCTCGGTGACTGCTATCTCGATTTTTGTTGGTGTCTCTGTTTGTGTAGTTTTCTTTGTACCAATGGGTTTGGGCGTCTTGCTTGGTCCTCCTTGCTTGATGTACTGTCCTACTGGACTTTCTACCTTAGCACGTTTTGCTCTTGTCCTCTGCGCTACCACACTATGTTCTAGTTTGGGCGCTTCTTTATTTGTTTTCGCTCCTATGGGTCTACCTCTACCTCTGGGTACTGTGGTTTTCTCCGATGCTGAGTGTGCTCTATTGCGAAAACTAGTCTTCTGTGATGGTACTTTATTTTTGGCCTTTTCTTGTTCTTGCTTTGCCTTTTCTTCTATTATCATCACTTTGATTCTAGGTAAATTTTTGTTTATTTCTTCTTCGGTGGTTTCTGGAAGATTTCTTGAAAGTGCATCGGCATTTTTGTTTAGTTTTCCTGGTTTGTATTTGAAGGTGTATTCATTGCCTGTGAACCTAAACATTCATCTCATTAATCTTTGTCCAGGGTCTTTTCTGCTATGCATCCAATTTAATGGTTCATGGTCAGACACTAAAGTGAACTTGCGACACAGTAAGTATGGTCTAAACTGATGTAGAGCATATAGTACCGCTAAGCACTCTTTTTCAGTAGTTGAGTAATTCCTTTCAGCTTTATTTAAAGCTCTAGACAAGGACTGAATGATCAAATCCATCCTTTTCTTGACTCAGGACTGGTCCGATCGCGTAGTCTGATGCATCTGTGGTTAAGGTGAATTCCTTATCAAAATCCGGGAATTGTAAGATGGGTTCTTCCATTAGGCATTGCTTGAGTTTTTGAAAGCTCTCGTCACATTGAGGGGTCCATTCGAACTACACGTTTTTCTTTAGTAGGTCATTCAATGGTTTCGCTATTTTAGCAAAATCTTTGATATACTTTCGATAATATCCAAACATTCCTAGTACTTCTCTTATATTCTTGGCACTCTTGGGTGTGGCTAGTTTGGCTATTGCCGAAACCTTTTCTGGATTGGGTTCAACTCCTTTTGCGCTAATTATGTGTCCTAAGAATCCAACTTCTTTTCTGAAGAATTCAATCTTGTCACGTTGCAAGACTAACTTTGCCTCTCTTAACCTTTCCATGAGATTTCGTATTCTTCTTTCATGGTCCTTCAAATTTTTACTGTATACTACGATTCATCCAGGTATACTAGCATTTCAATATTCTGTAGTCCTCTGAGAACCTTTTCCATGAGGTGTTAGAAAGTCGCCGTAGCGTTCTTCAATCCTTCAGGCATTCTTGTGTGTACTCATAGTGTCCATTTATTGTTGTGAATGCTTTTTTATAACAATCTTCAGAAGCCATCGGTATTTGTTGGAAACCACTGGCCAAGTCAAATATCGAAAAGTAGGTTGCTCCTCCCAGTTGATCCATTATATCCGCAATGTTTGGTAACGGGTATGCATCTCTGATGGTTTTCTTATTTAGTTCTCTAAAATCAATCACCATGCGCCATCTTCGGTTCACATGACTATCTGGTTTCTTGGGTACTATCCAGATGGGTGAATTACAGGGAGAATTGGATTCTCTTATAATTTTGTCTTTGAGCTTTTTGGCTACGCTTTCTCTTACAACTTGTTTGTGTTGAGGTGGATGTCTGTATTGTTTAGTGTTTATAGGTACGTTATTTTCTAAGTGAATATGATGCTCGATCATGTCGGTGCACGGGAGCCTGTCTCCTGGCAATAGAAATCGATCCAGAAAATCTTCAATTATATGGTCCACAATTTCTAATTCCTCTTTATTCAAATGGTTTCTTCTGATTGATGCCTTCACTCGTTCTAATCTTTTGATTTGGTCAACAATTGCATCTCCATCAAAATCACTGTCTGTTTCTTGTAGAAAGTCTGGTCAGGTGTCGAAAGGTATTAACTCTTTTGGGTCTACTTCTATCATTACATCTTGTTCACTTGTATTTATGACCATCATTTTGCAGGTATTGTTCACATTATTGACCACGCCTTCACCTAGAAATACGTTGTCATTTCCTACATGTATCCTAGGAATGTAGCCTTCCTTCAAGTCACTTTTGATTAGGTTAATTTGAACTACTTGTCTAGTTCTAGCTTTTATTATGTATTTTACTTTGTCCGTGGTAACCTTTTCTTGGTTCTCCATATTTTGTTCCATCGATTTGCTCTCGTCATCAATTTTCGCTTCCACTTTTAGTACTTCATTTGCTTGTTTGCATTTATATCCCCTCCTTAGATTCCTTGGGTTATGTTCTTCTTCATGTGCTATGAACGGTATGGGATGCATGACATCACCATGAGAGCATTCTTATGGTAGGAGATTATGGCTTCTTCCTTCTTTAGGTAATTCCTTCCTAACATGCCATGTTGTTTTATAGGACAATCGTCCTGTATTATTTGAAATTTTACTGGGGTTCCTCTTATATCCAGGTACACTGATCCTGCCGTCCACACTGTCTGGTCTGTGATACCTCCTAATTCTCTGGCATCTTCAATGCTTATTGGTAAATCATCGTGCAGAGCTCCGATTTTTATTAGGTTTACGGTTGCGCCAGTATCTATCATGAAGTCTAAGTACGGTCGCTGTGTTCCTTCGGGTGTCCGTATTCGTACAACTGTTGCCTCTCCATCTTTCCAATTATAGTTTTCAGGTCCTTTACAGTTCGTGGAACACATCCTTGCGATCTCTCGGGTTTGGTTAGTATCGCCATTACTGGGGCTTTTGTCTGATTTTCGTGTAGGTTCCTTTGACTCGAATCTCGATTCTGGTTGTACTCCTGCATTTGTTTTCGATAGCTTGTTTGATCCATATTCATTGGTGTTTGCTGATCGTTTTGTCTCGAATGATTTTGGTTTTGGTTCGTGACGAGCCTGTCGGTAGTTTAAATTGTCCCTATTATTTTGGTTGTCATATTTGGGATTTTCATTACGCCAGCTACTGGTATTCCGTCTGTCGGGTCGGTTCTGCATATTTTCATACTTTCCTGTCTGAGGATTGAATATTCGTTGACTTGTTCTGTAGGACTGATTATTGCTTTCACGCCAACGGTAACTCTCTTGTCGGTTGTCGTTGTAGTTTTGGTTCTGGCGAAATCCACTTCCATAATTTGTATTATTGTAACGATTTACATAATTCGGATTTCTGTAAGTATTCTCCTGGTAATAGTTTTGTTGATAACCATTTGTTTGGCGGCGGTTGCTGGAATATCCATCACGTAGTGCATTTCGCGATCGATCTTACACATAGCCAATGTATTCAGGTTCTTCATGTTCGTATCGTTCCTCTATGTAACCTATGTAGTGAGGTTCTCCATATTGACTGTTTCTATATTGATCTTCGTCATGATATCTTCTGCTATTCCTATAATTTCTTCCAGTCCGTGGTTCATTATATAGTCTGGGATTGTAGTAGCTATGAGTCCTGCCACGGTATGGTCTGGAGTCTGGAATTATTTTGGCTTCCATCCTCGTCTGTAGACGTACAGCTTCTTCATAGGCTTCACGCAGTGTTGCCGGTTTGCTATAGTCCACCCTTTCTGCTAAATTGGCGGGTAGACCTTTTATAAATATATCCACTGCGAGCGATTTCAATGGGTCCATCATTTCTTTCTTATAACTATTGCCTTTTTCTTCTTGGAGTGCCAAGCAAGACGTTGATTTCATCATAAAAATCACCGACGGTGTCATGTTCTCTCATTCGAATATTCTGAATTTTGTTATTAAAATAACTAAAGTTTCTTCCTGGTCCAAATCTCTGTTTCAAATGTGTTATGAGTCCTTCCACTGTGGTAATTTGTTTGTTGATTAAACTCTTCTTCGCTGGTCCACTGATTTTGTGCAATGCATTCTGTAAAAACTGTAATTGTATGTCCTCACTCACTAGAGATGCTGCATTTCTTAAGTCCTGAATGTATTCTCTAAGACTTCTCTTGCCATCAAAAGTTGGGATGCCGCTTATGCCGTTCATGAGCGCGAAGGTGTTTGCCATGCTATTCATTAGCATAAAATTGGAGTCAGATGAAGTTGCATTTGTTGCTCTAGCACCTCTGGCATTTGTTTCGTCGCCTAAATTCATTTTGGATGCTCTTCTTGTATTTTTTTTTATTTGAAAATTCTTTTTCTTCTTCTTTCAAAAGAAAATAATTTATAATGGGTCTAGATGTTGGGATTGTCTATTCAATCAGGCTATGGGTCGCTAAAGTGTGGGTGCAAGGTCACCAGGAAATACCTCAAACTGGTTCAAAAGCGTCTAAATGTGGTCTTTTGTCAAAAAAAATTAATTAATTGGCCTCGTGTTTATTCATTTCCTTTGAAGCGACTCCAAAAGTTCATTAAATTTTTTGCTTACTTCAGATTGAAAATTAAAATTATTCTCAAAACCTTTATTATTATTCGCGTTTATTTTATTGTCTTCCCGGTAATAATTGTGCAATTGATCATTTATTTCTTTGAGTCTTTTCTCTAATGCCTTCTTTTCAAATAATAATTTCTGCAAGAAATACTTTTTTCCTAATCTCTTTTTGTTAAACAATTTTTCTCTGCCTGAGAAATTTTCTTCCTTCATGGGTTGTGTCTTATTGGATACAATGACCGCTGTTGAGCTGGTTCAAGGAGAGTCGCTACTCAGCTGACTCAGGATTTACAAAAGTAGTCGCTGCTAAGCAGACCAAAGGATCAGGTTGCTACTGAGCAAACCTTAGGATATAGAATACCGCTGTTGAGCAGATCCAGGGAAAGCCGCTAGTAAGCTGATTTATGAGGTATAGAATGCATAGTCACTTTTGCAAGTAACCTAAAGTAAAAGGTAGAAAATTCGTCAGCCAATGAAGAATTTTTTTTTAAATGAAATAAAGTCTATAAGTCTAAAATTGCCTTAACAAATGCTCAAAAAAAAACTTCAATGAAAATCACTGTTACGCTCCTGGTTTGAAATAAATGAAAATTTTGCACTTTCGAATTGAAATAATACAATTGAGTAAAAATGTTCAAAAGGGCGAATTTATTATTTAAAACGCTGATTTTTATTTTAATAAAATGCAATAAATCCTATTTGTAATAAGCTAAAACCATAAAAATTTTAAAATGTCCCAAGATAATTTTATTGTCAAAAATTATTTATTTAACTAAATTGGCACTCTGATAATTTATTTATAATAATTTCTTAATCTAGACCTATCTTAAGTTCTAGACCTACACCACTATAGTCTCCCTAGTGCCGCCTTTAGTTCCACGCCTGCGCTGGTGTTCGCTCTGAACAAACACCAAGCGTCGGCTGCTACACGCTATGTATTATGCGTTTAACCTCCTCGCGCGTTGCGTATTTTTTTATCGGAGTATTTTGCGTAAAACGCGTTATTCATTGCCGAAACCCATAATCTGTGGATTTGCGAGTGTTTTCTCTATTCGTGTGTGTGTGTGGGGTTTTTTTTTTTTTTTTTTTAATTGGAGAAAGAGGTTGGAGGGAAAAATCTTAATAGACCATGACATGGCCTGAGCCACCGTGTGTTGGATTCTCACCAACTAAAACCCTTCCTTTTGCGACCGAATATAGAATCCAATTGCAACCCGAATCCTCTTCGCTCTCCTTACCGATTTGTCGGTGAGGAGGGCCAAGCTCCGTCTTCAGTGCCTTTTTTCCCCCGCGGTACCACGGTCAAGTATTACTTCGCGGGGGGCATAGGGACATTGCCCTTGTCTCCTTGATGTGATTAGCATTCCTTATGACCTTCATTATAGGCTGCCGTCTACTTCTTACCGCATCGTCCGGTCGTCAGCTTCTTGCAGCATCTCTCGTCTTCTTCTCTCTTCGTCACCCCTCACTTTCTTGAGGATGACCGCGGCGTAGTTACTAACCACGTGCCAGCCCTCAGCGGTGGCGAACATAGCTACCATAATAGACTCAGGAGTTGCTCTGGTCTGGAGATAGCGTTCAAACTCTTCACGCTCCTGCTGGTAACGCGGGCAGTAGCAAAAAACGTGCTCAGCGTCCTCGCACATGTCCAGACATGCTGGGCAGTCTGGACAGTCTTCTAAATTAAATCTACACAGGTATGCTCGATAGCATCCATGTCCCGTCAAAAATTGCGTGAGGTAGTAGTTTACTTCCCCGTGTCTTCTTTTGATCCAGTCTTCAATCTTTGGTATAAGTCGGTGCGTCCAGCGCCCTTTCAGGCTACTGTCCCATCTTCTCTGCCACTCAGCTACTGTTTGTTCTCTGGCAGCGTTCCAGATTTCTGCCTTCGTTCTATCGCTGTTCTCCTGTTTTGCCATGTATATGGCCTTCCTCTCTAGTGCTAAGAGGTCGATGGGTGGCATGCTTGTCACGACGCTTATTGCATCGTCCGATACCGTGCGGTAAGCAGACGCTACTCTTAGCGCACTCCGTCTATACACGGATGACAGGTTTCGCGCATAGGCTTTTATTGCCATTGCATCTGCCCAAATTGGTGCCCCGTACAGCATAATCGATGTACTGACACTTGTTTACAGCTTCTTTTTCTTCTCAGTAGCTCCACCGACATTCGGCATGAGCCGAGAAAGAGCAGCAGTCGTTCTTGCCGCTTTTTTACCTGCTAATTCAAGGTGCTGTTTAAACGTCAACTTTTCGTCTATAGTAACGCCCAAATACTTGATAGTCGATTTAGAGGTTATCTCATGGCCGTCTATCATTAGGGCGATCGTCTCCATTTTCTTCCTGCTAGATATCAGGATCGCCTCGGTCTTGTGTCCAGCGAGTTCAAGTCCCGTTTCTCTCAGCCACCTCTGGATGGTGGTGATCGCTTCATTGGTGATTTCAGCGACGTCTTCTTTTTCCTTCCCTACTACTACAAGAGCTATGTCGTCTGCGAATCCTACTACCATAGCCTCCCGCGGGAGTTGTAGTCTCAGCACTCCGTCATACATAATGTTCCACAATGGCGGGCCCAGTACTGATCCCTGTGGAACACCTGCCGTGACCTTGTAGGTTTCAATGCCGCAATCCGTTTCGTACAGTAAAGTTCTGTCCTTCAGATAGTCGGCCATCATCCTCCTGATGTAGGTGGGCACCTCAAGCTTTTCAAGCGCTTCATGTATCTTCGTCCAATTTGCAGAGTTGAATGCGTTTTTGACATCCAAAGTAATAACTGCACAGTACTTCTTTGTTCCGCCCTTCCACCGTTTTCCACTGATGGCTGCTCGGGCTGTGTTTACCACTAGGCCGATTGCGTCCAAAGTAGATCGGCACTTCCGAAAGCCATATTGGTGCTCGGCAAGCCCCTTGGTCTCTTCGATTATGCACTCCATCCTGCTGCTGATAATGCGCTCCAGTATTTTTCCTTGAGTGTCCATCATACATAATGGTCTGTACGATGTCTCCCCTCCGGGCGCTTTGTTACCCTTAGGTAGCAACACAAGTCGCTGCTTTTTCCAGTTCGTCGAAAATCTCCCTTCTGCTAGGCATGCATTGTAGAGGCCAACAAATTCTTCAGGTTTAGCCTCGATGGCATGCTTCAGCGCCACATTTGGTATGCCGTCAGGACCGGGAGCCTTATTGTTTTCTATCCTCTTGCTTGCTACGAGTAGCTCCTCAAATGTAATTGGAGGTATATCTTCTTCCCGCACTTCCTCTGCTATAGCATATGGTGCGTCCGGTTGACTTGGAAAAAGTGTTGTCACTACCCTCTTTAGTACCTCTGGGCACTTTGGTGGGGGTATATAGCTTCCTTTGAGTGTCTTCATAACTGTTTTGTAGGGCCTGCCCCATGGATCTTTATTGACCTCTTCTAGCAGCTCCTTATGACATCTCTGCTTGCTTTCACTGATGCACTTCTTGAGGGTGCACTTGGCTTCTTTCATTCTTCTGCTGCATTCTTCTACAGCTTCGCTTCCAATACCGGTTCGGTAAAACTTTTTCCTTGCCCGTTGCTCAAGCCTTCGTGCTCGGTGGCAGGCGGAGCGCGCTGATCTAATCTTCTCGTTCCACCAATATACTGGTGCCCATCTTTGATTGGGCACTTTTCTTGGCATAACTGCGTCACAGGCTCGGGTGAGCCATTTTGTCATTTGTTCAGCCTTATGTTCTGCTGATCCCGTCAATTGGATATTTCCTAACATCATCAGAAATAGTTCCTTGTCGTACTCCTTGGCTTTCCATTCCATTTCCGTACTTATAGGGTTAGTACAGTGTACCATGTTTTGTGTGCCCAGCTCCATTATAATGGCGTGGTGATCACTATTAGTGAAGTGATCGCTTACGGTCCATTTACTCACCTCTTTTACCAGAGATCTACTAACAAATGTTAAGTCGATCACTGATTCAGCGTCCACCTTTTTATAGGTTGGTACGTTGCCTTCGTTCACCAGCACCAAGTCCAGAAGTGTGAATGCCTCTAGTAGGGCCTGTCCTCTTCTATTGGTTTTTCGGCTGCCCCATTCAACCGCCCATGAGTTAAAGTCCCCAGCTATAATAGCTGGTTTTTTAGCCCTGACATCACGTACTAGCCGGTCCAAGAACTGCTGAAACTGATCTATTGGCGCACTGGGTGGGGCATAACAGCTGTATACCTGTATACCCTCAATCTTTGCGCTGGCAAAACCTGCTTCTTTGACTTTCATCCTACTTTGAAAGGTAAGGTCTCTGCACGCCCAAATAGCTGCTTTGCCGGAGCCATCGGATTCCCACCTTGGCTGTTCAAGATCTCTGTACTGCTCGCTGATTATAGCAACATCAATCTTCTGCTCACGGACGTACTGACAGAGAAGGTCCTGTGCTATCTCACAGTGGTTCAGGTTTAACTGTACTATTCTCATCTTCTTTGTTTTGTGGCTTTCACTGCCGCTTGGTACGCTGGGCAATTATAGCTACCTGCGGCATGGTCGCTTTTCTCTACGTCGTCCTTTCCTCTGCAGAGAATGCAGCTGGGCTGGTTTGTGCAGTCTTTTGCTACATGTCCCGCTGAGCCACATTTGTAGCAGCAGCGGCTTCTGTCGTGCTGCTCAATGCAGCTTGCGGCAGTATGGCCGAAACCCAAGCATTTATAGCACCTGAGCGGGCGGGTGTCTCGCTTTATTGCCCTTATTCGGCAGATAACCCACCCTATCTTTATCTTCTCACCCTTGATAAACTTCTGGGCTATCTGGGCAGGTAGCTGTACTATTGCTTTCTGCGTATCTCCATAAGCTTTACGAAGCGACTTAACCGCCGTAGGTTCGAAATTATGTCCTTCCTTGTTATTTTTGCGTAGTGCGTCCACTATGTCCTCCTTAGTGGTCAGCATGTCAAGATCTTTAATCTCGAAGGCCTCTTCATGATGCAGCGCCCTGATTGTAGCAGTTTCCACTAGTACTGCTTTCACCGCTTCCTGGAGCTCAGCTGTTTCCACCTCCTTGGAACGTCGTAGTTCGAGTAGCAGATCTCCTGCTGTTGTTTTGCGTATTCTATGTACGCTGTTTCCTAACTTTTCTAGGCTAGGCTCTGCCTTCATTTTCTTTAAGATTTCGGCGTAGCTTTTTCCACCCTCGGCCTTGATGACTAAGGCGTCAGGTCTAGGAGGTCTTGCTCTTGCCGTCCTACTTTTTCTGGTGCCTTTTTGGTCTAAGCCACGAGCACCAGTGTTATCCTTCCTGTTTACGCTTTTTTCTTTTTTCTTCTTTGCCTTCCTTGTCACCACCTCTTGCCACGAATCTTTCTCCCTCTGGCGGACATTGTCGTCGGCTACTCTTCTTGCAGGGCTCGCCCCACTAACGCGGCTAGCCTGCTGTGGTTTCCCCTTGCCGACCGGCTTAGGGGTCACTTCATTCGCCTCTGCTTGGCTAATTGCCCTTTCCTGAAGGCTAGGGGTTGTTTGGGTCAGGCCGTTGGCACTGCATAAGGTTATCGTCTGCAGAGCAGAGAGCCCTGTAGCTGGCCCTTATGCTCCGGGCGAGATCCTTAATTTGTTTGTGCACATTGTGTCTGTCCCTGACATAATCGATCAGCTCATCGATTTTGCTGCCAAGGCGATCTAGGTGCACGTTTTTGGAGGTCGCGCTTTCTGCTCGCTTGTCGCCATCTGCGTCTACCTCCATATTCTCTGCCTTCTTTCCTGTAGCATTACCATTGCCTTCCCGTGCCAGGTTACCTACAACGGGGCTGGTTGTGTTGTACATCGAAAGCATACTTTCGCCTCTCCCAGATCCAAGGGGTTTATCCCCAAGGAGGCGAGCGTCGACCACCGGGGCTGATACCCGATCGGAATCGACGGCAGGATTAGTAATGCCTGCCTGGGTACTCATATGTTTGAGAACGCTTCTTGATTGATTGTCCTTGCCACCCTAAATACCTGATGTTTCGGTAATTCTAAGCAGTGCTGGGGTGCCGAGGACTTTCGTGGCAGCACCGTTAGCTCCTGTACCCTAGGAAGGGGCCCTTTAACAAAGTGCTAGCATCCGGGCCAGATGCACCTTGGTTTTTTAAGCGAGGTTGTTACTCCTCCCCCTCCTCCTTCCCCACCTCTTGGGTAGTGGGGCCCCGGGCTTGGGACCGGTGTAGCGGAGTTTGTGTGTGTGTGTGTGTGTGTCTGTGTGTTTCAAATTGTTCAGTTAATTAAAACTAAAGTTGTGAGTAAAAGTTTTCAAGGACTCGAGCCAGTATATTATAAGCAGTGCAACCTGTTGCTTCTAGTCAGATGAGTACTTTGTTTATAATATTTTAATTGAAATTTAATAAATTTTATCAATTTAGCACATGATCAAGTTGCTTTGTGTAAATTGTATGTCTTTCTTACAGGTGCCAGTAATTTTACACGCTAGGCGAGTGTATGCGGGGATTTATTTTGTTCGCGAACACCACTATATTGGTATGTACACTCTTGAATTATTTGTTTTAATGTGGGTACAAAACAACGATTGTGAATGGTCTTACCTCTTTTTTGTCGACCATTCAATATAATTATATCGTATATTATATTATGTTACTTGGAAATGCTTATTGATATACTTCTATATATAGGCGCAGAGGGTCAAGTAAGCTCTCCTGGGTCAATCACCTCTATCGAGCACCTGCGTCAGTTACGCCCTGGTTCGACTGTGGCGGACAGATGCCAATTCAGCTTTTCCTTGCTGGTCGACCAGATTTTGATGAGTTTTGTGAATATATATGAATTCTATATATTCACAGCTTGTATATATAAGAAAATTTTGGCACGCTTATCTTAAATGGGCCCTTCCCTTTTTAATTGTATTATAATACTATTCGCACATGCTTTAAATTTCTGAATATGATTAAATTTCACCTTGACTATCACTGCTATTACCGAATAATCTTTCTGCTACATTCATTCTTCGACTTTCTTATTATTGAATTAAATAACATTTAGAATCATTTAGACATTTGTATGTCAAGATATTTTAAATTTTCATTTTTATTTTGAACAATGATTATTATAATTTTATTGGACCTTACAGCAAAAAAAACTAATATAATGATCAATTATATAATTTTAAATGGTCAAAGCAATTCAAACTCTCTTTGTATTTTCTAGATATTCGATGCTGTGTCTTTTCATCAAACCTCGATTGTGACGTCACCGCACGACGCCACGCTATGCTTCTACACGTCTGCTATTGCCGATAGCACGCGGCTAGGTAATACGATGCTTTTTCTTATTCTTTTGTACTTCTTTTCACTTTGAATATTTGTTAACTTTCTTCGCGTTTTTATTATTCATTTATTCGCGCACTTTTTATTATATTTTATTTAATTTGTTTAATCTTTTTAATATATATATTTTATTTTTCTAGATACTCAAGATTTCTATATTCATGCAACGGAGAGAAAAATTAGCTGCCAGTTATGCACGAGATCTCGGTGGGACCTCCAATTTTTGTTAGGAGATTGTTAGTGACCTAGCAATGTTAATGAAATTATTATGCGAGTTGATCTCGCGCACGCAACTATACAGTTACGGGAGAGACTCCACTCTTCGAATCTCTCCTGGCTGTCAGCTTAATCTTTTTCTTTTTATTTAAACGCGCAATGATATATATTAACGTTTCTTACCTTCTTCTATTGTTGCCTTTGTTTGGTGATTGGTCCCTCTCTCGTATTGGCTCTAGGTCAAGGAAAAATCCAACCTTCCTATATGTGGATTGGGCAGAAGCACGAACACAGATATAGATTCGGAGATAATATCGCTTAGTTTTATTTGGTCTTTTTGGTCAAACACTATTATAATTTTTCTTTCAATGTATATATATATATATATATATATATATATCTGTACGCGAAAGAAAACGAATCGTCGCCGCAGGTAAATCTTAAATAAAACAAGTGATTTTAATTATCAATCGAGAAACTAAAAGCAGAAAATATATGAAACAGTTAAAGTTAAAACAAAATAGAAAAACTACAAAAAACACGCGTCTCCAAGCTCCACTTCCCCATGCTGACTTCAGTGCGTCTGCACTCGTCGCACTCATTAGGCCTTACGGGACCTGTTAATGGTGCAAGAATTCAAAACTGCAGCGTGGCTTCGCACATGCGGTCTTGCGCAGTGGAGGGGAAATTGTTTAGGTCAGCGAGATTCTTGGCTACCTGATACTTTTGTGGCCTTGAGTCTCGCTGTACCTTTTATGTTTAGAACTTTATCGATTTTATATTCGAAATAATTGTTCGAATATAAATATCGCAAAGTTGTCACATAACATTACTGTTTTTAAAAGAATTAATGGATAAAGAAAACATTCGTACTAATCCTGTATTGTACACGTAACACCAATGTTTTCTCATTTCATTAATATTAAATTGTAAAGTACATGGACGAACATTAAAAATACTTGAAGTAGCAAGTGCAATAGAAAAAACTCTACAATCATAAAAGTTTTGTTGTTATTGAACATCTTCACTAATGGTATATCTTTATTATTAACAAATAATCCGTTAATGTAAATTTTACAATCGTTTGTCAGTAACTTTTGATTCAAACTATCATAAATATGAATAATGATACCATATACAAATCGAATGTGTATGTTTATTGTGATCCAACGAAAGGATTGTATGTCATACGGTTTTTGTATAAAAAATAACGTTTTATCTTTAATTATTTCATTTATATATATATGAGTATCTGATAACATACTCTGACTACCTGAATATTCATTTACACCATGTAGTATCAAATTTTCTGATTCTGTTAACATTTTACAGAATATTTATAAATAAATTGCAAATTTCTAAAGCATAGTTATTTTAAAGCCTAAAAAATATGTATTCATTAAAAAAAAAATTAAATAAATTACATGCGCGGGCATGACACTAATATATCAAATTTTCATAATATTCCGAAATTGTTGATCACGTATAAATTCTACGTAAAATTGTTAATCATTCATAAATTCTACGTAACTGTTAATCAAGACTTTTTTCCTATCATATTTCAATTCCTTATCATTGTCGATCAACACGATAGAACCACATATCTCTCTCTCTCTCTCTCTCTCACTCTCTCTCTCTCTCTCTCTCTCTCTCTCTTCAAGCAGTGCTCAATGGTGCTCCATTCCCAACTCCCGTTGCATGAGCACCTAGTGACGGCCGGTCAATTTATCTCTGCGTACTCTCTCTATCCTTCTTCGCCTCGTATGGCCACCGCCGACCTAGCGCAGAGCTTGATCGTGCAGCTCGCTGTCGCCGGCTTAACTCACTCTGTCTCTGTCTCTCTCTCTCTCTCTCTCTCTCTCTCTCTCTCTCTCTCTCTCTCTCTCTCTCTCTCTCCCTCTCTCTCTCTATCTCTCTCTCTATCTCTCTCTCCCGCGGTTGTCCTAGAGGCCGTTGCCGACTCGCTCGTCAACGGAATCGAGGAACCATTCCAGGTGGTGGCGGCGACATAAAGTGTCAACGCTAATGCACTGCACAGACACAACACTAATCGCAATCCCTCGCGTTACGAATACTTTCGTGTCGACGTTATTTCCCGGGCCGACATGCCGGGCGACATGTTGAAGTCGATCTCGCGGGCCCACTCATGTAAGAGCTACGCTGATTGGCTCGCGGTCCGCGCAGGCCGTTGTGGCTCGCGTTGCAGCCAGCCGAAAGGCTGAACTTGCGAGACGCTGGCTCTGGCGCTCGAAACTCTCCTCGCCTCGCCGATTTCTCGGAAATCGCGTGGTTGGCAACAACAGCGAGCCAGCCCGGCGTTGCTTCGCGGAAAGCCGTCTGGCTCTCGCTGTTTACGTGCATGATCTAGCTCGCCGAATCGGTCGTAAATTTTTCGACTCCATACGCACAACGTCGCAATCCACCCCCCTTAACCTTGCTAGTCAGGCTGAGGAAATTCTCTGGACTATTTTGGTCCCAGGAATTTAGAAACCGCTCAGCTCTACCCTGTTAGTTTTGGGTTTGAGCTGGACGGAAGCACTACCCTTCATCCACCCACAAGCCCCGGGGTCAGGCAATTGATGACGCAACCCCGTTTTCTTCTCCTCTGGCCTGGCTGGTCTCTGGCTCTCCTCCGCTGGCAACTCCAGCTCACTGTCGAGGCTCGTCTCGCACCCGTCCGTAAACCTCACGGAGGACTAACTCGCGAGTCTCAGCAGACACCCCTTCCAGTGATCTGTTCCACTGCCGAGGCCGATGGGCATCTCCCGCTTCCTGCTGGCGCTGGTTCGGGTTCTCTACACGCTCTGGCTCTACCCAAGCTCTTCGCCTGGCATCGCTCGCTGTGCTCACCGCTGCCACGGTGTCCTCCCTCCTATCTCTGCGAGGACTGGCCATCTGCGCTTCACGTCTTTCTACGGCCTCCTTGCTCATCTCCTCAGCCTCTGCCCCGGATGCCTCTCGCCTTTCCGTCAGCTGGCGCCGCAGATGTCGCAGCTTGCCCGTCGGTTTTCCCGCGGGTCTAAGCTTTGACGGACCAGTTGGGCCTTGGGCGTCGCTGCCCTCGGCGATAAACCCGGCTGAGGCCATGCGCTAGCCATCTGAGCAAATGTTGCACGCGGTGCCGTGCGACTACCTCCTGCTACTCTCGGCGGTGGCTGGCTCGGCGACGGCGGCTTGGTTCCTCCCTTCTCTTTCCGCTGCTCCATCCTTTCTAAAACAAGAAAAACACACATTAATTACTTCGCTCCTTGCGGCGGGATCCAACGCTTTAGTTCGTCAACGTAAGTTTTGGTCAACCGCCGCGACCCCTCGTCACCTGGCCTAGTATGTAAACAATCGGGGATTTCATCTCGACTATCTCATATAGACCTTCCCAGCGCGGTGCCAACTTTTTCGACATCTTATTCGCCGCATCAGATAGGACATGGATTTTACGCATAACCCTACCTCCTACCTGGAAACGCGTGTCTTTTCTCCCCTTATTATATACGCACTCCTGTTTCTTTGCAGCCTGACCCGCGAATTTCGCCACTAAATCTCTCAACGCATCCAATCGCTTCTTTCGCTTCTCCCACTCCCCTGGATCTCGCCTCCCAATCGGCTTGATTTCGCGGCGTAAACTGAACACAGCGAGGGTGACGCTCGCAATTGAGGAAAGCCGGTGAAACTCGAGTAGACACTTGTGTGGCCGTATTGATGGTCTGGCGAAACATGAGTGTGTGATAAGGCGGAGTTGTGATGTGTTTTACACCATAGATTTCCAACACCATACGGAAATGTTGGTTATCAAAGATGCTAAGATAAAATACGATTGCGAAACCATAAAGTGAAACAGTAATAACCCAAAGAAACTATGGAAAACAATTAAGGCTAAGATAGGTTAATCAAATATACAAAAAAAGGAATAAATTGAATGTATATATCACAATAACGTAAAGCTTGAAAATAAGGCGGAAACAGCACTAACTAAAATTTCTAATCAGTAATAAAAAATCAATGTTCATGAGACCTACGAATGCAATAGAGATACGTGAAATAATATGCTCCATAAAAAAAAGCGATGGAGTCGATGATATAAGTGTTGCTACCCTTCAAACTATAGCAGATTACATTCTTACAACTTTGGAATACATCTATAACTTATGCGTTGAGAAATCAGTATGGTCTTCAGCCCTCAAGAGGGCTGAAATTATACCTATTTATAAAGCCCGGGTTAAGACTCTTATGTCTAACTACTAGCCGATATCCCTCATTTCAAAAATTGCAAAAATCTTTGAAAGAATAATTTTTAATTGGCTCTACAATTTTATTGAAAAACATAATATAATATCAGACAAACCATTTGGTTTTGTCAGTAATAAAGGCACCACTGACTGTCTAAATTACATAACAAATTTAATTTACAACAATTTGGATAAAACCAAACCTCTTATAACTGCTTTTTTAGACCTTTCCAAAGGTAGGGATGCATGAATATTTACTAATACCTAAAATATCTAAGACAATAGCTACAAAGAATATTTACTATGTAGCAATTAAAATTTTTAATAATTTAACAAATGATCTGAAAGAATTAAGTGGTAGTAAGCTGAAAGTAAAAACAAAACTCAAAGAATACATCAAAGAAATAGAATGCAATTTAGTGTTAAAAAACTCTTAAATTATAAAACTCTTAAAATTTAAATACTTAAAAATTGAAAACTAACCAACGCAATGTAAGTGATCTCAAATAGACAATTAGGTAAATATAGTATTTTTGAAAGTTATAAGATAAATTATATAGAAATGTATTATTGATAAGTATTCTGTTCACCATGAAATAATTTATCATCGTTATTATTGTAATCAAATTCAAAAAATTCTATTCAACTGCGTGTATTTTGCAATGTGAATTCTAGTAGCTAGAAAAGATAAATAAACACAATCATGAGTAGCAAGTTTTTACAACAACAGTAGTATGAAAAAGCTGGAAAAGTGAGGAGCACAACAAGTATGCAATGTATATACTTGTTTGTTTTAGTTTTAGGTTAGTTTTTAAGCCTCTTTTTTGTACCATTTCCTATGTACAGGTAATTTTATTTACCTCCATAGGATGCCTTCTAAAGGCATTGTAAGTGGTTTGATATGAAATGAAATGATTCCTGCCCGGGCTTAAAATTTAGCTCATTGTATCTACACGGAGAAAAATTTTGAACTGCCAGCGTTCGATACTTTCGGAACTACGGGAATACGAATTTTCGTGCATGTATGGATGCGTAGTATTAGGGGTCGAATAAGGAGAGTGGGGACTTCGAAAGTCTCCGCACCGGGGGACTCGACGCTTCGCAGTCTCAGACCTCGAAACTTGGAATGCTAGCGTGCCGAGTGTCGGCTGTTCCACGCGGCTTTGTTTCGTGAAATCGCGCCCCTCCCCTCTTTTCGTGTTCTACGAAGGACTAAAAAGACGGGAGGGGCGCGATTCCACCCTTAGTTTTGGCCTATGGGGCCACCTTTCATCCATAACCTCAAACAAGAGTCCAAAAATGCATTATTACGTGGCTGAGACTCGCAAAAGTGGTCAGAAAATTAGGGAAGAAGCTTAGTCGAGTGTATTTTTTCCCGCTGAAGACGAATACACCATTAGTTATGGCTTGTTATAGACTGTTATGGGACGACCGACCATCCATAACCTCAAAAAACAGCCCAAGAATGCAGTATTACGCGGTTACTACTCGATAAAGTGGTAAAAAATTAGCGACAAAGCTTTTCTTATGTATTTAGGTCCGTTATATTATTATCGAATATTTGTTATAGTAATTACATAAAGCATGTATACAATAATATTAATACTTACATAAAGAGTACAAAAGTTTCAATATTGATTATTCAATTACATTAAGTTACATAAGCAATTTTTCTTCATTTTTGGAATTTGAATACTTTTTCATTAATAATAAATTTTGAGATAATATAATGAAACCATGATGAGTTAAGATTCCTGTGACTGGTTTTGCCTCTTCAAATCTTTTATTCAGTTTTCATTTCATTTTGTCGTGTTCTGTATTGCTAAAGTAAACTATCTGAATAGTTTAAAAAAAATTCTTTGCCCAGTTTACAAGTACTTCAGGTGTTAAAATTGCTTTTATAGGTTTCGCCAGAAGACTAGCACGATAAGCTTCCCGTTGAAATGCTGCTCCAATGCCATCAAAACAACTTTTCCCATGTGCTGTAGCAGTGTAATACCACTCAGCTTCGATACCAAAATCTACTTTATGATTTAATCAATTTGCTATTTGATATTTGTTTTTAAAATGTTGCTTTGCCCCATCTGTCACGTAAATTATTTTTTTAAAATTATTTACATGTTTTTTAATTATTGGTATCAGTTGATTCTGAATTGTGTAAACAGCAGCGATATCGTGTTAAGACTACTTGACAAAAACACAATACTTTGATGTTTTAATTCTTTACCTTCTTTGTAATAAAAAATGACAAGAAATACTGTGCATTGGTCATTATTAAAATGAAATACTTGTGAAGCCATTTGTGCTACATAAGCATAATTTTCGGAGAAGTCAAACATGGCCATTTTTTCATTTTCTGAAATTTTTAATTTTTGTTCTCAGATAAAAATTGACTGTTTTTTGGCAATAAAAGAGTGAGGTTTTAAATTTACAAGTTTATTATATAATTCTTTGACAAACTCAACTGATTTTAGTGTTAGTGTTTGTAACGTTGATCTGTCAGTAGTTACCCATGATCCAAACTGTATTTCATAGATTGAGTTATTATTTAACAAATCAAAAAGATATGAAGGGAAGTCTGCAATGTCAGGACAGTTGATGCAATTGTTAAGGTAACAATCGGGAGTAGGTTTTTCACGCACTAATTTATTTAAACAATCTTTATTATTACATATTTGATTATCTATAAATTTATTTATATTCAAAGCGTCCAGCATCATTTTACAGTTTTCGTGAATTGTACATATACAAACACAATGTGTCCCCTTGGCACGAGCAAGAATACAACTTTTAGGTCGAAGCTTAGCAAACAAACTAAAACTCACAATATCGTTCGGATTCGATTCCTTGAATAAGAATATAAGTCGTTTAAATCAATCAATAAAAGACGTTTCTGTACTGGAGTACGTACACCTTCAATCAAAACAAAAATTGTATCTTTTCTCCCCAGTAATAATCTACTGATATAATCGCTTTCGTAAAATTCTTTTATTTTTTTAACAGTGTATTCTGATAATTTGTTTCCACTTTTAGTTGTTTTAAGTGGTAAGAAACCAAAGGATAATCTCAAATCCTTAGCTTTTTGTGCTAAGAATCTAGATGAACCAAATTCTTTTTGTATTTTTCTTGCACTCCAAGATTCTGGTGCAATCGTCAGTATTCTAAGTCTTAATGGATCATTACGTTTTAAGCTTGAAAATTTATTTTTAAGGCCCGTAAGTAGCTCTTCTAATTCGATTTCTCTAACTGATTTAGTTTGTGCAAATCATGTTCTGAATCACTTTCGGGATCCTCAGAAACATCCATTGGAGTCAAATCTGGTTAGATACGGGTCGGTGCAGCGTGTATATTTATTTTTTTTCTACAAGTGTGACATATTCTAGCATTTTTTGATATAGCTGGAAATTCTTTAAGCATTTCCTTACGTATCGGTCTTAAATTACTGCCTTTATGATTTTTAATATTGTATGGATTTATACATCGATCTGTTCGAGGCATTTTGCTTCTATGTCAACTAATATTGCGGCACAATAAAAAATTTAAAATAAAATAATAAGTTGTATATACCCTGAAAATAACAAGCAAGTATGAAACATCGCCAATTCATGTTTTTTTTTCCTGGCAAAAATAAAAACTGAAACAAATCGAGAATGTCGAAAAAGATTAATACATACACAGCATGAAATATTTTAGAAATATTTCACAAATATTACTCTAGCGGAAATGATAAATGTGAAAAATCGTGATAAATCGTGTGCAAAAGTGAAACATTGTGACGTAAATGTGTACAATAAAAAACTAAAAAAAAGCATTAAGTTTTGGAATAATAAGAAAAATTAATTTACAGAATATATTACACTTTATTTCAAAATGTTGCACATTTATAAAAACATTTTTCACGATTTTTCACGGTTTCTCACAAATATTTGGCACACTAAAGGATTAATTGAAAATAAAAAGAAGTGACCTAAGGTAGGTAAGGTAGGATCGAACCCGGGTCTTCAGCGTGCCAGTCAAACGTCTAACCACCTGAGCTAATATCTTACACGATTCTAAGATATATTTCTTTCTTATAAGGAGCAATTTATATACTGTCTGAAAATGGGTTAAAAGGCAATATTTTGTTGGAAATAAACAAAACCACATCCTAGAGTAATCGGCGGCACATAAAAATCTTATTTTAAAGTAGAGTTGTGTCGTTATGTCACAAACAAACTCGAAAAAACCAGACTTATGACAAATATGAAATAAAGTGCCTGATTGTGAGGAAATGTGAAATACTGTGCATAAGTGTTACATAAAAATGCACTTTTTTGCTAAAAAAAATAAATGTGTAAAAACGTGAAACAATGTGAAAAACTGTGAAAAATAGTGAAAAATTATGACAATTTTCTTATCAGCGATATTCCAAATATTGATATAAAATTTTGACTTTTCACATTCTTTCACGTTTCCTTACAATTTTTCACAGTTTTTCACATTTTTTATTTCCACTAGGGTACTGTGATATATTTTATGAAATATTTCTATACGAATTTTCATGCTGTGTGGGTAACTGTTTTTAAAAAATTTGAATGAAAATTGAAACAAGCCAAAAGATTAAGCAAACTTGATAATTGTTTAAAAAAGCAGATAATAATAAGGAAAACTCTTAGGATTCCTTGAAAATAATAAAGTACTTCAATAACGTTATTATTTGCAATAAAAATGTATATTTTCTAAAAAAATTGTTCAGACTTTCCAAACTATTCTTTTTGTTTTCCATTTTAAAATTTATTTTTAATCAAGCTTTAACGAATATTTATCATTATTGCGGAAAATGGCAGCGAAATTATACGCTTTAAAAATTTGTATTTAGTTTATTAAAACGACATAGATGATTAGTCATGCAACAGTAAAAAAGTAAATAATATTAATAAAATTAGTCACTCTCCATATTGCACAAAATAAATAGATATAAACGAAGGTGAGAGAGTCAGCCCAGGTAAATAAATAAATTCAAAGTATATAACGGGATGAACGCGATGTTAATTACGCAGCGGTCGCGCATTCATCAGCTGCGTGCAATGCGACCGACGATCCTCGTTATAATCGAGTAGCCGACGGGCGTACTCGTTTGCTCGCGGAGGCGAGCGGTTTGGGGTTTCTGCACCTGGTTCCGCAGAGGCGATGGCTAGTCAGTTCGCACGCACTTCGAGAAGCGAAATGCGTGTCCGCGGAGGCGGCTGGGTCGCTGAAATACGCAAAGCAGCAAGAAAGGTGATAATGCATGCAAAATACGTAAAATAAGTAAAGGCGATAGTTGACGTTACAACACACAATTTATTCAATGAAAGAAGGAGATTTACAACAGTGTGGCAAGCGTATAAGCTACGTGAAAAGCGTGTAAGCCGCGGAAAAAGCATATGCTCGTGATGAGCTCGAGCGCGGTCAGCGAGAGCGCTAAAGCACTGGTGAGTGAGCAAGCGAGAGAAAGAGAGCAGGTACTTACAAATAGTAGCCGCAATAAAAGGCAAAAACTGGCACGTGCAGCAGGCGGGAAACGCTGGCTGCAGTTGTCGAGTCAGTCTCACAAAGCCCTCACGAAGTCGCACAACACTACTCTAATCGCTCTTGACAAAATAATAGATATTCAAAAAGGTGTTAACTGTAAGCTAGTCGAAACGTATCTGTTTTGCTAGTCGCGTATCGCGTTGCTCTCTCTCTCTCCCTACCCTACTCACCTCTGGCTCGTCTCCGCTGTCTCTCCTGTAAACACATATATATAACTTAGCCTACAGGAGCATGCTGGGCTAGACGAGGGCAATCGCTCTCGTCACAAGTAATCCTTATTTTCCTATAACTTATCGTTTGGCATAATTCCCAACCTTAGTAGATTAAAATTAACTAAAATAAGTCACATATTAAATAATAATACTGATGAAAAATTCATCGAGTAATTACAGTGAATTATTGAACCCGTTAAAGTTGTCAAAAAAACAAAAAAAACTGAAAATATTTGAAAAACGCTGAAAATTTTTGAAAGTATCTAAGAATTTTCTTTGTATATGTAATAATTATTAAATTTACAGATTTTCTCGATTTTATATACATTTTTGCTTTAAATTTCCACATATTTACCAATTATTACGATATAAAGATTATTTCATGCCTTGAAAATCAAAATACCTGCATTTATATAGAAATATTTCTCAGTCGGTTAGTACGAGAAATATTTTTTGATTAGACCTTAAGAAAATAAATAATTCTTAAAAACTATTTCGGCAGATGAATGTTGTGACTGAGTATATACTTTCAATTCTTATTGCATATTGAGTATAGTAGCAGAAAGCTTTAAAAACAGTTAATGTTTAAAAAATCTAACATCAATACATATTTAATATGATATACTACACACAGTAGTATTTGTGTAATACTAATAATTAGTGGTGCAGTAAGCTACAGAGATTAACATTTATTTATTAAAATAAGTATTTGTGCAAATTAATATTTGTGATATTGTTTACAATTATTTAATTACGATAAGCAAAACTTCATTCAATGTAATAGGTATAGTTAAAACATTCAATAATAAAAGGAAGAAAATGACATAAAAAGTAAGTTTTTCTGGAAAATTTTGCAAAACAATTTTTTGCATTTTCTCAATTTTTTGATTGCTTAGACATACACAATATAATTTTATACAAAATAATTGCTTAAATATATTCAAAAGTCATAATCTAAATTACGCTAGAAATCCCTTTTAATTTTTGCGTGTTATAAGTACGAACATTTTCTAAATATAAAAATTCTAGATTACATTTCTTGCGTCTTTCAAGTAATTAATTTCAAAACTGTGTGCTATATTTATTAAGGACGTAACTAAAGTAAAAATATATTTAACTGTATATTTACGAGATATACACAAAATATTTTACGACAATACGAAAATTACCACGGATATTAAGATAATAATAATTTTTGTGTTTCAAAAGCACGCAATTATATTTAATAGTAAGTATGTAGTATAATCTTTGAATAGAATAAAAAAACTTTCTTTTAACGATAGCAGAACTAAAAAAACAGAGAAAGTGACCATAAACTTGTTTTTGTAACACAAGCACGTTTTTCGCGTTTTTCCGATCTTTTAAGTGGGTCTAAAATAACTGTTTTCAGATCAATACTTATACATCCTTTTTTCTGTATAGCACAAATTGAAAATAGTAAAAAAATTAAAAAATTAATCTACTAAGAGTGGGGTCGCCGCATCTGAAAAAGTTGCATTAGTCCCACTCAATATGTCAAAAAAACGCAAAAATCCATACTTGTGTTACTAAATATATTGTGTGCATCAAGGGCTAAGTGGGCTTTTTGGCCTCGTGTCTCGTGTAGTAAACGACCTCGCCTTTGGCTCGGGTTAACTCGCCTTGACTCGTACTGCAAACTCCACAGTCAGCTTAAAAAAGCCACTTTACTTCCTTGGTACATAATATACTAGTTTAGCAGATAAAAATCTAAAAGAATAAGTTTCTCCTTAAATTTTTTTAACACTTTTGCGAGTCTCAGCCACGTAATAATGCATTTTTGGACTTAATTTTGAGGTTATGGACGAAAGGTGACCCCATAGGCCAAAACTAAGGGTGGATTCGTGTTCAGCGGGAAAAATACATGCGAATAAGTTGTGTTATTAATTTTTTCTCTGCCACTGCAAGTTTTAAGGACATATAACTGCTATTTCGTAGTTATATTCGTGTACTGTCGGAGCTGCACCGGTATACCATTTTGAATTTCGCAATTTTGGATCGAGGGGGGTGGTCGGTTTCGAAAAGAATGACCCATATATATTGTAACGGGCGGCGAGACGCGCACGCCGGCGCGGGTAGCTGAAGCGCGGGAAGGTCAGTAGAGGACTCGCAATTAGAGGGAAATTCGAGTCAGTTAGCTTTTGTTCGCACTCGCGATAAGTCAGAGATTACGCGCGCAAAAGATCTAAAGTGTAGAACAGCGGCAACAGCAGCAAGGAAGCAGCAACAGCAGCATCGAAGGCCACAGCACCATCGAGAGCAGCCACAGCAACCAGGGGAGGCAGCAACAGCAGCAACTGCAGCACAGCAGCAGCCGCAGTAACCACTGCCACTGGTAGATCACCGCAACCGGAACACGGCAAGGTCGAGCAGGAAACTCCCTGGCCAGAGTACGACGAGGATCGACGCGATAAGAGAAAGTAGGAGTTAATTTCTATTTTATTTATACCCCGTTACAATATATATATATATATATATATATATATATATATAGGTGTTTTGCAAAAAGATAAAGAAACAGCCATAATTGATGGGCATATATTTAGCTGATTGTAAGATAAAAATGGTAATCTCATTTTTGAAAGCGTAAACAAAAGAGAAGAGCTACAATTTGAGCCCCGGATGATTGCAATTGATCGTTGGGGTCAAAAGTTAAGAGGAATTTAAAAAAATGAATAATCGCCGATTTTCGTACAAAATTCAAGTACTTATGATTTTTCGCTATTTTCAAGCCTAAGCAAACTTTTTCCCTAGGCAATCATTTTTAAATCACCAGCCCTCAAATTGAAGCTCTCTTCTAAAACTTCCTAGTAATACACATTTTTGGATTGCACCTTTATACACTGAGTAGGTAAAGTCAAATCGTAACTTGTTTTAGATATATTTTTCCGGGTTAAATTCCCATAAGAGGAAATAGGTATTTTTCAATCTTCGGAACGCAATGTCTTTTGGGTTCTATCTGACCTAAAATATAAAACATGTGAATATTTACCACATATTCACATGTTATTATGGCTACATCCAGATTACAAATTTCGAAATACTGATCAGATTGATAACCTATTAAGCGCTGAAATACCGGATGAAAATAAACATCCCAGACTATATAAGTAGTAATCCCCCCATAGTGGCTAGTCAAAACCAACCAGCCGCCGCCGCCGCTGGTTGTGCTGACGCACCACTGTGGGGGGAAGGGGGAGGGCCTGCAGCACGCGGGAGGAGAGACTGCTCCGGTGGCGGGGAGGGGGTAACAGCCCCCCCTTCCCATTCTTCCACCTTTTTTATTATTTTTTTCTTTCTGTCTTTCTTTATTCTTTTTTTTTACGCTTAAGTTTGAATAAGAGAGTGTATGAAATGTATACAGAATGCACCGTGGAAATGGATAAATGGTAAGGATATAAATAAAAAGAAGGTAAGTATTTTTATATTCACTAATAATCAATTATTTATTCAATCATCGATATTTCTACAAATTCATTGCGATATACAGTATTAAGATATATATAAAATTTATTATAATATTCAAAATTTTAAAAACAAAAAAACATTATTTAACTCGTTGTGACTGTTTAGTAAGTCGACAATTACATCGAGGTGCTGTGACGCAAGCTGATAAAATATATCGACAATATCATTTCGGCTAAACGGAATTTGGTCTCTCAATTTTCTCGCACGCGTTTGCACATTGGCTGTAATAATATCGAACCATTTATCATCAATCAGATTAATAATTTGTTTCACAAAAGTCGTTGTATACACACTAGTATTCATTAGTGGTATATTGTCTAGATCAACACTCTTAATGTATTCTACAATCTATCTGGCAACACAACTTACACTGCCCGCTACAAGCTTAAGATATTCTAGGCGTGCATCAATACATTTCACAATATACTCATTCAAACGAAGAAACTTAACTTTATTCATAATAATAGTTGCACAATAGCATTTGCTGAGAACTCCAAGTATCCTAGGAGGAGTATTATCCTCAATTTCGATACCCCTGTCTTTCCCACTGTGTGTGAATTTTGCTATCCATCCTGTACCCCAAATCTGTTGACCCGTCATGTCTTCGCTGCTGCGTCCACAAAGATACTTGAAAAATTCGTTGACGCAGTCTCTGAATTGCAGCCATCCATCGTAGGTAAAAGCGATTCCATTGGAGTCGTCGCCCAATAGACGTACCACAGGCTTGTAGTACTCGTCTCTGAAGCTGGTATATTCCAGGCCGACAATGATCTCCGTTGCGTACGACTTGTCTAAAGTGTATAGAGTATTCAGCAGCTGGAACCGGTCTTCCTTTTGGTGTGCCATGTCGTTGCTGTACCACCACTTTGAAACGACTAAACTACTCCGAGCTACATACGAACGCTGTCGGTTTCGTCCACACCTTCGGTATCTGATCGGCTGGGAATACACCGACAGTGTGCAAGTGGATTTTCGACAGGTTTTTCAATATTTGAAGACTGTCCATCATTACAAATGTCTTCAAAAGCACTGCTCGAATTTTTAATCGTACCTGTGATTAGCCACGATTTTAGCCTACAAGCAAGTTTGTAGCAAGGTTTGACAGCGTGATGCATGCAGTATACATCGGACGATAATTTATCGAAAGACGGGCAATCCTGATCGTACTCGAGATTACAAATTTGACGAGGTATTATTTTATGTAACACTAGCCATTTATCATTACCCCTAACGTATATTTTCCGCACACTTTTCGAAAGTTCTCTTAAATTTTTTTTCACCGCCTTTAAAGACACCTCACTGTCAAAGTAGTCGAGCCCCTGATGGGACTGGGTGAGCCAATCGTTCTGACTCCGTATATCTTCATTCAGATGACCAAGCGCTATTGCCGGTGTTACCAGCCAATGACTACTAAAATTACTGTTCACAGCCACTACGGCTACTTCTTTTGGTAGATTTCGATGCCTGGTGCCTTTGAAGAACTGAATGTCAATGATCACGTTCATGCTTGGATGAAGTGTATAAGAACAGTGTTAGAGAGAGACTGAATTTGCAAAGTAACTCGCTAGATATATATATATATGTACAGTAGTAGAGAGTAGCGACATCTTTGAGGTGAACGTTTTAACTGCTAAAATCGACGATGACATGACGTGAGGCATCAATTTCCAAAATATTATCATACTCTGCGTATATAATACAATTGACTGTTTCTGTTAGAGCCGCACTGAAACGTACTTCTAATCTAACGCTACCGTGTTTGATCAAATTCCAATGACTGCAGTCATTTGCCAATAAATCTGGAGTCAAATCAGAGGCAAATAAACAGTATCCGTGGGGGTATGATTCTCGCGCTATTTGGTTGCCCTCGTTGAGAAAGTGTATGCCTGTACCGGAGAATAGTGTGTGATATGCGTCCACATATAGATTTCTCGCTCCAAAGTCTGGCGTGGTTTCGAAGGCACCTGTACCTCGTCAACGTACAAACATAGAAAGTTTATATTAAAATGCTCGAAATTAAAGGGATTGAGCAGCCGATCGCCATTAAAAGCTTTATTATTGACAAAACCAAGGATAATTCTCTTCGGCAACTGACCCAATATGATATTGTCCAATGTTTCACTGTGTATACCACTGTGCATTGTCATTGCTTTGACTTCCATTCTCGTCAAAGTGTACTTAGCCGTTGTTTTCGAGAGTGATTGAGCGTGTGCTAGCAATATGCTCGGACTAATTTTTACACGTCTGATTAGTAGGTTCGCCTCCTCGATGTGTATGGAATAAGAGCCTGCAGGATCCATCAGGCAAAAGTTATCGCGAGATTTCTCTAAGCGTACTCTCACTTCAACTCCATTGATCAGCAGCTTCTCCTGATTAAATACATCAGCGTGAAGGTGGCCAATAAGATCAACAGATTTATCCGCAGTAAGCAATTTTCGTCTCTTAACTAATCCCTGGTTCTGATTGTCCAGCTGTCTGCTTCTTCTTCTTCTTCTTTTTAGTGTTTTTCACACCACTTCTCGACTTGCGTTTTATACTACTGACTTTCTCTTGCGCACTGTGACGGGTTCACCGAGCAACTGCAACTGAGCTGGATTCCCGTAGCGTGCCATTTTATATCCCGATCCCTCCATCAGTCTGTCCAATTTTTCTTCCGCCTTTCTTTTCAGAACTTCACCAGATTCTTTCACACGGTTGCGAAAGGACTCCTTAACTTGTGTGTTGCGTGCCGTAACGTCGGACACAATGTTGAAACCCGTACGTACAGCCTCCTTACCCACAGCTTTGGCCCCCCGACTAATAAGCGGGAGAACTCGACGAAATATACCGGCTAGGAAGGAGCCGATACCACCGTGATCTCTTTGGTATGGAGAACCGATGTAAATATGGCCAATTCATCCAGTGTACGGATTCCTACCTCCTCCTCCTACCGAACGATAGCCATTGCCAACATAGGAACTGAAGTAATCTTCGTAGCGATTCATCTAGTCGACTTTCTTGAAATGAAGTGTTACGGTCACTGTCCCATAATCGAATGGTATCGATTGTCCGCATTCGTCTCTTATATGGGGATTTCCACAGAACTTTTAAACTACAGTGTAAGTGGATAAAAATCTTATTTACAATTACAATATTACGTCGAATAAACCTTAAGTTCATGTAATAGTATGAAATATAGATGTCTATAAAGTTGCTACCTCGTAGGGGCTAATTTAAAGTGATTCTCGATAGCTAAATAGACTGAAATCTGTACATTTGTTGTGTAAGTTGAGTAAACTTGTCTATTTTTAACAGGTTTTCTCGGACGCCGTGACAGATATCGATTTTCTTTCACGTTAAATAGTGATCTTTTATTATTATACAACTTCACCTAAAAGGAAATTCGTGTGCGATTCTTGAAAAAAAAATGGTCTAGCGCTGTATGTGTGTAAGTGCATTTTTGCGTTTTTTTTATTTTCAAAAAGTTATCTTATAAAAATGCGCGCCATCTTTTTAAATCTTAAAATAACTCGGTAGGTTCATGGTTCATATCAAAATGAACATTTGTACCGAAGGTAGATTCATGTGCTATAAATACCCTTGATATGGGAGCAATTGAAAGATTAATTTTTGAAACGTAACTCGTGTAAAAAAAACAGTTTTTTAAGTAGCACACGAACAATATCATACTTGGAGGTCTAATTATGGTTGTAATCGTTTTCTTGGCTGTTTTAACTTACGAAAAATATATTCGCGTTAATAAGGAATCTATATTTTAAGTTTTAGAGCCTTAACTTCATTCGAAATTCAAAGTGTATTTTTTGCTATTAATAGAATTAAAGGGTTTTCCAGCAATATCTCAAGACTGACTTACGCGATCAATCTGAAACTTGGATGATGCATTGATTTAGTCTCATCAATATTAAATAGCCCAATTATAATATATTTATGTAATAATATATTCATAGAATAGATTGATATGTCACAATTTTTGTTAATTAATAATTTTTCGTGAACGGCAACAGATTAAGATGGCACTTACAATGTACCTTCTACTATTTTACGAAAACCTATTTCGAATTCAAAAATAGTTAGACATTTCTTGATTTATTAATAATACTAAAAAATACAAAACAAAAAATGAAAAAAAGCAAAAAATACAAAAAAAAAATGAAATTTTCTAGCGATTTAGAAAATGATAAATAAATATCTGAGAGCACTAAAAATGTGTTCAAGAATATAAATTTCAAATTTTATGAAGATCACAAATATATCAATTCTAAGTATACTGAGCAAAATTATAAACAAAACATCGAGTTCGTAAACTGCGGGAGTATAATGACTATTTACTTAAAATAAGCAAATTCTTACTCCAAATTCATTGAGATACATTCGTAAGATTATTTCAAAAACAACAGCTTACGAAAAGTATAGGTATCAGATAT
This sequence comes from Muscidifurax raptorellus, assembly GCA_020010945.3. Classification (NCBI taxonomy): domain Eukaryota; kingdom Metazoa; phylum Arthropoda; class Insecta; order Hymenoptera; family Pteromalidae; genus Muscidifurax; species Muscidifurax raptorellus. The sequence continues at coordinate 388,536 of JAHUUD020000064.1, forward strand.
CATACAACAATACAGGCACATGTGCGCAGACCGTTCGACAGTCAACACAGCGTGTCCTTCATCTATAGGTATTTACGCGGAACGCGCAAAGGTCTTTTATTGTTAACCCTCTCACCTTTGCGCCGTTGACTATAAATGAATTACGCGGCTGGATTAGCATTGTTTGTAGGTACATGAACATATGTACCGAAGGATAATAATGTGCTCGCAAATTAAAAAAAAAAACTTATTTTGACTAACATTAAAACTTCTGTGGAAATCCCCATATCTATTTCAATGGTCTGAAATGAGCTGAATAACAATGGTGCGTACATTGGCGAAGAGAAACTTTGGATTCTGGTAGTACCGTATTCGTAATTATTGGTATTCATCGATAGAGCGCGTAGCAACCTTGATTGAACATTACCTGTCATATGCGGTTCACAGATGTCGCTGTAGATCATAAACATGGCTGGTAGACCATTGGAAACTCGAGCAGGTCTATCAACCTCTATGGTGTATTGATCGTCAACAAAAAGAATCTGCCTATCCTTCTCAAATCCGAGAATTTTTCGCATTTTCTCCGATAAGCGAAGCTCGTGACTGAACTGAGAGCAGCTATCCTTTCCACAGACTCTGCTGACTGTAACATAACCACCGCGTTCAACTATAATCCGCAAATGACCACTAATACATTCTAAGTTATTTATCTCTTCAACGAGAGCGTGAGTGTCTTTGTAATTTCCTGGACGAATCAGCGATTCTGCGAATGTAAAATTTCCCACTCTTAGCTCATTCGTCTCGAGTCTTGTGGGGGGAGTTCGTTTCAGGGAAAATTTTCTTTCTTCTTTGTCGACTGACACGTGTTGGAACGTTAGCGGAATTTGAACTTTTGTGAGCGCGACCAGCCATGAACCTTGTAATCGGATCTGTTGTGGCAACTGTATAACATAATGCGTTGTAGTGTTTTCCGCGAAATAATTCATACTGCTGTTGCTAGGCAGAATAATGTAAAATTGATCCCTCATATTTGCGATAGTTGATTAGCCTTGACCCAGAACTTTTCTGGATAGCCTTTCCAGCTGACGAAATACTCCTTTGAGCGACCCTTACCTCTACTGCGTAAAATTTTTTCTATTTTGAATGATTCCGTGACCAGTTCTTTTCGAATTTTGGTCAATTCCGCCGCGTAGAAACCACCATCTGTGTCCTCACCTGAGAGATCTTGCAAATGGTAGACAGGTGGTGGACGTGTCAGAGAAATTCGCACAATTTTAAATAACTCTAGTGTCCAGCCGCCCTCGTATCCTTTGTCAAAGACGGATCGGGCACGACTGATGCGAACCAACTCACCGACTTTGAACTTTAGTAAATTACAACCATTGTTATTATTATAGCGACGCTGTAAATTTTCCCGTACTTTTCCAACGTTGTACAAGGTCACAGATGCAGGTGTCATCTTTATCGCTGAGTGTATACTGTGATTGTATGTCTCTATAATATTCTGCAACACATCGATGTACCTCCGTCTATTTTTGTGAGTGAAATATCGCCAAATTCGCTCCTTAATAGTTCGTATAAGTCTCTCCGCGATGGCAGCCTTTGTATCCGGACTGCGTGCCACTCTGTGATTGATGTCATTGTCGCGCAAAACTTGCTGCGTCTCACAACCAAGGAATTCTTTACCCTTGTCTGTCTGGAGACACTTTGGTTTACGTCCACTGCTTCTTGACAGTACACGCAAGAAAGCCTCAGCGACATTTCTGGAGGTTTTGTGCTTGATCGCTTCCAACCAGCTATATTTGCTGACAATATCGATGACAGTCAAAATATAACTGTAGCCCTCGTTGTAAGTTTTCAAGGATCTCAAATCCATGAGATCAACCTCCCACACATCATCCAAATTTCGCACATTGTAACTACGTCGCGGAAATCGATGTCTGATCGGTCGATGTAGATTATACGCATATTGACTGTCGAGCCACTCTACAACACCCTCACGATTAACTTTTTCTTTTTTATTACTGTTTTGACTTCTCTCACGCGTAGCTTGAAAACGTTTATCATTACCAGCGTACGCTGCCGGATGTGGAGGCGCGTAATAAATGTTCTTGAATCTTCTTCTTTCTCTACTCATCATGCATCGGTTGTTTATTCACTTATTTATTTTTTATTTTCGACCCCTTACGTTCTTTTTGTTGTTTGCTAATCCCCTTTTTCACAGATTCATTAACTTTGCTTCTACTACTACTATCTTGTGATTTCTTTTGTACTTTTTTCTTATTCCTCTTCATTACTTTTTTGATTCGTGAAAAAACATTTCAAAGGTTATCTTGCTCACTATGCACCAGGCTGTCATCATAGGCAGTGTTCGCTCGTCTCCATCTTTTTCGTACGCGAGTATTCGTGAAAATACGTATTCAGCTAAAACTCGATCAGCCTTGTGCCGGTTGCCTTGTTTGTCACGGTAGACTAGATCATGCTGACGACACGCCTCATCCAATGGACTGATACTGACTTCACCACGTTCAATACGTTCCGCTAGTTTTGTACCTGGTCCGCAAAATCTATATTCGGGTACATCCATTTCAAACGGTAGCAAATCACTCGTTCTTGCGCTTCTTTTTCTTCTTGGTCGGTGATTTCACTCTTCTGTCCTGCTCGAACCTTCCGCTCAATCGTCGCTATGATGTAATTTCAGAACTGCCAGCTACAACTTTTTTCCTCGACTTTGTTGCACGTCTCTGACCAGTTGCTGCTGCTGCTGCTTTTTTCCGTTTATGTACTCGCGCTGCTATGCCTCCGTTGCTTTCGTCTCCTTCGCCGGTGTCAGAGCTACTGATCTCGGGAGCAGCCTGGCGTGGCGTTTGAAATAGACGACCAACGCTACTTGGTGATAATATCTGGCTTGGAGCGGCACCAGTGGCACCACCTGGTGGTAGTGGTATATTTCCAGATGGGATAGTCTGTCCTGGTATCTATGTATGGTCTGTATGGCTACTATGGTATTGCAAACACGATTATTACCGATGTATTCACGTGGCATAAACGATTCTCAAAGAGCAACGGCAAATTGCGTGTACCCGGGTGGCGGAGAACCTTTTCTATTTCTCATAGCATCATTTACCAGGTATATCATGTTGGCTCCGTGTATACGCACACTACCTATTGTCACGGTACCATTTGCATCCAAGGCGATATTCCCACTAACACGTAATTTACGCAATACTTGTCCAGCCTGTCGCCTGTACTTTGTAGGCATGCTCTCAATGATGCTCGCATCAATCCGATCCTCTTCCTCGAGCTGCTGTACCTCGTCATTATAATTATCGTCGTTTTCATCATCATCATCATCATGATTGTTGTTTTGTGGGTGTTTGAACAGTCTTTAATATATTAGCAGCATTATTGCACCCGCTATTTGCTAGCACACTCTGGAGAAGTTCAACGTTCTCATGCGGCACAAGCACCATCTTTTTAGCGTGTTCCGAGTCGTCTACTTAATAATGATACTAGCCAAAAGTGTACCAATGATAGGAGCCAATAATGCTGATAAGATACCACCTCGTTGTACAATGATTTTTTTCTTTTTCGACAGGCTCACACAAGGTTCGGCTAACTGCCGCAGTGTTTTTGCATGTCTGCGTAAGCGTGATTTAGAGACTTCTCCAACGGCATGTTACCGATCAACACATTCAAAGCACACTCACAAATATGACGCACTAATTTCGAATCAGCATCCTTAGGCGCAAAGGGTTGTCGATTCTTAGACACACCCATCACAAGGAGACGATTGGTACGAAACTCAACTTGTCGCCACTATTCATCTTTTTATTCCGTGACACGTAGACGTAGTGCACTTCGTCATCTGGAAAGATACAGGTGCGAAATCGGCAGTTGTCCAGTGTAGTCTGTTTTAAATCCAGCAGAAGGTATCCGTATGGTCTCGATGTGGCATCCCAGTAAGTCTCTTGCAAAAATCGTGGATCCTCGGGACAGAGTTGTCGCGACAGATGCTGTATCTAAGATCTATCTCGGAAATTTCTAAACACGACAATGTATTGTGCGTTTAGAGATATGTCACGCTTTCCTCTACCCTGATGAAAGACGTTCTTTGTGATGAATATCACCGAGAGCGAGTGATGGTGAGAGGCCTTCGAGAAAATCTCGACTATACTGCCGTTCGACGACGATTCTCGCATCAAGTCGTCAATGATCACGAGTTTCGATATGGAATCACTGGCCCAGTAACTAGTCTGCAGTAAACCCTCGCGAAATCTAATCTTTATGTACAAGTTTATTTGATTTACCAATAACGCACTAACATGGATCTTGCAGATGTGAAAGTTTCCGTTGTTGCGTTTTTGTTTCTTGCGTATGTTATTCGTTCAATTTTGTTGAGTCTAGCCGGGCACGTAAGTCAAACAGCACAGGTGACTCTGTAGTATGCAAAAATTTTCTTGTGTTGATTCGATGAATCACATTTACATATTGATGTGCAAACTATATCATCTATAATTACTATGTCTTTACTAGGTGTTTGGTTTTTAAATGGGTACATTAAGTTTGTAAGACTCTGCTTTCCCCTCATTCCTCTGTCGAAATAAAAAATAGCTTTATTTGATCCTAGGTAGTTGATATCTCCATAGGTCATTCTGGAATTTGCTGATTTATTAATCTTTTGTCCAGGTGCAGCCATTGCTTCCTTTTGTATAGCTTTCTTGTTATTCTCTTCAGCCATTTCGTCTATTGTAGTGAAAACTGTTTCTATTGGTTTGTATTTTTCTTTATTTAAAACTTTTGTGCTTTCTGAGCAATCCATGGATACTTTTACGAAGTTTATATACTTAATGTTTGTGTTTTTTGTTGCCGATTTATATGTCCACGATTGTAACACTTTATTTGCTATATTATCTATCATATTGTTAATGTTTGGATATGCTTCAGTCATTTTATTGTAATTGTAATTGGTGATGCGACGATGTTTGCGATCACAATACGGAGTCGCCTTTGATTCCGAAGATACTATTGCGTGTTTCCCTTTCCTTACAAGTTATTTTTCTCTGTTGCAGTAAAACCTTTATTTTTGAGGCTATTTCACGCTGTAGTGCACCTGGTTTTTGATCGCATATTTCTACAAGCCATAATTTAAGTTGTTGACATTCTTTTGTTTCAAAATTCGCTTTATTCATTATTTCTCAGCCAATCTTGTATCTTTCATAAGTTGGGTTTCTTCCATACATCTAGTATTTTAAGTTCGTTTGGCAGTTTATTAAATATATCTATTGCTTTGATGTAGCTATTTTTTGTACTAACAGTTGTAACGGGGCGTTTATGCCGATGCGACGGCTCCAACGCTGCGCCGGAGGCTCGACTCCGGCGAGAAGATTCTCTTCTTCCCGTTCAACGGAGAGATCCTCTCCTTGATGCGACGGCGATTGCCTGCGCCGTCGCTCGTGCAGCCTACCGCTGCCGTGCCGCCGTGGTACGCTGCTCGACTAGTCAGTTCCTGCAAATCGCGAAACACGCGATTTACCCGCGTAGGCTGTCGGGGTACTCGGGAATATAAGGACGTTAGGAGCGAACGAAAAGTAAACACTTAGATACGAGAGAATGTTTGTTTATTCAAGTTCGAATTACACGAGCTAACAACCGTTGTATACGCGCGACGCGAGAAGGCAGATTACGCACGCCGATAATAACTCGCTCGCGGCGAGTTCGATCGCAATAATAATTGAAGCGCCACAAAAGGTGATTGTACTTACAATCTCGCAAAGCGCCGCTCCTGCGTGGTGCGGCGCGCGCAAAATGGCGGGAGCGTCCTCCCTCAGGTACACTGAGTGATCGGCGAGTCGGTGGCGTACCGACTGGTTCGTCGCTGGCTCGCTGGATGACTCCGCTCGCTTATTCGCCTTCGCTCACTGCTCCACGGGTACACTCGCGCACGGTGGAGGCACAGTAGATCGCGTTCGCGCGGTATCAAGAGGTCGTTATCTCGAGCACGTGTTGCTGCTCTCGTGGCCGGAAGCTATCTCTCGATTGCCGATCGCGCTCGCGACGCGAGGTGTCCGAGCGCCGCGCGCAGTGCTTGCGCGCCGAACCGCGGCGACCCTGCGCATGACATGCGCGCGCGATCCAAATCGCTGGATCGCTTACACAGTTTGATAATATTTTGATGGAATTATTAATTTGCATCTTGTTTTACTTGTTGGATTCAAAAACTGTTCTTTAAAATTGTCATAGTTATACTGTATACTTTCACTTGCAAATAATTGTTTTAGGTTAAGTGGAACATTTTTTTGAAAATTATTTTTATTTACTATTTTTAATACTGTTTGTAAGAAATGTAGATTATTTTGGTACGCTCCACCCCATGCAATTATTCCATAGCTAATAATGTTATGGAAGAAAGCATAGTAGATAATGTTTAAGATGCTAGTTTCCATGAATTTGGAGATTTTACTAAATATAAATATTAGATATTTAGTCTTATTTATAAGATATTCAATATGTTTTTCCCATCTCATATTTGCATAAAAAATTGTACCTAAATATTTTGTATCATTCACTCTCTTCAGCTTTTCATTATTGATATTAATTTCTATGTTCTCTGGTATACTATTACAATAATTCCCAAAAGTTATGTAAACTGTTTTTTGTACGTTTAGCGTAAGTTTATTTAGTCTAAGCCATGATGAAACCATTTCTAAGTATGTTTTCATTTTATGTTCAACCTCGGTCCAGCTTTTTCCATTTGCAATAACAGCTGTGTCATCTGCATAGGACATAATGGTGTTTTCTGGCATGCTTGTTAGCAGATCATTTACGTATAGAATAAAGAGCAACGGTCTTAGAATAGTCCCTTGGGGTACACCAGTGTTGACATTGTGAAAATCACTACTATGTGATCCTATTCTTACATTTTGTTTTCTGTTGCTTAAGTAATTTATAATTAATTTATGCCCATTGCCTCTTATACCACAAGCTTGTCTAACAGTATTTTATGATTTACTGTGTCGAAAGCCATTGCCAAGTCTAAGAATGTAATAGCTATCGGTTTGCTTTTATCTAGGTTTTCGTATATTTCTTTAGTTATATAATTTAATGCATCTTTAGTTCCTATATTTTTTATAAATCAAAATTATTTTTTGCTTAATACATTACTTTGGTTTAGAAACTCTACTATTCTGTTGTGTATAATTTTTTAAATATTTTTGCTATATTTGATATTAACGATATGAGTTTGTAGTTTTCCATCTCGTTTTTTTTCCGGCCTTGTATATTTGTATCACTTCAGCTGCCTTTAACGCGTCTGGCCAAATTGACGTTTCTATAGATTGATTAATTCATGAGCCAAAATATCTGCTATAACTGCCGCTATATTTTTCAGTGCTTTTGCATTAATTTTATCTGTGTCCTTTTTTTAATTTTAAATTATTTATTATTTTTATAATTTCTGTTTCAGTCGTAGGCTTCACAAAAAGTGTTTTTGGATTACTTTTTGGTAGTTCTAATTTTCTATTGTTTGGCACAGTTATTCTGTTGCTTAAGGTTTCCCCTAACTTACAATAATATTCATTAATTTTATTTGCAATTTCATTCTGGTTTTTAATTGTTATATTGTTTTCTATTTTTAGCTGGCTAATAGAAGTAGCTGTTGTCTTGTTTGTTTTGCCTATTTTATTTTTTATGCAGGCCCATAGCTTTCCAGAATCGTTACTATTATTCTCTATTGTTTTTTTTCATAATCTGTTTTTGCTACTTTGATTATCTTATTAAGTATTTTAGAATATTTTTTTTAATTATTTTCGAGTTCTTTATTTTTTGGGTCTTGTTCCCATTTATTATAGAGTTTTTCTTTTTTATTATAAGAATTTATTATTGCTTTTGTTATCCAGTCTTTTCTGGCAGTCTTTTTGGAATGGTTTTTGTAGCCACATCACTTAATATATGTTCGTCCGTATTTGAGGTTACGTCTCGCAGTATATGATCAGGGCAAACTATTAGATGTTTCCCGACATATGCAGGAATTCTTTTTTTCTCAAGATCACTCTTATGGTACACGTTTTCACATATTATGCAAATCACTGTTGTAACTCTTTGTTTTGGATGACACTTGTAGAATTTACACTTGGACTTATCCGGAGGCTGTTTCACATCCGACGCCATCTTGGATATATATATATTTATTTATTTATTTATTTGTTTACCAGAGTTACATAAACTTATATATTATAATAATACAAAATACAAAATTCATCCACATTGACAAGCTCCACATGTGTCAATTATGTAAAATAATTCACTGTGAAGCTGCCAATCCTGCAGAGGGAAATAAAATTCCCTGTTCGCAGGTCTGGATTACTAAAACTACCTTAACTAAACTAAATTAACAGCCATTCAAAACACAATAGGTTAGCACAGTCCTCTGTCGGACTTCCATACAGCGATCTGCACCACCCATCCCTTTCATTCTCTCATTCACACTATCTGAATTATAAGTACAATTTTCTCTTAATTATAACAAAAATTGGATTATATTTATTTCTTAATTACTTAATGTTAATTAATTAACCATTCTGTTCCTTGATTCTGCTAGTGTATAATTTTGTTACAGCCATTTTCCCATTGTGCTTAAGCATTTGCTTACGCACTACATAATCAAATAATAAATAATTTTTATAGCCTAGCATTTCACTCAAGACTATTCTAGTCTTAATATATTTATATTTATCTTAAATTATCTTATTCTACTTGTATCTAAGTAACATAGATTTTGCTGAGGTTGGTTTGCCTGGTGCGGCATTCTTGTCTCTTGCGTACATGTACCTTTCCATTCTATTGAGTCTGGCGGGGCATGTAAGTCCGAAAGCACATGTAACCCTGTAGTGTGGAAACATTTCTCTATGCTGATGCGAAGAGTCACATTTACAGTTTGATGTAAAAACAATATCATCGATCACGACAATATCTTTATGTTTCGGTTGCATTTTGACTCTTTCACATAGTTTGTATACCTTACTGTCGTATTTTTTATTCCCGTTTCTTGAAGCCATATATAGATTATATCATTGGTTATATTCTCTAATTTTAGATTTTCATATACATAGAGATCATTTTGTTGTAATTATATTTAGTTATACGCCTATGTGTCCTATTATTATGCGATTTACATTTGCCATTTTCACAGATGTAAGTTCTTATGTCTAGTATTATTTTATCTTTAATCGGTGTGCCAACTGTTAAAGTAGTGTAATCATTTAGTGCTGTTATTCCTGTTTGTAGTAAATTTAAAACTATTTTCATATTTCTTGGAGCATTTGACATATTTTCTAGATAACTTATTGATAATAACCATGTTTTGAGTTTATCACAATCTATATTAATTGTGTTATTTATTTCAGCCATTTCTTCTTACCCAATCTTTTAATTTTGAAATATTCGAGACTTTTGTAATGTCCAGTACCTTTAGTACCTTTAGTTCATTTGGTAAATAATTGAAAGTATTGATTGCCCTTAAATAGCTGCTTTTAGTACTGATAGTTTTGGAGTATTTTGGTATTACTAATGATTTCTTTCTCGTTTTACTCGCAGAGTTGAGAGATCTTTTAAAGTGTTGTAATGGTATGTTATACTATTATACATGAAAGATTTCTGTATGCTAAATGGAATAATTTCTTGAAACATTTATTTATTTATTTATTTATTTATTAATCCAGATTATCAAGGAAATCTACATATAATCATAAATATCATACATAAGTTCCTAACAAGTACCTTCACAGGCAACTACAATGCCGAACTTATTTTACAATAAACCGCTGTAGCGCCATGAATCCTACAGAGGAAAAAACAAATTCCTGTTCGCAGGTCTGGAATGAAATTAACTGACATTTGTCGGTTAGTTTTGCTGCGCATAAGCACAGCAATAACCTCCGGCCATACTGCACACATTCACACTAGCATACTAGGCAGCGGTAGCACCTTCTCGGTCGTAAAAACTGACAAGGATCGCTTATCATTGCCTACACATTCACACGTATATTGGGTATAAGTGCCCTATAGCCTACTTATACTCCAACTTTCCCTACTTATAATTAGACTTACAGTAACAATTACAATGTTGTTGTACATAAGTGCCAACCTTAGATATTGCGTCTTATCCAATTCTTAAGTAGCTTTCTATTCGTCAATTTTTTCAAATCAAGAAGTTTAAGATCGTTTGTTAGTTGATTATATACTTTGACTGCCTGGCAATAATTGTTTTTGTTGCTAACTGCTTTTTTCGCTATAGGAATCGGGATACTCCTATGTCTGGTCACGCTTTCAGATTTGTAATATTGATTTTTTAGTTTATTGTAGTGAAATTTTAGACACTCGTATGCAAAGATTTGAGTTAAGCTTAATGGGTTTTCTTGTACAAATTTGTTTTTATTGACTATTCTTAGTATTCTATTCTGCAGATTTTGTAAGAGAGACAAAATGGTTTTATAAGCACCTCCCCATGCAATGTTACCATAACTGATGACACTGTGGAAGAATGCATGGTAAACCATCATCAGTGTGTCTGACTGCATATACTTGAACATTCTATACAGGGTGTCCCATTTTAATTTACCACCCCCTAAAACTGGTTAATAATTTGCTCTGAGAAAAAAATGTTTCAAATAAAATTTGTTGGGTTCGAAGGGGGGCATCTTTTGGCTATTTTAGCTGCGACCTTGAACATGACCTTCAAGGTCATTTGAAAGTCAAGACCAAATTATCATATGAAATGCGCATATTTTTATGGCGGATTCGGATTCTACTAAAAAAGAGAAACACTTTTTGTCCGAATCATTTTTTGAAAAAATCCTAAATTTTTGTTGTGAACGGCTTTGAAAAAGTTGAAAAAATTACTAATATCTCTTATTGCCCCACCCTTTAAAAGAAGTTAAAAATTTGCTCTGAGAAAAAAATGTTTCAAATAAAATTTGTTGGGTACGAAGGGGGGCATCTTTTGGCTATTCCAGCTGTGACCTTGAACATGACCTTTAAGGTCATTTGAATAAGATTTATCACAGATTCGGGTTCTACTAAAAAAGTAACACTTTTTGTCTTAACCATTTTTTGATCATCAATAGGTAGCTCTCCCTTTAACTGAAAAGAGAATTTGTCCTAGAAATAAGCTGTTTTAGATGAATGTTACTAGCTTCAAACAAAGACAGAGGTATCCTTTGGATCACTTAAAGCAAGACCTTCACGTCCAGCCACTTAAGGCAAGACCCCGTCCAACCACTTAAGGCAAGACCCTATCCAGCCACTTAAGGCAAGACCTTCACGTCCAGCCAAGGCAAGACCCCTTCGTTCAGCTAGTCACGGAAATTTCAACGTCTTAAGTGCTCTATCAATTGCCCATTTTGTTGAATGCACATTTGTATTCTCTGCCGAAAACTTCTTTGGACATCTATTAATGTTTGTGGGGTGAACGCCCGGAATGCTGCAACAATTCTCTCCATCATAGTTTGTGCCGTCGTCGGGGCTTCCGCGTAAACTCTCTGCTTCACGCCCCCCCCCCACAGAAAGAAGTCCAATGGGGTCAAATCTGGCGATCGCGCAGGGAATTCACAGATTGGACTACCAATTCCAATTCCAATCTCCTGACAAGTAGTCTACGATGAGCGGGAGCACCATCTTGCTGGAACCACATGTCTCGCCTTATTTCTAGCGGAATGTTTTCTAGAAGAGGTGGAATTTGGTTCTCGAGAATATCTAAATAAAGCTCGCCGTTTAAATTACGGTCATGAAAAATTGGACCCACAACGTATTCCCCAACTATGCCCGCCCAAACATTAATTGACCACCGTCTTTGTATACGGTGATCTCGCTGCCAATGTGGATTTTCTTCTGCATAATAATGCGCGTTAAAGAGAGTCCGATCAAAGAAAAATGGATATATGCGCATTCGTGTTTCCGCCCATTGACAGAATCTAAGTCGCCTGGCAGGATCACCAGGCTCAATGGCATGTGTAAGGTGCAAGTGATATGGATGAAATCTAAAATGACGCAATACACGGGAAACTGTTGATCTGGGTACTCCATGCATTCGCTGAATTTGTCGCGTCGAAATATGGGGATCCTCGGCAATTACAGCACGAACCCCAAGCGCAATATGCTCTCTTGGGCCCGTCCGTCGCCTCTTCCTTCTTAAGTTACCTCCTTGAGCTCTTATCGTTAGAAGTTTAATATTCCTCCTACTAGGATAACGAGAGTCCGGATACCTTTCAGCGTACAGCCCCGTTGAAGCCTTGTAATTGTCGTGACATTCTCCCAGAATCTTGATCATGTTGACTATCTCTACTGGCGTGTAGTCAGCCATTATCTGTTGTAGGTAGATTTTTTAGGGAATATTTAATCTTACTAGAAATAATTTATTATAAGTATTTTTCTGCTCTGAAATTCAGAAAGTCAATGAAAACCTAATGATGAGAAGCTTTGAGGAGCTGTAAGAATTTACAAGCTTTACCAATAGAACGATAACGAAGCAAAAAAATGTCTTTTAGCGAGAAATAAAGCATTTACGAGAAAAATATTTCTTAAAAAGATGCGTACTTTATCAGAGAATCTAAATATGATTTAAAATATGTACAATTTTACTTTATCAGAGGATCTGAATATGATTTAAAACATGTACAATTTTCATTAAAAAAACCAAGCTTGATTTTGATTCTCAGTTGAAAACATCCCCCTTACTGCTCAAACTTGCCCCAGATGATGTCAAACTTGTCCCAGTTGTGACCGTAAACTTGCCCCAGATAATGTCAAATTTTCCGCAGATGACGTAAAACTTGCCCCAGAGAATGTCAAACATACCCCGAAGATTGCAAACTTCCCCCATGTGATAAAAAATGAATCAGATTAGCATTCTAATGATCTTTGGTTCTGTTGATAAATTTTTTGGTAATTTCATTTCTTTGAAAAAGAGAGTATTTTCCATTAAAGTGATGGTTCTTTCTTAAAATGAATTTAAGGTTCGAGGTCAAGGTCATAGCCAAGCTTCAATTGCCGGAATAAAAATCGAGGATTACCGTTAAATAAATTGACTGACCTTCGAATGACCTTGTTGGTTAAGGACAAGTTCATGGCTAAGGTCATACTTGGACTTAAATTTGTAAAATTGTGTACGTTTCTAATTCCTCGGATAAAATGTAAAATTTTTAACTTCTTTTAAAGGGTGGGGCAATAAGAGATATCTAGTGATTTTTTCAACTTTTTTAAAGCCGTCTACAACAAAAATTTGGGATTTTTTCAAAAAATGATTCGAACAAAATGTGTTTCTCTTTTTTAGTACAATCCGAATCCGCCATAAAAATATGCGCATTTCATATGAAAATTTGGTCTTGACTTTCAAATGACCTTGAAGGTCATGTTCAAGGTCGCAGCTAAAATAGCCAAAAGATGCCCCCCTTCGAACCCAACAAATTTTATTTGAAACATTTTTTTCTCAGAGCAAATTATTAACCAGTTTTAGGGGGTGGTAAATTAAAATGGGACACCCTGTATAAGGTATAAGTAAGATATTTGGTCTTTTTTATTATGTACTCAATATGTTTATCCCATTTTAAATTGAAATCGATATTTATCCCCAAGTATTTACAACAGTCTACCCTAGTTACCCTATCACCATTAATTCTTAAATCAAAACCTTTAGGAATACTATCACAGTAATTGCCAAACGTTATATATACTGTCTTTTGTATATTTAATGATAATGTTAGCGGGGCTAAGGTTTGCGTAGGTGAAATAATCGGAAGAACAATTATAAGAAAGGTTTGATTTATTGTAAAAAGATGTAATGCACAAAGCGAGGTGTTGAGCGCTCGCTGGTTTACACAGGTCTAAAAATAAAGGTAAGAGAGCCGTTGACGACGCCGGTCATCGTGCGACAGAGTCGCCCCCGGGTGATAGCGGTTGTAAGGTTGGATCGTCTAGGTTCCGTCGGTAACTCCAACACTTCCCCTCGAAACGACCGTTGAAACCGCTGCTGGTACCTTCGATAGTCCTAGGAGCTCCATGCACCGTTGGTGCTTCGCCTTGCATAGGGCCTTGGTGAGGACATCTGCGGGCATGTCATCTGTTGCCAGATGCTCCACGATCACCTTCCCGGATTCCACGACTTCGCGCACGTAGTGATGGCGCATATCAATATGCTTGGTACGGTTGTGGAATACCGGATTAGTTGCCAATCTTTGTGCTCCAACGTTGTCGTTGAATACCTTCGTAGGTTAAACGTTCGAAGGGTCGAGCTCCGCCAAGAAGCGTTGAGATAGCCTCCTTGCTGGCTTCCGTCGTCGAAAGCGCGACAGTCCGCTGCTTTCTAGAGTCCCACGTGATTATGCCTCCACTCAGAAAGAAAGCATACCCCGTGAAGGACCTTCGATCATCGATCGATCCTTCCCAATCTGCGTCGACGTAGCCAATAAGAGGCTCCTTGCGCTTGTAGAAGATTCCGTAGTCAGCAGTGCCCTTGAGATAACGAAGTACTCTCTTCGCTGCGCTCCAGTGAGATATGTTGAATCAATCGTTGTACTGGCTTACAGCGCTAGCTGCATGGGATATATCCGGCCGAGTTGCCACGAACAGGTACAGAAGACATCCCACCAGTTCTCTGTACGGTGGCTTGTTTTTGTCTGATGCTGACCAGGCATCTCCCTTGACTAGCTTTGTTCCGGGGTCGAGTGTGGTTGAGACAGGGTTGCAATTTTCCATCTTGAAGCGCTGGAGGACACCCGCGATGTATGTCTCTTGATTGACATGCATTCTCTTCTCGGTCATATTGAAATCCATTCCGAGGCATCGCTTGAGCTGTCCGAGATCCTTGAGATCGAATGCTCCCCCAATTTATCTCCGAAACGCTTGATCTCCTCTACATTCTGGGACATGATTAGTATATCATCAACGTATATCACGATCAGTAGCAACTCCTTGTGCCTGCGCCTCGTATAAACACAGGGATCAGCTCTTGTTGGCGTGGCTCCTAGTGCTTGGAGTTCTTTATCTAGGCGCTTATGCCAGGCGCGTCCGGCCTGCTTCAGACTGTACAATGCCTTCTTCATGTGGCAAACCTTGTCGCTCTTCTCTAGATCGTTTAGCATTTCTCCGGCTCTTTCAAGTATTTTCTTATTGCCCGTGCCTTTCTGGACGATGTACTCGAGTGTGGCTTTCGCCCGATCCGGAACTTCCATGAATACGTTTTCCTCCAGCTCGCCTTTGAGGTATGCCGTTGTAACGTCGTATTGCCTTATGCTCATCTCGTTCTGCACGGCGAAAGCGATGACAGATCGTATCGATCCTAGGCGTGCTACTGGAGCGTATGTCTCGTTGAAGTCCTTGCCGTACTCTTGAGTGTATGCCTTTGCCACAACTCTGGCCTTACGTTTTTCCAGAGCACCACCCAAGCCGTACTGTTTCGCAGTACGAAACGACTGCCTATAACGTCGGATGCTTTGGATCGGTCCACGAGAGTCCATGTATCTTTTTCGATGATCGACTCCATCTCGCTTGCCATGACTTTCATCCACTCGTTGGATTCGGGACTGTCCATTGCTCGCGAGACGGGTACCTCTGTCAGATAGACGTTCTCTTTATCAGCATTGTCGGCGCGTTGATTCTCCAGCTTGGCCTTTTGCGCTGCGACTCGCTTGCTTCTCCTGATGGCTCCGGAAAACCCCAGGAAGTCTTCGCGTTCGGAGTCGTCGTCAGGTTCCGAAGCGTCCGCGCCGCCTGCTGCAGTAGCCGGTGCCTCTTCTTCTCGCTCTAAGGACTCTTCGAGTTCGTCGATTAATTCGGGGTCTTTGACTTCCTCAGTCTCTTCGAGTCTTTGAATGTGAAGGTCGATCTCCGCGCTAGGCGATTTCCGATTGTCCAGCTCCGCCTCCGAAAAGAGATCTTCGTATTTGCTGTTCACAACGCAGGGAGGTGTGCTCAAGAACTTCACATCTCGTGATACTTCGCGCTTCTTCTCTTCTGACAGCCATACTCTGTAAGCCTTGGACTCTTCACTGTAACCTACGAAAATGCCATTTCGTGAGCGCGTGTCTATCTTGCTCTGGTTCAGTGATCTATTCAAAACGCAGATTTCGCTTTCAAAGCGTTCGAAGATCGCTACATTCGGAGGTGTTCCAAGCCAGGCCTCGTGGGGGGTTTTCCCTTCTAGTCGACTGGTTGGTGATCGGTTTATAATGTAGTTCGCCATATTGACACCTTCCGCCCAAAATGTTGGCGGTAGCCCCGATTGAATCAGCAAGCATCTTGCCATGTTGCCATATTCATGAGGGTGCGGTTCCGTCTCTCTACTACCCCATTTTGCTCGGGACTGTAGGGAGCAGTCAATCGGCGTGTGATTCCATATCGCTGGAGTAACTCGTCGAACCTCTTGTTAACATACTCTCGACCATTGTCAGATTGCAGCTGCTTTACATTTCTTTCCTTCTGGGTACTCACTAGAGCCCTGATCTTTTCAAACTCCTCTATTACTTCGTCCTTCTTTGAGATGAATCGGATCTCGCACCATCCGGAGAAGTCGTCTATGAATGTGACGAAGTAGTGCTTCTTTGAATGAGAGGCTACACGCATCGGGCCGCAGACGTCGGAATGTATGAGGTCTCCCAGCCCGGTCACTCTCTGTGTGGCCTTTGGAAAAGCGGGTCGAGACATCTTCCCCTGAAGACAAACCCTGCACTCGAAGTCTTCATCGGAGTTCGCGATTTTCACACCCTTTATCGTTCCGGCTTTGATAGCTTCTCGTAGGGATCGAATGTTCAGGTGCCCCATACGTATGTGCCAGTCTTCCAAGGAACCCTTCCGAGGCACGGGCGCAGCTATTGCTTCGACAACCTTGTTGCATTCGACGTCGGGAGAGTCCCGGACGTAATATAGTCCCCCGTTGCGCTCCGCGGTTAAGACTGTTTTACCGCGATTGTCGATAACCGCTGCTGCCCTCTCGGTGAACACGACCTTATTCCTTTGTCGGTGATTTTACCGACCGATATAAGGTTCGTCCGCAAAACGGGCACGTGCAGCGTGTCTTCAAAATCGAACTTGACGTTCTCGTTGTTTGTCTTGATGATGGCTGACGCTGTTCCCTTGCCTGTTATTTCCGTACTAGCGTCGTTTGCAAGGTGTACCCTCTCGCCTCCGTCGTTTGGATTTAAGTCAACAAACGACTCGAGGTCTCAGCACATGTGTGACGTGCACCCGCTGTCGAAACACCAGTCGCGGCTTTTCGTTACAGCGTTGGCTAGAGGGACACTCTCCGGCGTCGCGCGGTACGCCACATACAAGCATTGACTTTTGCTCGTGTTCTCGGTATTTTCGGTCGATTTCTTTGCCTTTTTGCAGTTTCTCGCACGATGTCCTAACGTGCTACACTTAAAGCATTTCAGCTTCGAGTCGTCTTTTGCGCTATCTTTTGTGTCGTTTTTCTTGACCCGAGCGAATTTATGTTTAGGCTTGTTGACGAATAGTGCATTATGCGTCGCACTCTGTTTTGTTTCAGCACGCGCATCAAATTCCTCCTTGATTTTAATATATAGCGTGTCGATATTTGGCAGTTCATCGCGCGACGACATTGCGCATCGGAAGTTTTCGAAGCTTTCGGGGAGGCTTCGCAGGAGCATGACTGACAGCAAGTCCTTGTTAATCTCGACTCCCAATTCCGATAACTTATCAACGACGTCTAAAAATTGACGAGAGTGTTGTTGCGCGTCGTCGCCATCTTGCATTTTCAGGGATATCAACTGATTCAGCCAGGCAGCTTTCCGCGCAGGCCCCTTCGACTCGTAAATTCCTTCCAGCTTATTCCAGATCTCTCTTGAAGTTGTACATGCTTTAATCTGCCTGATCTCCGACGGATCTATGGCTAACACGATATCTGACTGCGCTTTTAAGTCGTCGTTGACCCATTTTTCCATTTCATTCTTTGAGGCGCTGTCTCCATCCTTTACCTCGGGCTTCTCAATAATTCCGTTCACGTAACCCCACGTGTCGTTTTTTATTAACGCGGCACGCATTTGTATTTTCCACGTTTCATAGTACTCTTTATTGAGAGCTGCGAACTTCACATTTGTCGTACTCATTTTTCGGGTATCCTATCACAAAGGTCACGATCGTTTTTGCGTTGACGCCGTTCCGAAAAATGGCCGCCCGAGTCGCTTGCTGGAGACACTTGTTTTTCTTCTTCTTTACACTTATTTCCGTTGTGCCTCTGGGCCCATAACCTGTTAGCGGGGCTAAGGTTTGCGTAGGTAATCGGAAGAACAATTAAAAAAAAAGGTTCGCCTCCGAGTGATAGCGGTTGTAAGGTTGGATCATCTAGGTTCCGTCGGTAACTCCAACAGATAATTTATTTAGCGCCAACCATGTGGCTACTTCACTTAAATATCTATTCATAGCACTCTCTACTTCACTTCAGGTATTAGCAGAGGATACAATTGCTGTATCATCCGCATAGGCAATGGCTTTATCCGACATGTCTATTAAGAGATCATTAACGTACAAAATAAGTAGTAGAGGTCCTAGAATTGTTCCTTGTGGAACACCAGTGTTTATTGTCATGAAGTCGCTTTTTACGTTTCCAATTCTGATTCTTTGTTTCCTTCCATTTAAGTAACTTTTAATTAGGTTATATGCATTGCCTCTAATCCCGTAGTTGTATAATTTGTTTAATAAAAGCTTATGATTAACAGTATCAAAAGCCTTCGCTAAGTCTAGGAATGTAACAGCTATTGGTTTCCTTTTATCTAGATTATCATAGATTTTACTCGTTATGTAGCTTAGTGCATCTGTAGTACCTTTGTTTTTAATAAAGCCAAACTGGTTAGTAGCAAGGATGTTGTTTACAAAAATGAAGTCATAGATTCTATTGTATATTAATCTTTCAAAGATTTTAGTTATATTCGAAATTAGGGATACAGGTCTATAGTTAGATACTTCAGTTTTCTTTCCTGTCTTGTATTTGGGTACAACCTCTGCAACCTTTAAGGCATCTGGCCATATAGTTTCTTCAATACAGCGATTGAAGATGTTTTTTAAGGACTCTGTGATATAGGGAGCCATCACTTTTACTGTTTTAGTATTGATTTCATCAATTCCTCCGTTTTTTAGTTTCATATTATCTATTATTTCTAGAATTTCAATATTATTTACTGTATTTAAAAATATGGAATTGATGTTCATTGGTGGCATCTTAATTTTAGCATTTGTAGGTGTAACTATATTATCGCTCCGATTTCTTCCTATATCACAGAAGTTTGTAATTTCCTTTGTATTCTCAATCAATCTACCATCCTTCAAGGTAATTCGTTTAATTGTATCCCTTTTTATATCTCTGTTTCCAATTTTATTATTAATAGTTCTCCATAATTTCCTTGGATTATTTATATTTCTTTCAATTTCTTCCTTATCATGCTTAATTTTGGTTAGCTTTATTATTTTGTCTAGTTGTTTGGTATAACTCTTATATATTAGTCTATAGCTATCATTGTCGGGATTGCTTTTCATATTCTTATACAATTGTTCCTTTTTATCACATGATACCATAATTGCTTTCGTAATCCATTCTTTCCTAGGTTTATTTTTTACATATCTAGAATTTCTAGAGTTTAATGAGTATTTTGATTTATTCAAGCAATCTTGGATTTCCTTAATAAGTACATTAATGGCATCATTAGGATCATGCATTGATTCTGAAATGTACCATTCTTTTGAATTCGCTACTCTTACTAGTTTTTTGTAATTATAAAAATATCTATCATTAGCTTTAGTGACTTTAGAAATTTTATTTAGAACAGCAAAAAGCAGATAATGATCAGCTATAGGCACTTCTAGTTTGAAAGTATTAATTTTAACTGAGTTATTTTTAATAAAAATGTTGTCAATGCATGTACCTTGGAGCCCATTATCTGATGGTCTAGTCGTATTTTTAAATCCAGGGAAAAATCCCTTTTCAAGAAAAGTATTCAAAAACTCAAGGCTGATATCATTCTCTTCCATAATATTTATATTAAAATCGCCAATGATCAGGTGATTTTTGTTGTTCCTAATATTTTGCAGATATTTTTTCATATTAAAGATAAATTCATGACAACTGAGTTCATGTGATCTATATACAGCTGATATATCTAATATACTATTATTATTTAGATAAATTTGAGTGTTTAATATTTTACTGTTCCCAAACTCAGTTATGTTGGTTGATTCATTGACATTTTCACTTATGTATATTCTATTATTGTAATATATTTTGTAACTTGGTAGTACAAATGCTTGTATATTGACTAAATTCCAGGTTTCAGTGCATATTATTATGTAAGGTTTGATACTCAGACTCTCACCAAAAATATTTAATTTACTATGATTTGCATTTAGGCTTCTTATATTTACATAAAGTATTAAACTATTATTTTTATCCATATATCTGTTGAGAACCTTAATATCACTAAAAGATTTTTTTTCTTGAATTAGTTCTTTTTGTATTTCTTCAATAAAATCAAAATGTTGCTCCATTATGTTGCGTGATTATTTCGTTGATGTAGCAGTATGCAGGAGGGGCTCTTGTGTAGATTCGTCTGTGAGTTCCTTGATGTCATCTGAGTGGGTTTGTACATTCGATTTATCTTAGTTCGATGTTCAGAATTACCCACATTATCCCAGGTTGGTAATGTAGGTTTGATAGAATAATCGGTCATATCGATTTGCTTATTAACCTTATTTCTTAATATCATACACGTGTTAAAATCTGTTGCACGATGATTAATATTTAACTTTGTGTTAAATCTATTGTTGCTAAATATGCAGTTTGTGCACCTAGTTATGTGATTTGAACATGTTAGAGTATCATGTTCTTCAGCACAATTTAAGCATACCTTTCCATTTCTGCATTTTATTCCATTGTGGCCAAACCTTCCACAGTTAAAACATGGTTTTGTATTAATAAGATCTCAGACTTTGCAGTTCTGATATCCCACAAATATTTTATTGTTATTCTCTCTAATGAGCTTGTATAGTTCAGCTGGTACTTCAGCAATAACTGTGTCCATGCTGTTCCTCTTATTTGTGTACATATGTAGTACCTGACAGTTTGCGTTGAGATTCTTAAAGTTCCTGTTGTTTTTATCTGTTTCAATTTTTTTAGCATCCATCTCTTCATAGTTGTCTATCCCAACTATTTTTATCTTTGGTTTAGACAATTGTTCAATTTCAACTTTGCACATATCAGCTAGCTTACTGCTTAGTATTTTTTCAGCTGCCACCACACTCTCATTACTCATGCAACTTATGGATAACTCATTATCATTTTTCATAAAAATTTGTTTAGCCTGAATTGCTTTGTCCTTAATTATGTAGTGTGCAACTCTTTCTTTGATGTTTGTTTTATCTTCCTTGTTTTTCTTTTTAATTATTAGTTTGGGTACTCTTTTTGGCAGTGGTTTGGTTGTTGTTATTATATCAGCAAAAGTTGGTTTACTTGGGTGATTATAACTATAGAATACCTCATCTTTCTGTTTCTTATTCAATTCCATTAATACCTCGTTCTTCTCCTGCATTTCTTTGTTTAACTGTCTCAACAAATACGTTCTCTTTTTTTTAACAGCTCTAATTCACAGTCAATATCAGGACTTCCACCCCGGGATGGCGAAACAAGGATTGTCTTACTTTTTTGGGTCATCTTGGCTAGAGGTTGTAAGGTTCGGATTTACTATGCTGAACCGCGCAGTAATTCTATATACGAATAATTGTTTATTTGAGTATAGGTGAACTAGCCTTGACTCGAGAGTCTTCTGTTACTATTAAGTAGGTTATGATTCTAATAAACTGTCTCTTTATGGTACTTCTTTGTTATGACTTTATTTAGACAAAGGCCCAATGCTTTGATACAGATGTTACACAGATGTTTTAATCTAATCTTTCGTTCGTTCTTAATGTTACGAATTTACTTATTTCTATATTGGTTCGACTTACAATCACGTTCGGACACTACTAGTAGATTGCACGGGTCGATGACTGGGCGGTGTTTAGTATTATCCTACACGGATAGTTCCGTGGCGTGTTGAGAGTAAGTTTCCTTAACTAAGCTGCCGAAGCTAACGCCAGATATGTTGACGGTCCTTAAGCCTCGTACTGTACCAACTCACGTCCAGAGTATGAAGAATTCCACCGGTTAGCTTCCACGGAGTTTGAGTGGTTTCTAAGCACCCAATAGACGACGCGAAGGACTAAACGGCACTCGTATTCACACGCCAGGTCCAGCAGTACAACACTCGTTGTCCTTGTCAAAAGAGACTTCACTAAAGGCTAAAGGCACTATGAGGACTGAGTGCGGGGCTTATAAGGCTTTGCGGACGATCTCAACGTTAGGGTAATAACCAATCACCGATCGCCACCGAAAGTGTCTTACAATATAGGTTGGTGATGGTGCATAATAAGTAGGTTTTGGGATTGCTGACTCGGGAGTCAGTTGGTTTGATTAGTGGGACGTGTTTGATGTCGTAAGCGCGGTTGCGGAAGTGCTTACATTGTGATTATCGTCGTATACCTGCGCCTGTACACATACACGCCGTCATACATCATTCTGTATACAGTATATCCATACATATAAATATCCTTTATGAACATGGGACGTTACAAGGTTATGTTATGCTCCGAGCACAGTACTAGTGTGTTTGTTAAGAATTTCCCACCAGGAATTTTTTGAAAATCACTTTGGTGGTACACACTTTCACATATAATGCACGACACAATTCCGACTTTTTGTTTCGGGTGACATTTAAAGAATTTTTCCGATATCCCATCAGGAGGACGTGTCCCTGCCGACGGCGCCATATTTCTCGGCTAACATATTTTTATTTATTATTTTTAAAATTCTAGTTTGTACTGATTGTAGTAATTTTAGCCTATTTTGGTACGCTCCACCCCACGCAATTATTCCATAATTTATTAGACTATGGAAAAGTGCATAGTAAACTATGTTTAGAGTGTTAATATCCATAAATTGAATTATTTTACTGAATACAAATATTAGGTATTTGGTCTTTTTTATTAGATACTCTATATGTTCGCTTCATCTCATGTTCGAATCGAAAATAATACCCAAGTACTTTGTTTCCGTAACTCTTTTAAGGAGCTCGTTATTAATTTTTATATCTATCACGCCCGGGACACTATTTATATAATTCCCAAAAGTAATATATACTGTTTTTTGTACGTTTAGTGTTAACTTATTTAGTCTAAGCCATACATATACTTCTTCTAAGTGTTTATTCATAATTTTTTCTACTTCACTCCAGTTTCTTCCTTTGGCCATGATAGCTGTGTCATCAGCGTAGGATAATATTGAGTTTTCCGGCATTCTGTTTAGCAAGTCATTCACGTATAGTATGAAAAGTAGGGGTCCAAGAATCGTCCCTTGAGGGACCCCAGTGCTTATTACTTTATAGTCGCTTTCACTTGTTTCTAATCTTACTTTTTGCTGGCGGTTATTCAGGTAGCTTGAGATTAGTTTATGGTCCACTCCTCTAACACCATACGAGTAGAGTTTGTCCAACAATATCTTGTGATTAACAGTATCAAATGCTTTGGTCTAGACTTTCATATATTATTTTGGAAATAGCACTTGATACATCTTTTGTACCTATGTTCTTGATAAATCCATATCGTCTTTTGCTCAGTATTTTGTTTTTATTTATAAAATCTAATAGTCTCTTATGTATAATCTTTTCAAATATTTTGAAAAGATTATACATATGGAGATACCCTCCATTTTTCAATTTCAAATCTTTTATTATTTTGCTTATTTCATTTTCATTTGTAGGTTTTATATACATAGTTTTTTCATTGTTCTTTGGTAATTCTATATTTCTGTTAGAAGGTGTAGAAATTTTATCACTCAGTTTGTTCCTTAGGTTACAGTAGTATTCATTTAGCTTATTAGCTATTTCATTTTTATTTTCTGTTATTACACCATTTTCCGTTTTCAGTTGTTTAATGCTATTGCAAGTTTTATTACTATTTCTCCCAATCTTGCTTTTAACGTATGCCCATAGCTTCTTCGGGTCATTTTTTTTCTCTTCGATGCATCTCTTACTGAATTTTATTTTTGCTTCTTTTATAGCTTTGTCTAATGTTTTAACAAAATTTTTGTATTGGCCCTTGAGAGTTTCATTGTTTGGATCCTTCTTAAGTCTATTATGCATTACACTTTTCGTATTGCACGATTTAATTATTGCTTTCGTTATCCAATCTTTTATTGGGGTATTATTATGTTTTTGTTTGTTATGTGTACTATATTTTGCTTTTTCCATACAGAGATTTAAATCTTTAACCAAACCATTAATCGCTTCATTTGTTTCCTTATCAGTATAATATTTACCCCAGTCTATCCGTGTCGCCGCACGGTATAGTTTGTTGTAATTATAGTGATATTCCTTTCGGTTTATTTCCAAATTATTGTTCTGTATTTTTCCATTTTTGATTTCCAGGAACAGTGGGTAATGATCCGTTATAGGTATTTTCAGAGTTATTGAACGTGTATTCAGGAAATCTGTTTCCCGTCTTGATACCCGAATCCGAGGCCAATTTCATTGGTCTCGTAGTACCTGTAAACCCAGGTATAAAACTATTCTCTAATAGGTTATTTATGAGATCCATACTTATCGCATTACAATCTAGAAAATTAATATTAAAGTTCCCTATTATAATATGATTTGCTATGTTTCTTTTTCTTATTAGGTAAGTTTTAAGATTAAGATTGAATTCCGAACTACTCAGGTCATGTGATCTATATAAGGAGGAAAGTTCTAAATTTCTTTTATTTCTTAAGGTAATAATTGAGTTTAATATTTTAAGTTTACCAATAGTTATTGTTTCACATGAGTGAGATATGTCCTCTCTAATATAAACCACTACACCATCACTTTTGTTAATATTCCCATAGTTATAATATATATTATAGTCCTTAATTTTATAATACTGATAATGAGTCAAATTCCACACTTCAGCACACACAATAACATTCGGTTTGATCTTGAGACTTCTAATTAGGATTTGTAGTTTTTCAAAATTTGCATTCAGGCTTCAAATATTTAAATATAATATTAAATCTCTTGTGTTATTTCTATCGCTATTAAATGCCTCAAGATCATTGTACACTCTTTCCTTATGCTGTATAGCCTCTTATATTTCTTCCAGTAGCTCGCTTTGCTGATCCATTACTTCGCTCTTGCTGCATCAGCACTTGTTCCCGACGCTTTCTGTTTAGATAACGTATTCTGCAGTTTAAGTGTTATATTTTTCACGGTATTCGTTTTACGTTGATAAAGTAGATTGCTTGTTAAGTAGTTTTGTATTATCTTCATAGCACTCGTGTCATCCCAGGTCGGTAATGAAGGTGCTATCGGATAGTCAGTTGAATTAATTATTTTTTTTTATTTTATTCTTTAGTATGCTACAGTTAATTCTATCTGTAGCCAGATGAGTTGTTGGTAAACTCGTTCTATATTTTGTGTTGTTATATACGCAGTTAATGTATTCAACTTTTGTGTTTTTACACTCACCAACTTTATGTTTCTCTGCGCATTTTATGCAGGCAGAGTCATTCCTGCATTTACTTGCATTGTGACCATATCTGCCACAATTAAAACAAGGAGTTAGATTTATCAAATCATAAACAAAAATTAGATTTTTGTTCTTTCTTAGATGTTTATAAATCTCTGGAGCTACCTCCATAAACACTGTGCACGTTTTATTCCTTTTATTGTTATACATGTGCAACACTTTTCCTCCATTATTAAATTGGCTAAAGTTTCTGCTATTGATATCATCTTCTATGTCTTGTTCACTCATATTTGTATCGTTTGTGATGCCTACTATTTTTACTTTTGGGTTATGTTGTTGTTCAACTTCAACCTCGCAGCTTTGTAACTTTCCTGGGAGTACTGCTTCCAAAGTTTCAATACTCTCTGCGTTCATACAGCTGATCTCTATTTCGTTTTCATTTTTTTTTCCTTATGTATTTTGTTTTAACATTCTTTTCTTCTACTAAATACTTTGTAACTACTTCCAGAATATTTTTTTGATCTTCATCTTTGTTCGTGATTTTAATTTTTGGTACACGTTTTGGTTTAGGTTTTAATTCATATGTCGCTTGAGCATATGTTTTCTTGCTAATGGGTTTTTCTACAGCATTGTTTTTGTGAAATTCAATTAATTCTTTTTGTATTTGATTATTGTACTGTAGGTCTTTCACATACTGCTTTAATAGTGTGTTTTCAGTTACTAAAGCATCTGTATCAGAATCATCTTCTGATGATTCTTCTCTAATTTCCTCAGATGATTTTAGTTGCGCTATCACGCTTTTTGCCACATCATTGAGCATATGCTCATCACTTGTTTTGGAGGTTATTTCTTGCAGTCTATGTTCGGGACAAATTACTAGGTGTTTTCCAACATACACTGTATTGTTTAATTTTTCAAAATCACTCTTATAGTAGGCATTTTCACAAATTACACAAATCACAGTTTTTACCAAGGTTTTTGGGCGGCCTTTATAATAATTTAAATCAGGCTTATCGGGCGGCTTCTCGTGGCCCGACGCCATCTTACTCTATATATATATATATATATATATATATATATATATATATATATATATATATATATATATATATATATATATTATTTTTCTTGTATTTTCTTTTTCAGCCAGTGTAGTATGTTTGAAGAGGCTTTACACAAGTTCTCTGAAAGATAACTGCACAACAATTTTTATTTTATATCAAAATGTCTAATGTAAGAGGCAATAAGACTTTTTTTGATAAAGAATATGATTCCAAACTTCAATAAGTTTGTTTGAAAGAAATTCTAATAAAAAAAATTAAAAACATAAGTTCTTTTTTCAGGTGTGGAGTATCATTTAATGCATTATGGTAATAAATGATGATATACATATAATTTTTTACATACACAAATCTTAATAAATCAAATAGTTTCAATTTAATACCAGGCATCCCGGCCCGACAAAAATAATTAAAAAAGCGAGAGTGTTTGAATATATATATATATATATATATATATATATATATATATATATATACACAGTGCCTTCCTATTCCGTCACTCTCGTTCCTGCTCCAATTACCGGCATATCGAGGACTTGTACCTCGTTACAATATATATATATATATATATATATATATATATATATATATATATATATATATATATAGAACTGTCCGTATGCCAACCAATCAAAAATGAGTTTTAGGATCCCGAAAAAAATGTTACGCTATTCTACAGAAAAATTTGCCAAAAAAATATATATGAATGTGTACCTAAAATGCTTCTATCATGCCTAAAATAATGATATAAGTTGATGATAAAAGCAAAAGAATCGGAATTCTCAAATTTTTATATGGCTATATATTTGCAACAAAGGTACCTTGAAATCTGAAGTTCTTTCCGCTCTTTTGAAAGTATACTGAATTGGGAAAAAAATTTGCCCGAAATTTAAAAAATCTAGCATCGGGTTGACGTGGAATGTCCCATATATATATATATATATGGGGATTTCCACAGAAGTTTTAATGTTAGTCAAAATAAGTTTTTTTTTTTTAATTTGCGAGCACATTATTATCCTTCGGTACATATGTTCATGTACCTACAAACAATGCTAATCCAGCCGCGTAATTCATTTATAGTCAACGGCGCAAAGGTGAGAGGGTTAACAATAAAAGACCTTTGCGCGTTCCGCGTAAATACCTATAGATGAAGGACACGCTGTGTTGACTGTCGAACGGTCTGCGCACATGTGCCTGTATTGTTGTATGATATCTGATACCTATACTTTTCGTAAGCTGTTGTTTTTGAAATAATCTTACGAATGTATCTCAATGAATTTGGAGTAAGAATTTGCTTATTTTAAGTAAATAGTCATTATACTCCCGCAGTTTACGAACTCGATGTTTTGTTTATAATTTTGCTCAGTATACTTAGAATTGATATATTTGTGATCTTCATAAAATTTGAAATTTATATTCTTGAACACATTTTTAGTGCTCTCAGATATTTATTTATCATTTTCTAAATCGCTAGAAAATTTCATTTTTTTTTTGTATTTTTTGCTTTTTTTCATTTTTTGTTTTGTATTTTTTAGTATTATTAATAAATCAAGAAATGTCTAACTATTTTTGAATTCGAAATAGGTTTTCGTAAAATAGTAGAAGGTACATTGTAAGTGCCATCTTAATCTGTTGCCGTTCACGAAAAATTATTAATTAACAAAAATTGTGACATATCAATCTATTCTATGAATATATTATTACATAAATATATTATAATTGGGCTATTTAATATTGATGAGACTAAATCAATGCATCATCCAAGTTTCAGATTGATCGCGTAAGTCAGTCTTGAGATATTGCTGGAAAACCCTTTAATTCTATTAATAGCAAAAAATACACTTTGAATTTCGAATGAAGTTAAGGCTCTAAAACTTAAAATATAGATTCCTTATTAACGCGAATATATTTTTCGTAAGTTAAAACAGCCAAGAAAACGATTACAACCATAATTAGACCTCCAAGTATGATATTGTTCGTGTGCTACTTAAAAAACTGTTTTTTTTACACGAGTTACGTTTCAAAAATTAATCTTTCAATTGCTCCCATATCAAGGGTATTTATAGCACATGAATCTACCTTCGGTACAAATGTTCATTTTGATATGAACCATGAACCTACCGAGTTATTTTAAGATTTAAAAAGATGGCGCGCATTTTTATAAGATAACTTTTTGAAAATAAAAAAAACGCAAAAATGCACTTACACACATACAGCGCTAGACCATTTTTTTTCAAGAATCGCACACGAATTTCCTTTTAGGTGAAGTTGTATAATAATAAAAGATCACTATTTAACGTGAAAGAAAATCGATATCTGTCACGGCGTCCGAGAAAACCTGTTAAAAATAGACAAGTTTACTCAACTTACACAACAAATGTACAGATTTCAGTCTATTTAGCTATTGAGAATCACTTTAAATTAGCCCCTACGAGGTAGCAACTTTATAGACATCTATATTTCATACTATTACATGAACTTAAGGTTTATTCGACGTAATATTGTAATTGTAAATAAGATTTTTATCCACTTACACTGTAGTTTAAAAGTTCTGTGGAAATCCCCATATATATATATATATATATATAAAGACCGTATTTAGTATAAGTACGGGCTGCGGGAGTTCTACAAATAATTATTTAATTCGCGGGAACTAGCATAGGCTCGAGAGCCTTATTGTTACTTATAGAATTGCGAAATGCTACGAATGAAGTTAAAGCGTGACGCGGTCTATTCGGCGGACAATGGAATGTCCGATCTTCTAATTCGGCGGACGGTAGTCTGTTCGCTCTCTTAAGTCAGCGGACGATAGTCTGTCCGCATTCTTCATTCGGCGGACGGTAGTCTGTCCTCACTCGTGCTCTTACCTTGTTGATAATGTACGTAAGGTAGGACTAGGGTTGTTTATGTATATTTAATAATTTGAATTTAGGTCACACTGAGATTAGATTCACTTTTTATTTTTATTGATGTTATTAACAACCCGAGAACTCAGCCGACGATTATAATGGTTACAATTTCGTTTGTCCTAATTTCTATCTTACTGAGGCTGTTTGTTATAATGTTGTACTAATTGTAGTATTATAAATAATTGTTGCTTACATTTAGATCTTTATCTGGCACTCCTGGATGTTACTAAACTCCTTCGTGGCTTGGCAGATGTCGATCGTAGATGCATTTAAACTGCACGATACTCGTGGCGTAATAGTGAACTTATACTAGTGCAGCTGTGGTATCCCACTATCGTCGGGTTGCTATTCGGCGGCCTTTGGCACGGACGTCTCTCTACAGCCGGTCTACTGCCTCCAAAGGGCCCGTCAATGTTGTCTATGCTGGGGCGGAGTAAACGCGCTCCCAATCGTGTCAGTCCGGAGTAAACGCGCCTATAATCACTACACATATACTCTAATTACTACCGATCAGTTCTGACACAAAAGGCACTGCGTGGATCGGCTCCAGGGTTTTTAAAGCCTCGGTGCCGATGCAAGGAGTTTTGTAATTAATTAAGATGTTAAAGATGACTATCGTCCAATTGATATTTGCCACCAGAAAGATTAACGCTTGTAAGTTGACCTAATTCGCGCGCGAGAATTGCTGACACGCAGGTCAGTACGCTGCTCTGTTTTTCGGCGCTCGGTTTCGTAATGCCCTTGTAAGCAGTTTGTGAACGAAGGCCTTCAATCTTATACACGTACATTTATATACTTATACATACACATATATTCGCACTCATACTCGTATATATACATATATATTTATCTATATGAACGTGGGACATTATATATATATATATAATTGAATAAATGAAATACACGTTATGCGTGTCAAAAAGCGGCCAGATCAGCCTCGCTTAATATACCATGAAAAGGCGAAAATCAATATTTGCGTTACAAGAAGTACAGTGTTCATCAAGAGTCAATTGGGCTTTTTGGCCTCGTATAGTTACTGTACTCGTCTGCGGCTCGTAACGCCCTCGTTTTCAGCTCAGGCTAACTCGACTTATCTCGTACTGCCAACTCCCTACTCAGTCTAAAACAGTCCCCTTTGCACCCTTATTACACAATATACTATTATATACTTTTTGCTTTTATATGCAATAATTTATATTTATTACGATTACTGTTCTTTGTATGTGAATTAAGAGTAGTAATATATAATAAATTTTGTTGCAGAACAAGTTTTGAGATAATTCCTGTTGAGGACAATGAAAATAAATCACCAATATTTTATGACAAAAATTCACTTGGACTTGCATCCTGGTGCATTCAGCCACTTTATTGTTATGTTTATAATCGGCTGATGTATCTGAGACAAAATCTACATCACCGAGAAGATCAAAAAGTTATTTCTCGGTGGCTTTTAGGAGCACTTTTGTTGAATCCAGATGTTTTAACGTTCTGGAATATGAGAAGAGACTTGTTGCGAAGCAGTAAACTTGATCCGGTGAAAGAATTGCGTTTTGTAGATGTAGTCCTTTACTTTAAAGCGAAATGTTTCGAAGCCTTTTCATACCGACGTTTTGTTGTGCAGTTTATACTCATCAGCGATCAAAGATCAACGTATGATCCTGGCAAAATATTGCGAAATGAACTTTATATTACTTCACTTGCAGCAGATAGGTACAAGAACAATTGCCATGCTTGGAACTACCGTCAGCACATTATTTTAATGTTTGAAATAACAAGTTCGAAAGAAGTTGATATTCTGTTAATTAAAGAATGGGAAGAATCTACAAAGTGGTGCAATCGTCATGTATCTGATTGTAGTGGTTTTTCTTATCGACAATTTTTGTTAAAAAAATTACTTTTACGGCCACAATGCCCCGAACAGTCAGAATATTTCCATAATATATATAAACGTCGAGAAATTATTTATGAATTTGTAAAAAATGCTATTCAAGATTGTTGTGATGCGTTGCATGATAACACTGATGAAGAAGTTCTAAACCGTTTACATGGAGTCATCTCTATAAAATCGCCCGAAGTAACATTTAAACAGACATTGATAAATTTATCATATTGGGTTGAAGATTGTATTATTAACGAAAATTTAATCAATGCTTTTCCAGGACATGAATCTTTATGGTATCATAGACGTTTTCTTGTTTTTTTATTTCTTTCTTTAACTAATTCATATGTCAACTCTTTTATATACAGGGTACAAAATCTAAAGCCCATTGACGCAATACAAGTTTATAATACAATAAATAAACATTCAGAATCAACTATCGTAAATAAAAATACATATGATAGTCTCTTAAGTGTTGCATTACGTTTACGGAATAAAGATCTCATGTCCGCTGCAAATCAATATGAAAACTATAACAAGGATTTAGCAGCAAAGTTTTCTTACTTTCTTACGTGTTTGAAATTCGAAGTTTAAGAATAATTTTTGACTTAAGAAAATGTAATAACATAATGTTTTAAACAATTCTCTAATGTAATAATCGATAAAACATTCCTATTTAAGAAACGGTCTAATTTTATTACATCCTTCTCAATACTTCATTTAAAAATCAACAAGAGGCACTAGCCAGGTAAGAACGGCGAATTTACCTGATCGAAGTTAAGCTAACGGGCATATAACATTATCTTAGTGATTTCAAAAGATATTTATACAAATCGATATGCGTCATTTTTACTAAGAAAATGATGTGATATATAAATATAAATGTGCAAATCCTATCTTTTGAGGATTATATTCCGTACGCTTCCAGTCTTTTGAGGATTATATCGTCTTTTGAGGATGCATCCTCAAAAGACGTTTGCTGACAACCTATCTTTTGAGGATTTTCTAGAGTTCATTAACCAAGAGTTACTTCGGCTATCCAGATAACTCACTTGGGTTATCCAAGCGGTTAACCTAATGAGATTATAAACTTCCTAATTTGGTACTGGGTTAGTTTGGTTATTTTTTAGCACTCTCGAACTCTGAATGAAGAGAGATTGGATCCTCAAAATGCGGAATTAGTATATTTATATATATATTGTAACAGCTGCAATAATCCGTGCAATAAATAACTTATGCAGTCGGCTACAACGACGACAAAAGGTCATCTTTATTATATTTCACGTGGTGAAGTTGGGTGTGCAGAAGGCACAGCTCGGCCGACTCAGCTTATGTTCGCACGAATTGTACGAACCCGCGGAGGCGGCGGGGTAAGGGTGATTAAACAACCGTAATTTATTATAAAATTGCCGTCAGAATTTATTTCGTGAAATTAGATTACAGAAGCTCGTCCTCGGGACGAGAGCTATCGCTGTACCGGACGAATGTATGAGAGTGTGAGAGAGGGGGGGCGAACGCCCGGGGACTACCGAGAGAAACGTAACTAGTACTTACAATTTCGCTCGGGAATAACAAGTCGGTTATCAGTTTCTCGCAGATCATTTCGGACGTCGTCCACGCTCCGATGACGCGGGTAATCACGGTAATTGTACTGTTCGAAGGTATCGACTATAAGCTATAGCGTTGTGTCGCGGCACACAGTATAATCGAGAGTCTGAGGAGAGCGCCCGCGGCTCGCGACGATTGACGGGGTGGCCGAATTTCCCGCGTGACTTAATGTGAGCGCGACAACCCTTTCTTAGCTACGTTTCTCTCTCTCTCCCTCTCCCTCTCTCCCTCTCTCTCTCCCTCTCTCCCTCTCTCCTTCTCTCCCTCTCTCCCTCTCTCTCGTAAGTACAACAGCTGTCTTTCACCTGCACGCCTCTGTTTTGAACTGCTTTCTGCCGCTTTTTGCCCTCGGGCACTTTCATTTGCAGTTTGTTGCACGCTCTATAATGCAACCTTCAAGCTGATATAAAATTCGCTGGAGGCTGCATTTGCTCTTGTTACTTTTCTACGTTTCAAACTTCATCTCTGCAATATAACCTGCAAATCTTCTGGTGCCGTTTTCCTCTGCTTGGCTTGATTTCTATCTCTTCGGACATACACGTGGTGACACCTCTTGAGACGACGGAACAACAACTCCCGCTCCATCAAATACAGGTCGGTGCGCTCCGCTCTACTCACTTACCATCACCACCATCTGGCGACGAGTTTCACAAGCACAGCCTCTTACCTGCTCTACTTTATCGACTGCCAGTAAGTTGCCGGCAAAAATGAGCAATAACATGGAGAAGCTCTCAGAGACATACCAAACCATCTGCCATGCCTGTGATAAAGCCATCCAGACCAAAGACCCTAAAAAATGCGAAATATGCAAATATTACTTCCACACAAGGTGCATTTCCTTTAGATCTGTGATGGTGAGAAGAAGACTCAGTCTGCACGACCATCTACAAATCCCTCGCGTAGTCAATCGCCAATGCGCGCTACAGAGACATCGGTGTTGACAATGGAGTCTACCCTCCAAAACAACTTTGCTGCTCTGACGGAGATCAGTGCCAAGCAGGATAGCGCAGCGGAGGCTAAGAGACTCTTAACGGGGAGGATCTCCGGGCTTGAAGCAAGGCTAGGCCCCCTCGAACAGCGCCTTAAAGCCCTCCATGTACTGCCTCAGCTCCAAACTCGCATGACAGATGCTGAGACAACCATCACCGACCTGAAGGCACAGATACAACAGCTCACATCAGGGCACGCCTCCTTGTTTTCAGCAAACAGCAGCAACATCCCTCCTGCCGCCGCCGATCCCCTCGAGATAGCGAATCTACGAAGGGAACTAGCGGCCATCAAGCACCGTCAGGAGCAGAACAATAACACCGTGGTGGTGATCACTGGACTGCACTACACTCAGGTGAGTTCACTCCACCTCCTGGCCTTTTCAGATCTTTCTGCCTTCAATCCCACCGTCATTAAGAGAGATATCGTTGCCACTAGGATCATGGGAAGACCTAACGCAGTCAACAACACCTCGACAGCTGACAGCAGACTACCTATCGCTGTCACTTTGTCTTCCCATGCCCTTGTACGTTCCACCTTGACGGCGAAAATAACGAAGGGTAAGCTTCACACATTTGAGCTTAATGCTAATCTACTGGAGGAAGCCAAGGTCTTAGCCCCAGACCATCAGGGCCTCATCAACATCAATGAGCTGCTTCCTCCAGAGACACATAAACTACGCGTCATGGCCAGGCTGGAGGCCAGGAGGAGACAAGGATGCAGATCCTACGTAAGAGACGGGAGAATCTTCATTCGCACTGCTGAAGACAAGGAACGAGCCACCATCATCACCAGCGATGAGGAACTGACTAATTTTTTTTCCAGGAGGCCCCTAATCAACAGCAGCAGCGTCAACTAAAATCATTATACCTCATTCCACCTACACCACCATCACCTTCATTTTCGTTCACCTCATCTTCATCCGTTTCCAAAGCAACTCTGTCCGACGGTCTAAGGGTCTGCCATTTCAATGCGAACTCTCTTACGGGTCACATTGAGGCGGTAAGGCTCTTTTTGTCCACTCGTACCCTTTATCACGTAATAGCCGTAACTGAGACCTGGCTGGACGACACGGTACAAACAATACCTCTACTCGACAACTACGTACTTCTCAGACGGGACCGGAACAGAAACAGTGGAGGTGTGGCCCTCTACATACATCTTTCACTAACGGCTACAGTTCTGACATCATCTGACGGTGACTGGTTGGGTAAGCCAGGGAAGCCAGAGTAACTCTTCTGTGAGATCTCCGCAAAAGAAGTCTCCCCCATCTTTGAGGGAGTTGTGTATCGTCCACCCCATGCACCTTTCATTCAAGGTAATGACTTCATTGAAAAGCTTACGACTCGCATGCACAATTACTCCATAAAGATAATTATGGGGCACTTCAATGCGGACCAACTCTTTACATCTGAAGATGCCAAAGTCATCAAGGCCTTCGTCGAGAACCCCCTTCAGTCGGTTTCTTATGGTGCAACACACCATAAACCGGAATCAGACACCTGGCTTGACCTCTGCTTAATAGACGAGCAGGATCGCCTGCTGTCATACTGGAAATCTGACACACTATTCATAAACGGACATGACCTAATCACGGCCACTCTAGACGTACAGATACCACGCTACGACCCTAAAACTTTAACATGCAGAAATTACAGAGGAATCTGTGCCGAGAGACTGAAGGCCTACCTCGGTGCATGTGACTGATCATCGCTCGCCACTTCATTACTTAACGATTGCATTACCACCCTTAACACCAACCTGACTAACGCCATAACTCATCTCGCACCATTACGGATAGTGGCACCTGGACCGAAGCGTCACCCGTGGTTTACCACGGCTCTTCGTGACCTCTTGAAAGAACGGAACAGACTCTACAGGCGGTTTCGTTTTATCTGCAGTGATGCATCCCACAGGTTGTCATTTACAAGGCATAGCCGGTACTCGCTCCATTCTTATGTCGTATTTTCAACTTTTCTTTAAGCGAGTCACGTTTCCCCTCGGACTGAAAAAAGTCACTAGTGCATGCACTGAACAAAGTCAGTTCACCAACAGCCTTAACTGACTATCGCCCGATCTCTCTTCTTTGTTTCCTGTCCAAGGCGCTGGAGTGGCTAGTGCACAGACAAACCTCGGAGTATCTTGAGTCAAGACTTTTCCTTGACAACTTACAAACTGGTTTTCGCACTGGCCACAGCACACAGTCCGGCTTAATTAAGTTAACTGATGATGTCAGGCTTGGAATAAACAGAAAGAAGGTAACTCTCCTACTTCTTTTTGACTTTAGTAAGGCGTGTGACACAGTGTGTCACGCCAGACTACTCAAAAAGCTAATATTTTTCGGCTTTTCTAAGCAGGTTATCCGCTGGTCTGCCTCCTACCTCACAGGCAGAAAGCAGGCCGTCATTGGTGACAATGACGAACTCTTCACTTTTCTACCGCTAAACACGGGAGTACCAGAGGGGTCCGTACTGGGACCACTATTATTCGCATTGTACATCAATGACATCGGCCTCTGTTTGGACTCAGACGTATCTCATCTCATCTACGCGGATGACCTGCAAATTTACAGCCAATGCCACCTAGAGGAGCTCGATTCCTGTTCCGAGAGAATGAGCGCTAATGCCGAAAGGATAATGGGCTGGGCTGCGCAAAATCATCTTAAACTGAATGTACTCAAAACTCCGGCGATCGTCCTGGGCTCCTCCTAATATATATACGCTCTACCTTCCACTGCTAATACCTATATTAAAATAGGAAAGGCCCGGGTTGAATATCGGTCGACAGTGCGTAGCCTGGGGCTAGTGCTTGATTCTAAACTCACCTGGAAAGAGCACGTTACACAACTGTGTAAACGTGCACACTCGCTCAAGTATAGATTGTATTTTTTTAGAAAAAGCAGTGATTTCGAGCTGCGCAAGCATCTTGCGCAAGCTTTACTTTTTCCCATCATTGACTACTGTTCATTGGTATACTGTGACCTCTCACAAGAACTAGACATCAAACTACAGAGACTGGTGAACACAGGAATACGTTACATCTATGGTGTAAGGAGGGACGAGCATATCGCCCCCTACAGGCGTGAGTTGCAATGGCTCACCACCGCCGGATGTAGGAAGTACTTTACGGCCTGTTTTCTAAGAAAACTCTTCAATACCGCTGTTCCATCCTATATCTTGGACTTCTTTGACTTCCACGTCGCACTCCGCCCAGTGAGGGGCAAGGTGACTCCCCTGGACATCCCTGTTTTTGCCAGAGAGACGCTGCGCGCTGAGGAATTAATTCCATGTAAGCGCCTCATATCTCTGGAATTCATTACCAGCTCATCTCCGCAACGTTAGATCATTACCTCCTTTCAAACGTCAGGTCAGGCAACATTACGTCAATCTCGAAAAATCTGAGATAGCCGTCTCGAACCCATTCTTAATAATATTCTCACCCCATCTACAACATGCATACCACACTCATTCAAGCATTCATCTCACACCATTATTCATATATGCATCCTCATTCTCCTTTTTAATTCAAAATTTTAAACTGTGTATTTTTCTTTAAATTGTTTTTATAACACCCTTGTAAATATTTTCTGTATCTTATAACTATTTTGTACAACGAAATGTACAGCAAAATAAATCTAATCTAATCTAATCTCTCTCTCTCTCTCTCTCTCTCTCTCTCTCTCTCTCTCTCTCTCTCTCTCTCTCTCTCTCTCTCTCTCTCTCCCTCTCTCCCACTCTTCATCCCCCCCCTCTCTCTCCCTCTCTCCCACTCTTCATCCCCCCCCTCTCTCTCTCTCTCTCTCTCTTACCTCTCGTTCGTTCCCCTAGCGCTGCTGGTAGCTGAAACAATGCTAATATATTATTACATATATGTTGATAGCCCGGAGAGGCACAAGGGCGGTGCTGTCACTCATACATGTGTGTATGTGTAACCGTCATAATATATATATATATATATGTGTGTGTGTGTGTTTTTTTTTCCTTATAGAGTGAGAGGTTAAGGGCAAATCCATTATGGACGATATGGCACCGTCTGGTACCACCTGTGTGGGACTCTCACCCACTAAACCCTTCGTTTACCGTTAGCTTTTGAGTTCCAACAGCAACCGAATCCTCTCCGTGCTCCTTACCGACCCTAAGTAAGTTGGACCTGGCTCTTTCTCCAATAAGCCCCCCCCCCCCCCCCCCGCGGTAACACCGTTTGAGTATTGCTTCGCGGGGGAACTTTGGGCTACCGCCCTCGTCTGCTCGTCTGTTGATGTGGTCGTCATCACGTTTTCCGCTGCCGTCTACTTCTTACCGCATCGTCCGGTCGTCTGTTTCTTGCTGCATCTCACGTCTTCTTCTTCTTTTTTCTTCGTCCTTTCGGACCTTCTTAAGGATGTCTGCAACAAAATTGTTTATTGCGCTCCATCCGTCGGCCGAAGTCATCATGACTACCATAATAGACTCAGGCGTTACTCTGGTCTGTAGGTAGCACTCAAGTTCTTCTCGTTCCTGTTCATAGCGTGGACATTCACTGAACACATGCTCAGCGTCCTCGATTACATTCAAGCACGTCGGGCAATCCGGGCAATCCTCCAATTTAAATCGGTGCAGATACGCCCGGTAGCATCCATGTCCACTCAGAAACTGCGTTAGGTAGAAATTTACTTCCCCATGTCTTCTTTTTGTCCAGTCTTCTACACTTGGTATGAGGCGGTGTGTCCACCGACCCTTACTACTAGAGTCCCATCGCTTTTGCCACTCCGTCATTGTTACTTTCCTAGCGGCATCCCAAACTTCTATCTTGGTTTTGCCGCTGTCTCGTTTTTTTCCTTCGTCGATTGATTTTCTCTCCCTTGCTAGTAGGTCTGTTGGCGGGAGACCGGCAATAACGCAGACCGCCTCGTCCGATACCGTACGGTAAGCAGACGCGACCCTAAGTGCATTTCGCCTGTGCACTGAGGAGAGCTTTCGTCCGTATGCCTTCACCAGTACAGCGTCTGCCCATATCGGGGTTCCATACAACATGATTGATGTACTAACGCTTGCCAGTAGAGTTCTGCGATTCTGTGTGGGACCACCCACATTTGGCATCAGCCGCGCCAACACTGCGGTAGTTTTTGCGGCTTTCTCTCCTACTGCTTCCAAGTGCTGTTTAAAGGTCAGCTTTGCGTCTAACGTTATACCTAAATATTTAATAGTCGGTTTAGAAGTAATTTCATGACCGCCTATTCTCAAGGTGAGTGTCTCCGTCTTCTTTCTGCTAGATATTAGGATAGCCTCCGTTTTATGGCTTGCAAGCTCCAGATTCGCATTGTTTAGCCACTTCTGTATTTTAATGATAGCTTCACTAGCAATTTCAGCTACCTCTTCTTTCTCTTTTGCTACCAACACCAAAGCTATGTCGTCTGCAAATCCTACGATCATTGCTCCTTCTGGTAATTTTAACTTGAGTACGCCATCGTACATAATGTTCTACAACGATGGGCCCAGTACAGACCCCTGTGGAACTCCCCCGGTAACCTTATAATTCACCGTGCCCTCCTCGGTCTCGTATAAGAGAGTTCTGTCCTTGAGGTAGTCAGACATTATTCTTCTTATATACGGAGGAACTCCTAGTCTCACTAGTGCTTCGTGAATTTCGCACCAATTTGCAGAGTTAAATGCATTTTTAACGTCAAGTGTAACCACCGCGCAGTACTTTTTCGTCCCGCCTTTCCATCTTTTCCCGCTTATGGCTGTCCGTGCTGTATTCACCACTAAGCCGATAGCGTCTAATGTTGAGCGGCACTTACGGAAACCATACTGGTGTTCCGCAAGCCCCTCTGACCCCTCGGTTTTGTCTTCCATCCTAACGAAGATTATGCGCTCTAATACTTTGCCCTGTGTATCGAGCATGCAGAGCGGTCTGTATGACGACTCTTGTCCAGGTGGTTTGCTACCCTTTGGTAGCAACACAAGCCTTTGCTTTTTCCAGTTTCGTGGAAACGTTCCTTCTGTGAGACAAGTGTTGTACAAGTCTATAAACACTGCTGGGTGTGCCTGGATGGCATGTTTCAATGCAATATTGGGTATGCCATCAAGTCCTGGAGCCTTATTGTTTCCAACCCTCCTGCAGGCTGATAGTAGCTCCTCCTCCGTAATTAAGGGTATATTATCTACATCTATTTCTTCTACCATAGCACATGGAATGTCCGGCTGATTTGGGAAGAGTGTTGTTACCACCCTGCTTAGTACCTCTGGGCACTTTGGTGGGGGTATGTAACTTCCCTTGATCTTCTTCATGACAATTTTATAAGGTCGGCCCCAAGGTTCTTTATTGACCTCATCTTGCAGCTCTCTTAAACATCTTTGTTTACTCTCTCTTATACACCTTTATAGGTTGCGCTTTGCTTCTTTCATTTTTTCGTTGTAGATCTCCACCGTATCCATTCCTCTACCGGTTCGGTAGAATTTCTTCCTTGCCCGTTGTTCCAATCTTCTAGCTCGATGGCAAACGCTGCACGCTTGTTTGATCTTGTCATTCCACCAATATGCAGGTAGCCATCTTTGACTGGACACTTTTCTCGGCATTACCGCGTCGCACGCTTTGGTGAGCTGGCCCGTCATTTGTGCAGCCTTGTCGTCTGCTGATCCCGTCAATTGAATATTGTCAAACATCGTCAAGAATAACTCTTTGTCATACTCTTTGGTTTTCCATTCAGTTCTTGTACTACTGGGATTTGTACAGAATTTCCTATTTGGTCCGCCTAGCTCCATTATTGTAGCTAGGTGGTCACTATTTGTGTAGTGATCACTCACGATCCATTTGCTTACCTGCCTTACGAGGCAGTTACTGACAAATGTCAAGTCTATGAATGACTCTGCATCTCGTTTTTTGAACGTCGGGGTGTCGCCTTGATTCAGCAAAACCAAGTCTAGTAGCGTGAATGCCTCCAGTAGCACTCGTCCCCGTTTATTGGTTCTGCTACTACCCCACTCGATCGCCTAACTCTATGCGTTAAAATCTCCTGCTATTATAGCTGGTTTTTTATTCGTAGCGTCTTGCACCAGCCGGTCCAGTAGTTGTTGAATCTGCTCTATTGATGCGCTAGGCGGGACGTAACAACTGTATACATGTATGCCGCCTATTTTCGCTCTTACGAAGCCATTTTCCTTGTTTACCATCTTGCCCTGGAAGGTAAAGTCTTTGCAAGCCCAGATTGCGGCTTTACCTGAGGCGTCAGATTCCCAGGATGGTTCATTCAAATCTTTGTCCTGCTCACTGACGAGAGCGACATCGAACTTGTGTTCTCGTACAAACTGACAGAGAAGGTCTTGCGCAGTCTCACAATGGTTGAGATTTAGCTGGACTATTCTCATTATCCTTTCCTGATTTTTTTAACCGCTGCTTGGTAGGCTGGGCACAAGTAGCTACCAGTGACATGGTTCGTCGGCATGTTGTCGCCTTTTTTTCGACACAGTAAACAACACGGTTCATTACGGCAGATATTTGCTTTATGCCCCGTCTTACCGCATTTGTAGCAGCATTTGCTGCTATCCTGCGGATCAGTACACTTGATAGCGACGTGGCCGAAACCAAGGCATTTATAACATCTAAGCGGCCCCTTACTGCGGTTCGATGTACGGATCCTACAGTTGACCCATCCAATTTTAATTTTCTCTAGCTTTGTGAACTTGATCGCTATTTCTTTCGACACTTGCACAACAGCTATTTGCGTATCTCCGTACGCTTTTCTCAGCGATTTTACGGCAGTGATCTCAATCACATCTCTTTCTCCTATTTCCCTTTGCAAGGCCTCCAGTACCTCCTCTTTTGAAGTAAGTATGTCGAGGTCCCTTATTTCAAAGGTCTCCTCTTGCTACAGTGTTTTTATTGTGGTTCCTTCCACTAGTACTGCTTTAACCGCTTCTTGGGAGTCTGCAGTTTTAACTTCTTTTGTGCGTTTGAGCTCTATGAGGAGATCTCCCGCCACCGTTTTGCGTATTTTGTTTACGCTATCTCCTATGGCATTCAGTGAAGGAGCAGTTCTCAATGTTGACAAAATGTCTACGTAGCTTCTTCCTTCCGGCGCCTTAATGATAAGAGCGTCCGGTTTGGTCGGTCTTGCCCGCTGTGTTTTGTCTCTACTGGTCCTACTCTGGTTGTTAACGCCAGGAGCCTTGTTGTTCTCCTTACTTAACTGTTTCTCCTTTTTTTTGCCTTTCTTGTAACGACCTCTTGCCAAGTTGCCTCTTTAAGTCTTTTACTCTCTTTCTCCTCTTTGTTACTCCTATCCTGCGGAGTATTTAAGGCCTCCCTTGGTTTATCCGCCTTTTTCGGTTTCAGACTTGGTGTTGTCTGAGTTTCCTTGCCTTCCGTTCCTGGACGTTGGCACTGTAGCAGGTCATCCTCCGCGCTGCACAAACTTTAAAACATGATACTAATGCTTCGTGCCATGTCCTTGATAGTTTTATGGACGTTATTTTTGTCCCTTATAAACTCTCTTAGTTCCTGGATCTTTTCTCCTAGACGCTCCAGCTGGTCATTTCTTCTTTCAAGGTTGTAGTCCCAGTTTGAGTTACTGCCTCCTTGATTTACCTGCTCTTGTTCCGTCCGTATTGCCCTTTCGGAAATAGTCTTTATTGGACTACACTCCATGGCAATCGTTTCTCTACTGAGACTGCTGTTATCGTCCGATCTCTGGGTAGGGAACCCAGTTTCTAAGACACTTTTTGGGGTATCCGAAGTACCCAAGTTTAATTTCTTTGATATACTATGCATTTTTATTTTTGTTTATCCTCCTCTTCCAACTTTAGTCACCTACCTTCCACTGAGCTCTCTCCGCGAAGCTATGCTTCACAGGTGTGAATTCTGGCCTCATGCCCCCGTGCAAGTCTTCCTCAGAAAGCCTCCGGGAAAGGGTAACGAGGCCCCCCCTCTGACCACAATAGGGCCCGTTCCGGGCGCCACCCGGCACTATTGAGATCATTGGGATTTTCGCCGGATGATAGGGCAGCTAGGGCGTGTCGGCGAAACATCCCCGGGCCCCTGTACTTTCCGGCAGCCTGGGAGTGTCAGAACCCAGTTTGTCTCGTATCCTTTCCCTTCAGCAGCCGAAGTCGAGTCGGACTGCGGCAATCGGCGAGCGCCTGCTTAGTCATAACCCTAAGATCAAACCTTGTTTCCGGTAGTGACAGATCTTCAATAAGCTGCTTGGTCCGCGGGAGATATTTTATTTCTCTCCTACCCTCTGTTTGCAGCACTACGTACGTAGTACTATGCGCTTACAGCGAGCGTTCCTCTATCCGCCACCCGAGGACGCGCCACATGGGGTACAGCTCCCCCTCGTGTGGTGTGTGTGTGTGTGTGTGTGTGTATTGTAATGTGGCAGGTCGACTGCACGTTTCAAAGTGAGCGTGCGACGTCGTGCCGGTAAAAGAGCGACCGAATCTCGCGGCGGAACAAGCCAGCTCGCGCGTGAGGATGAGGAGGGAGTACTTGGTTCGACGGGCACGCGCGCACTGACTCGCGAACCTCAGGTGTCGACCGGCGTTCTAACGACTCCCCTCTTGCTTTTTCACCTGGACTCGTCGCAGCAGGTTTTCGTCAGGCAGGTCGTGAACCTTAGAGGCAAACTCGTGTTGTGCCAAGGACAGTATCCGGGTCGCCGATGTCGAAAAAGAGTAAGTAATATCAACGCAGTGAGATGCTCTCGGTTTGCGAGCAATACAGTGCGCGATGTCCCATGACCACGTTTCAGCTACCGTGCCTTTGTTTCTAGCTAGTGCGTGCGTGCGTGCGTGTGTTCTCGGCCGTGTCGTAGTTTTCGTTCCTTTTACTCTCGATTGGGTTCACTCCTGTCCAGTGATAAGCTATCGTCTCCTTAAATAAGCTATCGTTCCCCCTGAGCTCTCGTGGCAACCCGTAAGCTATGGTCTCCTCATAAGTTATCGTCTCGTCTCCCAAGTTACCGTCTCCTCATAAGCCAGCGTCTCTTTTAAATAAGCTATCGTTCTCCCTCAGCTATCGTCTCCTCTCACAAGTTTTAATTTCCTCTCACCAGCTATCGTCTTCCAGCTATCGAATGTCCCCAGCTATCGAATGTCCCCAGCTCTCGCTTATAAACCCTAGTTCTCGTCTACGCTCTCGTTAATATTAGGTAGCTACCGTAAGTTCGCTCTTTCCATTTGGTTCGCTATCAAGTAGGTTAGTATTTTAGGCTACTTAGTATTAGCGAAGATAACTCAATTAGTAAAAGATTAATGCGCTGAAGCATTGTGTGGAATTAGAGTAAGATGCGTAGCGACAGCGCAGAAGCGCAGCGCAAAGAATTGAAAAATTCAACAACGACCGACTCAAGTGTTATTACCCCACGACTTTGATGCAACGACCTTTTTCTCATTGTAGAGCTAGCCGAGCTCGCTCAACTATCGCGTCGGTAGAGTCCAACACGTGATGGCATCACAAAGTAAGGGTATCTCAGTTCCCTAGCATCTCGTGATGCCTGGCGCCCTGGGCCGCCATCAGGCATGAATTAGAGTTTTATCGGCGCGCGGTCGAATAGTGAAACCCTTGCCAATCCAAAGGTTTCAATATGTGTGTGTATCCTTCACCCTTTGACTTAGATAATCCAACATGAAAATATTATCCATAGTTGACCTACCTTTCCTGAAACTAATCTGACTTCCGATAATATTCTTTTCTCTTCAACTTCTTTTGTCAATTTTCTTCCCATAATTTC
The DNA here is from genome assembly GCA_020010945.3 of Muscidifurax raptorellus. NCBI lineage: Eukaryota > Metazoa > Arthropoda > Insecta > Hymenoptera > Pteromalidae > Muscidifurax > Muscidifurax raptorellus. The sequence goes on from JAHUUD020000064.1 coordinate 433,257, forward strand.
TGCGTATAGCTTGTATGCCGTTGTAGCCTGTTATAATCAGAGTTATGCCTAATTTTTAATATCGCTCGTGTCCCCTTTCTTTCTTGTATAAGAAAACCACTATTCCATCCTTCTATTCTCCCGGTATGCCTTGCCCTTTGCATACTTTGCCAGATATACAGATCAGTTTATTTATTAACTCTTCCCCATCATAAATGTATACTTCGTTCCCATACGGTCCTAATACCTTTCTTTTTTGAGCATGTTCTACGCTTCTTTAATTTCCCATGTCGTAATTTTTTCCTTCTCTTTTTCTTCATCTATTTCACACGCCTCTCTATTCCTACTTACTTTTCTTTAAAACTCTCTAGTATTTGCACAAAATGCCTTTTCCAGCACTCTATCCTGATCTGATTCTCGATTGTTTATTTGTTGTTTCTTGCTCTATGTACATACCTCCAAACATCTCATTTTTCATTATTCTTAACTGCACTATTTTATATTCTTTTAAATCTTTTTCTTTGATTTTACACAAGTCCCTTCATACTTTTCTTGCTTCAGATTATTTTTCTTTTATAACTGTATCCGTTTTTCTATTTTGATATACCGCTTTTGTTTCTCTTTTTTCAGCCGAAATACTCCAATCATTTCATTTTGCCAATTTATCGTATGTATATGATTGTCGTTTTCATTTACATCTGCCAGGCAGTGCCTCCCATTTTTAATGTGCTTCCATTCATGGTTTAGTAAAAATTCTGATTCGATTTATCCTTTCTATCAATCGCTTGCTTTGCCCCCAGATACCTCCCAGTTCTGAAAAAATCTTACTCCATTTCTTTTTCTATAACCTTCTTGTTTTCCATTGTATTCACTTTTCTTGAAACCAAACGCTACCATTACCGGATCTGAGATTACAGCCCCGCAATATTTCTTCTTTTAGTCATCTGGGGATTTCATTTAGATTGTTTTCGATAAATCTGACCGTTCCAAACTACTTTTTTTCATAATCCGGTATTTTATTTGCTGCTTTACTTTTACTACTACGACCATACCGCCTCAACTTTAGTTTCTATCTCTAGTTTATCTTTCAAAAATGTTTTTATCTAAACCTTTAGGTTACTTCCAAACGGTTTAACTGCTTTAAATACAAAACTATTTTCCTTTTTTCATTTTTCGAGACGTTTAAAAAGCGCCAGGCTTCTCCCGTTTAAAGCGCTACGTAGACTCCAAATCAAGTCCTGGCGCCCTTTGTTGCCACGCTCTATAAACTACCTCCCGAATATAATAACTGCTCAATTTGCTTTTCAAACCATTCTTTTTCCCCACTTTTGAGTTTTGGTACTTTTTCTTTCAGTTTTTCTATTTGTTTTTGGCCAGTTCGTTAATCGAAACATTTACTTCTAGCTTATCCTTTTTTATATCCAACTTTTCTTGCATTATTTTCCTTACCTCCTCTCGAATGTATTCCTTGAATTTCTTAAATTCAGCCTCTATTTCGTGTTCTGTTAATCTTTCACTTGTCCTTTTTTCTTGCTGTCCGTGATAGTTACCTTTTTGTTGAGGAATTTTCCATCATTGGTTTGCCAGCATTGGTTGGCATTAAGTGGCCAGCATTGATCCAGCATTGGTTGGCCCGTGCCACGAATCGATAATGTTTTGCCTCCACTCGTCTTGATATTACTTTTCAGCGCCTTTAATTATCCGCCGCCATGTTTTCTAACCGCCAAGCTGAGATAACTTACGTATACAAACGCCGAAATTTCGCACCGCCTTATGCGTCAATTACACACTTCTACTAATTACTTTACACTTTTTTTAAGTAGGCAATTACTATATTGCTCAAAAACTTAGATTTTATAATGAGCTGCCTCGCACACAAACGCTCATCAGCACGCCCCCTAACCATATCCCTTATGTCTGTAAATAATGCATGCCGGTAATAGTCAATCATATTTGTAAATAACAATTATTAAAATTATCAAGATCAATGAACTGGTGGCAGCAGCAAAAGTGTAAATTGTATACTGATATTTTGCTCGCCTTCGAACTACAATATCTGAAAACTTGTCCTTAAGTTGCTGAATTTTGTCAGCGTCCTCACTTGTTGCCTTTCGGAAGCGAAAAATTCAGACATTTCCGACAAGGGTTCATATCTTCGAAGCACGTGCGGTATGAACAAGATAAATTTAACTTAAGTCTAGGGTTATACAGGAAAGTTTTCATTAGTACCTATAATGTTTACACTATACAGTATGTTGTGATTGGTATAACCATGACATTGTTCGTGTAACATGAAAATACCTGTCCAGCAAAGTGTTAGTTCCGCCTTACATTCATTATCCTCATTTGGACCTCATACAGCCACTCATTTGTACTTATTAACGTACTCTAATAAGGAGTAGATTTTAAATATATATAACTAATATGCAAGTCCTTAGTGTAGCCAGTTAAGTGTTAGTTTAGCTAGCAAGGCAAAATCGACCGGGCAATTTTTATGGTCTATATTAAATGGTAACGAGGGAGGGCAAATAACAATGTTCTAGTAATATTTACATGTATCTAAATACTTTCTAATAGTTAGCAAATATTGCTGCCTATTACGAGATATTATTCTAGGAAACAGGAGCCAATAGCAGTACACGGAATACAACTGCCAAACAACAACATGATTCAGTCATCAGCCCGAAATATTAACAAGGTCAAGGATTGTCATCAAAACAATTCCCGGAAGTCAAGAGCTATTGATGACTGTTAACTGCCAATCAACGGGTATCATTCCACGATCGTTCAACGTCGGCCAACGTCGAGGAATATTCCATAGAATTTCGAGCCACTAGGAACCCGCCCCGATGACGTCAGCATCTCAAGGGAACCAATGAGGGACAGGCCCCGACTCCCTGACCAATAAATATCACCAGCTCCTCGCTACCCCTACTCTTCCCCAAACAATCAACGTTAATTCTCCTCTCTGTTCTCATTCTTCCCTTCTCAACTCAGGAACTTGCCTACGTGACCTGCGACCTATATAAGGGCCCGTACTGACCCCTGGAGTATCAGTGTCAGTATCGAAAATAGTATCGGCAATATCACTCTAATACTAGCTCTGAGCGCTAATAATAATAATTATATCAAAGTAGTAATCTTTGAATCATTAATAATAAAATCAGTAACTTCGAACCACATACGAGTGTTAATTTATTTCAAATCCTCTTGCGCTTTTGCGCTTAATCGAACGAACCTACCCACGTTTCGAAGATTCAGCTCGTCAATAGGACGGAAGAACAGAACAAGGCGAAAAACCAGCAAAGGCACCTTCTATCGAATCTACCTTTCATTACGAAAACGAGCTGAGTCCTAACATTTTGGCGACAGCGGTGGGATAACTTGGAAGAGGTCAAACAAAATTCACTCGAGGACAGAAACATTGGTGCTAATTTTAAGTCCTATTCGTGGTTTTCCCTGAAGAGAGGATTTTCCACGAATCTTTGGGTGAATACCGAGACAGAAACCAACACTAACGCCAAGGAAAACAGATGCTCCTATCGTCTACGATCAGGACAACATTTGCGATCAGGAGGGTGTGCTCAAGGAAACACAGAAACCACCAGAACATACCATTGATAATAGACTTAACCAGAAGGATTTCTGGACTCGTCAAGGACCAGCATCAGCACCATCAGTTAATCGCATCAACCCAATCATCTTGTGGACCATTTAAGCAGCGAGACAGTCAACGGATCCATTTACGATTAATTAAGCTAAGTAGCTTAATCGAGCATTTAAAAATCGGTGTAACCTCACGCGTTAAAAATTAAAATGACAGATACAAACGCGATTTCGGCAGAAGCCAGCGGGCTCCCTGCGTCACTCTCTGATAATCAATAACCGTTGTCCGGTACGTTAAATTATAATAATAATATAATATCGACTCCACCTCAATCTGAGGGATCGCACAAAGAACCTTATCAGATAGGAACAGATCATTTTGATAATACGAATTTTTTACCATACATGAAAATAACTGAGGTTGGAAAAATAATACCCGAATTCGACGGTCGAAATATTACCGTAAACCGATTCATTAGAGAATGTAAGAAAGCAGAGACTTTCGTGAATCTGACGCATAGAACATTCCTTATTAGTAGAAGAAGTTATAGTAAAATCAAAAGTAATAGGTATAGTTGGAACATACCTTCAGTTAAAGATTTTTCAAACTTAGACGAGCTATTAGATAAATTAAAAAGATTGTTTGCGCCTTCGCGAAACTTACCGCAAATACAGACCGAATTAGCTAGAGTATGCCAGAAATCAGAGGAGAAAGTATCCGATCACGGGTTACGTGTCTTTACTATTTTTCACACGGCTTTAGAGATGGTAGAAGATAATTTCAACCATGAGATCGCACAGGGTATGATTAAAGGGATTACGAATACTGCGGTAGAATGTTTTATTCTTGGGTTACATCAAGACATATCTCAATTACTATATGAAAAAGAGTTTGGTACATTAGAAACCGCGATTACAGCCGCAACAGATGCTGAGCGTCATGCCAATCAAAGAAAGAATATACATAAGGAGATGATTGAGTCTTCAATTAATAATAAACAGCCGGGATTTCGCGAAAACACACTCAATTGAGTGACCCGTCAAACTATTAACACAAAGAATCAACCGGATTCACGGCCGAAATGCTTTCACTGCGGAAAACCAGGTCATTTCTCTAAGGATTGTAGAGCCAAACACGAAAAGTGAGAGTCCAAAAAATTCTGTAGATATTGCAAAACTAAGGGTCATACCATTGATGTTTCTAGGAAATAAAAATATCGAAACAATTAACAGCGTAACCAGCAGAACGCATCTTTAAACTCGATATAAGTTCGCCGTGTGGACACGAGGGCGAGCTATGAATAAAAGGTGTCCAAAACCGTGCGGTAATTCTCCTTGTACGAACAGGGAACTCAAAATCACCTATAATAATTTTAAGAAGTCAGGACTTAAATGTCGACACACCACGATTCTTGATAGACACCGAATCAGAATTAAATTTGATAAAATTAGGTATCGTTAAGAATAATGTTCCTATATCTAAAGATAAAGGTATGGTCTTACATGGATAAATGACGGAATAGTTAGTACATTGGGTCAAATCAACATTAGATTCGATAACATAATGTGCGAATTTAGTATACATAGTTCCAAACGATATTTAGGGACGAATTCGTTCAGCTAGGAGATCAACCTAAGTCTTTAAGAATCTCTTTCGTAGACCACGATACAGTATACCTACCTGCGATGGTCTGACAGTTAATAAAGGTTACCATTGATAATAAACAACGAAAATCCGGATATGTTCCAAGAATAAATGCGGGACCAGGAGTATTTATAGGAGAATGTCTCGTTACAAATAAAGATAACCACGCGTATTTATTTGCTGTAAATACAACTACTAGAGATATCCGATTAACCGTTCCCCCCGTCACATTGTTGCCCTTCGATAGAACCCTGATTGCCGTCCGTACCATCAAAGGAATAGATGAATCTATTAAAGGTATTATAGTAATCGCGAAAGGATTGATAAGGTGCTTAATTCTTTAAATTTGGAAACATTGAATAAAGAAGAAAAGGATAGTATTATCAAATTAATATAGCAATATCCTTATCAATTTCATCTTCCAGGAGACTAATTAAGTAAAACTGACAAGATTACTCATAAAATTTCTACTATCGATGAAATTCTCGTTAACCTGAACAATATCGTTACCCTCCTCAATTACGCGACGAAATCCAACATCAAGTAAAGGAATTATTAGATAACGACATTATCGAAGAATCCGAATCCTCTTATAATTCACCATTATAGATAGTACCTAAGAAACCTAACGACAAGAGAAATAAAATATGGTGTCTTGTTATTGATTTTAGAGCCCTTAATGAAAAAACCATTGCATTGGCTTATCCGCTTCCAAATATTTCTGAAATTTTTTACCAACTTGGCAAAAGTACCAGGTACCCATCAACCCCAAGGATGCTCCAAAAACTGCTTTTTCTATCCCTTTTCACCATTTGCAATATAGAAGAATGGTTATGGGATTAAAAGGAGCTTCTAGCACGTTTCAATCTTTAATGGATCGTATATTAAGCGGATTGCAAGACATAGAACTTTTTGTTTACATGATAAATATTTCTTTTTACGGAAAGAAATTGCTTATTTGGGACATATATTTTCAGAAAAAGGAGTTAATCCTGATCCCAGGAAGATCCAGGTCGTTTCTGATTTTCGGCGACCTAAAACGTGAAAAATTGTTTAACAATTTCTGGATCTTGTTGGTTATTATCGTAAAATCATTCCGAATTTTGCTAAAATATCACACCCTTTGAAAGTTTTACTAAGAAAAGATGTTCCCTTTTTGTGGAACGAAGACCAAGAGTAAGCAATTTGCAAGCTCAAGGAAATTTTGTTTACCAAACCACTTTTACAATACCCAAAATTTGACGAACCTTTTGTAGCAACAACTGACGCATCAAGATCATTAGGGAAATCTGAATTGAATTACACTACAACTGAAAAAAAATTTTTTGCTATAATTTTTGCAATAGCAAATTTCAGACCTTATCTTTACGGAAGGAAATTCACTGTAATAACAGAACATCGTGCTTTAATTTGGTTGAATGATTTAAAAGATCCTATTTCTAGACTGGCTCGTTGGAAAATTGAATTCAGAGAATATAACTATAAAATTATTGATAAGCCAGGTCGAGTAAATGCCAATGCTGATGCTTTGTCACGGAATACACGCTATAGACAGTCCTATCGAGACAGGCTTTTTCTTTATATACAACCAATTAGAGAAGGGGATCCCCGTACCTATCCTAGTAAATCGTGTTCTGGTGACTAACAGACCTGTCTGGGCAGCATGTTGCTATCAGGCAGTTTTTGAGAAAGAAAAGAACACACCTGTCGGGCCAGCGGCTTGCTGTCAGGCAGTTTTTGAGAGAGAAAATGCTAAACCCATTGCAATTTAATCGAATTCTGGCCGGATCACCAGTTCCGATCTTAAAATGGATTCCGATAATGAAGATAATGATGGAAATACTTATGATAAAATTGTAAAGATCTATTCTTCTTGTACTCAACAGATTCCTTTGGATTCTGTTAAACAAAATTTTTCAGTAACTCATATTGCATACTCCAGAGATCAATTAATGAGTCGTAACGATAATCTTGATCACTTCATGTCAAATGATTGTAAAATCCGTACCATGGTGTGTCAGCGATTGGTGGATCTTGAATATATAAATTTGATTCGGATAAAGGATCAGAAGATAGGTCTAGGGTCAATAATTTGCACAGAATTAGACAACGGAAAAGCGATTTATTCAATCTTTATTAAAGAATAGACTCATGACTTTACGGTAGAAGGACATAAGAAAATTTATAAAACATATAAACGCATCAGGGAATGATTCCTCTGGGAAGAAATGAAGCATGATATTTCTGATTACGTAAAAACTTGCCCTCTGAATTCGGAAACAAAACAGTTGAAAAAGCGGATGCTATGTATTTAGACGAATTAATCGATCGCTCGAGAAACACGCAACGTAGGGCAAACGATCGGTTAATTGAGGCTAAAGGGCGATCTAAACGATATTACGATAAAAAATCTACATTATATTAATATTCTTTATTTCTGAAAATGAGTTTCCTGTAAGAAATCTCTTAATTCTGCGTAAAATATGTTGTAATATAAAATTTTGTACATGTGAATGTGATCTCCTTATATTGATACATCGAGTGACGGTATTAGAAATTTTTACAATTCATATATTTACATTTTTTATGTATTAAAAAGTTAATAAAGTAGCGTACGTACGTACGTACGTACATACATCCATATGAACTGGTATTTTGTTTGTAGAATGGTTTTGTAACAATGTACAAATATTTTTTTTTATATATCGTAACATGGCAGTTCACTACCAGTTACAAGCGGCCGCGCAGAGCACGGCAGCGCCTCGGCACGAGTCGGCGAGCGCGCGTTCGACCGTATTCGCGGAGCCTCGGCCGGCATCGGCTAAGCCCGAGCCCGCGAGAGCGAGAGTAGGTAGGTGAGCGACCCAACCTAACGTCGACGGCGAGAGGGAACGACGCGAGCGCTATTAGTCATCTCTTCCCTTTTTTCGTTCTGACTGCCGTAGCAACAGGTACACTTTTGGCCACTGACTCTCCGCTACTTCTTCCTTTGTCGAGCACCGGACAACGTGGACGACGTTTGATATAATAAGGGAGTGCTGTGCGATGGACTGCTGCGTACCCGTGAGTAGAGTGAATTAATGTAATAGTGCTTACGGGAAATAGTGTGCCGATTGCGGAGTAACACGAACTCGCGATACTTAACACGCCACGTGGCCAATATGGCGGCAGGAGTGCGGCGAAGCATGAATGCGGCTATAGCATGCTTCGTCGACTTAACAGCGCTGAGTCGTTCGGCGTATTAAACGAACATTACGCCTCTACTGATTTACCGCATACTGTAACTACCGTACACATGACTGACACGATAATTATTACACTGACGCTATCGTTTTCACTATGACTACCATTAATACACCTACGCTATCGTTTACACTACGACTACCATTATCACACTGACGCTATCTTTACACTACGACTACCATTATCACACTGACGCTATCGTTTATACTATGACTACCATTATTACACCGACGCTATAGTTTACACTATCGTTACACTGATTATCGTTGTTACACTGAGGCTACCATTTATAACACGATTATCGTTAATACACTGACGCTTTCACGACAAAGACAAAGACCACAGTTACACTAACAAGCTATCGTCCACGCTCTCGTATGCAACACAACCATGACCTAAACGACGGACACAAGAACACGACTATCGCTAGTTCTAGCCCGCGCGTTAACTCGCATTATTAGATTAAGATTTTGTTATTAGATTAAATTAATAACGGATTGTAATATAAGTATATGGTAGTTGGAACAGCGGTCCCGTTAAGTTAAACATGGTGGTATGAAGTGAGTGAATGTTCGCGTCGAAGTTCGGGCGAAGTCACCGGCGCGGCAACGGCGGGTACGCCTGGGGACCTGCGTACGTCGGAAGAGAATGGTTATCGTCGGGGCGGGGATTCATGGTCTCGTGAGAACAGACTGCGACGGACGCTACGATCGTCTGCACCGGTAGACGATTGGAAGGGCGCGGCAGCTGTACCGTCCACGTCGGGTAAGCCGTCCGGCGGCGTGTTGACGAACACGCCGCGGCCAGGAGGTTACACCGGCGGGCACGAACGAGTTCGGCGCCGGATCAGTGAACAGAATTTCGAGACGACCGGATACGCGCTCAGGGTGTGCGTCGGTATTTCCTCGCTCGAACATCGGCGTGGTGACATACGAGTCACAGAGTAAGTATGTGTGCGATCGACGGGAATATCGTAGTTTAGTAAGGCGCGCGACTGGGGATCGCCAGAATGTAAAGTAATAACGAAGAAATATTGTTAATTGAAATCATTGAAGTACTGATACACACGACCTTGTGTGATTGTCTCATTTTCCTGTGTATTAATTCGTATACTGGCTAGCCGAGCAGGTGGACGAAGTGATGTTTCGACACGAGGCGGCGTCTCAAGGTAAAGGGGATCGCGGGATACCTGGAACTCCGGTGCCTGGCGCCCAGGGCCGAGGCGGCCCGCCGCCTCGTAGGTATTGAAGCGATAGTAGGAGACGGAGGATTTCATCGGTAATGCCACGTGGAAAACGCCACGCATACGCTGGATCCAACGTTACAATATATTAGTTGTAAAACAATAATTCTATAAGAATAACAAGTTAACATAACCAAATGTGATCCAGTTGATTGTTTTTTTATAAAAATAAGATTTGGATTCTGGGATCAAAAATAGCATAAAATCAAGAATTGACAATTACAGAGACATAAATTCAAGTTTAATCATTATTCAAATCATTTTTATGTATTAATGGATATTTAAATATGAGCCTTTTTTATATTGAATGATGTGGTCCAAATTCCCCGGATGCTGGGATTACGAGTGACGTAAATTCAATTTTTTTCGTCGTCTCGTCGACCTGGGGGTTATTCTGACACCTGGACATCGTCTACAGGAAGTCCCGGATTTTTTTCGGTATCTTTGACGTCCACTTGGTGCTCTTCCCTGTAGACGACATCTCGTTATAGTTCATTTTTTAACACTTTTATTTTTTCATGACAGACTCGTGAAATTAAATCTGGGTGATCTAGAGTGGTTTTATGAGGTAATAAATTTTCTTGAATTTCCTTCCAATTTGCATTAAAGTCATTGTTAAAAAAATGTTGGATTTTCCATCGACTTGCAATTGTGTTATCGAATCTAAATAATGTTGTTGTATAGCTCTAGACTACCTATAAGCGTTAATGGTAGTATTACCATCCTTCCAATTTTAGAATTTTTAGCATTGGTTTGGTTAGAAACATAATCCAGTCATCCTTTATGCATCTCCGTGCGTAATTGTTCTACATGACTACGTATATAATATAATCGTCAAGCTTCAATTCTTGTCCAAACATCAAAAATGAATTGTTGTGATAAATTTTTTAAATTTAAACACCGATTAAATTTGTGACGAATACTCAATTTATATGAATAATATTGTAATGTAGATATATTGATATTTATACTATCTTCTTTTGAATTTTTCATAGTAGGTCTCCATCATGATTTACCATAAGGAAACAATAAAGGATACACCATTGGGTCAAGATGTTTAATAAGAATATTTATCCTTTGTGGCTTATCAGATTTTGGATATATACAAAATTTACGATCTACGGGTGGTTTGCCGTCATTACCTACATATACGACAGCGACTTCCTTACATGTTGCAAAATATGATTTATTCTTAGCACAATTATCTCGCGTTAATAAAATTATTATTTCTGGAGGTGTAGCATTATTTTTGTTTGCTTTTGCATTTTCTTCATTTTCTACTCTATACATCATTTTGTAAGCTTCAGCATAAGGATTATTATTAGATATAAATGTTACTAAATATTCTATTAATTTTGAATTAATTTTATCAGACTTACAATCATTTAACCTTTTTTTATTTGCTATTTCGTTATCTATAATATATATGTTGAGATGACTTCATTATCTTCGGATAATTATTAAGTCAGAGCTCGAATTATTTACGGGGTTTTGTCGAGGGAAAATTACACAATAATTACACCGCTGTTTGAATATAAAAATAGGTGAGAATTTAATCCCAAAGAGGGTGTATTTACAAGTGTGATATATTTAAGTGAATTTAAGTAGAAACGGTTCGAAGCAATAAACAAATTTTTGCTTGACTGAGAGAGACAGAGAGAGAGAGAGAGAAACTTCTCCGCTCATGCTACGGCAAACAACTGACTTAACTGCGCAACAAGTAGATGCGGCGCGGCGGCAACGCGGCAACGGTGCGAGCCGAGAGAGAGAAGCGGTGGAGACGAGAGCCGAGCATAGCTATGGCAACCTCTCAATGGCTAGAACAGGCTGCTGTACAGTATGTATACGACTCTGTAGCGTCGGCTGCTTGTCGCACGGCTCTCTCCCTCTCTCGAGCCCGCTAGAAGTTTCTCGAACATACTCCCCCCTTTGCTGCATCGCAGCAAAAGAGCAGTATAGTTAACAACAAGCTAAAGCAAAGAAAAATAAGGAAGCCTCTCACGAAAGAATCTATTCTAATTACTCGGCTATATCTAGACTTCACGCAAAGTTAACAAAATCCAACGAAGCCAGACACGCAATGCTATCCAATCTACGAACTAAAAACAGCGAGAAATTGTGTAAGGTATTGTGTGTGTCTTCAGTTATAGGTAGTTGTCACTCTTCTTGAATAGTGGACCCTTGAGTTGCCCTTGACTTCATGCCAGAATAGACCCTCTGAATGTCGTCGTCGGTAGGTAGATATATAACCTTGGCTATGGGACGCTGTATCTCTGAGGTGGCAGTCTGGATGGTTACCACACGAGTCAGGCCATCTGACCCTGGATGCAAGTTGGTGATACGCCCAAGCAGCTACTTGGCTGGGGCACAAAGATCATCCTTTACCAAAGCAAGATCGCGACTTGCAGGGCTCGTCCTGGAGCCAATCATTTGGATCTCTGGCAAAACACTGAGTGGAGAACCAATCAGGAAATGTGCAGGCGTCAACGCAGCTGTATTTAGTGGCTTCAGATGTCATAGGGCAGAGCGGTCTGGAGTTCAAGCAAGCCTCTATGTATGTTGCCACTGTGGCAAGCTCTTCGAAGGTCAACGTTGTCTCCCCAATGACACGACGAAAGTGGTGCTTAAAACTCTTGTCCGCAGCCTCCCATAATCCTCCAAAATGAGGTGCTCGAGGAGGGATGAAGGACCACACAGTCTCGTCCTTGGCCAACTGAGTTGCAACCTCCTGGGACACAGCTGATGCCTCGCTGAGCATCTTGGACATCTCATTGGCTGCACCTGTGAAGTTTGTGCCGTTATTGCTGTAGACCATTCTGCAGAGTCCTCTACGAGCTGTAAATCGTTGATAACCTGCCAAGAAAGCATGAGAGGTTAAATCGGATACTACTTCAATGTGTACAGCACGAACAACCATACAAATAAAAATGGCGATATAACCCTTCGTCGATTTTGCACCTCTACCCTTTGAAAACAGTATTGGAAATGGTCCAACGAAATCCACGCCCGTATAAGCGAATGGTCTCTGAGGAGTTAACCTGCAAGCTGGCAAGGGAGCCATCTGCTGCTGAACAGTCTGGGCTGCATACCGGATGCAGCGATGAGAACGTCGATAAATACCTTGTACCAGCCAGTCGTCGTACAAACACATCTTTACTAGGCAGCATGATAGGGTGTTTCTCATCATATTGTAGAAACGAGTGTTGTAATCTTCCACCAACACGTAGCAAACCCTGAGGACAAATAAAAGGCATCAACCGTATCAAGTTACTTCGCGACGAAACACTCATTTTCTCACGAAGGCTCTTCAGCTCAGCCAAGTAATACATTGACTGAATATAGCGTAGCAGCCCCATCTTGGCTCCACTCATCTCTTCAGCTGTAAATGCTCCCTACTGACGTGTGCCCTTGGCCCTGGCCGCATTGGTCTTCCATCTATACGCACATGCCAGTATACGCTGTATTTTCGAGGAGCTGGAGAACTTTTCCAAATATTCCAACACACATCCGTCATCGAATCCGTATTATCAGCGCCTGAAAACTTCGAACGAGAGGCCTCAGCAGAACCTCCCGAAACTGAATACTTTTCTATGTGCAACTTAGTGTGGTTTACCCTGACACCTTCTCGGACTTGACTCTACTCTCAGACGGACAATTAGCCAGAAAATGGTTCTTCCGTAAGCAGTTCAGATAAAGCTTCTCTTTTTTACATATTTCGAATCTCTTCGATATCTGCATCCCATTGAACTTTGTGCAGTTATTTAGTGGGTGAGAGTCCTTACAGAGAACACACTTTGCCTGATTAGAATGCTTGCTCCCGTCCGTAGAAGCTGTGGCAGCGTTTGCCAAAACTGATTTATGTTTATTCGAATGACTAGAATTATAAGACTTTGAACCCGTTTTGCACGACTGCTCGCCCTCAGCTGCCTACTCCCTGCTTGCCTGATCAAACGATTGGACACTTTTCTTCAAAAATTTACTTTCCTTCCGAAATTTCGCAGAATAACCGAGTCTCACAATGCAATCGTCTTACTACACAGTGTACTAGCCAATCATCCCAGTCCTTCATCGGTCTACCCAACTCCTCAAGACCCCGAACTGCCACATCTGCATGATCAATGAGTCGATTGAGTTCTCTTGCCGATTTTTCCAGAATTGGCTCCAAATTTATTAAATTGTCCAAGTGATTTGAGAGCCTAACTCTTGGATTGTCATATCTGCGAATCAACTTTCCCCAAGCTATCTCAAAATTCGATCCAATAACCGACATACCCTTAAGTCTCTCTGCTGCTTCTCCCTGAACTGCATTCAACAAAAACTGGAGTTTGACGACTAGAGCGACTGGAAAAATTGACGAAAGGTCTCCCATTCTCTCTGAGCACCATTAAACTTGGCAACCTGCATTTTTGGTTCGAAGGCCACAATATTTACCGTCCTCGGCGCCTGTTCTGGCGCTATCCCCGCAGTCACCACCACGTACGCCGGACCAGGATCTAATATTTTAATTTGCTGTTCCAAAAAAACCTTCGACTCGATGTAAGCACTCTCGACATCCAAATATTCGTCTTTTAGAAAATAGCTATCCTCAGCTAGCTTATCTCGATATGCGTCCAAATCAATATTTCTATACGCGAGTTCTGACCAGTAACTTTCTAAAAGCGCCAAACGGGCTTCAAACGAGGGTGGATTGATAAGTTTCCGGCCTGACCAAGAGATGGTGCCACTAGGCCTACCTTGAGGTGGCGTTCTATAGTACCATCCTTAGATAGCTTGTAGCTATAGTTTCAGCCCGATCGCCATGTTAGTTTAAGTTTGAGAGCACACTGAACAAGACGCCTCTGTGTTCTTCTTAAAAATGGAAAAGTTGGAAAATCGTGCTGTCATCAAATACTTTTATTTGAAGGGGTTAAAGCCGAAGGAAATCAAAGAAGAGATGGACTTAACACTGGGGACATCCTCTCTATCATATTCAACCATTAAGCAGTGGGTTTCCGAGTTTAAAAAGGGTCGTGTGAGCACCTCTGATGAGCCTTGCTCAGGACGCCCTGTTGAGGTCACAACTCCAGATATGATCGAAAAAATCCATCAAATAGTGCTGGAAGACCACAGATTAAAAGTGCGTGAGATAGCTGAGACCTGTAAGATGTCATATGAACGTGTGCAAAATATTTTGCACCAACATTTGCATATGGAAATGCTCTGCGCAAGATGGGTGCCGCGTTTGCTAACAGTCGACCAAAAATTGATTCGAAAAAACATTTCTACCGCCAATTTGACGTAATCCAAGCGAATTTTTGCGTCGATTCATAACCGTTAACGAAACTTGGGTCCACCACTACACTCCTGAAACCAAAGAACAGTCTAAACAGTGGATTGGACCAGGGGAACAAACTCCAAAGAAGGCAAAAACAATTTTTTCGGCGAACAAGGTGATGGCTACTGTTTTTTGGGATGCAAGAGGTATTATATACATTGATTACCTTGAAAAGGGTAAAACTATCACTGGTCAATACTACGCAGACTTATTGCAACGTTTGAGCCACGAGGTGAAAATTAAACGACCTCATCTGGTGAAGAAAAGAATCTTGTTTCATCACGATAACACATCAGCGCACAAGTCAATCGTTGCGATGGCTAAAATCAATGATCTGAAGTTTGAATTGATGCCGCACCCTCTTTACTCTCCAGACCTAGCTCCGAGTGACTATTATCTGTTTCCTAACCTTAAAAAATGGCTTGGCGGTAAGAGATTTGCGGACAATGAAGAAGTAATCGAAGCTGTAAATGGGTATTTTGAGGAGCTTGACGAATAAGTCTGTAGAGATGGCATTACTAGACTAGAACACCGCTATGAGAAATGTATCAGCCTTGGAGGAGATTATGTTGAGAAATAAAAAAAAATTCTTAAAAACGTTGTTTTTCTTGGTCAGGCCGGAAACTTATCAATCCACCCTCGTAATACCCGGCTGAACGCAAGGCTTGCGCCACTTTGACAGTATTACTCGTGAAATTCGTGATATATTTCATTGTGACTCTCTGCTTGGACATCAACTTCTTCGCCGCATCCGCCATGACAGTATCTGTATTTTGAAAAAGAAAAATCCCAACGGACCCTAAACAATCGGCTATCACGCCAGCAACAGGAACAACTCAGCAACAGCAACGATTACCTTTAACCTCAGAGCAAAAAGGAGGGAAAAAAAATGTTCCCCTGGTCGGCACTTTGGCTCGATGATACAGCCGGACAACACTGCACGAGCGAAGAGAAACAGAGCAAGAGAGAAAGAAAAAAAAAATTCGAATAAAAAAAACAATATTCTTCGCGCGCACTGCGCCAATCGTCCACAGCAGCAACTGCGACGGCGCGTCCCAAGATGGCCGCGCGTGTGTTGAAAAGAGCGCGAAGCTCAATCCTCTCGCTCTCGACAGCGAGTAGCGAGGTTAGCAATGGCTGCCCCTACTGCTGCGCAAACTATAGCTATAGCGTCTCGTTCGTCTGCCCGAGGCAGCTGCTATCCCTGCGTCAGGATCGCCGAAAATGGCTGAGCACCTCCGCAGTCTCTCCGCGACCGCTACTCACTTTTACACACTCACCCTAGTTGGTGTGTGTGTGACTCTCCCCGTGCACCAATGTGCAACGCTCCAACAATGCGCGCGAGAGTTCTCGAGTGAGAGAGAGAGAGAGAGGGAGAGAAAACAGAACCGCTGAGAACCTCGTACTTGCTGCTTTTACTTCTTTTTCTTCGGGATGCAGAAACAGCTTCTCCTACCCGTCCGCCGGCGACAACTACAAAAATAGCCGCGGCGTCCTTCTCCGATGATGCTCCTAGGCGCCCCAAACGGCTCCCCAAAAAATGGCGTCTGAGAGTGGCTTCCCTCCAAGCGAGAAATACCATCCTCTTCAGACGTAAGCGCGTTCCGAAATTCCTTCAAGAATTTTGCTATACGCTGCCGTAGACCGTAGCACTGCCTTTCACTTTCTCAAAATCACGTCAAAACACCTCGGCAAGAAAAACCACCGCCGCGATCGATTTCCTGTGCTCTGCTACCAAATGTTGAGATGACTTAATTATCTTCGGATAATTATTAAGTCAGAGCTCGAATTATTTACGGGGTTTTGTCGAGGGAAAATTACACAATAATTAGAACAAAGAGAGTATATTTACAAGTGTGATATATTTAAGTGAATTTAAGTAGAAACGGTTCGAAGCAATAAACAAATTATTGTTCGACTAAGAGAGAGAAAGAGAGAGAGAAACTACTCCGTTCACGTTACAGCAAACAACTGACTTAACTGTGCAACAAGTAGCTGCGGCGCGGCAGCAACGCGGCAATATGTATACGGCTCTGTAGCGTCGGCTGCTCGTCGCATGGCTCTCTCCCTCTCTCGAGCCCGCTAGAAGTTTCTCGAACAATATAATTGACCATATTTTGGATTATCATTATCATTAGGATGTAGTGAATATGAATTATGGTATACTTGACCACATATTTTAAATACTTGTAGTCCAACAGTATTAAAATATGTTAATTCAGATCCGAAACTAGCAAAAGCTAGGGCATATTATATATCCGTATATTTTTCCTATAATTGATACTTGAATTCTCATTTAATAACAAAATTTTAATTCAATTGGATATGCTGATTCAATACCTAAATGAATTTTTTTCTTGTGACAACAATGAATATATGTATTATCTTGTGATATATTTTTTTACTTTATTTGCTTTTCATTCTAATGTCATGTTTTTTCTAAATTCGCATAATCTTTTTGCTTCATTTGCTTTTGATTCTAATGTCATGTTTTTTCTAAATTTGCATAATCTTTTTGCTTCATTTGCTTTTGATTCTAATGTCATGTTTTTTCTAAATTCGCATAATCTTTTTGCATCATTTGCTTTGAAAATGGCTGTTACATTTGCTCTATTTTTACGCAATCTTAATGTTTTCTTTGCTTTTTATTCCAACAAGATTCTTTAAATATTGTATTGAATTTCTTATTTGTTTCTATTTGTTTTTTTCTAGATTTTCCTAATTTTAGTAGTTTTGAGTCGTTAAATATATTTTGATTATAATTACTAACTTTCTTTGTATTATTTACATTAATCTCTGCAAATGAGTTTGATTTTTTTACGTTATCTTTGTATTTTAGTGAATCTAATATTATTGTCGTTTATATTTTTTTAGAATTCATCCTAATTTTCCGTTTAAGTCATTGTATTAATATTCATATTCCCCTTATGTACATTTGAGATACTATTAGATAAAATGGGTAGATTTAAATTTATGAATTTCATGATAGTTGTAGAGTGAAAAAAAATGAACTTCTAAATTTTAGTCTTCATAATCATTCATTCATGATTTTAGATTAATGTATATATATATATATATATGTGTGTGTGTGTGTATGTGTGTGCGTGTGTGTATGCGTGTGTGTGCTTTTTTTTCTTTATAGAGTGAGAGGTTAATGGTAAATCCATTATGGACGATATGGCACTGACTTGTGTGGGATTCTCACCCACTAAACCCTTCGCTATCGTTAGCTTTTGAATTTCAACGGCAACAGAATCCTCTCTGTCCTCCTTACCGACCCTAAGTAAGTTGGACCCGGCTCTTTCTCCAATAAGTCCCCCGCGCGGTAACACCGTTTGAGTATTGCTTCTATTGGACGTCATCACGTTTTTCTCTGTTTCTGTCACTTGAACAGACGTTCGTCATAAATCTACTTTGTCGTCTGTCGTCTACTTCTTACCGCATCGTCCAATCATATGTTTCTTGCTGCATCTCACGTCTTCTTCTGCTTTTTTCTTCGTCCTTTCGGACCTTCTTAAGGATGTCTGCAGCAAAATTGTTTATTGCGCTCCATCCGTTGGCCGAAGTCATCATAGCTACCATAATAGACTCAGGCATTACTCTGGTCTGTAAGTAGCACTAAAGTTCTTCTCGTTCCTGTTGATAGCGTGGGCATTCACTGAATACATGCTCGGCATCCTTGATTGCATTCAAACACGTCAGGCAATCCGGGCAATCCTCCAATTTAAATCGGTGCAGATACGCCCGGTAGCATCCATGTCCACTCAGAAACTGTGTTAGATAGAAGTTTACTTCCCCATGTCTTCTTTTTGTCCAGTCTTCTACACTTGGTATGAGGCGGTGTATCTTACTACTACACCGTCCCTTACTACTAGAGTCCCATCGCTTTTACCACTCCGTCCTTGTTACTTTCCTAGCGGCATCCCAAATTTCTATCTTGGTTTTGCCGCTATCACGTCTTTTTTCTTCTTCGATTGATTTTCTCTCCCTTGCAAATAGGTCTATTGGCGAGAGACCTGCAATAACGCAGACCGCCGCGTCTATTACCGTACGTTAAGCAGACGCGATCCTAAGTGCATTTCGGCTGTGCACTGAGGAGAGCTTCGTCCATATGCCTTCAACAGCACAGCTCCTGCTCATATCGGGGCTCCGTACAACATGATTGATGTACTAACGCTTGCCAGTAGCGTTCTGCGATTCTGTGTAGGACCACCCACATTTGGTATCAGCTGCGCCAGCACTGCAGTAGTTTTTGCGGCTTTCTGTCCCGCTGCTTCCAAGTGCTGTTTAAACGTCAGCTTTGTGTCTAACGTTATACCTAAATATTTAATAGTCGGTTTAGAGGTCATTTCATGACCGCCTATTGTCAAGGTAATCGTCTTCGTCTTCTTTCTGCTAGATATTAGGATCGCCTCCGTTTTAGGGCCAGCAAGCTCTACCTCTTCTTTCTCTTTTGCAACCACTACCAAAGCTATTTAGTCTGCGAATCCTACGATCATTGCTCCTTCTGGTAATTCTAGCTTGAGTACGACATCGTACATAATGTTCCACAACGATGGGCTCAGTACTGACCCCCACTATTCTTATTACCCTTTCCTGATTTCTTTAACCGCTCCTTGGTAGGCTGGGCACAAGTAGCTACCAGTGACATGGTTAGTCGGTATATTGTCGCCTTTTTTACGGCACAGTAAACAACACGGTTCATTACGACAGCTATTGGCTTTATGACCCGTCTTACCGCATGTGTAGCAGTATTAGCTTTTGTCCTGCGGATCAGTACACTTGATAGCGACGTGGCCAAAACTAAGGCATTTATAACACCTGAGCAGCCCTTTACTACGGTTTGACGAGCGGATCCTACAATTGATCCATCCAATTTTAATTTCCTTTAGCTTTATGAACTTGGTCGCTATTTCTTTCGATAATTGCACAACAGCTATCTGCGTGTCTCCGTACACTTTTCTCAGCAATGTTGCGGCAGTGATGTCAATCGCATCTCTTTCTCCTATTTCCCTTTGTAAGACCTCCAGTACCTCATCTGTTAAGGTAAGTATGTCGAGATCCCTTATTTCAGAGGTCTCCTCTTACTGTAGTGTTTTTATTGTGGTTCCTTCCTCTGGTACTGCTTTAACCGCTTTTTGGAAGTCTGCGGTTTTAACTTCTTTTGTGCGTTTGAGCTCTATGAGGAGATCTTCCGCCACCGTTTTGCGTATTTTATTTACGCTATCTCCTATCGCATTCAGTGAAGGAGCAGTTCTCAATGTTGACAAAATGTCCATGTAGCTCCTTCCTTCCGGCCCCTTAATGATAAGAGCATCCGGTCTGGTCGGTCTTGCCCGCTTTGTTTTCTCTTTGCTGATCCTATTCTGGTTGTTAACGCCAGGGACCTTGTTGTTCTCCTTACTTGACTATTTCTCTTTTTTTTCGCCTTTCTTGTAACGACCTCTTGCCAAGTTGCCTCTTTAGATCGTTTACTCTCTTTCTCCTCTTTGTTACTCTTTTTCAGGTCTCAGACTTGGTGTTGTCTGAGTTTCCTTGCCTATCGTTTCTAGACGTTGGCACTGTAGCAGGTCATCCTCCACGCTGCGCAAACTTTTATACATGACATTAATGCTTCATGTCATGTCCTTGATAGTTTTATGAACATTATGTTTGTCCTTTACAAACTCTCTAAGTTCCTCGATATTTTCTCCTAGACGCTCCAGCTGGTCATTTCTTCTTTCAAGGTTGAAGTCTCAGTTTGGGTTACTGCCTCCTTGATTCACCTGCTCTTGTTCCGTCCGTATTGCCATTTCAGAAATAGTCTTTATTGGACTACACTCCATGGCATTCATTTTCTACTCAGAATGCTGTTTTCGTCCGATCTCTGGGTAGGGAACCCAGTTGCTAAGACACTTTTTGGGGTTCCGAAGTCCCCAAGTTTGCTTTGTTTGTTGTACTAATCATTTTTATTTTTATCCCCCTCTTCCATCTTTAGTCACCTACCTTCCACCGAGCTTTCTCCGCGAAGCTATGCTTCACGGGCGGGAATTCTGGCCTCATGCCCAAGCGCAAGTCTTCCTCAAAAAGCCTCCGGAAAAGGGTAACGGGGCCCCCCCTCTGACAACAATAGCCCGTTCCGGGCGCCACCCGGCACTATTGCGATCATTGGGATTTTCAACGGATGATAGGTCAGCTACGGCGTTTCGGCGAAACATCCTCGGGCCCCTGTACTTTATGGCAGCCTGGCACTGTCAAAACCCAGTTTATCTCGTATCCTTTCCCTTTAGCAGTCGAAGTCGAGTCGGACTGCGGCAATCGGAGTTCGCCGGCTCAGACATCAAACACGAAGATCAAACCTTGTTTTCGGTAGTGACAGATCTTCAATAAGCTGGTCTGTGGGAGATATTTTATTTCTCTCCAACCCTCTGTCTGCAGCACTACGTACGTAGTACTATGCGCTTACAGCGAGTGTTCCTCTATCCGCCACCCGAGGACGCGCCACATGAAGTACAGCTCCCCCTCGTGTGTGTGCGCTTTTTTTTATTTTCTCTTGGAGAAGGAGGTATTAAGGCAAATATATAGACTTGACATTTGTCAGTAACTGCCTCGTAAGGCAGGTAAGCAAATGGATTGTGAGTGATCACTACACAAATAGTGACCACCTAGCTATAATAATGGAGCTAGGCGGACCAAATAGGAAATTCTGTACAAAGCGTGCGACGCGGTAATGCCGAGAAAAGTGTCCAGTCAAAGATGGCTACCAGCATATTGGTGGAATGACAAGATCAAACAAGCGAGCAGCGTTTGCCATCGAGCTAGAAGATTGGAACAACGGGCAAGGAAGAAATTCTACCGAACCGGTAGAGGAATGGATACGGTGGAGAACTACAACGAAAAAATGAAAGAAGCAAAGCGCAACCTTAAAAGGTGTATAAGAGAGAGTAAACAAAGATGTTTAAGAGAGCTGCAAGATGAGGTCAATAAAGACCCTTGGGGCCGACCTTATGAAATTGTCATGAAGAAGATCAAGGGAAGTTACATACCCCCACCAAAGTGCCCAGAGGTACTAAGCAGGGTGGTAACAACACTCTTCCCAAAACAGCCGGACATTCCATGTGCTGTGGTAGAAGAAATAGATGTAGATAATATACCCTTAATTACGGAGGAGGAGCTACTATCAGCCTGCAGGAGGGTTGGAAACAATAAGGCTCCAGGACTTGATGGCATACCCAATATTGCATTGAAACATGCCATCCAGGCTCACCCAGCAGAGTTTATAGACTTGTACAACACTTGTCCCACAGAAGGAACGTTTCCACGAAACTGGAAAAAGCAAAGGCTTGTGTTGCTACCAAAGGGTAGCAAACCACCTGGAGAAGGGTCGTCATACAGACCGCTCTGCATGCTCGAAACACAGGGCAAAGTATTAGAGCGCATAATCTTCGTTAGGATGGAAGACAAAACCGAGGGGCCAGAGGGGCTTGCGGAACACCAGTATGGTTTCCGTAAGTGCCGCTCAACATTAGACGCTATCGGCTTAGTGGTGAATACAGCACGGACAGCCATAAGCGGGAAAAGATGGAAAGGCGGGGCGAAAAAGTACTGCGCGGTGGTTACACTTGACGTTAAAAATGCATTTAACTCTGTAAATTGGTGCAAAATTCACGAAGCACTAGTGAGACTTGGAGTTCCTCCGTATATAAGAAGAATAATGTCTGACTACCTCAAGGACAGAACTCTCTTATACGAGACCGAGGAGGGCACGGTGAATTATAAGGTTACCGGGGGAGTTCCACAGGGGTCTGTACTGGGCCCATCGTTGTGGAACATTATGTACGATGGCGTACTCAAGCTGAAATTACCAGAAGGAGCAATGATCGTAGGATTTGCAGACGACATAGCTTTGGTGTTGGTAGCAAAAGAGAAAGAAAAGGTAGCTGAAATTGCTAGTGAAGCTATCATTAAAATACAGAAGTGGCTAAATAATGTGAATCTGGAGCTTGCAAGCCATAAAACGGAGGCTATCCTAATATCCAGCAGAAAGAAGACGGAGACAATCACCGTCCGATACCGTACGGTCTGCTTACCGTACGGTATCGGACGAGGCGGTCTGCGTTATTGCCGGTCCCCCGGCAATAGACCTACTAGCAAGGGAGAGAAAATCAATCGACGAAGGAAAAAGACGAGACAGCGGCAAAACCAAGATAGAAATTTGGGATGCCGCTAGGAAAGTAACAATGACGGAGTGGCAAAAGCGATGGCACTCTAGTAGTAAGGGTCGGTGAACACACCGCCTCATACCAAGTGTAGAAGCCTGGACAAAAAGAAGACATGGGGAAGTAAATTTCTACCTAACGCAGTTTCTGAGTGGACATGCATGCTACCGGGCGTATCTGCACCGATTTAAATTGGAGGATTGCCCGGATTGCCCGACGTGCTTGAATGTAATCGAGGACGCTGATCATGTGTTCAGTGAATGTCCACGCTATGAACAGGAACGAGAAGAACTTGAGTGCTACCTACAGACCAGAGTAACGCCTGAGTCTATTATGGTAGCCATGATGACTTCGGCCGACGGATGGAGCGCAATAAACAATTTTGTTGCAGACATCCTTAAGAAGGTCCGAAAGGACGAAGAAAAAAGAAGAAGACGTGAGATGCAGCAAGAAACATATGATTGGACGATGCGGTAAGAAGTAGACGGCAGCGGAAAACGTGATGACGACCACATCAACAGACGAGGGCGGTAGCCCAAAGTTCCCCCGCGGAGCAATACTCAAACGGTGTTACCGCGGGGAGGGGCTTATTGGAGAAAGAGCCAGGTCCAACTTACTTAGGGTCGGTAAGGAGGACGGAGAGGATTCGGTTGCTGTTGGAACTCAAAAGCTAACGGTAAACGAAGGGTTTAGTGGGTGAGAGTCCCACACAGGTGGTACCAGACGGTGCCATATCGTCCATAATGGATTTGCCCTTAACCTCTCACTCTATAAGGAAAAAAAAAAACGCACACTCACTCATACTCATCTACATCTACACAGACACAGAGATACACATACACACTCTCCCACACACCCTCAGATACCCTCACATACTCACGAAGCCCGCATAGAAACACGTGTTTGATCGGCCTTTCGTCTTCTTCTTTCTTCCTCGTCTTTCCTGACCTTCTTAAGAATGTCTGCTACATAGTTGCTGACTGCGCACCAGCCATCTTCCGAGGTCACCAAAGCCGTCATTATCACCTCAGGGTTACCCTCGTTTGAAGGTATCCCTCGAGTTCTTGTCGTTCCTGCTGATACCTTGAGCAGTCGCAAAAGACATGCTCCGCATACTCCGTTGCGTCCGAACATACTGGGCAGTTCGGACTATCTTCTAGTTTGAACCGGTGCAGGTAAGCCCGGAAGCATCCATGTTCGGTCAAATACTGCGTGAGGTAGTAATTGGCTTACCGGTGTCTTTTTTCCTCCAGTCTTCTATCCTGGGTATGAGGCCATGTGCCCATCGCCACTTGCTGCTGGCGTCCCATCTTTTTTGCGACTCAGTCATTGTCTGTTCCTTTGCGGAATCCCAGATTTCCTTCTGAATGTTGTCGTTACTCCGATTCTTCGCCTCGAATACGTCTTTCCTCTCTATTGCTAGGAGGTCAATTGACGGCATACCTGCCATTATGCATACGGCGTCGTAAGAAACTATACGGTAAGCAGAGCCAACTCTTTCTGCACTTCTCCTGTACACTGACGATAGATTGCACGCGTATGTTTACAGCAGCATGGCGTCCGCCCATATGGGTGCCCCGTACAAAATGATCGATGTGGCCACAATGGCCAGTAGTAACCTTCGATTCTGTGTTGGTCCCCTTACGTTTGGCACTAGTCGTGACAAAGCAGCGCCCACTTTTGCTGCCCTATCGCTCACCATCTCTAAGTGCTACTTGAAAGCCAGTCTTGCGTCAATGGTGATACCTAAGTACTTGATGGTTGGTTGAGAGACAATCCCATGTCTATCCACCGTCAGTGCTATCGTCTCCAATTTCTTCATGCTGGAAATTAGGAGAGTGGCTGGCTAGTTTCAGACCTGTTTCTGTTAGCCAATCGTGTATTATATGGATCGCCTCGTCTGCTATTTATTTAACATCTTCTATATGTTTCGCTACTACCACTACCGCTATGTCGTCCGCAAATCCTATTATGGTTGTCCCTTCAGGTAGTCGTAATCTTAGTACTCCATCGTACATTATGATTCATGTCGGCGGTCAAATACTGAACCTTGGGGAACACCTCGTGTGACTTCATAGGTCTTGGTATCATTCTCGGTGTTATATAGTAAGATTCTGTCCATCAAATAGTCGGACATAATCCTTCTTATGTATAGAGGCACATTTTTCCTTCGGAGTGCCTTGTGTATGTTACTCCATTTGGATGAGTTGAATGCATTCAAACATCCAGTGTAACAATGGCGCAGTATTTCTTCTTTCCTCGTTTCCATCTTTTTCCCTGTACTGCTGATCGTACAGTGTCAATTACCAGGCCAACTGCGTCCAGGGTAGAACGCTCCTTCCGAAATCCATACTGGTGTTCAGCAAGTCCTCCTGAGATTTCTACAGCCTGATCCATTCTGACGCAGATTATGCGTTCTAAGATCTTTCCCGGTGTGTCCAGCATGCAGAGTGGTCTGTATGACGCTGGATCATCAGGTGACTTCTTACCTTTTGGCAACAGCACCAAGCGCTGTTTCTTCCAGTTGGAAGGGCATATCCCTTCCTCGAGACATGAGTTGTACAAGTCTAAGAATACCTCTGGCTGGGCGTAGATAGCATCCTTTAATGCCATATTGGGTATCCCATCCGGGCCCGGAGCTTTCTTGTTTCCTACCCTTTTGCAGGCAGCTAGAAGCTCCTCCGTCGTGATTTGAGGAATGACTTCCTCATTCATCCCTGCTTCAATAACACACGGCTCTTCCAGTTGTTTGGGGAACAGCGTTGCCACGACCCGGTGTGATAATTCCGGGCACTTGGGAGGGGGTCCCTTACTTTTCTTCGTTACTTTTATATGGTCGACCCCAGGGATCCTGGTCAACCTCGTTCTGTAATTCTTTTAGGCACCGTCGTTTACGAATGCGGATTGTCTTCTTATGTTTCCGCTTCGCGTCCTTCATTTCTTGTTGGCAGGAATCTGCTATTTCTTTCTTGCCTGCTGCTCCTGTCTCCTAGTCCGGTGGCACTCGCTACGAGCACTCTCCGCCTCTTTATCCCACCGGTATATTGGTGGTACTGTTCGCGAACAGTGGCTACGTCAACTTCTATCTCACGGGCGTACTGATTTAGTAGGTCCTGTGCTCTCTCGCAGTGGTTCAAGCTCAACTGCACTATCTTCATTTTCTTGATCTATCTAGCGCTCTTACTGCAGCTCGGTAGATTGGGTATGTATACCAGTTGCATGATCACTTTTCCCTTCTACATCTCGTTGCTTGCAGAGTACGCAGTTCGATTGGTTGCTACATTCTTTTGCTTTGTGTCCCCCGGTACCACATTTGTGACATAGGCCACTGCGATCTTGAGTTCCAGCGCAATTTTTGGCGATGTGACCAAAACCCAGACATTTCCCGAGACTCCCTTATCCGGCAAACCACCCAGCCTACCCTGATTTTCTCCTTTGCTAGCATCCGCTGTGCCATTCCCGCCGGCATTTGGATGACCACTGTCTGTGTGTCCCCGTATGCCTTCCGTAATGACTTCACTACTATCTCCTCGGTCGTGGGCGCGTCGTCATTATGAAAAAAACTTTTCGAAATATGAAAAATTACTTTTCGGAGTTCTGCTGTCTTCCCTTTCACCTTGTATTGGAGTTCCAAGAGCAGGTCTTCGGTCGTTGTCTCACATACCCTGCTTACGACATCGCCGAGCATTGTAAGTTGAGGATCCACCTTCATCTTCCTCAAGATGTCGGCGTAAGACTTCCCTTCCGCAGCCTTTATAATAAGGGCATCCGGTCGGGTTGGTCTTGCCCGTGGCGATCTCTTCTTTCTGGTGCCATCTTGGTTTAAGGTATCAGTGCCACCTTTGTCGTCCTTCTTATTATTCTTTTTCTTCGCCTTCCTAGTTTCGACCACCTGCCAAGATGGCTTCATGCTTTAGGTCAGCGGTGGGGGCTGAGACGCTGCCTCCCTTCTTGCCTTCTTTTTGGTCGCCGTATCCTCCTTCGGTGATGTTCTGATACGCTTGTTCGGCGTCTGCTCCGTCTGTCTTTGGACAAAGGACGGAGAGGTTTGGCATTCCCGATCCTTGCTATTTTTAGCATTCGACGGAGTCACTGTTCTGGTCTTCATAAAATCCTTCACCGTCTGTTAGTAGACCTTGCCATAGTCTTTAACTCCGTGTGCATGTTTTTCTTTTCTAAGATAAACGCCACTAGAGCTTCAGCCTTCTCCTTTGTCCTTCTCGTCATTTTTATGTTTACCGCTCTCCATACTTCCATCTCCATGAATCACATAGACAATGGGGGACAGAGGGGTTATCAACTCTACGTCTAAGTGCTTTCCGGGCAGTTGTTACTGTCTAGTTTCACTCGCAGTTCGTTTACCAGGTTGTTGTTGCTACCTGGCTTCTGGGTTGGGCACTCAGTTTCATTGACACTTTTTAGGGTATCCGAAGTCCCTATGTTTTTTCGTAATGGTGACCTTATCATATTGTATTTCCGTCCTTCTCTCTTCCCTTACCTACTTTCCACTCAGATTTCACTCGAAATTCTGGCCTCGCAGACGTGTATTATGGCCACGTGCCCCAGCGCCAGTCGTCCTCATAAAGCATCCGGCGGAGGGTAGCGAGGCCCCCCTTCTGACCATGGCTGGGCCCTGTCCGGGCGCCATCCGGCACCACCATAGCCATCAGGGTCTTCGCCGGTTGATAGAGCAGCTAGAGCATGTCGGCTAAATCGCCCCGGCTCCTGTACTTACCGGCAGCCTGGGAGTGTCAGAGCCCAGTTTATCTCACATCCTCCACCGTCAATACTCGAAAATTAGTAGCACTGCGGCAACTAGCGAGCGCCTGATCAGCCATGCTTTGAAGTTCCACCCTCGTTTCTTGTGGTAAGTTTAAACTGATCTTCGTTTGGCTTTTGGTCCGCGGGAGATATTTTATTGTTCTCCTACCTCTGCAGGCAGCACAATGCGCCTACAGTGAGTACTCCTCTACACCGGGTACGTTTCGGCCTGCAAAGTTTGGAATTTCGAAATAAAAAAAATTATATTTGATAGATCTTAATTAGCCCTTTCGATCTACGTTAATTAATTTATAAGCCCCTTGTTCGTTTTCCCAGGAAAAATCGAAATACGATTTTCCATTTTTATGCATTTCAAATACCCATATCTCTTTAAAAAATGGGTTTATTATACTCTACTAAGCTTAGAAAAATTGCCCTTTAGCTAATTTAATTTGCCCGCATGTCAATTATTATAAATATTCGGTAATTTATATATAAAAAATAAAAAACCGTAATAGTATTTCTAAGCCAATTATTCGCGCATTGTCCATGCGCGGCATAATTAAGGTGGTACTTACAACAAAAGCGTGCTGCACATGGTGCTGCATATAAGTACCTAATTCAAGGCATTTAAAATATAAAGTTATTTATCTTAACAAAAAATGAAACTGATTAAAATAATATTTCAACCTAAGTTAAAGTGTTTTTAAAATTGTTCCGTTTTCGGTATATTGTGGTGTACAGTATTGAGTTGAACGTTACTCGACAATGAAAAGTGAAACATTATTTTGTTTACGTCGAATATAACCTCACTACTTCACTTAACAGAGAAGAACTGTATGACTGCATCAGTCTTTAATTGGATTAATAGGAAAATCAGTATCAGAAGATATGTGGAAACTGTTGGAATTAATGTAGGAGCTTTTCCAAAAAGATGGTTTCGATTACTTTACAGACATGATGCCAGCTCTACATAATTATATCACTATAGATACGCCAGTATTTTTACCAAACGAAAATCATATCTTAGCAATGTTCAACATGTGCAAGGCTTTGCTGGTTGGTGACGCAAGGGAAGATCCCAAATGTCATGCAACAAAATTTCTTGAAGTAATAATTATACAGTGTTAGAACTCGTTATAATTCATATTAGAATGATTAACACGCGAAGAAATAACTTCAGAATTAAGGACAATGTGTCTTCAAGTTGTTATCACTGTATTGTACGGAAGCCGGGTGATGACATCGGCGCACACACACTGTGCGCGTGCATCGATGTTCCGAAAACGAAAAAAAAGGTTTAAACTCATGTAACAGCCGAAGTGCTAGTGCGACTGTAAACTATGATGTGCGAAGAAGAATTTTGGAAGAGATTAACAAAGATATACAATAATTATTTATAATTAATAAAATAATTATTTTATTTCTTATATATTTAAATGAACAATTGAGAGTTCGAAATTTTTAATTGCTGTATGAGTACTGTGTGTCATTTTCTAACCTCAATTCGTGATTTCTACAAATGATTCTGCAACTTAATTTTATCATAAAGGTATCATTTGTAATATAGTTGAATTTCGTTTTTTATCTAAATTAAATTTTTTATTATATTTTTTTCAGCTTATTTTTTTCACACGTATACAAAAGAATTGAACATTTAAAATCTTTAAGTTAGCTCTATGGAATCCAGAGAAGAATTTATTAACTATTATTTTCAAAGAGGATATACATACAAAGAAATTGTTTGTTTGCTGAGAAATCATAATATAAACATAACAGTCCGTCACCTACAGAGAATCTTGAGGAATCTTGGATTAAGAAGAAAAGGTATCATCGGAAGTGACCTAGAAGAAGTTTGTAGTGCTATTATTAGTGAATTAGACAGTAGTGGATCAGATTTAGGTTACAAGACTTTGTGGCGACGGTTGAAGTTATTTTATAACCTTGTTGTGAAACGAGACACCATCTTAGATATTTTACGGATAGTAGATTCTGATGGTCTTGCTGAACGGCTAAGACATAGATTAAGGAGACGCAAATACAATGTACCTGGACCAAACTTTATATGGCATATCGATGGGTATGATAAGCTAAAGCCTTTTGGGTTTGCTATCCATGGTGAGATCGACGGGTTCTCTAGAAAAATTTTATGGTTAGAAGTGGCTAGTTCTAATAACAATCCAGATATAATTTCTTATTACTATCTAAAAACTGTGCAAAAATTCGATTTGCTTCCAACTTTGGTAAGATCTGATAAGGGTACTGAAAATTGTATAGTTGAATCTCTTCAACAGGCTTTACGATATAATCATGAAGATTCTTTATCTGGAGCACATAGTTTCATCAAAGGAAGAAGTACGTCCAATCAAAGAATAGAAGCTTATTACTGGTCTTAAATGAGACGGGAAGGTGTTAATTTTTGGATTAACTTCTTTAAAGATTTAAGAGATACTAATCTGTTGAATGATTCTGACGTAATTGAAATAGAATTTTTAAGATATTGTTTTGGGCCTTTACTTAAGTACGACTTAGAAGTTATCCGTAAAGAGTGGAACTCTCATAAAATACGAAGACAGAGATGTCAGGATACTAATTGTTTATTTTACAACCCAGAAAATTATGATGCTACAGACTATAAGAAAGAAGCTGATCAAGATCATATTAAAATATCTTTGGAACAATTTAGTATATAACCTAAACTTTTTGATTCCTATGCTGTAGACTTAGTGCAACTTTTAAAACCTGATGTAACTACACTAACTACCATAGAAGAGGCTTTAAATCTCTTCATAGAGCTGAAAGAGCTTAAAAGCAATTATGAAGACGTAGAAAATTAAACTTAAAGAAAATCATATGTCATTTGACTTTTCACTTTTTTATAAATAAATAGCCTTTTGAAAAAAAAATTAATAATTTAATTTATAACAGTCTTTTTTTAAAACACTTAATTGTCTAGAAACACTTATTACTTTATTATTTTTCTTAACGCACTGTACACCATTTCAGAAATTTTCAGAAATTCATGGTTGCCAATTCAGCAGTAAGATCATTTCATGATAAATTAAATACAATATTTGTTCAACAGTTAATTCAACAGTTTTACCATTCAGATCGACAGATTCGGAATATCCTGGCTCAGGTACGCTGCAGATCCTCTTCGATCATATGCTACTCCAATGCTGGTTAAATACTCTTTAGGGTTTGCCAGATTTTCTTAAATCTTTTTTTTTCCATCGTTTACGTGCATTTTTCAGAAACATAGTGGATAAGAATAGCAAATAAGCTGATCCTTGCTGCATGATTTTATCAAATATAACACGACCACAGATGTTTGCTGACAGAATCATTATTTTAGCAGAAAAAAACAGGGATAGCATGGACTGCATTATTAAATTCATTTACAACCAATAATTATAATACTACAGGAGAAAAACTACATTAATTAGGACCAGTTTTTAGTAATCTCAGTCAAACAAAGAAAATGCAAAAGTATGTATTCATTCTATTACAAGTCTCAGATTGATTTATCCAAGTATTTTTAAAGAAAACAAGTTGAGTTATTTTGTAGATATTTGTTGGACAAAGATCAATTTGTATTTCAACGATTACTCCAATGCATGACCTAACATTGATTTCAGTAGTCAGAAAACTTAAAGAATTTGTTTTTTTAGGCAAAACTTATAAAAAATTATGGATTTACCAACATGAACCCCTTTGTTCGATTGCGAGTTGATCACACAATTTATGAAACACACACAGACAGTAAAGGCGGAAAATATCCACACTGGAACAAAGTCATTCAAGTGTAAGAACAAGAAGAATCATAAATATCCATTCTTGTACCCATTGAAAGAGGAAACATGTTGATTAATTGTTTTAAAATTTAGCTTGCTACCTCCTGGAGTCAACAAAATATACGTAGAAATTTATGATGAATGTTCTTTCACAATGGATGAATTGATTGCATGGGGTCACATAGACATTCCAAGTAAAAGAAGACTGGTACTTACTCAGTGGAAAGCAGAGAGACAATCTAGAGGGTTCTATTAATTTAGTTTTAAGTTACCATGTGCGTTAATATTGAATGTAATTTTTTTTAAGTTTAAAATCTCTGTATTTTTTTTAAGAATGTTGATGCATTATGAATTTTTATTCTACTAGGCAAGAAACCCAAAGGCCTATATGGAGATGCGACCACCTGTTGTAATGGTACCATCAACTAATATGATTGGAAGTTTGTTGAGTATGAAGAGAGTAATGTAAGACGTGGTGGAATTGTTGGAACAATAAGGAATTGTTGTTTTGATATTGAAAATCATGAATGGCTCATGAGTCCAGATGTTGACATTGTGACTTACTTATTGTTACCTCTTGCTGGACCAGAAGAATTTACAGATTAGGAAAATAATAAGTTACCTATAGATTTACAATATTTGCCAGAAACTAAAAAGAGGGAGCGAGATCAGGTACACATATTCCCTGCAATTTCATAAATGTAGCATTTTTCAAATGAGGTTTGATTTAATAATGGAAATGTGTGTTCCAGGATTTTGTTGTTAGAAGCATTAGGCCAATTATGTGTTACAAAGGTTGGACGAGAATCTCAGACACAATAATGCTTATGTTATCCTCAGGGAATTGCATAAATGGGATAAAGACAAAGCTGTTTTATTAGCTTGCGAAAAAGTCGTTGACATTTTGATCAAGTAAGAATTTTTCCATTATTAAACGTCAAACGTACATCAGTTTGCTAATCGTGATTAATAAACTTAGTATTCCAATCATTTTTAGAACTGAAGAAGAAATACGACTTAATAATTTAAAGGAAGTTGAAGTGCCAGAAGAATACAAGGAAAAGTTCCACAAAATGGACAAGGATTACCTAGAAGAAGAAAGCGATGAGGACAAAGAGGAGGAAAATAAAAATGAAAATATAAAAGCTGTCGAACAGTAAATAAACCAACTTTGTACTTATTTTAAAATACTAGGTCAACAATTTTTTTAATAATTTGCATAAATATACAACTGAATTTCTTTTTACTTCAAGTACTCCAGAATCTTGCTGGTGGCCAAGCTCTTGCTACCCCTCGTGCTCTTGGTCCTGTCCGGACTGGCGCCTCTGCTCAGCGTACTCTCCGACGGTACGATGCCCTTCTGCCTCAGCTGTTCGAGAATGCTGGGCTGCATGGAATGACTCGAGTGACTGGGTCCCATCAACCCGGGCTTCCTCGTGCAGTAGCACTTGTTGCTCTCGGAGCAGCTATCGGTGTCACACGAACATGGCATCGCCATTGGCGCTCGAGGTGCTGCCATGGAGTTCGAGCCTTGCGGACTTTTCCGGGATAGCGAGCAGTAGCACTTGTCCGCCGAGACGCAGGTGCAGGACTCGGAGTCGTAGCTGCACTCAGGAAGCAATCTTGCAGATATATAAAATAAAAAATGTAAATTTCTGCGAAGAAGTAGGATGTATAGTTATAGAATATAATAAAAAAATACTTATAATACATTATTACCAAAAAATTCTTGTTTTTTTGACGATTTGAGTAGTGAAGATATTTATTTCAACTGAAGCATTGGATCATATTTATTAGTAGCATGTGGTCACTATTCAATGATAATGACCTCTTTTATTTAAGTTTTATTTTTCAACTATTTTTGATCGAATAAAATAGAATCAATTATTCATAAAACTTTATTTAATGAAATTAAAGTATTACATATTGCTATATGCAACGAACACAAAATTTTCATATATTATTACAAATAAAAAAATATTAATCATACAATGGTCTTTTATCGAACATAAAACAAAACTTTTTCATATATTCTTTTTATTAAGCTTAACTAAGCATTGGCGTCTAAAACATTCAACTAAATTTTCCATTTTTTATAATTAATCATTAGTCTCTGTCTTGAAATCATTATTAAATTAGATAATTATAATGACTTTAACGCTAAGTTTGCGCATTTTTTTCTTATAAATATTTAGAATATTATTAAATAAATAAATATTTAGAATATTTTAGGTTCACAGCTCTCATTCTTAGAATACTTAGGAACTCGTCAAATATCTCATAAAATACTATAAACATCACAAAAATGTATGCAAATTTTTTCACATAAAAAAAAATTGAACTATGCAATAGTCCATGCGTCTTTTATAAAAAACTAAAATAAATTACTGTATTTTTTACTTAAGGTGACTCTGGTCAAAGTTTACTTTCTTATAAATATATAGTTAAATAACATTTGGAATAATAAAAAAATACTATTAGCTCTCATTCTTAGAAAGCTTAATTAACTAAGCTAAGCTCAGCTTAAATTAGAAATTTGTACGGTATCTTATAAACTACTCAATTAATCACAAAAACGTGAACTCCAAAATGTAAACACGATAGTTAACAATTCATACGTATAAAATGTCACTAAAAGTCACTTAATTGCCATGTGCGTGATTGCAAATTATTTCACAAGACCATCCAGCTCCATCGTTGGTTGTTAATTGAGCATCATCATACCAGTATAAAAATTTACCTTTCTTCATTGTTTTTCAATAAAACTTTGCCATCCATTGTTATACGGCTAATGAAAAATCCAAAATCTAAAGGATCAAATTCTTTCTTGTTTATGATTGTTCCTCCCATCTCGATTTTCAGATAACGATAACAATCTTTTTTGCTGAGTTCAATCACAAATGGCAATTTACTGTACTTCGAAACAGTAACTCTCTGATACAACACTTCTATTGAATTTGCTACTGCCTCTTCGTCATCAGTCTCACTATCTTCATTCATTTCCAACATTTCATTAAACATTTCTTCTGACTTGTAGAATGATGACATTTCCTCATCTGGATCGTCTAGCCATGGCACTTTTTCATCTTCTGTCATTTTTAAGCCTGCCGCTTCAAAGTCCTTTAGATTTTTCAATTTTTCATCTGATTTTTTACTTTCCTGCACATCATCATTTTCTTTATGCCCATCATCTGTTTTCTCATTTTTCTGTACATTAGCCCTTTGTTCATTTTCCTGTTTATCATAGGTTTCTTTGTGTTTTTGAACATCTGTTCCTGTTGCTTTGTTGAAGGTTGATAATAAATACAACTTTAGTCGGTACAACGATTTACTCTGACTTGCACAGTACTTCCAAATGTCGCATGCGTTGCCATCTTTATCCAAAAAATGTGGTAGTGGCGTACCATTAAATAATCCTAACTCCAGGCGACAATCTTTGAATAAATCTTGCGTAAAGCTATTTTTTTTCCATAAACTTAGCTGTGGTCAAATCTAAAATATCGGTTGCAGTGTACGTGCTTCTGTCATTTAGAATCAAGGTTCGCATCCCGCCCATAGGAGCTTTTATTTGTATAAATATATCTCCTTCAGATTCTTTATGCATCCATCCAACTTTCAATTTTCTATCTTTTGATGGCACGAGCTGTAATTATAAGTTAAAGTTAAATTTTATATTTTTTTGCCTTGCATAAAGGTATCGAAGCTATGCAATTTAATAATTTTACCTTCGCTTTTTTAGGTGGTGGACAACTTGCTTTGTTCGATGCACAGGATTTATTTTGCTTCCATTTCTCTTTACTCCCTTTCAACGCTTCCATTATTTGCATTACTCTTGGTTTCTTGAGCCCCTATTCCTGGAGTTTTACTAGATGGCTTGTTCTAGAATTGCAAAAAGCAATGACATTATAATTATCAACTTCCTTGTCCAGTATGAATACGTCAGATACTATTGTGGCATATTCTTGTTTATCCTTTTCATATGTTAAGCCCTGAGCATTTGGAAAATATATCCGTACTAACGGTAATGGTAAATTGCCTTCATTGTTTGTTTGAAGCTTGAGTGTTTTGCCTTCACAGGTTACTTTGACGTAACGCTTGTTAACAGACATAGTACCTAAATAATAAAAATTATACATAATTAATTAATCTATATTTTATATCAAATGCAATGATGTCCATGCTGTGTATTTTCCAACCTAACATATTATTCACAATCCCTAAATAAAATTACCATCGGCTTTCATAACTAATTTAAATCATCATTAAATCAAAAAATAAAATATTTGAACGCAAATTATATGTATATTTAACGCAGAAAAAATATATTTGAAGTATATTTTTATATTTTAATTGACATTCCTTACCGCTGTAGTGTTAACACGTTGAAGAGCCTCATTAAAAAGGAAGTATCCCGTAGGAGTCGAAGGAGTATCCGGTAGTAATAACGCACACCCACAGTGTGTCCGACAGATGTCCGTACTGCATACTACGCGCACACAGTGCGTGAGTTTAAGCCTTTTTTTCGTTTTCGGAGCATCGATGCACGCGCACACAGTGTGTGTGCGCCGATGTCGTCACCCGGCTTCCGTAGTATTGTATTACAATCAGACTTTGTGATTGCTTCCTAGGGTAAATGATCTTTTACGATTGCAAAAATTTGTTTCATGTAAGGGTCAATTTTTGATAAATTTTTGTATTTATTATTTTTAGTCTTCACGACAGGAAACTTTCTGTTCAACAAATCATTCCATCTTTGATACTTCTTTGAGAATGAGGATAACGAGGAATTTTTTTCAGACATTCAGAGGACTGATATAACGTGGTATAGTGCATTAACTAATCATCTAATACCAAAGCAAAAGACATCATTATTGGAAATTATAGTGTTAGAAGATCAACATAGAATAGTTTTAGAGAGCAAGCGAATTGAGCAAAGTGGAGGTTATTTTTTTTAATTAATTTCATGTTGTTACTGTGTTACTGCATCACACTGTACCCACTTCGTTTAATTTTGGTGGTGCGCCTTTAGGCCGATACAAATATAAACGTTTTTTACTTATGTAAATAAAAAAACTATATAATGAGCGAATCGTAGCATGCGAATGCAACATGACCACCTCCAAATCAATTACGCATTTCCTACACCACAATATACCGAAAACGGAACAATTATAAAAACACTTTAACTTAGGTTGAAATATTATTTTAATCAGTTTCATTTTTTTGTTAAGATAAACAACTTTATATTTTAAATGCCTTGCATCAGGTACTTATATGCAGCACCATGTGCAGCACCTTTTTGTTGTAAGTACCACCTTAATTCTGCCGCGCATGCGCAATGCGCAAATACTTGGCTTAGAAATACTATTACGATTTTTTATTTTTTATATATAAATTACCGAATATTTATAATAATTGACATGCGGGCAAATTAAATTAGCTAAAGGGCAATTTTTCTAAGCTTAGTAGAGTATAAAAAACCCATTTTTTTAAGAGATATGGGTATTTGAAATGCATAAAAATGGAAAATCGTATTTCGACTTTTCCTGGGAAAACGAAAAAGGGGCTTATAAATTAATTAACGTAGATCGAAAGGGCTAATTAAGATCTATCAGATATGATTTTTTTAGTTCGAAATTCTAAACTTTGCAGGCCGAAAACTGCCCGGTCTCCTCTATCCGCTACCCGAGGACGCGCCACATGGGGGTACAGCCTCCCCCGCGTGGGTGTGTATGTGTTTGTATGTGTGTGTATGTGAGTGTGTGTGTATTATATAAATTCTCACAACCCGTGCCACTACGTATCCCAAGCTAATGTAATCTTTTAAATCTTTGCTTTCATTTCATAATTTCTTACTTGTCTATTAATAATAACAATTTCGATATAGTATCGTATAAATATATATATGTATATATATATATATATATATATATATATATATATATATATATATATATATATATATATATATATATATATTTATAGTAATCCCACCTTTTGAGGACATGTTCTCCCTTCATTCAGAGTTCGAGATTGCTAAAAAATAACCAAACTAACCCAGTACCAAATTAGGATGTGTATAATCTCATTCTGTTAACCGCTTGGATAACCCAAGTGAGTTATCTGGTTAGCCGAAGTAACTCTGGGTTAATAGACTTTAGAAAATCCTCAAAAGATAGGATGTCTTTTGAGGATGCATCCTCAAAAGACGATATAATCCTCAAAAGATTGAAGCGTACGGAATATAATCTTCAAAAGATTGGATTTCTATATTTATGTGTATATATATATATATATATATATATATTATAAAGGGGCTTTTTCTAGGCGGATAAATGCCTATGGCCACCGTACAAATGCAAAGTACGTCTGACTGGGGCAAAATGCCTCGCTAGTCGATCGCGCGTAATATGAC
The DNA here is from genome assembly GCA_020010945.3 of Muscidifurax raptorellus. Taxonomy (NCBI): domain Eukaryota; kingdom Metazoa; phylum Arthropoda; class Insecta; order Hymenoptera; family Pteromalidae; genus Muscidifurax; species Muscidifurax raptorellus. The sequence goes on from JAHUUD020000064.1 coordinate 471,455, forward strand.
TCTACTTTTACGATGCGATCATCCTCGACCTTTGCACTAGCTAGGGAGTTCCGGTCTCGACCTCGCCGCTGATGCTTGGCTGTTGCTGCAGTTGCTGATGTGCGTCCGTTGCTGCTCTCTGCTGCTGAGGTTGCTGTTGCTGCTATCCTGCTCTGGTTGCTGTTGCTGATGTTGCTGCTGTCGCTGGTAACTCTTTTGGAACACGCGTGAAAACTCTGCTATTCACTCTCGCGAACCAAAGTTAACTGACTCCAATTTCCCTCTAATTGCAAGTCTCCTCTATCGGTCTTTCCGCGTTTTGGTTATCCACGCCAACGTGCGCGTCACATCGCCCTTTATAACCCCCCCCCCCTGCCTAGAACCAAAACATCGCCCCAAGTTTGGTTCTACCATCGTATAGGTATAGGTTAGTGCCAAATAACGAACTCCTCATCTGCAAAAATAAATAAAGTAAAATTTATTTATTAAAGGGGGAGCCCTGGGCGCTACGTTCTTGTCGGCGAACAACTTCCGTGCAAGGACCTGTTTTAAAGCCGCCACGGCTTCTTTAAGGGCCCGGGTTGCGAGGCTCTGCTCCTCTTGAGCACGTCGCAGCCTAGCCTCCTCGCGCGTCCGCGCGATGGTTTCTTCATGAGGCACTACCTTCAGACCCACTCTTAGTTCCTCAGGCCTCCTATGTCGGCGCGACTGATCTATGGCCTTGAGCGTGGCCTCCCCTCCTTGATCAGCCGCACCTAGGCTCCTGTACGGCGCTGTCATAGCTCCTAAAGCCCCCCGCGCCAGCTTGCGAGCCTCGATAAATGGTCGAAGTTCGACCCACTCCTTCTCTACCTCGGCTGAGGCAGTATCCGGAGCAGGTGCTGCTGGTGCTGGGTCCACGGGCTGGGCGGACTCCAACCGCGCCGAGATGGGCAAGCCTGCGAAGCGCAGGCGGCGCGGCGGCGCCTCACCGTTTTCCTCCGGCGGTTGGCTGTCGGTGGTACTCGGGGGCGTCATCAGGAGCTCATCCTCCTGAGTCTCCTCTGCCTAGTCCATTCTCGAGTGGTCCTTCTCATCAGACAGGTGGTTGTGGTCCATGAGGTCATCCTCATCCACGATCGAATCCGCCGGTAAGAGGGCCTCCTCAAACAGTCTGCTGAGGACAGCGTCCCAGCTACCCGAATCTATCCTGAAATAGAAGTACAGACTATTCTGCATACCACGTACGGTTGAATGAGCCTTTAGGCCGACCAGGCTTTCTCTTAGCCGTGCCAGCTGCATCAGCCTTTGTCAGCGGCTGTGCAGGCACCGGTAGAGTCGCGTATTGGGCCTTCCGAGGCCTACCGCGCGGTCTGGTCTCCGGCCGCCCTGTGACTAGATCTTCTGTCCGCTGCGTAGCGCTACGTTGCCAGCGCAACCTACGAGGGGACGAAATCGAGTCTCCCGCATCGTCACCTTGACACTCCGCGAAACGCTGAGGGAGACTCACACTTTGAGCACCGCTGTGCTGCCATCTATCGCTACGCGTACTACCACTTTAGTCGTCTCCAGAGTAGTCTTCGCTCACTCGCAGTTCCCGTCGCGTGTTTTCTCTAGTACCCGCTTATCTAGGGCAGTCTGAATTACCTGTTACGGTCTCCTCTTCTCCAGATATTGTCCTTGCCCGATCGAATCGTTTTGAGTTGGCTCGCATGGACCAAATCTATCACATGCCCTTCTTCATCCCTCAAACGATACATGTTGGTGCCCAGGATATCTATAATCCTGTATGGTCCAACATATGGTGGAGCGAACTTGGCTGACCGTTTATCTGCTGCAGAGGACAGCACATGATTGCGTTTCCACACCAAATCATTGACCTTGAACTCAGCCTCTCTGCGTCGAGCGTCATAGTATCCAGCTTGGGGCTCTTGCTCGCACTTGGCTCAGTCCTTGCATGCGGTTTAACCAGTCGGCGTATGCACTATTTTGCAACTCCTCTGCAGCCGCTATATCCTGGCTACGTCGGACAGATGATAGGTTTGGTAGTTGTCTGCCGTATAACATCATCGCTGGACCCTGTCGCAGAATGTGGAACTGTGTTATATCCAAAGATGATTACGCACATGTGGTCATCCCATTTGGAATGGGTTTCATCTATGAGCGCTCGAATCATACTGGTTACCGTCTTATTATCTCGCTCAACTCGATTAGCCTGAGGATGGTACATCGGCGTTGTTTCATGTTTGACACCGATCGACTTCAGATATTTGTCTACAACAAGGTTTTTAAACTCCGTGCCATTATCTGAGAAAAACACTTCTAGAGCACCAACCTCAAAACTATCCTTTCCTCTAGGTATTTTACTATCGTAGGACCGCTTGCTCGCCTTAGGGGGATATACTCCACCCATCGAGTAAACAGGTCTTCGAACACGTTTACATGTGCCGTTTTCGTTTTCAGATCCATCATATCACTAGCCACTATTTGCCTTGGACTCGTGATGATCCTACGTCCCTTAAGTCCAGCTGCAGGACGGTGCTCTACCTTGCTCTGCTGGCAGACTATGCACTGTCGTACATACTGCTCAACGACGATGTACGTTTTCGGTCAGTAATAATACATGGCTATTCGAGCATACGTTTTCTCACAACCTTGATGACCAGTTGATGGTTCATCGTGACACTCCTATAACACCTCTTCGTGCGAGACGACAATTTTCCATGCCTTATCATCATTAATTGATGGTGGCAAGATTCTATCCGGGCAATAAGTGTACAATGTAGTTTGTGTCCTCCATTTAGTTTGAGTTGAGATACATTTTGGGGTCACGTTTGTACCTTCTCGACTCTTTCCTGATACCATCCGTCGTGTGTTTCATTGGCCGATTTGACCACACAAATTGGTGCCGCGCTGTCTTCGTACATCCTTGATAAGGCATCTGGTACGGCGTTCAGTGAGCCCTTCCTATGCTCCACTGTATAACTATGTCCTTGCATTTCCAAAGCCCACCGGGCTAATCTCCCCCTTTAATTTCGCAGGTTACATAGCCAGCGCAGACTACTATGGTCTGTTATGACTTTAAACTCATATCCTTTGATATAAGGTCTGAACTTCCTTATCGCCCATATCACAGCTAGGCATTCATGTTCAGTTATTGAGTAGTTTCGCTCAGCCGAAGAAAGGGTACGGCTAGCAAACTCTAATACTCTTTCATCGCCGTCCATAATTTGCATCAATACGGCTCCTAAGCCAGTATCACTTGCATCCGTTTGTACGACGAATTGAGCGTCGAAGTCTGGTCGAAGTAAGACTGGCGCTGTTACCATCAGCGCTTTAATCTTCATAAAAGCATTTTGTTGTGCTTCACTCAACTCATACTTCCTTCCCTTCTTGGTAATGCAAAAAGTGGTTCAGTGATGCTCGCAAAGCCTTTTAAAAACTTGCAAGTTTTTCGGTGCTGGATAGTCCACCACTGGGGCTATCTTACTTGGATCAGGCCGAAACCCGTCCTGGTTGACTAGGACGCCTAGGTACTTGACCTCACTTTGTCAAAAGACACTTTTCTCATGATTGATGACAAGTCCTGCCTCTTTCATCCTTGTCAAGACCTTTTCTAGGTACTTGAGATGTTCCTCGGACGTCTTTGTGACAATAATTATGTCATCAAGGTACACGGAAAGAAATTTCGTATTACCATACATCTATGGTTAGAGAAATGTTTGATTACAAAAAATGTTGGTATTTGTAGAAACCAAAAATTTGACTTGTTTTAGTTCCAACTGGAATTGTATAATGTCGATAGATTTCAAAAGTCAGCGAAGTCGAAATTGGAGTATTTTTAACTCTTCTTTGGGCGTGCAGAATATCTGAGTATTACGGTCATCAGTGAACTCGACGTTGGAACTCCCTGGTTTCTCGAAGTTGTTGACGTTTGAGTATATCGAAGGTGCGTGTTTACGAAAGGTTGAGTTATTTTTATAGAAGCACATGTGACGGGAGAGCGGTAATGCTGTAAGCGTATTTCGTAACTGGAGAAACACCGGGAATGGGCAGAGTGAGAGAACTAGGACTTGGAAGTCTACGAGTTCCAACATGGGATTAAAGCATGCAATGGCTTGAATCGTAATAACTCGCGCTGTATAAATTCGAAATCCGCAATAAATAAATACTATTAGGAGTATTGTTTTACCTCTGAAGATTTCGGTACTGTGGTGATTCAAAATTTCTTTCCGTGTACGAATAAGCGTATGGTTGAAATTCTGGTCCAATTACTTCATCGATTAGCCTCTGAAATGACGCTCCTGCGTAGGCTAAACCAATGGGCATGCGCTTAAACTGGAACAATCCCAGACCTGGTACCGTAAACGCTGTGATTGGTCTCAATTCTTTCTTGAGCGGTACCTGGTGATACGCATTACTGAGATCCAGTGTCGAGATATACTTTGCTTTCTGCAGTTGGCGCAGTATGTCGTCCATATTCGACAAAGGATAAGCATCAGCATTTGATAGCGCATTAAATTTCCGATAGTCAACTCAGAAACGAAATTTGCCGTTAGCTTTGCGCACCAAACAAACTGGATTTGACCAACCACTCGACGATGGTTCGATAATGCCCGCCTCCAGCATCTCATGTACCTGGCGGTAGATCTCTTCCTCCATCACCCTCGACAATGGGTAGTACTTCTGCTTTATACGCCTAGTAGTACCAATTTCGATATAATGCTCAATCAGCTAAGGGCGACCAAGCGCATTCGGCTGGGCCGGTTTCACCCTGGCCAAAAGTCTGTTCAGTCTAGTACGTTCTTCCTCCGTAATCTCCGCTAAACCTACTGAGGTTAGGTTTAGCACTCCAGTAACTCCAAGCGTTGCCAGTTGAAGCTGTACTATTTTCTTTTCGCGCTTCAAATATAACACTTCCTCATTTGGGTTGTGTACTGCATCAAAGAGTCTGCCGAAGTTTGGTCCAACTAGGCAGCTCTCGACTGCATCTGGCTTTATTGCTACAGTCACTTCTCTCTGGACTTCCTCGACTTCAAACGGGTCTACTGTACCCACAATCGTTGAAGTCTGTCCATTGGCGCATTGTGCTTGTCAACCTTGGCACGGGCGTATCGTGCGCCCACACGCGCTGGCTATTTGTAAACCTAGCGTGCTCATCACCGTCAACGCCGCTCCCGGCTCATAAAGCGCTCGCACTTGGCATTCTCCAATTCCGGCTTTTACCCAATAGCGTGACTCATCGCCATTCAGATTGGGTTGCGCCTCCTGCTAACCTTGGCTAGCATTTCCATCATCATCAGGCGATCGAAATCATCAGGCGAGGCCTGGCGCGCTGAACTTGCTCCAGTTTAATGCTGCGCCCCCCTCAGAAATGATGGAGCCTCACCTACGCCTCCTTCTGGGCGTTTCCCGACTGGTGTCTACAACTCCTGGCGATGTGACCCTTTTAAGCGTAGTTGAGGCACTCCACGGCGCGGTAGATGATGTTTCTCTTCTCGCTGGGGCTTTCCGGCTTATCCCCAGCCTTGCGACTTTTCCTTCGTGGCGGGCTAGACTCTTTATCCTTTTTCTTCGGACTCCTTCTTCGTCCTTGGCTTCGGCGCTGTGACGACCTCGTCGGGGATTTATTTTGAAAATCTTCTTTACATCGCTCGTCGAGCAGGCGATTTATCGCTGCTAGGTTCAGCGGCTCTTCCTCCGTTACCTCTGGTCCCGAAGCCGCTACCCTGGCCTTGGAGCTAGGGAGACAGACATCTGCTTGTACGCCAACTCCGGCAACAATGAGGCTGCTGGGGTTAGAGGGGGTCTGTATACCGACTTGCTCTCGTTGGTGGCTTCTAACTCAGCAGTTGCTTCTAGAATCTGTTCCACAGTGCTGTAGTCCTCTCGCTGCAAAGTTCTCTTTATAGCAGGCAGCATATTGTGGTAGACCACATCAAGCTGCTGTGATACGCTATGCTTCGGTAACATCCTGCGCATAATTCCTTGCAGACTCGTGATATACACACGTATAGACTTATTTTGCCCTTGTGCGCGTGCTTGTGCCTCTGCTGGTATCCCTGAGTTTTGCCGAACCATGTCTTGGCACATGCGCAAAACTCTTGCCAGCTAGTCCACCATCCAGTCTCATCAACCCGGTTTAACAACTACTCGAACATCTCTTCTTCCGTGAGGTCGTTCAACCTCTGCACTCCCTCCATCTTTTAAATGAAGTGCTCGATGCTCATGCTGGAATCGCCGTTGAACCGGACTGGCCATTTTTCGAATACACTACCGGCCTCTCTGGACAAATTGTGAGATGTCGTCATACCACTGGTATTGTTTCTACTACCAGGTACGCTACTCGTCTCATCTGTAGCGTTTCTACTCCCCCCAGCACCTGCCAGGGGTTGACGTCTAGCGCCCCTTGCCGGCAACGTCATCGTGTTACGCGGCGACACTACTGAACTGGCCATGTCCTCGTTTCCAAAGATACTGTACGTACCTTGAAAATCGGCCCTTGGCGGGGGTAAACCACCTCGCGCCTTGCGCGTTGGCTTCGGAGGAACTAGAGTTTGTTCCACTCTTGTACTCGAAGCGGAGTTACCCATCATCATCGCCATTAATGTTTCCATATTCTTTGTTAACTGATCCATCTTGGCGTCTGTTGCCTCCACTCGACGTGCCAGAATTTTTACAGCATCATCTGACTCATCCTTACCGGATTCAGCTGTCTCTTTCCTGTTTGCCGTCTGTATCGTAGCCTGACCTCACGCTTGCTGTAGACTCCCTTCAGACAATCCTCTACTGTGAGTCGGAAAAGACCTGGGATCCAGCTGCTCATCGTCCTCCCTCTGTCTGTCTGCAATATTTCTTGCATCCTCCTCCTCATCGGAAAGTTGCATCGATGGGATTACCCAGGGTGTATTGGCTGGGGCTCGCGCTACATTCTTTATAGCGCCTTGCCCGCATGGGACCCGTATCTCACTCGACCACCTTAACCGTTCTGCTACGGTCTGGTCGTGCTTTAATCTTTTTAGCGAGTGTGTTGTCGTAGGGTAATACGATTCATCTGCAATCGTATCACCAGTCGTTTCCAGCCTGATTTCGTCGATAAATGTCTGCCGGAGTGGCTCTCTTTTGACACGAGCTTCCGACGGCAGCTTCTCTCTCATTGGCATGAAGTCTTCCTCATCGTAGTCGCCCATTAACCATCGGTGGAGTCTGGCGACTTTGGCTAATTTGAAGCCATTAGCTCGAAGCTTCAGCGAGGTCAATGTTTCTTGTAACTCGGCGTCGTCTAGTGGCCAGGGAGTACATCTCTCGACCTCATCGTTGATGCTGGGATGTTACTGCAGTTGCTGATGTGCGTCCATTGCTGCTCTCTGCTGCTGAGGTTGCTCTTGCTGCTCTCTGCTGCTGAGGTTGCTCTTGCTTATGTTGCTGCTGTCGCTGCTAACTCCTTTGGAACACGCAAGAAAACTCTACTACTCACTCTCGCGAACCAGAGTCTCCTCAATAGGCCTTCCCGCGTTTTGGCTATCCACGCCGACGTGCGCATCTCACCGCCCGTCATAATATATATATATATACTTGTATATTTATGTTTGTATATATAGTTTGTACAAAATGTTGGATTTTTCGAAAAAATGCTAATCTTCAGGAATTATCACGGGTTACCAACGCTGGGAAAACAAATTCAAATATTTTTCTCGATATCGGTAACTCGTAACCTACATTTAAAAGAAAAAATTATTGCTAAATAACTACTTTTCGGTATGTCTTTTGATTTTCTGCCAAAGCCCGAAATACGCTCCAGAAAGTTGGAATCCGCGGAACGGACGTGTTGCATTTGATTAAATGTCGTGAAGATGGCATTTTAGTACCAATATCCGTGTACCCTGAAATGATAAAGCGTTACCACGATGAAATTCTCAAAGCCAATCACTTGATTCAAATACTTAGCCGTTTGTGGGATCAAACAAAGGATACTGCCCATAAAAATCCGGTAATACTTGATACCCAAATATAGCTTTATATCCGCGCACGCTTTCTAGTATTTGTATACTCTATGCTGAGCCTCATCACATAGGCATATAATACATAACTACTAGTAAGCTTGTATATGTTTAAGCATATATTAAGTATTGAGTAACGACTATAAATCCGAGCTTAACCGAGTTACCGTATTCTTATATGGTATGGTATTTGGTATATCGCCGTTTCTTGCTTTATCGCATAAAATCGCATATCGTTATATCGTTAAAGTTTTGTGATCGTATTATGATTATAAATGTCATTGTGGAACTTCTAATATAACAGTTTCCTTGGAGATATTTTTTATGTTCAGCTGTTTAGCTGTTTCCAAACCTTAAGCATGAATGAAAATAATCCATTTCAAATGGTACAACAGATTTTTAGTTTCAAAACAACTTTAACTTCATTACAAAAATTATAGCGTTTTTAATCACTGTTTTGTTTTTATGCAATTAAAATTTAGAGAGTAACACATTATACATATACATATGTATGTAAATACAAACATAAATAAATTCATTGTGATAAAAATTCTTGTTAATTTAAAATAGACAATAATTTTATAGCAAATTCATATTGGTAATGTTTCAATTTTCATTGGAGTTGAAACATATTTAATTTATAATTAGGTTTTTTATGTTAAAAATGGATTCTGTACATAAAATTGAAGCTGGTGCTAGTGTCAACATAAAAAGAACTGATGGTAAGTTTGTTTGTAAAATACAGTTGAGGTTAATATTCTTATCTTTGTTAATTTTTGATGTTTATCGATTTGTCAACTTGTAAATCTGGAATTGATTTTTTAAAAACTATAGTTTTATTGTGATGAAAATTGTTATACTATGAATTTTAAATTGTTTATCATCGTAATTAATTTTAGATATAGACAACCATATATATAATTATATATAATTTTAATTAGTGTATAAAAATAATACAATATTTAAATAGTTATTTCATAGAATTAGTTTTTAAAATATTACTCAAAGTATTATAGAATGCATTATAATATTTGATGATTAACAATAAATAGTTTCATAAATTAGTACATTTTAACATTGATTGAAGTAGATTATTTAAAGTATGTGTAAAATAATATATGATTATTATTTAATACACTCTAATAGTTTATAGATAACTTTTGAATACAAAAATGTATTATTTTATATAAATAAAAGCTTCATAGCTAATTCTGTCTGACCAATTTGTGTAATTGATATGATACTGTTGTAGGGTTGAATTTGGTTTTCAATAAAAACAATTTTTTGATTTTATAAAATTCGAGTCATTCCATTTAAGTAAAATTTTTCTAACCTTACCAAGTTTTATTTTTTGTTTATCAAAATATCTCAATAAGTAATCTTTATAAAGAATATAATCATCGACTTTTATAGTTGTAAAAGTATTTTTTTTAAATGAAAAGTTATTTTTGAATTCTTAGTTAAGATAGAGAATAGAAAATATTAGTACTAGAATTAATAGAAAGTGTGATAACGAACACATTTATATTTATCAGTTTACTTTTATAAGGTTTTATTTTATGATTTTATTAATATTTTTAATAATGAAAATGCAATGATTATATATCCTCGCTCGTGAGTCAGTTACTGCATGATCAGAGGTTTGTAAATTTCAGTAGTTTTTGTATTATAAAGCACTGAAAACAATAGTATGGGCAAGAACTATGCTACTCCTTACCAGAGAAATCTGTACTGTGCTATTCTTTACTGCAAAAATATGAATTGTGCTACTTATGCTTTTTATGGCATGTCGAAAATTACATTAATATCAGAAGTATCTTCAAAATAATCACGTTGAATACTTACATTTTAATTAACAGTAACTAGGTAAAAATAAGTTCAGAGTATCATTTGTATTAACCAACCCTTTAATAAGCCTAAATAAAGTAATGCATCATTATAATCTAAGATAGAGTTAATTGAATTGCTTTTAAAAGTTTTCATTAGAGAGGAGAATTCATGATCAAGTCTGCTGAAGGATGGCTGACTGGACAAAAAGCCTATCTCAGATTTACTTCAAAAACGACCTAGCTCAAATAATATTTTTTCGTAATAAAATGGTGTTTTAGTAAATTTTTTATAAGGTCATTTGTAAATTAGTAAAATTAGGTATAACCGGAGTGCGATAAAGAGTTACAATAGTAGACATGCAATTAAAGTCTCTTCGAAACGTTGAGTCCCAGAATCCTAGCTGTTTTACTTACTACATACTCAATATATTTTTCATAAGATAGTTTGCGGTTAAGCATAACTCTAAGATCTTTTATTACTGATACCCTTTCAATTAACACATAATTTAATTTAGAGTCAAAAATAAATTCTTGTCTTTTCAAGCAAAACGTTATAACACTACATTTATTTAAATTCAGAGTTAGTCCATTTTCTATAGACTATAAGAAAACTCTATTCAGATCGTCTTGTATTTTACCACAGTCCATAGGCAATTTTATTACATTATACATTTTTCAATCATCTGCATAAATAACCAATTAAGAGCTCTTAAGACATGGGAGAACATCATTCATGTAAATAGCAAACAATATTGGACCTTGAGGGACACCAGAATGTATTTTAATATTATTAGAAATAGCATTCCTCACTTTGACAACCTGTGTCCTTTCATTCAAATATGACTCGATCCATTTTAGCAGATTGCCATCTAGCGCAATACACTTCACCTTGTGCACCAAGGATTTGTGATTAACTAAATCAAATGCCTTAGAGAAATCGAGATAAATTGAGTAAATACATCTCGAAAGAGCTAAACGACTGACTATAGCAAAGAACAAAATTGAAGCACCGAGAGTATCGAGCTGCCGAAATCTAAAACCTGCTAAAACAAAGGTCTTTTCAAAAAATTACCGAAGGGACTACAGTTACGAACATCATATGCACTCACACAAACACTTCTCACCAGTCAATCTTCTAGCCATGACGTCACGAATCATCAAACAACAGAAAACGTTAGGACTTTATTTTGAAATTCTACAATTACTAGATACATCCGGGACAAAGGTCGTCTTCAGCAAATAATAGATGCAGAGAGCAATCCTTCAACGGATGATTTGGATAATATTGAATCGAATTTAGGAATGAGTAGTTTTCTACTACTAATTTTCTTACTCCATCAGACAAATTAGGGGCTATGTAGTCAGTCGTAGAATATCGTGATAGGTCAGCTGACAATTGAATATTGGGAATATTAAGATCGCCAATCTTATGATTCAAACTATGACATTATTGTTTTTAGCGTTGATATTTCTTACTTTATTTAATTTATTTAGTACTTTGATTAGTTTCTGTACATCAGACTTAAAATGAGTTATTGAACGTGTTGAAGTCTATTTGTTTTTGTATTATGCCAAATGGAGATTTAATATCATCACTAATACTCTTCCTAAAAGACTCGAATTTTGCGTTTAAGATTGATGAAAGATACAAGCAGATATCAGTCTGAACACTGGTATCCATCAAGTTATCCACTGTATCTATCAATCCATGACCTTGGGATAACGTAGCGTTGTGTTTTGAAATATTTGCATCTAGTTTCATCATATGAGTCTGAGATGGATTACAAATGATGGTTTTAGTTAGTGAGTCTCTTATATAGTCATTTTATAGCCATTTGGACTGTGCTATTCTTTACCGCAAAAATATGCCTACCTAAGAACAAAATTGCATGTAGAAACTAACATGTAAAACAATTTTCGTGATAAACAGCATTGCAGTGTGAGCAGTTAGTAAATAAGCTAGGGTGATACTACGGCAGGGTGATACTAATTCAGGATGATGTTAATTCAAATTGATACTACGTCACAACATTTTTTTTGTTCCTATTTTACGACAAATTAGGAAAAAATTTTAGTTTTGCTAGAATTCGAACAGGGAAGTTTTCTGTTGCTAGTCGGGTTTCTTACCTGTTATGCAATCTTGTGAGGTTAGGCATGTATCACTTTTATAAGCTTATCTAGTAAAAGTCAAGTAAAATTTTTTTTTTTAATTAGAATTTATGGGGAAAAAATTGAAGTCACAGAAATTTCAGCTCAGAGTTCTTGGTCCTGAATCAGTCGTCTTACCGACATACTCATTGTGACCCCTTAACATATTTAAATCACCCTTATCAACTTAAATCTTTTATAGCCATTTTGTTCAGGCAAGGAATTTGTATTAGTTGAATACTGTTTTTGAATACTTTTATCTAAATTTTGACTGGGGTTGGGTGAAATTCAGCCTTTCATGGTGTTAGAAATTATCAGGAAGGGGGATTATTACATTTCCAGGGTTTCACTGTTCGATCGTAGATTTTATTTAAACTGAGGTGTAGCGTGGCGAGGTGAGATGCGCGTGGCTCGGCGGTCGAGGAGGGAAGAGAAGGAAGCTACTTTGAATTCCGGAGCAATAGCTAAATTATAGTGACTCCGATTAATGTAGTCCTTATGGACTTGACATTGGACTACTCTAATAGATTTGATGTCAAACCGGCGTAAATTCAAACTTAACTTTAAATAAAATAATGATTAATTGACAAAATAAAACTCCATCACACCACCTTAATTACATAATTGATCATTTCAAATCATCGCGATTCATATAATAAAACATATCCTAAACGTTCGAATCTACAACAAATTAAAATAAAAAAATATAAAAACACTTCTTCTTAATTAAGATTTCTCCGCGGGAGACGGAGTGGGGAAACCGTCTCCGGGGGAACCGCGCTCACGCTCGAAACTGAAAAATTTACTTCAATCATGGCGCTCGGAAACAAGTATCGTAAATCGGTCAAATTTGATCGCATCTTGCTCTTTTTTTTAATTGGGGATAGCGCGAGTACAAAACAACTTTGTTGGCATTAGATGTAACAAATTCAATTATTGAAACAGTGAAAATTTTATTATAGTTTTTAATCGTTATTTATTGATTAAAAGTCGAGTAAGTATTAGCAATTCAATAATAATATAATAATAATATAATGCTTTGTATATTATGAGTATGTTATGTATTGTAACGGGGCGTTTTTATGCCGATGCGACGGCTCCAACGCTGCGCCGGAGGCTCGACTCCGGCGAGAAGATTCACTTCTTCCCGTTCAACGGAGAGATACTCTCCTTGATGCGACGGCGGTTGCCTGCGCCGTCGCTTGTGCAGCCTACCGCTGCCGTGTCGCTGTGACACGCTGCTCGGCTAGTCAGTTACTCTGCAAATCACGAAACACGCGATTTACCCGCGGAGGCTGTCGGGGTACTCGGGAATATGAGGACGTTAGGAGCAAACGAAATATCAACACTTAGATACAAGAGAATGTTTGTTTATTCAAGTTCGAATTACACGAGCTAGCAACCGTTATATACGCTGTATACGCGCGACGCGAGAAGGCAGATACGCACACCGATGATAACTCGCTCGCGGCGAGTTCGATCGCAATTATAATTCAAGCGCGACAAAAGATGATTGTACTTACAATCTCGCAAAGCGCCGCTCCTGCGTGGTGCGGCGCGCGCAAAATGGCGGGAGCGTCCTCCCTCAGGTACACTGAGTGATCGGCGAGTCGGTGGCGTACCGACTGGTTCGTCGCTGGCTCGCTGGATGACTCCGCTCGCTTATCCGCTCTCGCTCGCTGCTCCACGGATACACACACGCACGGTGGAGGCACTGTAGGTCGCGTTCGCGCGGTATCAAAAGGTCCTTGAACCCAGGCACGTGTTGCTACTCTCGTGGCCGGAAGCTATCTATCGATTCCCGATCGCGCTCGCGACGCGAGGGGTCCGAGCGCCGCGCGCAGTGCCTGCGCGCCGAATCGCGGCGACCCTGCGCCTGACATGCGCGCGCGATCCAAATCGCTGGATCGCTTACAGTATACTAAATCATAATAAATAAGTGTATATATTATCAGGATGAATTGTGGATAAATAGATGAAACAGAAAAAAGTACGACTTAAAATATTTATATTTATTTTTATAATTCCTATTATTAATTTTGATTATTACATATTATATTATTATATATTATTGAATTACTAATAAAGTAATTGAATTTATTACATCTAATTACAACAAAGTTGTTTTCTACTCGCGCTACCCTACCCCGAATTAAAAAAAAAGAGCAAATACGATCAAATTTGACCGATTTACGATACTTTTTTCCGAGCGTCACGATTTTAAGTAAGTTTTTCAGTTTTAAGCGTGAGCGCAGTTCCCCCGGAGACGGTTCCTCCACTTCGTCTCCCGCGGGGAAATCGGCCGCCGTTGCACTATCGTCTTTTTTCGACACTGAATATACAATTAATAATTGATTTTAGAGTAACGGCTAATATATATCTAAAAAGTATAAGTCTTTAACTGCAGCTACAAATTTGAAAAATCGCAAAATCTCGTATATTTACGGAGCAATGGTTTATTATAAAAAAAAGCTATCTTATTTCCTAATACTCGCAGAGGACCAGCTTTTCTTCTAAATTTAGATAAAAATAGTAGCTTTTCAGTGGACTTTATTCGATTTCGATCGGCTTAAAATGTTGTCTCTGGGGATAATGTTAATTAGGCATTTTATAAACTTTTGTCCAGGAGCGTCCCTAATTAAAACTTTTTGGTTTTTTAAAATGGTAATTGAAATATAACTTTTCTTGATCACATTCAAGCAATGGCAACTAAACTGTTCAATTTTTCTGCTGATGCCAGTACTGTGAAAACAAAAAATTTTGAAATTATTGGTACCTCTAAGTCAGAAACTATAATTGCTAAATCCTCGAAATTTGGTAGGCTGTTTTGCGCTATTACGTTCAACTTTTTCCTAAACTATCAATGTGAAAAATTAATTTTTTCAACAGTTATTAACAATTTTAGATTTTGACAAATTTCTTGGTTTTTTTCAATTTGCCAATAAACTTAGAGAGGTGCCCTCGCGGACTTTTTTGTAGATAATTCAATAACGAATAACTTTTATTCACAACTTTTTCCGCTAAAATCAGTACTTTTCAAACCGCAGAAGTAAATACGAAAAAAAGTGCTGAAATCAGACTTTGATGGTATTGGGAAATATTACACCATAGATATAGCAAACGAAGATGGCGGAAAAAGATCGGGAATTTATATGGAGGCTTATGTAAAGTGAAAGTATTTTTATTATTGTAAAAACTTACAAACATTTATCGCTGTTAATTTTCTTAAAAATTTGTATAATATATTTTTATAAATTTATTTCAAAATTTTAAATACGACAACAAGTCTTGAATGAATGTTTTGTTATCTGTTGACATTTTTAAATGAGGTTAAGTTCGCGCGTCTGCTATTTCAGTTGCGAAGCATTCTGCATTCGGAACGCGTATCCACAGTGGCAGTGTAGTGCTTGTGTTGCTTGTACAGTTCCGTAAGATTTTATAAAATGTCTAAATCAGTAGAACATTGCTGCGTGAAAGGATGTAACAGTAAATCTGAAAAAAATAATGGTTTAACTTTCCATCAATTTCCCAAACCTAAAAAGCAGACAGGAGTAAGAACTAACTACTTTGGAGCAGTAGAACGTGTGGATAGGTTATGTGCATGGAAAAAGGCGTTAAAAATAAATACAGTTCATCCAAGAATGAGAGTATGCTCACTCCATTTTAAGCATGATGATTATGTACTACCTGGTAAATATTACAATTTCATTAATCCATTAAGTTAAAAAATAAAAGTATGTTAGTATCTAATAACACAAACTCACTTTCAGATTTTCCAAGCAATCATAAAACTTTGGTGAAATCAGCAGTGCCCTCCGTTAATTTGCCTATTACCACCAAAGAAAAAGAGAATGCAATAAGAAATGAAGCACGCCTAAATCGAATAATTCAGAGGAGTTTAGCAAAAATATACGATGCAGATCAGTCATCATCAAATGTGAGTGCCGCTCAAGATTGTGATGTGAACAATATTCTTCAAGATAAAAATCTATCAGCTGAGAACGAACAGTGTGAGAGTGTTGTGGATGAACATCAATCAAATGCAATTGACCATGCAAGTGAAATGTCAGTGAGTGAAGATCCTGTAATCAGATTGATTGAAAAAGAAAAGAAGAGAAAAATAGAGGAAAATGTAGTTAATTATAGTTTTAGTGGTACATTAAACACCGATGAGAAAATGTGTACAGCTACTGGAATTCCATCGATTCAAATCTTGGAGACCATAGTCAGTATGCTAAAAATAGTGCATGGAGATAGATTCGAGAAGTGTAAATTGAAAACACGAGACAGAGTTATTTTAACATATATGAAAATGAAGCACAACACATCCTACAGATTGCTGGCACTTATTCTTAGATGTGTATCAGCACAAGTATGCCAAAAAATTTTCATAAAAACTATACAAATCTTCAACGACTGTTTATCTGTTGCAATTCCTGTTGCCATCAAGAGAGGAGATTTCTAGAAATTTACCAACATGTTTTGAAGGATTTGAAGATACTCGAGTGGTGTTAGACTGTACAGAGATATTTATTCAACAATCAAAAAACTTGTGTTGTCAACTTAAAACCTATTCACACTACAAAGATGCAGCAACTGTCGAATTTATGATTGGAGTATCGCCAGCAGGAATTATTACTTTCGTGAGTCCTGCTTATGGAGGTAGAACCAGCGACACAGCTATTTTCAGTCAAAGTAAACTGTTAGATTTGTTGGAACCTGGTGATGGAATCATGGTCGACAAAGGATTTTTAATTGATGAATTGTGCCATAAAAATAGATGGAAATGTATACGACCACCATTTCTACAGGATAAGAAACAATTTTCACAAGCGGAATCTATTGCTACATCAAAAATTGCTTCAGCTAGAGTTCATGTTGAACGTGTCAATCAACGTATTAAAGTTTGGAGCATCCTTGGTTCAAAAATGCCTGTGAATCTACTCCCAGTAGCCAGTGAAATATTAAATGTTCTATGTGCCACAGTAAATCTTAGTGATCCTATATTGGGTGATAATAAATTTATCAATATTCCTTGACTTTAAAAAAAAAAAAATACAATTGTACATTTTAAATATTTATTTATTTCAACACGAACAAATGTAATTAAAATAATAACAATCATTAATGTAATACTGATTTTTAAATAATAAAAATTTGACATATTAACAGCATTAAATATGACAATCTTTTTCAACATAGTTATTACATAGTTATACAACACTTATTATTTTTTAAACAGATAAAGTGGAGAATTTTTTCAAAATACAATGTTTTTAATGTAAACAGCATTTTTTTAAGAAAAATATTGTCTCGCTTCACTTTTATGATAAACACCTTGTCATCCGCAGCTGAATATATAACAAAATCTGCCTCTTCGAGATTCATTACAGCCATTCCTAACTGTACTTGAGCATAATAAGAATGTTTTTGCTTTAAACGAATATTTTGATTTTCTTCTATTAGGAACTTTCCAACACAGTCTATCACAGTTTCCGTTATATTTGACTTTTTACCTATAAAAGGGCACTTTATCTCTAACAATGCACTTGGCTTATTGTTTTCCAAAATCACCCCATCTGGTGAGTATCCGAGCCAAGGGTTGCAAGCTGAAACTATTAAGCCAGTACACAGTACTTTCTTATTCGTAGTAGCAATGTATGCTATTCTTGCCTTTTCTTCTGTGACCTTTCCATATTCTGTATATATACTCTTGAAATTCTTTGGATGGAACACATCTTTAAATTTCTTTGCCCAATCTGGATTCTTATTTTTACTGTACGTATATAACTTATAGCATGTGCTACCAGTTATGCGTAGACTCCTGTGGTTCATCCATTCAGCATAATAGGCTTTCGTTCTTTCACAGATCTCAATGAAGTTCCCTTGCAATCTTAATGAAGTTTCTTCGCAACAGCTGTTAAGAGGGCCAACAGTGTGTTGCTTTATCTCCTCCATAAGTGGATGGTCTTGAAAGAGAAAAATATTTCTAATAGCTGCATTCTCTTCTGGGGTACTTAAAACTATTTCCTTCTGTTTGAATGCAGAATGCCTACCTCGTCTGTAATAAGAATTTAAGTAATAAGATTATGTAAAAATTGAATATATAAGTTTATGTTTATTCACATCTGACTGGTCTTAAAACATATTAACACTTACACATGTTTACTTATACCACAGTAAGGTAACTCATCCTTAATTATATTAGAAAGAACTTCCTTCTGGTCTTGTTGTAGCTCTACCGTATCCTCCTTTCTTTTATTGGAGAAGCATTCATGCTCACTTAACGGAGCAGGCTCATATTTCTGTAACAGCAGATTTTGCTTCTTCTTCCACTGACATTCGTTGTCAGTGCACGACAACTCATCAAGTTTTTCTAGGCTGTAAAATTTAAAAAAGTTCATGTAACATTATTTAATTACATATAATATTGAATATACATTGTTTTACTTTAAATCATGAACTTACGCATGTATATGAAGTAACGTTGCCACAATATGTTTACATTGCCCACTTAAACCTGCCTTACATGAGCACTTAAAATCACTAATTATTCCTTCGTTATTAATTTTCCCTTCGATGTGATGGGGCTTCTCGCGTATATGCGTTGTTTGTAAACAAGCTGAGACGATCTTAACCTCACCATTTTCGGTTTTTCCAATTTCTCCACAAAGTATGATGTGTCCAGCCTTAAAAACTCTTTCGCCTTCAATAAATTTTCGTTGTGCTTCGTTCTGGCCAGCCCAATCAAAAATGTTTTGCATCAAAATATACATTTCGAAATAAAACTCGGATCCTCTCCATATACTACTATGTATTTTCCCGATCTCTTTCCGCCATCTTGGTTTGTTATATCTATGGCGTCATATTTCCCAATATTGTTAATTTACTTTAGAAATTTAGCCGTTGCAATTCTTATATTATCATTCTACATACTTATCCGAGCCATTTAAGACATCAAACTTACTTGTTGGAATTTTGGAAAAAAACTCGGTCTTTTGGGCTTAATTTGACTGGCCTAGTGCCATAAACACATATCCGGACGTCAAACGTTGATTACCCTGATCTTTCGCCCATCTTGCATCGCAGTAGCCTGTAATTCTAGTATCTCCACTGCGTTCATACCTTAATTCAAGATTCTTAATTCCTCGCACGTATCGGAGCACCCTGGTGACCATGCTCCAGTGCGCCTCTTCGAAGGTGGTGTTGTACTGGCTGATTTTGCCTACTGCATGGGCTAGGTCTGGCCTTGTCGCCTAAACCAGATACAGCAGTGATCCGACCACGTTTTGATAAGGTACTGAGGATGCATTGAAGTTGGCTCGTGACTTTGAACTCATGTTGGACATACCAGAAGTTTCCATTGATGTATTCACGCTTCTGCAGTCCTCCATGCCAAAGCCTTGCAGCAGCGTATTGATGTCATCGATTTGGTCCAACTCGATGACTCCTTTGAATTTATCCTGTTGCACGTTGATGCCCAAACACCTTTTGAGCGGGCCCAAGTCCTTCATGGTGCACACCTTGCCTTCTTTGAGTATCCCACCAAAATCGATACTATTGAAGAAGACAATAAGATTGTCTACAAACAATGCAACAATTATAATTTTGTTAACTGTGTAAAAACTATATATGAAAGAGTCGTGTTCCGACTGTATTAAATTTAAGCTTTATAAATAATAATTTAAGCTTATATAATCCTCCATGGATCTTATATAGCTTATATAGCTTATATAATCCTCCATGGCCTCTTGAAGCAAGTGAACTTTTCGCGCCAAGCCTTTATTGTCGTACATCTTGGCAAATTTGTCCCAAACTTACTTTGGAGTAAGCGCCCTTTGGAGGTACGGAAACAATTCAGGCGCTATTGCTAACACTATGCGGCCTCGCGCCTTAGTAAGTCTTTTTGGATCTGTGCTAATCTGTCCGTTAACAGGTACCTCGACCGTATCCCACAATTCTTCGCTTTCTAAATATGCGTGCATTGCGACTGCCGCCCACAACCGATAATTCTCTCGTCCAACTAATTTATCCAGTAGTTGGAACGGAGATGTATGACTATGGCTCGCCATTTCTAATTCTGCTAATTACTGCGCTCTCACCTTGAAAATCTTCAAGGACACCAACAGGTGTGGTGTCTCCAGTTCGAAAAGTCGTAACGGCAACGGAGCACTTTTCAGATTTTTATTAAACTTCTGTCGTTTCTGGGCCCATAATCTGATGGGAATTATCATGAAGCGGTGTATTTTTGAAGGTGATCGAATACATAATTTCCAGTGTTTCACTATTCGATCGTAGATTTTATTTAAACGGAGGTATAGCGCGGCGACTAGCGAGGTGAGATGTGTGTGGTTTGGCGATCGAGGAGAGAAGAGAAGGAAGTAGATTCAAATTTATTAAGAAAAAAGAGAATTAAAGATCACATTAATTAAATATAGCCAGATTGCGTACAGATAGATAGCAACAGTATCACTGCAGAATGCAATCTTGAATTAGCTATTGAATACTATTTAAAAATGTTGTATTTGTTATTTAATTAGCCTGGCTAATAGATAAAAATATAGAACAGCGATGGATCCGCAGTAAACCACCCGCCTCACGCTCAAGGTCGTGGGTTCGAATCCCCAACATCCTGATCAGTTTTTTCAGATCCGATGGAAATCTTACTCAGGATACCGGGTTTGAAAAAGTCGTAGGTGTGATGAGCCTACCTTGGAAACTTTCAAACGCTAACATTAATCTATAAGAATCACGATACGTTGTAAGGCCATGAAAGTAGTTAAACTATAGGCATACTAGATCATAGGCATACTGGATCAGGGGAGGTGATCCAGTACGCCGCCCATGTATAAGCATAGGGCCTCCGTCCTCCAGACCCGAGTCTCCCTTCTCTCGAGTGATTCAGTATGCCTATAGGATACTGCATCACTGGAGTGAATCAGTATGCCTATAGGATACTGCATCACTGGAGTGAATCAGTATGCCTATAGGATACTGCATCGCTCGGCCTGGGGTGGTATGGCGGCCTGTATGTAAGCATAGGGCCCCCTCTTTTCGAGAGTCTCCCTTCCCTTTGGTTTTTTGGCATAGTGGGAGAAGAGGTGACCCCTCGCTCGCTTAGACACGAGCAGCAGCTCGCTTGCACGCTCTGTCGGATTCGGGAGATATGGGTTGCGGTTGGCGGGAATGTGAGGGAGTAGTTTGAAAATAATGCAGAGTATATTTTACGAACGTTTTGTTGCGTTGATTCGTGAAACATTACAAAGTGAAGAGCATCTAACCAATAATGAAATTCATTATGGCTAGATAAGTGCAATAATACGATTCAAGAACTCATCGAAAAAAATAAAAGTGATCTTACACGAGGTGAGAAACAAAAATTCCAAACTTGCATGACACATTTGTCCTGCATGCAAGTTGAGTTCGAGCAAAGGTTAAACCGAGGAGGAGGAATTATCGCAGAAGCTAAAGTCGAGTGGCGCGATGTTGACTCTGCTTTTGACAATCGAATTCGAACGGGAGTGATAGTAAACTTAAAACATGTTGATATTGCAAGTTTTTTAAATGATGCTTACCATTTGTTTAGTGAAAAAGTTACAGCATGTTTGCATTTTTTCAATTCAAAAAAGCAATGAAGAAACCACTGATATTAAATACTTTACAAGTGAAAGTGCTACGATATATTTGTCAACTAATTTGGAAGAGTGGTTTAAAACTCATATACGAGATCACATCATGAAATAACTAGAAGAATTTGAGGAAAAAAATTCTGGATGGACTCTAAAAAGTATTATAAGTTTATGTGTAAACATGAAGAAATATTCGCCAATTAAAGGCAGTTCGTACATTCCTCTCCCTAAATTCATAGAAAATAAAAAGGCGTGTTTATACATGTGTAATATTTATAAATGTGCACAACGAAGATAATCAATGTTTCAAATACGCTATTCTTTCGGCATTGCATCCTTGTAAAATAAATGCCAATCGAGTATGCCAATATCAACAGTATGAGCAGGAATTAAACTTTAACAATATTAAATTTCCGGTGAAATTAAAGGATATTCCAAAGTTTGAAAAACTAAATAATATTTCTGTGAATGTATACATGTTAAGAAAATCAAGAAGAAAGTATGAAGTGTCGCCTTGTCACGTTACTGAGGAAAAGAAGGAAAAACACGTAAATTTACTCATTGTGCAAGACTATTATATTATAAGAACATCTTCCTAGATATCACTATGTTTGGATCAAGAGTATGTCTCGCCTTCTCTGCACTCAACTTAATAAATATCACATAAAATCAAACCACTGTGAGAGGTGTTTGCAAGTGTTTTACTGCGAAGGAAAATTAAAAGTGCATGAATTGGATTGTAAAAATTTAAATAAATGTCGTATCAACTTGCCAAATGAAAAAAATAACATACTGAAATTTGAAGATAACAACAAAAACGAAAAAGTGCCTTTTATAATTTACGCTGATTTTGAATGCATGTTGAAGCCTACTGAGAATGAAATGTCATTTCAACTTCATGAAGCTTATAGTATTGGCTATTACATAAAGTGTATTTTTGATGAAAAACTATGTGGTTATAAATCGTATAGAAAAACGAGCGAAAATGAAGAATCGCCTGCAAAGTGGTTTGTTAGACAGTTAAGAGCAATCAGTGAAAATATCGACCAACTTTATAAGAATCCGAAACCAATGAGACTTACAGATTTGGAAGAATTATCATTCCGGCGAGAATCTATCTGTCACATATGTCGAAAGCCTTTTGGTAATGGAGAGATGATTGTACAAGATCATTGTCATCTTACAGGACGGTATGTATTAGATTTAAAGAAAGAACTAATGGAAATTATATTTTCTATTATATTTTTTTCTTTGATTATAGATTCAGAGGTGCAGCTCATGATTCATGCAATTTGAATTATACAGACTCGAGATTTATACCAGTTGTATTTCATAATCTCAATTATGATACACATTTTATTTTGAAAGAGATTGCAACTTCATCCGTTTTACCAGGAAGAGTGACTCTCATACCACACAACAAGGAAAAATATATTTCCTTCACGAAATATATAGACAAGTGTGAAATAAACTTTAGGTTTATAGATTCATGGCGTTTTTTGCCCTCATCATTAGACAAACTGTCTTCTTATCTAGAAAATGTACCTATAGTAGTTAAGGAATTTCGAGCAGATGGATACACTAACGAACAGATTAATCTTCTCAGACGAAAAGGCATATTTCCATATGATTTTATGGATAGCTTAGAAAAGCTCACGTTTACAAGTTTACCCGATAATCACGAGTTTTACAATAAACTCAATGAATCACATATTTCCGATGAAGATTATATGCATGCCCGTATTGTATGAAATACATTCAATGTACAAACGATGGGACAGTATTCAGATATTTATTTAAAGACAGACGTATTATTACTAGCTGATGTATTCGAAAGTTTTCGAGAGACGTCTATTCAAGCATATGGTTTGTGTCCAGCTCATTTTTATACAACACCAGGATTAACATTTTCAGCAGCTCTGAAAATGACCAAGGTAGAATTAGAGCTTTTAACTGATATAGACATGCTAATGTTTATTGAATCTGGCATTCGAAGAGGAATCAGCCAATGCTGCAATCGATACGCCAAGTCCAATAATCCATATATGGGATCGTCATATAACAAACAAGAGAAGATCAAGACTCTTATGTATTATGACATCAACAATCTCTATGGATGGGCAATGGTTCAGCACTTGCCCGTTGGAAAATTTAAATGGATTGATCACGAGTCAAATCCAAACTTCTACAACGCAGCATCCGATTCGGACGTGGGATATATCGCTGAAGTTGACTTAGAGTATCCTGAAGAAATACACGATGAACATCGAGATTTACCTTTTTGCGCTGAGCATCGTTCACCGCCTGGGTCAAAGCAGAAAAAGCTTCTAACAACTTTAGATGATAAATATAGGTATGTCATTCATTATCGAGCACTAAAACAAGCATTAGACAATGGACTTCGATTAAAAAAAGTGCATAGAATTTTAAGTTTTAAGCAAAAAGCATGGTTAAAACCTTACGTCGAATTAAATACTGAGAAGAGAAAGCAGTCAAAAAACGAGTTTGAAAAACTGTTTTACAAATTATTAATCAATGCAGTATATGGAAAATGTATTGAGCGAGAACGGTCTCGAGTCGACGTGAAATTGGTGAACAAATATACTGGTAGATATGGAGTTGAAGCACGTATAGCACTACCAAATTTTCACAGTTGTGCAATCTTTGATGAGAACTTAGTAGCTATTCAGATGAAGAGAACAAGTATTACAATCAAAAAACCAATTTATATAGGACTCGGTATTTTGGATTTGTCGAAAACATTGGTCTATGATTTTCATTACTCTTATATGAAAATACGTGTAGAAGAAAAATGTAAACTTCTCTACACAGATACAGATAGTTTGATCTACGAAGTCCAAGACCTCGATATGTATCAGATCATGAAAGAAGACATTTATAAATTTGATACTTCAGATTACGATGAGAATAATCCATTCAACATTCCAAGAGTAAATAAAAAAGTGCTTGGTCTCATGAAAGACGAATGCTGCGGCAAAATTATGACTGAATTCATCGGATTGCGGAGCAAAATGTACAGTATTTTAATTGAAGATGGAGAAACTATAAAAAAGCCAAAGGTATAAAATCGTGTGTAGTTAAAAAGTCAATTACATTTGATGATTATCGAAAATGTTTGTAAGATTTAGCAATCATTCGACATGAGCAGTGTAATATTAGTTCGAAATTGCACATTGTTCACACCGAAAAGCAAAATAAAATTGCGCTGAGTCCCCACGACGATAAGCGATTTATCTTGCCGGGTAGTACCGATACTTTACCATGGGGATACTACAGAGTTATAGAAGAACAGATGGCGCAAGCTTTGCATGAAGTAGAGAGGGAAAACAATGTGGAGGGGGAAAACGATGTGGAGAGGGAAAACGAACCAGCCAATGCCAGCAGTCCAGCAAGAGTGGAGAGGGCATTCGAACGAGCCAATGATAACAGTTCAGCAAGAGTGGAGAGGGGGTCAGAACGAGCCAATATGAGGAGTCCCCCAAGAGTCGAGATTGAATGGACTACTGATTTGATGGAGGAGTTTTCACATGAGTGGGAGAGACCAATGACGAGTGATATACTGCAGGAGGCTATGGAAAGGGCAGACATCGTGGTGGGAAATCTGCTATATGAAGCGGTGCACGAGGCTGAGGAGCATATTCGAGCAGTCGAAGAAACCGAAGCCTACCAACCTAGTAGAAAAAATGCAAAACTCCAAGATACTTAAAGTAAGTTTACACTTAAATTTATACATCACCGAAAAACTTATACGAAAGTTTTCATTTACTTATGTTACTTTTTCTTCTTTTTTTCTAGAATGGATTTATCAGCACTTAACAAGATTGCTGAAAGCAGCTTCTTGCCAAGAAGGAAACTTACAGAGTTGGAAAAAAATCATCGATACGTTATCACAGCTCTGAAAGAGGTTAAAACGAAATACGGTCGTAAGATCGTTGCTGAAATGGACTCGAGCTTCCAAGTCTTTTTACCAGAGAAAATCTCATCAGCCATGTTGCAGAACGAAGAGTTCTTTCACAAGCTATGCGAATCAGCAAACAAGTTAACTTTATTTGCCACATATCTCGGTGGAAATTCTTTCAAATTTGAAAATTGAATGTAGAAAATAAATAAACACACACACACAAAGACTGTTATTTTTAAACAAATTTATTATTTTGTACATAATAATGAATAAATACATACATTTATAAAAAAAAAAAAAAAATACATTGGTTTTTATTTGCTGCAACCTGTAATCCTCACAGAATCTCATTTTTATCTATTCAACTGTTATGCTCACTACCAAATCCTAACCATTTAACAAACACGCGTTTCCCTCTTTTTTTCAAGACCTTTTCTACCAAATAGACTTCTGGATACTTAGTTTTCTGAAGTTCCATTTCATAAAAGCCACCAGCGATGGGTTTATCATAATAATCTTTGAGATGATAAGTTACTGGAGTAGTTTTGACTATACGTGTTATTGTAAAATTTTCTGTAGACCAGTTTGGTGTATAACCTTTTTCAAAAAATTGTTTCAGCCTACTTATGCGCACTTTGTCTCCAACTTTGAATTTTGGCTTTTTTCGTTTTACTGAGAATCGGTTTTGATTCAAAAAACGTTCCAGGATCTTGCTTTCATTCGCCTCCGAGACATTTTTCGGCTCGATGCCTATTGTTCGATGTTTTCTTGAATTGTAGTCTTCGAGCAAGTTCAGAAGAATATCTATCCAGTTATAATTTCCTTGTTTACTGAACTCTATTCACATTGCATTTTTTAATGTCCTATTGAAGCGTTCGCATATGCTTGCATGAAGATTGCTGTGTGTCGAATATAGATTTATCTTGTACTTTTTCATGAGGGATTGAAAATCGGAATTGTAAAATTCTTTTCCCTGGTCTGTATGTAGATTGGAAGGTGTTTGGCCTTGTTTCAATATTGTCTGCATAGCTCGAGTAACATTTTTACCACTCTTTGATAGAATTGGCACAGCCCATGCATACTTTGAAAATATGTCTATGACTGTGAGTATGTAATTGTAACTTTTGTTCTCATCAGAATAAGGTATCATTTCGACAAGATCGGCTTGCCACGTTTCGTCAATACCACGAATGTCGTATTTTCTTCGTTTGTATCTTCGACGTGCCGGTTTGTGCAACTCTTCAGCTACTACCTTTTGTTTCATGGTAATCTATTGCGACGTTCAATTGCTTATTTAGTTCACCAGTTAAATATTCAATAGCGTGGCAATTACGTTGAGTTACATCATATAGATATTTCAGTTTTACATCCATTTCTGATTGAAGTTCCTCAATTTGCTTCTTATATTCTTCTATGAGATCACCAACTCCAACAAGTTTAGAAGCTAGATAGTCCACTTCGGTCTGTAGGATAACTTTCAGTGCGTGCAAGGTGATTGCATCGTTTGGCTGACGTGGCTCGCCTATATTACAAAGTCGTTTATTTTCTAAATCGAAATTGCCATCTAATGTAAAATTGAAACCAATGCCGGGAGGACCGCGACTTGGTTGCGAACCCTCGAGTTTTCTTTCAAACACATCGAGACTCATTTTGCTACTGATTTAATAAGGTGAATGACAGCGTTAATATACATGTCCAGCCTCACGCAACTCCTCAATAATTGAAATAATTTCATTATTATGATTACTGTTTCCAGCAGTTCGTTCAGCAATGAGTAATCGTAGTCGTTCAACAAGTTCATTCGGATCGTCCCAGTAGACTAGGTCTATAGATGAATCTGACTTTGCTATTTTATATTCGGGCAAAAGTCCAGCTCCAGTAGTAGATTTGTTTTTTTTATTTTCACGACAACTGCGAAACATTGGCTCGATGATTGATCGATATTTTCTGCTGTTTGAAACGCGAAGATCCTCATCTTTACTATGTCTTTTTCTGTGAGCATTTGTCGACTCCAGAATAGTGCGATAATTGTGACGATCCGTTAAGCTTAAAATATTATCATCGGGCTGTCTTTTGAACAACAATTCCATTAATCTATCACTTTTAGGATAGCTAACATTTCTTACTCGTATTGAATTATCATCAAATTGTATTTCCGAATCACCAATCATGTACACTCCATTGACTTGACGTACACCGTATATATTGTCGATTCGACTACGACTTTCATTGAGCATTGCCAAAAAGTCAGTTGGTGTTGATTCATTACGGTCATATGCAGATTTAAATGTTGAATTAATTATTGTATCATTCGTTAAAGAAGCACTATCATCTTCGTCCTTGTAAGCACCATCAATTTCTTGTTCATTCATCGTCGAATTCAATGCATTTGATAGGTCAAATTTCAATCGTTTCCTCGATTTTTTCATGCTTGCATTAGAGATGATATTATAAGATTGCTGCTGCTGCTGTTGTACATCATTCATTTTCGAATTGACGAATTTTTCAAGCGGTGTAATGACTGGTTTCAATGTATCTGCAACGACTTTTTCCGCATCTTTTCTCTCTTGCTTGAGTACAGAGCACTTTCTTTTAACTGCTTCCCGCGCTCTCATGAGCTCGCTGAGAATATTTTTTTCTTTCTCAAAATCGAACATGATGATTACAAGTTGCTGGATGCAATCAAACTGTTAATATTGTCACTCACACATCCTTTTTTATTGCAAAACAGTCGAATCCTTTTCCATATCTGCCATCATTCATCTCTCGATCTTTGTCGACAATGATGAATCCATACTTGTCATTTTTCCAACAGCTGGAACACAGGTTTCGAAATTCGTTGAAGGTTAAATCAGTATTTACGTGGTAATCATAGAGGTGCTTAAGATTCACATCATCTTGACGGTAAATTACTAAAAAATTAATATTATCTCGAATGAGATGTTTTGGAATACAAGCATACGATTGACAAAGATAAAAACTATCCACACTTTTGTGTCTTCCCATGCAGAAAAATGCCTTGACACTATCCTGCTTCTCACAGGCTATATTATCGAAAATCATGATTGAATTTGGTAGAACATCATCAGGAGATACTACAGACTCGTGATCGCGAAATGGATGGTAAGTCACATCATCTATCGACTCCAACAACTTTTCGAGAAACTGATATTTCGGCTGATTCAACGATTTCGAGTACACATATACATTTTCAAATTTAAGACCATTGGGATGTGTAATAAGAGATAATAAACTGTTAGTTTTTCCACAGTTGGATGGACCACAGAAGACAGCTCTTATAGTATCTGGCAATAACTCTCCATGGCGCTTCTTTTTCTTCTCTTTTCCAAAATCGAAATTTGCAATAGGGAGTTTGACGCTCTGCTCGGTAAAATCCATGTTTTCGCGTCAAAGTCAGATTTGTTATTAAGCTTAAAAATATAAACACATGCTTTTTATCTCATACTTCAGTAGTAAATCAGATTTCGAATAGAGATGATCGTACACAAAAGTAAAAAGCAGCAGCAGTCGAAGAAAGGTTATGGATTACTTGATAAAGTGATCAATAACTTACCTTTTGAAATGCATGTGCCTGGATATCAATATTGTGGTCCTGGAACTGACTTGAAAAAACGATTGAAAAGAGGTGATCCAGGAATCAATCCTCTTGATCTAGCGTGTAAACAGCATGATATAGATTACTCTGATAAAAACAAGGGTCGTAAAGTTGCCGATTTGAAGCTTGCTGAAAAAGCTTGGAAGCGTGCAAAAGCGAAAAACGCCAGCCTCGGTGAGAGAGCCACTGCCTACATGGTTGCTAATGCCATGAAAATAAAAGCTAAAACTGGAATGGGGCTAAAATTAGGCAAATTAGTGACGGCAGCTAAAAAATTGATGAAACTCAGTAAATCTTCTCGAAAGACTATACAATCTGCATTGAAAGGCACACGACGAGTCATTAAAGAAGCTGGCGGAAAGAAAAAACTCATCATTCCACGCGTTCTTCCGCTTCCCTCGAAAATCGGTGGTGTTATTCCCTTTCTCATACCACTTTTCGCAGGGTTAAGCGCAACCGGTGCTCTAGCAGGTGGCGCTGCCGGTATTGTCAAAGCAGTAAACAGTGCTAAAGAAACAGACAAAAATTATGAAGAAAGTAAGAGGCATAATAAAGTAATGGAGGCCATTGCTTTGGGCAAAGGACTCTATATCAAGCCATATAAAACTGGTATGGGATTATTTATAAAACTATACAGCGGTAGTGGTGTTGCTTCTAGAAAAAAAAACTTCGATTTAACTTTGCCCAATCGCGCACTTACTGATTACGATCTCATAAAGTATGCTCGTATGCTAAAAATCCCTTATTTTCGAGGTGTTTTCATGAGAAATAATCTGCCTCAAAGCGGCCCATGGACAAACGAAAGTGCTATTGTCAACTTGGATGATTATGAAAACCAGGACACTCATTGGGTGTGTTATAAAAAACATGGTGCCGAAGTGATCTATTTTGACAGTTTTGGCAATCTCAGACCTCCCAAAGATGTTATGTCATATTTCAACGAAAAAGAAGTAAAATACAACTATATGAGATATCAGAAATTTGACACATGTTCTTGGATTAGTTGAACTTTTAACATTCAACTCAATTCCTAATGTAGACTTTACAAATAATAAACTACATGTGAATGGAGATATTATTACTTTACCTACTGGCAGTTACGAGATAGAGGCTATAAATGAGTTTTTGCAAGCAACATTAAAGTCAAAAGGAGTTCAATTTGTGCTAAAAGCCAACAATAATACTCTGAGAAGCGAAATTTATTGCAGTCAACCATTAGATCTTTCACTTCACGATTCAATAGGTCGCCTACTTGGATTTACATCTAGGATTCTCAAAGAAAACATTCAGCACAGCTCTGATTTGCCTGTAAAGATATTAAAAATTAATGCACTTAGAGTAGAGTGTAACATTACCACTGGTGCTTACATCAACAACAAAAAAGTTCATACGATTCACGAATTTTTTCCAAGAGTTCCTCCAGGTTATAAAATTGTAGAAGTTCCGAATCACGTCATTTATCTGCCTGTTAGCGTCAAGAGCATCGATCAACTTCAAATTCGTATCGTTGATCAAGACGGAAATTTGGTGAATTTTCGCGGAGAAGAAATTACTATCAGACTTCATATCAAATCTATATAATGGGCATAGTTTACAACTCAAAAGGAGTGTATATAAGCCAGAGAGAATGTCAAACTCCAATCAGTCGACCGAAAAAAATCAAACCGTTAACACGGCAGAGCATTCAGCTCCTCAGAAGCCTAGGACTAAAAGTACGTTAAAAAAATATACGTGCATAATTCTCTGCTGCTTTCAGAAAAATGGACGAAATTCTAAGCATTCAATCAGGTGTCGTATTCGATGAGTCGATAGCGCACTATGAGATTGACGCCTATCAACCATATTCAACAGTCAACTTTAATAACAGTGACGAAATACGTATTTCAATCCAACATCAAGATCTCTGTTTGTTACCTTCCCGCAGCTGTATTCATATACGCGGAAGATTGCAGCAAGCAGATGGATCAGCTGTGGCTAAAACTAATTTTGTCAACAATGGCATTTGTCATTTGTTTGATGAAATCCGATATGAAATTAATGGCACAGAAATTGATAAAAGTAAAAATGTCGGTATGAACAGTCTTATGAAGGGATGGGCTTCATTCGACGCAAATCAATTTTACATGTTGGAAAATGCTGTCTGGTTTGGTAATAAAGATAACAACAATACCTTGACCGATGAACAAGGTAACTTTGACATTTCTATACCTCTGAGCATGATATTGGGGTTTGCTGAAGACTATAAAAAAAATTGTAATTAATGTAAAACATGAACTCATTCTCACAAGATCAAGAACTGACGTAAATGCAATCATTCAGACCGGAAATATAGCTAATGACATCGCATCTGACAAACAAAAAATCCAGATGTTGAACTTCATTGGTAAAGATAATCCAATCTCTTTGAGTTTCCGTTCCTGGGAGTCATTTGAATATCCTCTACTGCCTGCCACAAATAAACACGTTTAGACAGTAAAAACTTCAAATCAATTGGAAAAACCTCGCTATGTAATTGTTGCACTACAAACCAACAAGAAGGGACTGAGAACTGAAAATGTTGGTCATTTTGATCATTGTCATATAAGTAATGTAAATTCACAATATTATCCATACAATAACCTAAATCTTTTCCTAAATTCACAATATTATCCATACAATAACCTAAATCTTGACATGTATAAGAAACAGTTTGCAGTCTTATACGATATGTATACAGACTTTCAAAAATCCCACTATGGAAAAGAGCCTCACCCATTGCTCACAAGACATGAGTTTTTAAATTTCCAACCATTAATAGTTATCGACTGTTCTCGTCAAAACGAATCTCTTAAAAGCGCCCCTGTCGATGTACGTCTTGAATTCGAAGCTGCGCAAGACTTTTCAGCTAATACTTCAGCCTACTGCTTGATCTTGCACGATCGTATCGTACAGTACAATCCTATCAGTGGAGATGTAAGAAAACTCGTCTAGACATAGTGAGCCTATAGTTTTTTCTAATGATATTGTACAATGCGACTATTCTGTAAAAACCATTATTTAATTGTGTACACATTATAATCCTATTTTATAAGACTATCTGTGCGTTACACAATGTAAATTCATGAAATTGTGAAGAAAAAACATAACAATGAATAAATATAAATGAAATAAAAATATACTCTGCATTATTTTCAAACTACTCCCTCACATTCCCGCCAACCGCAACCCATATCTCCCGAATCCGACAGAGCGCGCAAGCGAGCCGCTGCTCGTGTCTAAGCGAGCGAGGGGTCACCTCTTCTCCCACTATGCCAGCAAACCAAAGGGAAGGGAGACTCTCGAAAAGAGGGGGCCCTATGCTTACACACAGGCCGCCGTACCACCTCAGGCCGAGTGATGCAGTATCCTATAGGCATACTGATTCACTCCAACGATGCAGTATCCTATAGGCATACTGAATCACTCGAGAGAAGGGAGACTCGGGTCTGGAGGAGGGAGGCCCTATGCTTATACACGGGCAGCGTACTGGATCACCTCCCCTGATTTATGTGTGTCTGATAATAAAAGCTATGCTTGTCAATTGTTAAAAGTTGTGCCACACACAATCACACACTACACTCAATCACACACTCTACCCATCTTACAATAGCTCCAAATCCTTCAGTACCATATCTCCTGTCAGCTCAATAACATCAGAACTGACAATAAATCTTTTTATGGAAAATTTATTTTAATAATTTGGACAATACAGATCTTTTAACAATTGACAAGCATAGCTTTTATTATCAGACACACATAACGTAAGTTTTTTCAAAATGAAATTATGTACAACAGTGTGCTTTTGTAAATATATTTTATCAATAAATTTTAGTGGCCTTGAAGAAGTAGGATTAAGCCTCCGAAACGTCGGTCGAACAAATAACTAACTACTCGTAGTGATTATTTCTCCACCTCAGTTTTTATTATACTTTAATTTTAAAACTACATTACCACGAGCTTGGTTACCTATTGAGTTGCACAACTCTCTGTTTTCTGATACGGCGTCACCTTAATATACTGAGTGTATAATCGCGTGTTTACTTCATTGTTATTATTACGACATAAATTCATAATTCACATATGTCAAACTTTCTGCTACTTTATACTACACCAAAAAATTCATTATTGTGTTCATGATAACCGACTATCATGTAGCATAATTCAGAATAAGTTAAATTAAGTAATAATATGTAAACTGTAGCTTTGAGAGAATACCAAACCTCTATCCTAACTGACACACCACCTACAATTCTCAAATACCTATCTATAAACCATGCATATTTCTTAAATAGTTTTCTTAAATAGTTCACCATAAACCGAAGCCTTTTTATGACGACCAATCGCCGACGCAACAAAGTGAGCAGCTTAATATCACATCTGCCCAACCTCTGCACCCCATAGGGACCCACGGTTAGCCTTTTTACTGTCACCTTGATTTTCCTTTCCCGAAGAAGGTCCACATCTGGTTACTTTTCAAAATCTGTAACTTTTTCTTAATTAAACAAATTTTTGTTAATAATTTTATTAAATAATTAATTCAATACATTCGATATTGAACATAATTTGATACATTATTTTTATTTTATAAATAAATTGATAAAATTATATTAAATAAATTAAAACACTTTTTTAATAAAGTTATTAAGAAAAATTTATTTATTTAATAGGACATAACACATGAAATCTTTTTGAGATCTAAATGTTGTTTTACTGCCAGTTCATGCAATTATAAATATAGTTACCATGCTTGACCGCATAGCTCATCAGGTAGTTAGGATACATATTATTAATCTTTAGATTGCCGTAAAATAAATATATTGACGCACCCCATGACACTGTATGTATGAGCAACCATTGGTATGAGGTACCTCAAATACCAGTTTTCTGAGGGCGATATGCTCTTCCGAATCCCGGCAGTCTAAAGATTAAGAGGATTCTATACCAAATATAAACAAATGACGCCAAGATATTTCTGTAACTTTGTATATAGATTTAGATATATCTCAAAAGCATCTATATATATTTTGAGAAAGCTACGGGAGCTACAATATTGATAGAGCCAATAATTCTATGATAGACCATGAATATTATCCAAATATTCATTAAAACTTGTGAAAATGAGTTGCTATTTGACTTCTTTTATTCCCATGACATAGGATATTATGGGAAATCGCAAATGTATCAACTCATCCTCTCTTAAAAAAGTGAAGGCTTTTGTTTTTTTCTTAAAAAAAGTGATGGTGTTACGTCCAAATTAGCAACTTTCAATTACGAAAATAGCAACACATCCAAACAATTATGCAAATCCCTACCTTAATTTATTCATTAGTTAATCAACTCAGTTACATATAAAAGTTCTAATAATTCAAGCGTAATAAATGAATGGTAAAATGAAAATCCCTCTTGGCTACTACGAACGCGGTCACTGCCTATCGGGGAATAGAGCCGGATACGAAGTCACTTTAAACTATAACATATATGATTAAATTCGACACATTTTTATGAAGTTGTTATTGAAACTAATAGATCCATTAGCGTTTTATGGCATTTCTATTTATTACGTGGTCCATTAGTATATAGTCCATTTCTGTGACAGTGTCGCTGATGCATGCATATCTCTCCAGATTTTCGGATCTACTTCTCGGATGCAGTGATGACGTTTTAGTGAGTGAGTGCGTATGTATGAAGTATAAATGTGTGAAATATGTATTTATAAGACATATAGCACGATATATAGTAATCGTAGTGTTTCGAATACCTAATGGAATCGGTGATTCATTATATAGAATGAAACTGGCCAAGCTATACCAAGGCGAGGCCGTAGAAAGGGTTCTAGTCTCGATATGGAAAGAGGCAGGAGTGTACTCGAGGAAGCAAAGATTAAACTTATAATCACCCCGCACTACGGTTCAGTGTGTGTAAGCCGTCCCTACCCTCTGTAGTGGAGGATCCACCAGAGATTGAACCGAACAATTGAAGCTACTAGCTAGAAATAGCTTGTTATTTTGTACTAATCCAACAAGTACAACTGAAATCCGAAGTATTATTTGTGGAATGAAGAAAAAAGCTGGTGGGGTGGATAATATCACTGCAATAGCAATCAAGAATTTATCAAAATATATTTTAAAATCTTTAGAGCACATAATATTTAATTTAAGTATTTAGCAATCCATTTGGCCTAGCGCGTTGAAATATGATGATATCGTATCTATAATATAAATCAGGAGATGATAATCCTGTTAGTAATTATAGACCAATATTGACCAATTTGACTTGATAGCGTTTGTCGCACTTATCTCACCAAAGACAACATCAATTCACATACAACATCAATTTCAAAAGCAAGCCCTTGTATGGTTGATTCAGTAAATTATTCATTGCCGTAACAGATACCATAACACAAAACTTTTCGGAGTTCTGGATATAGAATGCTGACATGAATTATTCTATTTCTTGTAAAACAAGCAACAGAGCATCCTTAGGTCTGACTCCATAAAATTTGCTTGACCTCTTCTTATTCCTACTCTGAGAGTATTTTTTGTCTGCATGAGTACTGGTATATCTTCCCCTGACATCTCTGCCTCTGTAATCCATTAGACTACACTTATACTATATAATTTATTTAATTTACACTTATCTAGTACACTTCCTCGAACTTGCACATTTTTAATAAAGTTAAGGTATTCTGAAAGTCAAATAAAAATTCAAATTTTGCTCCACAAAATAATAGACGAAAAAACAATTACTTTACTTATCACAATTAATTTATTACAAAAAACCAAGAGTTAGTTGCCCTCCTTTATATAATTATCTATTATTTTCCAAAGTTTTAAATGATTATAACAATATGTCGCCGAATAAACCTTAAAAAATATAATAAATCGCATTATTATTAAACTCTTTTAAATGCTATGAATTAAAATTACTTTTTTTATTTTAATCTAATGGGCATTTACTACCAAAATTTACTACCATCATTTTGACGTGAAATTTTGAAACATTTTAGCTTTACTATTGTTAATTTCTATAAACTTGTACGCATATATGAAATATTTATGTGGGGGAATCATCGTTAAGTCATCAATAAATTGCTTTTAGTAAGTATACAATGTTTCACTCTATGCAGATAGGTAGACTGCAAGACGACGGGGCGGCAAATGTGCATTAAAATAATAATTTTCAAAAACGCAACTATCTTCTTTTTTTATAACTGCTGCTCAGTCGATTCTAGCTTGCTTGCTCAAATTTAACCCTTAACATTTTTAAAACTGATTTCACTACACTCATTAGCGTATATTGTGTAACGGTTGCGTCCCACCTTGCCCCGGATTTTGTCAGTCGGGATTCAGGATTCGGAAAGGGGTGAGGTTAGAAATAACTCCGTTTGGTTAAATTTTAATTATTAGTATATTTAACATTTCCTAAAGTGCGTCATCATTCGCCATCTGTAACCAAACAAAGTACGCTTTTTAAAATGACTTATCTCTTACAGCTATTCCTTATTATCTAGGCGGTAATCGCGGTACTTATAAATTATCGGTACGGTCCTTAATCCTACGGTATTACGCTTGACATTAGTCGTTGCTTACATTTGTTTCGCTTAAACATTCGTAACACTTGTTCGGTCGCCGGTATGCCTCGCTTACAATTACTTATCGACTACGCCTCGAGCACGGCGGTTTGGCTGTTACCAGGTGTGCAATTTGTTATTGCGGAGTCCTCGCGAGAACGTGTGCGCACGATCTTGTGTGGACTCTGCTTCGGTTCCCAATTTCCCCCTACCCTGTGTGCGCACAGCGATAGGTGGAACGGAGGAACGTCGACGTGATGTTAGTGTACAGGTGGAGTTCCACAGGACCTGATTGAGACGTGTGCGCACGACTCAATCCGGTACAGTGGCTGTCTCTCGCGGCTTCCTTTGCCCTGTGTGCGCACAGCGGCAAGTGAAGCGGCAGAGTGGTGAGTGAATGTGTGTGTGAAGTGCAGTTGACCACAGGATCCGATTGAGACGTGTGCGCACGACTCAACCTAATACTGTAATCACCTTCCGTGGTTTCTCTTACCCTGTGTGCGCACAGCGGCAAGTGAAACGGCGGAACGGTGGGGCTGTGTGTGAGCGTGCAGAGTCTGACAGAGACGTGTGCGCACGACTCTGCAAGTCTCTGCAGTCAGTTTCGGGTTCCGGTTACCCTGTGTGCGCACAGTTGTAACAGGAACGGTCGAAACGGTGTGACGGTGCAGCGGTATGTGTGTGGCGAATGTGCAGATTCTAACAGAGACGTGTGCGCACGACTCTGCAAGTCTCTGCAGTCAGTTTCGGGTTCCGGTTACCCTGTGTGCGCACAGTTGTAACAGGAACGGTCGAAACGGTATGACGGTGCAGCGGTATGTGTGTGGCGAATGTGCAGATTCTAACAGAGACATGTGCGCACGACTCTGCCAGTATTTGCAGCCGGTTTCGGGTTCTGATTGCCCTGTGTGCGCACAGCGGCAACAGGAATGGTCGAAACGATGGGACGGGGGTTAGCGGTTTAGTGCGGTAGTTTCGGTATCTGTGCCGTTACGTGTGCGCACGAAAACGGTCAGATATCGTCAGTTCCTCTAGGGCCCTCCTAGCGGTGTCGTGTGCTCACGGCAACGCTCGGATCGGGAGCTCTGATCGAACTGCCGCCGTGCTGTCGCGGCCGGGCTTATATAGCCCAAGTCGCTGGCGCCAACGCCCTCTGGTGGTGATTGGGTCGAGTGTTGTTTGTGTATCTGTGTGGTGCTTACCGTGCTATTTTCGGTAGTGTGCGTTATTTTGTTTGCGCCCGTCGTCGGTTTCGTTCGCGGCTGTGTTTACATTGTACGAGCACGTGTTGCTACCCATGAGCACTCGGCTCATGTTATTGTCGTGCGGGTCTGCCTTTCGCTCGCTTTGTTTGTGTGCCTGCTTGTACGTATTCTGCACGAGACTGATGTCTCGTTGCAATTGATAAGCATACAAACTTTTGTAAGCACCAAAAATTTAACAATTTCTTTAAGGATTTGATAACTTTTTAAAGGAGAAATTTAAATGATAATAAATAAGGTACTTATGAAGATAAAGACAAAACTTATAGTAGTCAACATTTCATCTTGTATAAGGTAAGCTTTAAAGAGATTTAAATATTTACTTTTCAATTTTCTTTCTAGATATAAGAAGTCTGATAAGCTTAATATAAGTGGGGTCTGTCTTTTGTAAAAAACAAATCTGACGACGCTATTATTGTTGAACTAGGGAGACAGTTAAGCTGTGGAGAGAACCCGAGTAAGAGCAAACTGTAGAACTAACCGTCCCGTGAGCACACGTGACGGTGATTCTACGTAACCTACCGTATTCCTGATTGCCATCGTGTGCACACGAGGTAACCAGGAAAATCAGTAGACAGAGAGACATTTCCTCGTCAACATACGTGGACGCTGTCTCTTGGCCTCACCGACCGTACCACCCGAACCATATTACCATACCACCATTTCTCCTGCAACAGTGAGAACACTGAGCAGGGGAAATCCTGGTGACGGGAAAAAACGAGGAGCGCCACCCTCCTGAGCACACGTGGGTCCCACTCGGAGTCATGACCGTAGCACCAACCACCAGACTGTAGTTTTGCCTCGACACTGTGAGCACACAGGGTGAGGAAAAACTCTGTGTCGAAGAAGCCAGGAGTGACACCGAGTCGTCCGAGATACGGAGCCGACGAGAATAAGAGTTTGTGTAGCCGTGCGCACAAGCATACGCCGCTAATAGATGAATCACTAACAAACATGCACGTACACACTCGCACCATACCCTACCGCTCCGACGCCTAGATACGGCAATATTCTAATACCGTTCCGTACCGCAATCCAGATATTGTAAAAAACATTGTAAATAAAATCTTTCTAAATCGCACGCGTTGGTTTATCTGTTTCAGATTGAAGAGAACAACTAAAACTCTAAGTGTGTTTAGTAGTTAAAATATATTACACTAATGGTTACAAATAAACTATATTATTTTCCATTCAGATAGACACTAAAATGTCTTTTACAAACGATCAAAACTTCTTTCCACAATATTTCTAGTTTGCCTGTGACTCCGCATAATTATTGTATTCCAAATATCATATACTATACATCTTATACGATTTTCTTCGAAGAAATTTTAATGTATTACGATCAAAACAAGATTGATTATAACTACTGCCAGGATGCCGTACATCGATAAATATCACTCATGCACTATTACTAAAAAGTTTGAAAGTGACTAAAATACAACTGTTTCAGTAATCACCATGACGTTGAGCGAAACAAAAGCTCTTGCACATGTCTATTACATATATACTATACAACACATGAAATCGACGCTTGAGGAGAATAACAGCCTATCTCAGGATCCGTTTTGAAAACGGCCTACCTCGGCATCCGCTTCGAGAATGGCCTATTTTCGGATCCACTTCGAGAATGGCCTATCTCAGAGTCCGCTTGGAGATTGGCCTATCTCACAACCGATCTCGAGAGTGCTTTTTGTTTCTTAAATTTTGTAGTGGCAGACTTGCAAGATTTTAAAAGGCGATTTCTGGCAAATGTACGCGGCTATAAATTTTGGATAAAGAGTTAATGTACGTGTTATTTCAACTTAGAACTTTTATTTTTATTTCCATATATACGTTTTTTAATTGAGATAACGTATTCTTGAACTTCGCATATGTATTTATAGTTTTATTTATAGTCTTTATTAAAAGTATCCTGATCTTACAAACAATTAAATTCACTTATCTCTCTTTCTACTCCAGTTTATAACCATATCAATAAAGTAAATTCATCACTTAGTTCTTATGCTGGAATATTTGAGTGATTTGCACACATTCTTCATGCAACCTTTACTTATGAGGTGTTTCGAGTCAACTCTCCCAGTGCGGCGCGCGAGCTCCACATTATCCTATTTCTAACTCGTGTTAGCGCTACTATAATGTAACTAAAAGATTTTTTAATAATCGTTTTCGATATATTTTTTCCTCAGTTTTTCAATACGATAGGCAATTTTTCCAAAATTTTTCCTTTTCACCTTAAAAAGCTATAAAACGTTTTATATTTCGAAAAATATATTTTCCAGGGAGTACTCAACTTGTTCTTTATCATCTTTAAGAAATACTACGTATAGAAGTGTGTGTGTATATATATATATATAGTAACGTGGTAGTTCGACTGTACGTTACAAAGCGAGCGAGCGACGTCGCATCGGTGAAAAAGCGACTGACTCTGACATACGCACCCCCCCCCCCCCACACTGGAAAAAGTCACTGGACCGGGGTCCGTATCCTCCAGTCTATATGTCGTCTATAGCTTTGTGGTTATGGAAGACAAACTTGTCGTGTGGATCATATGTTTTATGGAATTTATCTTGTGGATTACATGCTGTGGTGGAAGATAGACGGAACGCGAACCGTGACAGTAACGACGGTCACATTGCGCGGCAATTTGAAAAACGACTCGAATATAGGCGGAAAAGAAAGAATTTAATTATTTTATTTAATTTTAATGAAATTGTATATGAAACTGTTTAAAAATGTAATTCTTAATTATTAAATAAAAATAAATATGGATATCAATGTGTTTGTGATAATTGCAATGAATATTGATTCATCCCATGGATGTTCACATCTCCATATCATAGGTATTCGATCTAATTTGAATTAGTATTAAACTTCTTCTCCACATAATTTATAAGTTGTTCGTTTAAATTGCTGTTAAAAGTCGTTGCGTTAAAAATTTATTTATATTTATTTATATTTAGTTGAAGTTGAAAAGAGTAAAGAGTTGAAAAGAGCTTTAACAAGCTTTAACAACATTTTATTGTCATGAAGGATATACATTTTTTTCATATAATTTTAAATAAAAAAGGGTTCATAATAAATAACACTTGTTCAATAATATTGTATACAAAAATTTAAATGTTTATTTGTAATACAAAATAATAAATAAAGTTTTATAAATTATTGTTGAGCAACACGCGTTTAACATTTATTTCAGAACATACACAGATATAAATTCTCCTGGTACTTACTACTAATACTACCTGGTACTCCTGGTAAGGCTACTCCAGTACCCTTGTTCTGCAGTCCTGAAGTTGCGAGAGCAAGGATTCCAGTCACGGTTAGAGTTGCACCTCCTAAAGCTGATTCAGATTTTAGATTTTAAAAATCAATTTACATACATTTACAATGTTCAAAAGATATGTGTAGGAAATAAGTTTTAAGCGTGTTGCTCAACAATAATTTATAAAACTTTATTTATTATTTTGTATTACAAATAAACATTTTAATTTTTGTATACAATATTATTGAACACGTGTTATTTATTATGAACCCTTTTTTATTTAAAATTATATGAAAAAAATTTATATCCTTCATGACAATAAAATGTTGTTAAAGCTTGTTAAAGCTCTTTTCAACTCTTTACTCTTTTCAACTTCAACTAAATATAAATAAATATAAATAAATCTTTAACGCAACGACTTTTAACTGCAATTTAAACGAACAACTTATAAATTATGTGGAGAAGAAGTTTAATACTAATTCAAATTAGATCGAATACCTATGATATGGAGATGTGAACATCCATGGGATGAATCAATATTCATTGCAATTATCACAAACACATTGATATCCATATTTATTTTTATTTAATAATCAAGAATTACATTTTTAAACAGTTTCATATACAATTTCATTAAAATTAAATAAAATAATTAAATTCTTTCTTTTCCGCCTATATTCGAATCGTTTTTCAAATTGCCGCGCAATGTGACCGTCGTTACTGTCACGGTTCGCGTTCCGTCTATCTTCCACCACAGCATGTAATCGACAAGATAAATTCCATAAAACATATGATCCACACGACAAGTTTGTCTTCCATAACCACAAAGCTATAGACGACATATAGACTGGAGGATACGGACCCGGGCACGTTTCGGCCTGCAAAGTTTGGAATTTCGAAATAAAAAAAAATCATATCTGATAGATCTTAATTAGCCCTTTCGATCTACGTTAATTAATTTATAAGCCCCTTTTTCGTTTTCTTAGGAAAAATCGAAATACGATTTTCCATTTTTATGCATTTCAAATACCCATATCTCTTAAAAAAATGGGTTTATTATACTCTACTAAGCTTAGAAAAATTGCCCTTTAGCTAATTTAATTTGCCCGCGTGTCAATTATTATAAATATTCGGTAATTTGTATATAAAAAATAAAAAACCGTAATAGTATTTCTAAGCCAATTATTTGCGCATTGTCCATGCGCGGCATAATTAAGGTGGTACTTACAACAAAAGCGTGCTGCACATGGTTATATAAGTACCTAATGCAAGGCATTTAAAATATAAAGTTATTTATCTTAACAAAAAAATGAAACTGATTAAAATAATATTTCAACCTAAGTTAACGTGTTTTTATAATTGTTCCGTTTTCGGTATATTGTGGTGTACAGTATTGAGTTGAACGTTACTCGACAATGAAAAGTGAAACATTATTTTGTTTACGTCGAATAAAACCTCACTACTTCACTTAACAGAGAACAACTGCATGACTGCATCAGTATTTAATTGGATTAATAGGAAAATTAGTATCAGAAGATATGTGGAAAGTGTTGGAATTAATGTACGAGCTTTTCCAAAAAGATGGTTTCGATTACTTTACAGACATGATGCCAGCTCTACATAATTATATCACTATACATACGCCAGTATTTTTACCAAACGAAAATCATATCTTAGCAATGTTCAACATGTGCAAGGCTTTGCTGGTTGGTGACGCAAGGGAAGATCCCAAATGTCATGCAACAAAATTTCTTGAAGTTATAATTTTACAGTGTTAGAACTCGTTATAATTCATATTAGAATGATTAACACGCGAGGTCAAAACTTCAGAATTAGGGACAATGTGTCTTCAAGTTGTTATCACTGTATTGTATTACAATCAGACTTTGTGCCTCGAAACCATGGATATAGACTGCAAAATACTTTAGGACAGTCATCAGAGCCGATTGTATCATACTTTATTAAAAAATCGATTCACGACACAGATTGCTTCCTAGGGTAAATGATCTTTTACGATTGCAAAAATTTGTTTAATGTAAGGGTCAATTTTTGATAAATTTTTGTATTTATTATTTTTAGACTTCACGACAGGAAACTTTCTGTTTAACAAATCATTCCATCTTTGATACTTCTTTGAGAATAAGGATAACGAGGAATTTTTTTCAGACATTCAGAGGACTGATACAACTTGGTATAGTGCATTAACTAATCATCTAATACCAAAGCAAAAGACATCATTATTGGAAATTATAGTGTTAGCAGATCAACGTAGAATAGTTTTAGAGAGCAAGCGAATTGAGCAAAGTGGAGGTTATTTTTTTTTAATTAATTTCATGTCTGTTACTGTGTTACTACATCACAGACTATATTATAAATTAATTTACGTAGATCAAAAGGGCTAATTAAGATCTATCAGATATGATTTTTTTTATTTCGAAATTCCAAACTTTGCAGGCCGAAACGTGCCCGGTAGTCACTGGTGCATGCACTGAATAAAGTCGGTTCACCAAAAAATTTAACTGACTGGTCCGATTTCTCTCCTATGTTTCCTGTCCAAGGCGCTGGAGTGGCTGGTGCACAGACAAATCTCTAAGTATCTCGAGTCTAGACTCTTCCTTGACGAACTGCAAACTGGTTTCCGCACTAGCCACAGCACACAGTCCGACTTAATCAAATTGACTGACGATGTCAGACTTGGTATAAACGAAAAGAAAGTAACTGTTCTACTTGTCTTTAATTTTAGCAAGGCGTTTGACACGGTGTGTCACGTCAGGCTACTCAGAAAGCTAACTTCCTTCGGCTTTTTTAAGCAGGTTATTCGCAGGTTCGCCCCCTATCTCACGGGTAGAGAGCAAGCTGGGATTGGTGACAACAACGATATCTCCACTTTTCGACCTCTAAACATGGGAGTATCGCAGGGATCTGTACTAGGCCCTCTGTTGTTCGCATTATACATCAATAACATCAGCTTCTATCTGGACACCGACGTATCCCACCTAATCTCCGCGGATACCTTGCAAATTTACAGCCAATGTCACCTTGAGCAGCTCGATTCCTCTCCGCGTGGATGAGTGATAATGAGCTAGGCTGCGCCAAATCACCTAAAACTAAATGTTCTTAAAACACAGTCGATCGTACTGGGTTTCTCCTATTATATAAATGCTTTACCATCTATGGCT
The DNA here is from genome assembly GCA_020010945.3 of Muscidifurax raptorellus. Taxonomy (NCBI): domain Eukaryota; kingdom Metazoa; phylum Arthropoda; class Insecta; order Hymenoptera; family Pteromalidae; genus Muscidifurax; species Muscidifurax raptorellus. The sequence goes on from JAHUUD020000064.1 coordinate 515,851, forward strand.
GATACCTTTATCAACATAGGAGGAGCCCGGGTCGAATATCAGTCGTCTGTGCGTAGTCTGGAACTAGTGCTTGATTCTAAGTTGACTTGGAAAGAGCACATTACACAGCTGTGTAAGCGTGCTCAAACACTTATGTATAGATTATATTTATTTAGAAAGAGCACCAGTTTCTAACTGCGCAAACATCTCGTGCAAGATCTACTGTTTCCCATCATCGACTACTGCTCATTAGTTTACTGCGCCCTGACATAATAAATGGATATTAAGCTATAGAGACTGGTGAATACGGGAATTCGTGATATCTATGGTGTAAGGAGGGGCGAGGGACGAGCACATCACCCCTTACAGGCGTGAATTGCAAGGCTCACCACTGCCTGATGTATGAAGTACTTTATGGCCTGTTTCCTAATAAAATTTTTTAACACCGCTGTTTCATCTTACAGCATGGCCTTTTTTGACTTCCACGTCGCACTACGCCCTGTGAGGGGTGAGGTGACTCCTCTGGACATCCCCACCTTCGCAACACAGACGCTGAGGAATTCATTCCATTTAAGTGCCTCATATCTCTAGAACACATTCCACACCCATATTGGTGACTGATCAATACCACATTTCAAGCCCCAGCGAAACAATATTTCACAAACCTGGAAAACTCATAAGCACCATCCATTAACTTATCTATTGTACTCGCCACATTTCATAATTATCACATCTTTCATTCGACTATCCCATCTATCACTCGCACAAAACTATTTTGTATCTATTACAGACCTCAATTTTAATGTATTCTTTTATCGTATTTCTTTAATGTTCTTTTTGTACAACAATATGTAATAAAATTAATCTAATCTAATCTAATGTAATATGTGTGTCTGTGTGTCTTTTTTTTCTCTTGGAAAAGGAGGTATTAGGGCAAATCTTTAAAAGACCATAACATGACATTGTTGTTAGGGTGTCGTGACAGCCCCAATGCCAGTCGTGTGCCAGACTTTCACCGACTAAATCCATTCGTTTTTCGGCTAGGTTGTTCGCCTAAACGCAATCCGAAACGTCCCCCTTTTAAAGACCCTCGCGACCTTATCCCCGCGGTACTGCCGTTAAGCAGTGCTTAGCAGGGGGTAGAGGGCGTAAGGCTTCTGCCCGCTTCTTTCGATGTGGTCGTCATCTCTGTATTCGTCGTCCATTGTCTGCGTTCAAAGTCAGCTCATCGAACACACAACACTCCCAAACTTACAAACACTTATACGCACGCACACTCATACTCTTTCATATCCGCATCTGCCCCCGAAACGTTCACGCCTCTTCACACATCCGCCCCGGCACCCACACACTCACATTTTTTTTTATTTATTTTTTGTTATTTTTTTTTGTTATGTGTATTTATACTATTTTACACCAGCGTAATAGTCATACACACATTTAAACCATCACGCTTTCATACATGCGTTTGATCAGCATTTCGTCTTCTTCTTTCTTCCTCGTCTTTCCTGACCTTCTTAACCCGTTAACGTCACCAAGACACTTTTTTCAACTACCCTTTTCTCTCTAATATTTCACTATGAAAACGTCAGATAAAAAATTCGTCAAGTACCTGTCTTACTATTTTCGAGGTCGCTCTTTCGAATGGTGTAATCAGAATCACATAACGATGAGTTTTTTACAACATTTTTGCAAAGTAATGTTAAAAAACACGAATTCTTGACACCTGTTTTTTTTTCTTTTTAAAATTTCGGTGTCTTATCATATGACTATTCAACTATGGAAGGATGTAATCGTGTCCTCGATTGATGTACTTTCGAAAAATGTCCTTACTTTTATTTTTATCATTGTCTGAACTTGCAAAATAGTGGCATAAACAATAGCAAAATTTAGCAATTTTTCGACTAATCTTTTTTTGTTATTAAAACACGCTTTTGGTATCGAATGTGCAAAAGTCATAAAAGTACTATGGTTTTTTGGGCCGCTGATTACGAATCTGCTATTGTTTTTGCAAAATTAATTTGTTTAAACATTTTATTTAAACAAATTATTACAAAAACTAAAAATTTTCAAAAAATATTTGCAGAATTGTAATCTACGGGAAAAAATACGTTAAAAATGTCTATAGCTGATTTTAATTATTTAAATAATTGGATAAATTATTAGCAATTATCATTTTTCATACTCAAATACGTTGTTACATATCGGTTTCTAGGTTTTCGGGGTCGCTGATGACGAATTTCATGTTATTTTTTAAAAATTAAAATGTTTAAAAATATACTTTTTAGTTTTTGCAAAAATATTAAATACTTAACCTCAAAAATTTTTGCAGAACTATAATTAATTTTATCTTTGATTACTTACAATGTTGAGATAAGATAAGTGGAAGTTGTTTTGTAAAATATCTTTTACAGACATCATGTAAAAAGTATCACATCAGCGCAGTACATCTGGCATTATATTATACTATGTAAAGTCAATGATGCTTCTCTTTTTGACCCTTATCATTTTTTGACAATATATAAAAACAATAATAGTTATATTTAAAATCATTTCGAGTGCCGTAGTGTATCGTAATCGTATTTCCATATTACATTCTTAGCCTCGAAAATTGAATACCACAAGTGAGAGGGTTCACTAAAACCTTGTAAATTAAATTTCTCGTAGAAGGATCTTTTTTTCATCTTTGTTAAAACATCCAAAATTTGAGACAACATATGAAAATTAATTTTGTCAAATATTTTGTATAGGTATTGTAGTAGTAATAGATGTAGTAATAATAGGTATAATACTGTAGTACATATTCCTGTCATTATTATCTGAAGTAAAAATAACTCGTTACTTTACTTTGTTATACTGAAAATTCCATTTAAATCGCAATGCCGAAACGTAAACTTTCTGAAATACAAATTGCGAAAAAGAATATTCGAATAAATACAGTAGAAAATACTGAAAAAGAAAATCATGTTGATGCAGTATTGATTCCTGATCCAGATGATTCCGGTGAATCGGATTATAGTGATGATGATTTGTCATCTATTAGTGACGGATATAATGAGCAAAGTGATCTTGTATTGGATGAAGAATACTTGAAAATTCAAACAATTCAGTCACACCAAAAGGTGTTGGAAAATTATAACTCAAGTCAGAAAAAATTGGAAGAAGAATATGTTTCTAATTGAATTGACGGAGAGATGATATATGACGATACTCTAACAAATGATATCTTACTGACTAAAAAGAAAAGGATAAAATACTAGATAGTTCAACAACAGAGTTATTTGAAATGTTTTTTTCTGTAGAACTGAAGAAATATATCATTGAGTCTACGTTACAACGGGGATATGAGCTATCTTTAGATCGCTTCAATATATTTGTAGGCATTATTATTTTTATAATATTTAACAAACGATTATCACAAAGAGATTATTGGTCTTCAAAAGCTTTGCTCAGGTCTGATGTCGTAACATCGGCTATGGGGCGTCGTGAATTTGAAACTATAAAATCTAAAATAAAATTTCATAAACCAGACGACGAAGACACAAAAGATAAGGCATGGCGTGTACGTCAAATTATAAACATTTTCAATGAAAATATTAAGAAATTTGGATATTTTTGTACAGCACTTTCTATTGATGAAATGATGATAAAGTTTTACGGAAAAATTAGTTTCAAACAATTTATTAGAGGAAAACCGATTCGATTTGGTATCAAAAAGTGGGCATTATGCGGCTCGAATGGTTATTTGTTTCACTTTGATATTTACTGTGGCAGAAATGAAAAAGTTGATTTTTTACCAAAGATTGCTCAAGGTAGTCGAGTAGTTTTGCAAATGCTTCAAGACTTTTTTCTCAATATTTCTCATCGTAAAAGACTTCAATATCATGTCTACTTTGATAATTTATTTACTTCTCCTGATTTATTGATACACTTGAAAAATCAGAATCTGCGAGCGACTGGCACTGTAAGAAAAGATAGAATAGAATTGAAGTATCCAATGAAATTGATGTGAAAGCTCGTAGAGGAACAGCTAAAGCTAAACATGATGATTCAAGTGGTATCAATTTTGTCACAGTTATGGATTCGAAACTAGTTTCGATTCTTTCTTCGGCAGCTGGCCTTACACCTACTTCGAACGTGACACGTTATGATAAGGAAACCAAGGAAAAAACTGCATTACCTTTTCCTAATGCCTTCAAAATTTATAACAGTTTTATGGGTGGAGTTGACTTACACGATCAACACTGCAACAACTTGATGCCAATAATTCGAGCCAAGAAGTGGACATGGACCATTTTTATCAGACTGATACAAGCATCAATCACAAATGCCACGGTGCTTTATAATTCAATCAGTGAAAAAAAATTAGGTACGAAAGATGTTGCCATGGACATTTGTGAAAATTATTTGATTTTCTCCAATGTGCTTAAAAATATAAAGTCAAATCATACCCTCAAAAACATCGAACTCAAAAAGTATTGTTCTGCCGATAAATGCGAAGTGAGAACTATGAAATTTTGCACAGATTGCAAGGCATATTTTTGCGTGAAATGTTTCACACAGATGCATAAGTGAACAACTTAAAGTAAAATGCAGCAAAACAAAATGAAAAAAAAATAAAAAAAAATAAAAAAATAAAAAAAATTTTAAAAACAGATAATTAAAAAAAAGACGATTTTCGATAACATGTACCTCCTCGTGGTGGGAATCGGGCAACATCAGTTGAGTTCAACGATGGCAGAACATGTTCAATTACCAAATGAATTTTTTTTTTAAATAATTGTCACAAGTGAAATAAAGATTTCCAAGAATGCATAACAAATCCTTGCCTTCAATAACTACACTCACGAACTGACTTTTGAAAAGAATTGAAATTTTTATGTTCATTACTCAATATATTTTTAAATAATATAATTTTTAAAAAATAACATGAAATTCGTCATCAGCGACCCCGAAAACCTAGAAACCGATATGTAACAACGTATTTGAATATGAAAAATGATAATTGCTAATAATTTATCCAATTATTTAAATAATTAAAATCAGCTATAGACATTTTTAACGTATTTTTTCCCGTAGATTACAATTCTGCAAATATTTTTTGAAAATTTTTAGTTTTTGTAATAATTTGTTTAAACAAAATGTTTAAACAAATTAATTTTGCAAAAACAATAGCAGATTCGTAATCAGCGGCCCAAAAAACCATAGTACTTATATGACTTTTGCACATTCGATACCAAAAGCGTGTTTTAATAACAAAAAAAGATTAGTCGAAAAATTGCTAAATTTTGCTATTGTTTATGCCACTATTTTGCAAGTTCAGACAATGATAAAAATAAAAGTAAGGACATTTTTCGAAAGTGCATCAATCGAGGACACGATTACATCCTTCCATAGTTGAATAGTCATATGATAAGACATCGAAATTTTAAAAAGAAAAAAAACAGGTGTCAAGAATTCGTGTTTTTTAACATTACTTTGCAAAAATGTTGTAAAAAAGAAAGAGAAAGAGCGACCTCGAAAATAGTAAGAAAGGTACTTGACGAATTTTTTATCTGACGTTTTCATAGTGAAATTTTAGAGAGAAAAGGGTAGTTGAAAAAAGTGTCTTTGTGACGTTAATGGGTTAAGGATGTCTACGGCATAATTGCTGACTGCGCACCATCCATTTTCCGAGGTTAGCATAGCTGTCATCATCAACTCAGGGGTTACTCTCGTTTGAAGGTATTCTTCGAGTTCTTGTCGCTCCTGCTGATACCTTGAGCAATCGCAAAAGGCATGCTCCGCGTCTTCCTTCACGTCCGAACATACTGGTCAGTTCGGACTATCTTGTAGTTTGAACCGGTGCAGGTAAGCCAGGAAGCATCCATGTAAGGTCAAAAACTACGTGAGGTAGTAATTGACTTCCCCGTGTCTTCTTTTCATCCAGTCTTCTATCTTCGGTATGAGGCAATAAGTCCATCGCCCCCAGATTTCCTTCTGAGTGTTGTCGTAACTCTGATTCTTCGCCTAGAATACGTCCTTCTTCTCTATTGCTAAAAGGTCAATAGGCGGCATGACTGCTATAATACGCGCCGCCTCATCCGGTACCGTACGGTAAGCGGACGCCACCCTTAATGCATTTCATCTGTACACAGTCGACAGCTTCCTTGCGTACGTTTTCACCAACATGGCGTCTGCCCATATTGGGGTCCCGTACAACATAATCGAGGTGATTACGCTGACTAAGAGCAACCTCCTACCTTGTGTTGGCCCGCCTATATTTGTCAATTAATCCATTTTTGACGTCCTGTATGATTACAGCGAAGTACTGTTTTGAGCCTCCTTTCCATCTCTTTTCCACTATCGCTGTGCGCGCAGTATCAATCACAAAGTTCACTGCGTCTAGAGTTGATCCTTTCCTCCGAAAGCCGTATTGGCGTTCCGAAAGTCCTCCTTTTCTTTTTACTGCCTGATCCATTCGGACGCAGATTATGCATTCCAGAATCTTTCCTGAGGTGTCCAGCATGCAGAGCGGTCTGTATGATGAAGCGTCCTCAGGTGACTTCTTTGCCTTTGGTAGTACCACGAGGTGCTGTTTCTACTAGTCGGCGGGAAATTTCCGCTCTTCTAAACATGTGTTGTACGAGTCTATGAAGACCTCTGGTTCGGCGAATATAGGATGTTTCAGTGCAATATTGGGTATGCCAACCAGGCCTAGAGCCTTATTGTTTCCAACCGTCTAGCAGGCTGTTAGCAGCTCCTCCATTGTGACTAGACGGATTGTTTCTTCCTTTGCATCTGGTTCTTTAACACCCGGTTCGTCCCATTGCATGGAGAACAGTGTAGTCACTACTCGATATAATAATTCCGGGCACTTGAGACGGGGTGCGTAGCTTCCCTTGATCTTCTTCATTACTATTTTATAAGGTCTACCCCAAGGGTCTTCATTAACTTCGTCCTGTAATTCTTTCAGGCAACGTCGCGTATTGGTACGGATTGTCTTCTTAAGATTTCGCTGAGCGTCCTTTATTGCCTGCTGGTAGACATGCTGGTACGCAGGAACGCGGGATCAAGAGTATATGCGCATGCGCAATATGTACCTTTCAGCATTCAATTTGATACGATTACTTTTTATTTATTTAGTAATAAAATAAAGTGGAGCTGGTAAAAAAGATACTTGAGCAGTTATATATGTGACTTGAGCAATTTTTTAAGACTTCGAGCAATTTCAAATATTACATACATCAAGAGATACAATGATTTAAAAATATGGATATATTATTTTTTTTTTAATTTTGTTTTGATTTTTAATTAACTAATTAAAGGTGAGCAATTTTAATTGACTACGTAGCTGAGTTGAGCTATTAAAATTCTATCATTTAGCATTTTTTTTATTGCTAATATAATTATTTTGCAGGCTGGGGTAGGGTAGGTGCCGATATGACAGAGAGCGAGACCTAATCGTCTCCATGCCGGTCGGCACTCGAGGCATGGGAGTCAGCGCCGCGCGCGCCTGCCGAGCGTACTACTCTCCCCTCATGCATACTCGCGAGCTGGCTCGTTCCGCCGCCAGAGTCAGTCGCTTTTTCACCGATGCGACGTCGCTCGCTCGCTTTGTAACGTACAGTCGAACTGCCACGTTACTATATATATATATATATATTGTAACGGGCGGCGAGACGCGCATGTCGGCGCGGGGAGCCAAAGCGCGGGAAGGCCGGTAGAGATCTCGCAATTCGAAGAAAATTCGAGACAGTTAACTTTTGACCGCACTCGCGAGTAGTACTGACGACGCGCGCCAAAAGTTATAGCTACAGCAGCAGCAGAGACAGCAGCCCTAGCAGCAACCGCAGCACAGCAGCCCTAGCAGCAACAGCAGCCCTAGAAGCAACAGCAGTATCTTGAGCAGCAACAGCAGCAACCGCAGCAACCAAAGCTACCACGGCCTAGGAATACGGCAAGGTCGAGCAGAGGACTCCCTGGCCAACGTACGGTACAACAAGGATCATCGCGACAAAAAGTAGGATCTGATTTCCTTTTGTTTTATGCGCGATCGACTGGCGAGGCATTTGGCCCCAGTCGTTGTTCCGGTATATTGTGTGGCCTTCTCGCGACGCGAATACGCGCAACACGGACGCCGGATTGCTTAACTGAATAAACGCCTTTTTATTAGAATCGGTAGTGTGTTCATTTGACCGTCGTCCCGATCCCTCTTCCTATTTAAACCGCCGAATACCGCCGCCCAAAGGAGTGTAGTGCATACTGAGCACCGGGACATCGTCGCAGGTAGGCGACCACACGAGCGAGTACAGCATCTCGCAAAAGCAAAGTGCAGGAGGACTTTGCATTTGTACGGGGTACATAGGCAGATAACCGCCTAAAAACCACCCCGTTACAATATATATATACACACTTCTATACGTAGTATTTCTTAAAGATGATAAAGAACAAGTTGAGCATTCCCTGAAAAATATATTTTTCGAAATATAAGACGTTTTATGGCTTTTCAAGGTGAACTTGAAAAATTTTAGAAAAACTGCATACACCATTGAAAAAGGTTAAGGAAAAATGCATTGAAAACGATTATTAAAAATTTTTTTTAGTTACATTATAGTAGGGCTAACACGAGTTAGAGAAAGGATGATTTGGAGCTCGCGCGCCGCGCTGAAAGTTGACGCGAAATGTCTCTTATTAAGAAGGTCCACAGCATTGGTGATATCACTACACTGCCACAACCTCCGTAAGCAAAATAAAATGTTGCTAATTCAATTTTCTTAATTTTATCGTTTTTAAATGCTAGATCGTATCCTAATGTAAATTTATTATCATAAATTGTATTAAAAAGTCACGCGGTTTTTTCGTAATAAATTATTAAAGAATTACGGGTGTAAGTGCAATAATCCAGTAAAAGTAATTTTCAAATGAACTGGTGGCAGTAATGATTATATTTTGGTTATTAGCTAATCGAGGTTGAATATAAGGATTCTGACATTTTCTATTTCCTGGGTCAAAGGTTTAAATCAGAAAAAACAATAAAAAATTATTTTTGCTTATATTTTGATAACGGCTTATCCTACGATAAAATGGCTTACATTAAATGAAAGGGCGTCAAATTCTACATTGAAACGATTTCTTAGTTGATTTCGATCATTGCAAAGTTCCGAGATAATGAGATAGTACATTACACAACTGGAAAGTTGACTTTTTCAAGTGAGGATGATAAAGATATAATCTTATTGCGCTTGAAAAAGGGGGAAGGATGGGGCGATCCGACTTTAGGGCTATATCTTTTTCTTAACACGTGCATGAAAAATACCTGTTTGTATGCATCTAAAGTGAATGGCAAGTTGCTCATTTCGAGCGTGCGTGACAGAACGGCCATTACCTTCCACAACAGCGAAAGGTAATCGTTACTACCCGCTATTCAAAATTAGTCATATTTTAAAAATTGTTAATTTTAAAATTTTGAAAATGTTTGGAAAATCAGAAGATAATGTTATACATTTCTTTTTTGTTTAACATGCTATTGAGGATGAATGTTGTAATGGATTGGTTGGACGATTCAAGATGCGCAACTTACCATTAATTTCATATGCATAAAATCGGGTCTTTGCATGCGGTTGCAAACAATTTTCGGTACACAACAAGGGGCGAATTGACATTTTTAAACTCGCATGATGATTTGAACACTTGAGTCCGTCTCGGGGTGCCTACCTGAAACGTTTGACCTAGGAAGTTGAAAATGTCGATATTGTTATATTCAACCTCAATTTATCTAATACCCAAAATATAATCATTACTATCACGAGTATATTTCAAAATTACTTTTACTGGACTATTAGATCTATACCTATGCTTTTTTATAATAATTTACTTGCCATATATACCTCGCTCCTAACGTCGTTCGGTAAGACGAAAACTTGCTCATTTCCAATTACTAAAATGATAATTTTGACAAATATTAGAACTAACCTACATAATTTTAGAAGTCTTGAAAAGAACAATAGTGATATCTATCAAATACAGTTATATTGCAAATTTTATGCAACGAAAAATAATTTGAATGTTTATATTACACACGTGTTCTATTATTATGCTTTTGTATGAAAAGCATATTTTGTTCAATTTAGAATTTCCTTATCGCATCTTATAATAATTGTGCATCGGTAAATAATTTTAATTAAATATATTTTGAAATATAATCAACTTTTATTTTAAAATATACTTAGTAGTCGTAATGTATCTGATAAAATTTTTAAATATCAATTTATTTATCAGTGTCTAACCACCTTAGAATTAAAAAAAATGAGATGGAATTTTACTTTTGTATAAAACTTTAATTGATTTAACAATGATAGAAGCTAAGTAATACTGCAAAAAACATGCATCAATTTGTATATTTACCATATGTCAGGTACAACATGTCTACGAAGGCCAAAATTCCCAATTTTCATTATTTCACTCACCGCAGACTTAAGAGCATACTTCTTTGTATGCAGTTTTATGTTGTTTTGCATATTTAATGACAAAAAGTTAATTCATTGTTTTCACAAAGATCGTTTGCAGAGAGGGTGGTTAGGAGGGAGAGGGGAAGAGAGGGAGAGAAAATCAGTGACTTTCCGTTATTGAGCCACATGACATCTTGGCCTACGATACCAATCGAATTACTTTCCTCCTGAATGTAAGTTTAACTTACCTTTTTAAATTTTTAAATATTCTTATAATTAGTCTTTTTCAGATTTTGAATACATTGGCCCCCGTTTTTCCGTCTAATGGCTAATCTAACTTTATTTTCGGTCAACCATAATGTGACTCGTAGAAAATGTGCATATAGACGTGATTTAAAATTGCAGGGGTTGTTTCAAAATTTTGGGCAAGCTCATTTCTATGTGTTGTTTCGCCATAGAGGAAACAACTTTTTCTAATTTTTTATTTTCAGCGTTTTGTCTTCACTAAAGGGTTCCAATAGTGATGTCCTCAGCCTTTCCCGTATGCTATTTCTTCTTGATGGTTTGCGGGTATAGGTACTCCTTATGCTAACGAGACCAGAAATGTTATCTCATTTGCACAAGAAACTAATATGGTTGGCTGCAGTTTGTGAAAGTTACGCTTTTGTATGCTTGTCAGACGCTCGCCAATCAGGAAGTGGCTAGAATTTAATACATTTAAATCGCTGGGTTCAGAGGATAAAGGTATAATAGGTTGGGAGTTCAAAATGGCTTCAATTTCGACAACGTATGTTAAAAAGGCTTCGATACTAATTAATGTGGTATCTACAATCCGGGTGACATGATGCTTAACCTTTAAAGGGCCGGAGAGCCAATATATCGGCTCGGTCCATGATAGGAACATTGTACATAGTTGATTGGTGATACAAGACATGTATTTGGGCACTTTCAAAGGAGGTTTCGAAACCTCAAAACCCGGCCCTTTAAAGGTTAAAGGATTTTACGTCGGCTTCCCAAAGTCCGCCAAAATGAGGTGCTTGCGGTGGGATTTTTTCAAAATGCTAATTTACGTTTAGCTCGTCGATCTCTCGTTTGGCTCCTACAAAATTTGTAACATTATCCGAGTAAAGATGGGGACTTTTACCGCTGCGCGCAAAGAATCATTTTGAAGCTGCAAAGAAGGCCTGAGTAGACAGATCTTCCACTATCTCTTTATGCACAGCCTTTGTGGAGGAGCAGACAAAACCGTGACACATACTTTAACTTTGTTTCTATTACGTACGCGTTTTTCCTTGATAAAGAATGGTCCGCAGTAGTCCACACTGGTTTTTAAAATGGTCGAAAAAATTCGACACGATTTTTGGGCAAATTACCCATAAGATACTGTGGAATTATCGATTTCGACCTTTTATACGTGGCGCATTTATGCAATTTTTTTTTGATGTATTAACGTCTATCAACTGTCTGCTCCATCAATACTGCTTGCGGATTAAGTTAAGAGTGGCTTGAGTCGTCCGCCGACACGTAAGATATTATCTGCATCGAGAAAGGGTGAAAGGGACGCTAAATTTAATACTTGATTTTTAGCTAGTGTGGAGATTTCTTTAGCAAATCGTTCATGTTGTACGACTTTGATAATAGTGTTCGAAGCTTCTTGAACTTTGGAGGCGGTAAGCAAGCCCAATTGCCGACTTTCAGGTTTGCGACCGTTGTACGTGAGTTTCCGGCAGTAAGCTACGATTCGTTTTAGCTTATTGTTAGTTAAGAAAGAGTATCGTTTGATGAGGTCGTTTCCTGGAATTGTTGCGGCAAGGCTAGTTACCGTCTTACACTCTGGAACCTCAGTCATTTACAAATTTGTTTTTGGCCACATGCTTTCATCCCGAGATAGCCAGGAGGAGCCGTTTTGTCAGATTTGCTTGAGTTGTGCGTGAGTGTGTTAGAGCGTGTGAGCGTGACATCTTGCCACTGATCAGGTGAAGTACTGCCTTGAATTTCTGCGCCCCGCTTGGCAACAAAGGTTTTCAGAGTATGAGACTGCGAGTTTAGCCAATGAAGCGTTATCGCTGTGTCTGACCAGAAGGTGGCCTTGCTGATTTTTATACCGCGCATGGCAATTTTTACTGTCTTATATAGCCTGGCTAGTAAGAGCGCAGCGTATAGCTCCAAACGCGGTAGAGATGTTGATTTTACAGGCATTACTTTAGATTTAGTAGAGAATAGTTATACTAAGACTTGACGGTCAAAATTCGTGATCTTTCAAAAGTGCTTGCTCCTTACGCATTTTTGCTAGCATCGGCGAAGCTGTGAATCTCCAGATGGTTGTAATAGTCGACGGTAACCTTCCGATTGATTTTAGCATCTTGAATCAAATAAAAATCATCTCTATACATTTGCCAAGCATTGCTTATATCGGCAGGTAGAGCTATTGGAGATAAAATCAAGAGCTTAGTTATCCTTTCCTTTTTGTTATTGTTTATTAGAATAAATTTAACGATTTGATAGTCTCATCCAAATGCAAGCTAATGTGCTTACACTCTAAACCCCAAAGTGTAAAATGTGACGCTAGAAGGTGTAAAAACATTAAAACTACACCTTTAAAATGTGTTAAATAAGTACTTTACACTTTTTAAAAGTTCAAACCTAAAAATTACACTTCTCTAAAGTGTAAACTATAATAATGACACTTTTCTAAAGTGTAAACTATGAATATGATACTTTTCTAAAGCGCAGAATATAAAAATTACACTTTACAAAAAGTGTAAAATACCAACCGCTTACTTGAAAAGTGTAAATAATAACATATACACTTTCAAGAAAGTGTAGATTGCTAAAATCACATTTTATAAAGTGTAAATCGTAACTTTGGCACTTTGGCTAAAGGATTAATCCAAAAATTACACTTTTAAAAAGTGTAAAATTTTAACCGCTTATTTTAGAAGTGTCAAACATAATTTTTACACTTTGTCTAAAGGATAAATCAAATACATTACACTTTTAAAAAGTGTACATTTTAACCGTTCTTTTTAAAAGTGTTAAACATAACTTTAACTTTTTAAAGAAAGTCTAAACTAGTAGAATTGCACTTTCCAAAAGTTTAAATCGTTGATTATTAATTGTAAAAGGTGTACTTATGACATGAGCGTAGGGATTTAAAAAAAAGTTATTAACAATTTGACCGAAAATTTTGTTTAAAAATTAAAAATATGTCCTAATTTTTAGTTAAATTGTTAATAACTTTTTTAAATTAAACTTTTTTTTAAATCCCCACGCTCATGTCATAAGTACACCTATAATAAGCATATCTGTACAGTTTTGATGCTCTTCGAAGCCCAGAACTGAAGTAAGTCTGCGGACAGTGAAAAAATGAAAATCATAGATTTTGGTCTTCGAAGACATGTTGTTCCTGATATATGGCATATATGAAAATAGTTTAATATTATTTAGAGTCTTTCTGAGGTAATGTCAATGTTTAATTGATTATTTGAACAATATATGTTATTTATAAAAACAAAATCCGATTTTTCAATTCTATAAAATTTAAGGTGGTTAGGTCCTTTAATATATAACATATATAATATATCTTTATAAATGAAACTTTTATATACTTATATTACTTAATTTTATAAGAATGTATGTATTAATCGTTTTTAGCAGTGCCAATACAATATAAAGTCTAAATTTAAACTTTTACAATTAATAATCAACGATTTAAACTTTTGGAAAGTGCAATTCTACTAGTTTAGACTTTTTTTAAAAAGTAAAAGTTATGTTTAACACTTTTAAAAAGAACGGTTAAAATGTACACTTTTTATAAGTGTAATGTTTTTGATTTATCCTTTAGACAAAGTGTAAAATTTATGTTTAACACTTCTAAAATAAGCGGTTAAAATTTTACACTTTTTAAAAGTGTAATTTTTGGATTAATCCTTTAGCCAAAGTGCCAAAGTTACGATTTACACTTTATAAAATGTGATTTTAGCAATCTACACTTTCTTGAAAGTGTATATGTTATTATTTACACTTTTCAAGTAAGCGGTTGGTATTTTACACTTTTTGTAAAGTGTAATTTTTATATTCTGCGCTTTAGAAAAGTGTCATTATTATAGTTTACACTTTAGAGAAGTGTAATTTTTAGGTTTGAACTTTTAAAAAGTGTAAAGTACTTATTTAACACATTTTAAAGGTGTAGTTTTAATGTTTTACACCTTCTAGCGTCACATTTTACACTTTGGGGTTTAGAGTGTATTTTCCACATCTTCGGAAAGATCGTTTACGAGCTCGTGTGCATTGGACGCCCATTATCGCAAGCAGAAGCCGCCCTTGGTTGTAAGATTAAGCAGCTGATCGCGCAGTATTTTAGCATGAGATAGCAATTGCTACCCAGTTAGCAGATCGTCCATATAAAAGTCGTTTTTCAGTACACGTGCTGCGAGAAGGAAGGTCGCACCTTCATTGTCCGCTAGTTGCTGCAAGACACGAGTAGCTAGAAACGAGGCTGACGCTGTACCGTGAGTTACCATGTTCAAGTCATAGATATTGATCGGTTTGTTCTTGTTCTTTCGCTAAAGTATTTTTCGATATTTGCGATCATCAGGATGCACTAAAATCTGTTGGTACATTTTAGCTATGTCAGCAGTCAGTACGTAAGGGTAGATACGAAAGCGTAATATAATCTGTAAGAGATCGTCCTGTATAACCGGCCCAGTCATTAGAACGTCGTTAATGGAAAAGCCAGTAGAAGTTTCGAGAGAGGCGTCAAATATTACTCGTGTCTGTGTTGTCAAGCTAGAAGGTTTATAGATTGCGTAATGTGGCATAACAAATCCGTTAATGTCGAATGGTTTAGACGTACTATTCTTTCAATTTGGAATTTTTATCAAAAGATTGTTCAAGAGAATAGAATTGCTTTAGTGCTGTCATATAAGAATAACCTAGTTTGCCCTTGTTTACGTTAAACGGGAGTCTAACCGTATATCAACGTGTCACGCGTGACGTTCTTGGTAAAATGCTCTTCGCATGCCTTTTCTTCGATTGATAAACGTTTGTCTGTATACGGTTTCTCTGTTTCCCAAAATTTTTGCATGTTGTGATTGATCGTTTCAATCGACGCAAACTTACATATCAAAGAGCTATTCGTGATCTTCATTGGGATTTTTCCGGTGATAATCCAACGGAAAACCGTGTTTTGCAATACCGCACCGTGATCGTTTATTATACTTTGACCGAAGCGTAACAGTTTCAGATAGATTTAGGTTCGGATGATGCCATCCACTGTGCTCGGACTATAAAATTCTAGGTTTTGAAAAGTTGATTTGCGCGGTGGGCAGGAGAATTTGATTTGTGCAACTAGAGTATAAACATGCAATGTTAGATTTCAGACTTGTTGATTGATTATTTATCAGCTAGTTCTTTGTGCAATAAGGTATGATGCGGCTTATTGCACTTCTTGCAGCCCTTATATTTGCAGTCGTTGATCGCATGGTTCGCGCAAAGATAGTTAAGGTAGAGCATGCGATCTTTACTAGAGTTTCGCGTTACTGTATGCAACAGTTGACCAGTTTTTGCAATTCTGAGTGTAATGATCAGTTGCAAATGTGGCAATAGGGTGTTCTGTGTATATTAATTTTTAAGTGTTATTGAGGCGTGATAAGTTGTGAATAGATGTTCAATAGAAGTCCGAGAAACTTGGCCAAGCCTCATGTGATTCGCTGAATTTAAGTAGATTGAACTTCGGTAACTTCATTTGCGTTTCCATCATATCGAGGCTGATCGACGTTTCGCGATTGGGACTGGTTACGCGACTGTTTGAGCTATTTCGAAGTCAATCGTTGGATCTGCCTATACAGCCTTTAGCAGCTTCATCGAGAATTGCTTGAGCTTTAACTAATATTTTATACTTTTCATTTTCGATCGCAATCCTAGATTCTAATTCCGCGGCGATACCGTTTGCATCTGTTTTTGCTTCAACCGATGTTTGGACTTTCTCTTTACAATTAAAATGTAAATAAACACTCCTCCTTACATACCTACATGCATATCAACAAATTTATTTTTTCAACATCGATCGCTTAACCCATCAGCCATGCTTTTCGTATTTACATTTAACTAATGAATTTAAAACTCGCGAACTTGCTAATACGAGAGGCTAGAGCGAAGTGTCCCCGTCCGATATAGCAGTCTCTTTCCATGTCTGCACTAACCTCGCCGCAAAATCTCAAAGCCACTGAGACCCGAGGCCCAAGCTGATAATTACCGAGAGGACTCGAAGTAGCGCAAGTGCGCTTTTCCACTATAACTTTCTATTCAAACGCCTCCCACTACTCGTACCATGCAGTCACAGATTAGCCTTTAGTCTTCTCTGTACAGGAGGTCGACGTCCACGTACCATGGAGCGAA
Source organism: Muscidifurax raptorellus (assembly GCA_020010945.3). Taxonomy (NCBI): domain Eukaryota; kingdom Metazoa; phylum Arthropoda; class Insecta; order Hymenoptera; family Pteromalidae; genus Muscidifurax; species Muscidifurax raptorellus. Next base: position 532,659 of record JAHUUD020000064.1, read on the forward strand.
CTCCCACTCGAGGTCTAAAGCAGTCTAGAAGTGATTAAAAACCACCCCTATCCGTATTGGCTGAAGCCACGAATCACACTACTGATTCGCGTAATGAGGACCAAGAAAGCAGAGGAACTCTGGCAAAAACAAATATATACATACATAAAAAACCCGTGTCGCACTCACTGCTACTCTCGCGATAAATAAGCCGTTTCTTCTTTTGACTCCAACAAAATCACGGTTATCTAGCCACAAGAAGTCAATAAACTTTTAAAATATAACGCGTCACCACACTTGAATACATTAACGGCGCTCTCTTCTTATTCAAACTCTTTGGACTCTGCATTCGAATGATCTTCAGCGCAGAGCGAACTCCCAAATCAGGTCTATGAAAGTCTCCGAACGACCGCGAATCGTCTCTGACTAGAGTGAGACACTACAGCTGTGAAATTGAACTGCCAACTTCCACGCACTGCAAGAGTTTCTAATCCTAAGAGCGTGATTGGTATACAATTTTGGTGTTCCTAGCTACTCTTATACAATTCACCCTGTTTGTATAAGCACGTTTGGACTATTGCTCATAAGAGTATCATAAACTTCTCTCGTGATAGTTCTAAATCGTGAAAATCCCTAAAGCTCATTCCTGTGCGTATTTACGCGGCGGATTATTACTTGTAAATTGCACGCTATCACAGAGACCTGATTTTGTTGATTATTCATAAACAAAAAATTACTCGACTCAGCACAGAGTCTTAACCAATTCACCGGGGCCCTGGGCAATTAGCGAAACAGCTGTATAAGTTAAAGCAATTAGTCATGACATTATCCCCGGAAAATCAGCCTCGGCGTCTCTAGCTGGGCTATCCGTGGAATATCAACCTCACTAATCAACATTCATTTCTAACGAATTATAAGTATGTCAAACATATTCCGGTTAAATAAGCCGCAGCGCCTAGAAAGCCTACTGCGTTCACTCAATTTTATAGAATCAACTCGCAGCACCTCAAAAGCCTATCAGTCAAAACATATTTTTCAATTCGCGCCTCGAATACCTAGCGCGCACGTAGAAAAATTTTATATTGATTTCGAAATTTCGTAACTATTACCCGAATTCAACACAAATACGAAAGCACAACTGTGTAATGAATATCTATTTTCTTTTATCTCTCACCAGTTTAACAACGATCACATAGATTCTGTATGATTAGCCCGATATGTAATTATATAATTAAACTACTTTTATCCGAATGCGGTGACTGTTATCTGCCCTGAATCATAATATGAAAACATTACAGTAATATTTAAGGAAATAACGATTTCAAATCAACCAATTTATTTGCAATGCTTTCTCTAATTGAAAGTTTCAAATAAGCAAATTTCTCCAAAATAAATTAATTATTTCCTTTAATTTATATTTTTCAAATTACTGAAATCAATGCGATGCCTCTCACGAATCTCTCCCTCGGACTAGCTACCATAGATTTACTGTCTCCCGCTAATAAGACCTTAGTTTTTCACAGATTCGTAGAAGAATGTTTGTGACGTCTCAGTATATTAATGCGCTGCCATTAATGCACTGCCATTGCTGTCAACTATGTCGTGTATTCCATGGCCACTGTGAAAGCAATTTCCATTGTCATCAGTAACAATTATTGCACATATATGATGCACATTTTTCTAAATTAAATCAATAAGAATTAGAATTAAGTATACTTGTTTTACATCGTGAAATGGAATCTATTATGCCTACTAAATTAACTAGGCTTTCATCACGCGTCTACATTTGATTATTTAAATTTAACAATACAAACTCTGTCTTGTCTCCACGAAAGCTGGACATTCATACAGTAGGTGGGATGTGGTCTCCATTTTGTGCTCACACCACCTGCAATGAATCCCATGTTCCACAAGTGGTATCTAACCTTTCAATGCTCCGTCAGCCAACCCATGGTCAGCCTCTGCTTGTTTCTACCTAGGCCTCTGACGGTAGCACATCAAAGCCTTTGCCTGTCTTAGTCCTCTGACGTTAGTCCATTTTTCGCTCAGTTGCAAGCAGAGCCAGTCCTTAATTACCCTCTTTACTTCGCAAGTAGGAATGGCGACTGCGCACCTCCTTGCTCGAACACTTTAAGCATTTCTACCTGCTAGCCTGTTTACTTTTTCGTTAACCACTACGCCGGAGTGTTCTGGTACCCACACTAGTCTCTTCACGTTGTGTGCCGCCAGTGATTCGACCACCTTAACTGCGCTGGAATCACTGGCATAAGATCACTCCTTCTCGTTTTGGCCCACGCAGTGGAAGATCTGTGCGCGCCTCTGGAACCAATCGTCCAAGAAACTTGTAAAATAGTTTCTGTACGGTACATCATCGATCTTCCCCTCGAGGACCTTCTTTTCCTGGTCCTCGTCAAGGCGTTCCTGCGGGTACTTGACCGGGACAATGACTACCTTTCAGTCAATGACAACCGCTCTGCTGTAACTCTTTTGAGCATCTCTGATCGACCTCTTCTTAAACTCCCTTGGGCTGGAGCTGTCGGAATGCTTTCTTTTGGGAGTGCCTATAGGGATCCCAACTAGATGCTTCAACCTCAGCTTCGCCCCCGAGGCTAGTTTTCGATTAGCGTGCCTGTTTCACTCCTAGAATGCAGGACTCCTCCTCCTCAGGTTACTAGAACAGACCCGCGAACTCTTACCAAGGGTTACGACTCTAGCGCAGTGCTTTCGGGCCCTTCTGTGGGGCTTCTTCGGGAGCCTTCGTCATGAGTTTTGATACTCGATTCAGAGGCTGCAAGCTAAAGTTAAACAGCTTCCCTATGCGAGAGGAGAGAGTCTCCTAACTGTCGGTTCAGGTGAAACTGAATGGGTTGGCTTACTCGCTGATCGCTCGCATGCTCTGAAAGAAAAATTATGAACTCGTTGCTGGTGAGTCCCTTATGGAGTGTTTCCAGCGCGAGCGGCCTGGAGTAGCTCCAAGTGCTGCCGCCTGGATTGAGACTAGCGCTACGGAATAATTGCTGGCGCTCTCTTCCGCCAATAATTCCATGACACAACCGCAATTATCGCGGCAGGCCCCTTGGAATAAACGAAACACGTGCGTGCATCATTTCATTGTTTTATTTAAATATAAAGTAAATAATTATATGTGTGTACATTAAAATAAAGATGAATGAGATTGTCTATTGATTGAATTGAGATTGTCTATTGATTTCCTGTCTTAGGTCATCGTTCTTTGGAAAGTTGATAAATTCTTCAATATCAATTTATATGCAATAAAAGCTCCAAAAAGTTGAAATTGTCTCCAATACATTTGAAATATAACTTTTTATTGCATTTGCAAGTATAGAAATTGAATAAACTAATGTTTAGAGTAGTTTTTAACAATTTTGCTTTTATCGGTGATTTGGTCCAAATTTCAACTTTTTTTATTAAGAGACCCAGAGTAATAAAAAAAATACTAGCTCATGTTTCATAAAAGCAGGATGAAAAAAGGTATCTATATTATTTTCTGTAAACCTTATAGATTTCGAATTAAAAATCTGACAAATTTTGATTTTTGATTTTACATGATTTTTAATTGAAAATCTATAAGGTTTACAGAAAATAATATAGATATTTTTTTTATTACTCTGGGTCTCTTAATAAAAAAGTTGAAATTTGGACCAAATCACCGATAAAAGCAAATTTTTTATAAACTACTCTAAACATTAGTTTATTCAATCTATATACTTACAAATGCATTAAAAAGTTATATTTCAAATGTATTGGATACAATTTCAACTTTTTGGAGCAATTGTTATACATATAAATTTTTTATTTATTATTTATTTATTTGAAACCATATACATAAGCCATTAAAAGGCTTTCTATAGAGGCAAACAAGTTGCCTGTACATAGGTATGGTACAGTAATTACATGATATAAAAGTAATTACAAAAAATAATGTAAAGAACTTAAATTAAAAACTAAAACTAATATATTTCATAATACTTCTTATATATTATAATAAACAGAAGTTAAAATATATTTCTAATTGTTTTAAACTATTATAAGATTTCTTATGAAATCCTTTAGCTTATTCTTTATTGCAACTTTCCTCATTGTTAACTCTTTGAGATCTTTAGAAAGCAGTTTATAAATTATCACTGCCATATAATAGCTGTTCTTCTTACTTAAAGATTTGTTAATTTTTGGCAACGATATGCTCTTATTCCTAGTAGTTTTTGTGCTTTTACTAGACATTTCTCTTAATTTAGAATAATGATATGTTATTGCTTCTAATTGAATCAATTGCTTTACGGTTAAGGGGACGTTTTGCGTCACAAAATGATTTCTGTTAACAATTTTCAATAGTTTTTTTTTTACTCCTTGTATCGAGTGCATAGAATTATTGTACCCCCCTCCCCAGGCAATTATTCCATAATTGACTAATCCCTGGAAGAATGCATGGTATATCATCATCATGGTTTTCCTATCCATTAATCTTTTAATTTTTGTAAAGACAAAAATTAGATACCTTGTTCCTTTTACAATAGAATCAATGTGTATATCCCATTTCATATTGTAATCAAAAAGTAAGCCTAAATATTTATGATTTTCAACCTTTTTTATTATATTCCTACCAATCTCAATTTGTATATACTCTGGAACACTATCGCAGTAATTGCCATAGGTTATATACACAGTTTTATTTACATTTCACGATAGTTTGTTCAACGTCAACCATTTGGCGACTTTACTAAGATATAGGTTAATTTTGTCCTGTGCTCCAGACCACGTATCATCACTCGAGATGATGACCGTGTCATCAGCATAAGACATTATAAAATCCTTTTGCATATCTATCAGTAGGTCGTTTACGTATAAGATAAAAAATAATGGACCTAGTATGGTTCCTTGTGGAACACCTATAGAAATATCTTTGTAATCACTTTTAAAGTTATTAATCTTAACGCATTGTTTCCTACATGATAGGATGCTTGTTAAAAGTTTTATGGCACATCCTCTTATTCCATATCTTTCCAGCTTATCCAATAATATTTTGTGATCAACAGTGTCAAAAGCTTTGGCTAGGTCTAGAAATGTCGATATTATTGGTTTGCTTTTGTCTAGACTCCTGTATATGATATCTGCAAGACAATCAAGTGCATCTGTTGCTCCTCTGCCTCTGACAAAAACAAATTGTTTTTCAGATATAATATTATGCTTTGTTATAAAATTGAAAAGTCTGTTATATATGATTTTCTCAAAGATTTTTGCTATGTTAGATATTAGAGATATTGGCCGATAGTTTTCCGTACATTTACTATCTCCAGACTTGTATATTGGGACTATATCAGCTCGCTTCAGCGCATCCGGCCAAACCGATAACTGTATACTCAGATTAAAAATATGCTCCAAGGGCTTTACCTGGAACTTAGCAATGCACTTGACTGTACTTGCATTGATGTTATCAACCCCACCAGATTTTTTTTTCATTGCATATATTAGGACATGTATTTCACTAATACTGGTTGGCTGTACTTATCCACTATCTTTTGGTTATTTACCTTTAAGCAGTCAGGTGATTTCATTTGTTTGTTATTTTTGCCCATTTTACTGTTTATGACATTCCACAGCTGTCTCGGATTATCGCCACTTCTTCTTACTTCATTATTTTCAAATTTATATTCAGCATCTTTAATTATTCTGTTTAACATTTTTTCATAATTTTTATACTCAAACTTTAACGTTGAATTTGTGGGATTTTTTTTCCGGATATTATATAAATTTTCTTTAGTTTTACAAGATACTAGTATTCCTTTAGTTATCCACTTTTTCTAGGTAGTTGATTATTAATCTTTGTATTTTTTTTACAAGTGGCTTTTCCAACACAGCTATGTATCATATTTATTAGTTCATTTAATGCCAGATTTGGATCCTGCAAGTTCAAACAGGAATTCCAATCAAATTTCTTTGCATGCTCCTTTAACTTTCTATAATTAACATATGTTTCTGGCTTATCTTGCGCATCCTGTACTTTAAGTTGATCAACACTTATTATAAGCGGATAATGGTCATTAAATGGGATACATACTTTATAAGACTCTATGTTTACGTTTCTAGTCTTGGCAAAGCAATTGTCGATACAATAACCTTTTTCGTTATCTAGAGAGGGTCTAGTTACTCCTCTATAGTAAGGTATAAATTCATGTTCAAAGAAATTATTTAAGAATTCTTGGCTTATTAAAGTTGCACCTAGATTGTTGTCTTGTACATTATTTTCCAAAATATCTATATTGAAATCGCCAATTATACAGTGGTTATTAGTTTTACTATGTTTTGATATAAATTTTTTTACGCACTTACAAATTCTGTTTTAGGAACATCATGACACCTGTATATGGCCGAAATTTTGGATGATTCACCTGATTGTAGCTTAAGATCCGTAATAATCACACTCAGTCTATCAATTACATCTACCTTAGTTTTTCCATAAATATTATTTTTAATATATATAAGGACACCATCAGCCCTATTAATTTTACTTTCGTTGTAACAAAATTTGTATCCATGTAATTGATAGAAATGAGGATGTTGCACGTTCCATGTTTCAGTACAAATTATAACGCATGGTTTTTTTGACATACTATCTATTAGTGTTTCTAATTTTTCAAAATTTGCATTAAGACTTCTTTCATTAACGCATACAATTAAATTCTTCTTCTTTATGATGTTTCTGTTGAGTTCGTTGATGCTTTCTGCTTCACATTCTATCTTGCTTATTTCTTCAATATTAATATCTTGATCCACAATTAGTTCTTGTTTCTTCCTTTACTTGAAATTTGAGAGTTGAGTGAGTTTATTTTGAACTTGCTGACATCCCAGAAATTTGCAATCCAGCTAGCTTAGGTGTCGTGGTCCCTGCCATGCCGATATATCTTGGTAATATAGGCTGCATTGTGTAGTCGGTAAAATCAATAAACTTCCTTATCTTAATTTGCAATATTTTGCATTCGTGGCTATCTGTTGCCATATGTTCTATATTATATTCCGTCTTGTATCTACTATTACTGTAGATACAGTTTGGACATTTCATTAGGTTACCTTGTTTATCACATTCCCTCGTATTATGATCACCAGCACACTTAAAACATATATGTGAATTTCTACACTTCAAACCGTTATGTCCGAATCTACCACAGTTGAAACATGGTTTTATATTGCAATAATCATAGACTCTGCAGTTTTGGTATCCTTTTTTCTTGATAACTTTTTTTGTCTGTATAGACTTATCTTTATTTAGATAGTGTGTTACATATTGATTCATCTGGTCAATACTAAGTTCTGTTATGTTTTTTATTATTACACTAGGTATACGCTTAGTCCGGGCACTAGTTTTTGGATATGATGTTACTTCTGCAAAAGTTTTGGTTTTAACTAAATTTGAGTCACTTCTTTGTTTTGCCAGTAGATCTCTTAGCATCTTATTTTTTTCTGATAGTTCTTTATTTAGTTCTCTTAACAAAGCGTTTTCTCTTTTCAGATTTTTCTCTTTCATATTTCCTTCATCCTCATCACTTTCTATCTCTAATTCCTCAAGTACATTCTTACTGAATTCACTGCTTTGTTTAAATTTTATCTGAGCTACTGTATGTGCCTCGCCTCATTACTCAGCGTATTCCTGCTTATATTTGAGGTTAGATCGAGACCCGGATGTTCGTGGCATATTCCTAATACACTACTTAATTTAATTGCACCATCTAATCTCGCAAAGTCACTAGTGTGGTAAACACTTTCACATAATATGCACACAACTGTTTTAACTTCTGTCTTAGGGTGACATTTATAATATATTGTTGCTTGTGGATTAAGCGAGCCTGCGCTCGCCTCCGCCATGTTGGCGATGAATGATTATTTATTATAATATAATAAATTATATTATATTACAATATATTAAATTATGATATATTATAATATATAATAAAATTATATATTATAATATATAATAAATTGATATTGAAGAATTTATGAACTTTCATAAGAAGGAAAACCCAAGATTTAAACTCAACCATATATTTCAATTTCCTTCGAGTAAAAACATCTATTTATAATTGACATGAATAAGATATTTGTTATTAAAGTTCATTTAACTAACTGAAAGTTTTTAATCAGGCCACAAACTCACTGAATCATAGTTCAATAACTATTTCTACTAAATCTCTGCCTCTATATATTTCATTTAAATTATTATTTGTTATAAATGAAATCTGTACTCTTGCATTCAAGTTATTGCCTTATCTATTTAAGAAAATACTAAAACAGACTGTAAAATCTGCGTAAAATAACACAGGGCAACATGATTTTGGACCCAGAAACCAGACTATACTTTTCCGAAGGTTGTTGGTGCGCTAAACACGAATCTGGCCACAGAATTGCTCCATCAGCTCTGGTTTTCGAGATATCCTAAACTAAAAATGCGAAAATCGCGATTTTGGCCTATATTTGAGGTTATGTAGCGCCGCCAATTTTTATTAAATCAAAAAATTGTATAGACAATCTAAAAGAACTAGCATAGCCCTTCAAAATGCACTTGAGTTTGTTCCAATAGCTATTTTGTTCTTCGAGATATTCAAATTTGAAAGTCTCATTATATACGGGGATTTCCACAGAACTTTTAAACTACAGTGTAAGTGGATAAAAATCTTATTTACAATTACAATATTACGTCGAATAAACCTTAAGTTCATGTAATAGTATGAAATATAGATGTCTATAAAGTTGCTACCTCGTAGGGGCTAATTTAAAGTGATTCTCGATAGCTAAATAGACTGAAATCTGTACATTTGTTGTGTAAGTTGAGTAAACTTGTCTATTTTTAACAGGTTTTCTCGGACGCCGTGACAGATATCGATTTTCTTTCACGTTAAATAGTGAGCTTTTATTATTATACAACTTCACCTAAAAGGAAATTCGTGTGCGATTCTTGAAAAAAAAATGGTCTAGCGCTGTATGTGTGTAAGTGCATTTTTGCGTTTTTTTTATTTTCAAAAAGTTATCTTATAAAAATACGCGCCATCTTTTTAAATCTTAAAATAACTCGGTAGGTTCATGGTTCATATCAAAATGAACATTTGTACCGAAGGTAGATTCATGTGCTATAAATACCCTTGATATGGGAGCAATTGAAAGATTAATTTTTGAAACGTAACTCGTGTAAAAAAAACAGTTTTTTAAGTAGCACACGAACAATATCATACTTGGAGGTCTAATTATGGTTGTAATCGTTTTCTTGGCTGTTTTAACTTACGAAAAATATATTCGCGTTAATAAGGAATCTATATTTTAAGTTTTAGAGCCTTAACTTCATTCGAAATTCAAAGTGTATTTTTTGCTATTAATAGAATTAAAGGGTTTTCCAGCAATATCTCAAGACTGACTTACGCGATCAATCTGAAACTTGGATGATGCATTGATTTAGTCTCATCAATATTAAATAGCCCAATTATAATATATTTATGTAATAATATATTCATAGAATAGATTGATATGTCACAATTTTTGTTAATTAATAATTTTTCGTGAACGGCAACAGATTAAGATGGCACTTACAATGTACCTTCTACTATTTTACGAAAACCTATTTCGAATTCAAAAATAGTTAGACATTTCTTGATTTATTAATAATACTAAAAAATACAAAACAAAAAATGAAAAAAAGCAAAAAATACAAAAAAAAAATGAAATTTTCTAGCGATTTAGAAAATGATAAATAAATATCTGAGAGCACTAAAAATGTGTTCAAGAATATAAATTTCAAATTTTATGAAGATCACAAATATATCAATTCTAAGTATACTGAGCAAAATTATAAACAAAACATCGAGTTCGTAAACTGCGGGAGTATAATGACTATTTACTTAAAATAAGCAAATTCTTACTCCAAATTCATTGAGATACATTCGTAAGATTATTTCAAAAACAACAGCTTACGAAAAGTATAGGTATCAGATATCATACAACAATACAGGCACATGTGCGCAGACCGTTCGACAGTCAACACAGCGTGTCCTTCATCTATAGGTATTTACGCGGAACGCGCAAAGGTCTTTTATTGTTAACCCTCTCACCTTTGCGCCGTTGACTATAAATGAATTACGCGGCTGGATTAGCATTGTTTGTAGGTACATGAACATATGTACCGAAGGATAATAATGTGCTCGCAAATTAAAAAAAAAAAACTTATTTTGACTAACATTAAAACTTCTGTGGAAATCCCCATACGTGAATTTCGTAAGTATTTACCCATATGGTACCAAGCGGATATCTCATAGTCTTTCATGAAATCTCTTATAAAATCAAAATTAATTAATGTTGATGTTATGTTATGTAAAAAAAACCGACTCTTTCAGAATTCGGCATGAAATTTTCAAAATTGTTCAAATAAAATTCAATATGGCCGCTTGAACTAGATTAAACCTTTTATAACTTTGGGTGTAGTGAGCTTAATCACGTATTTCTTTTATGATAAATAATTAACTGTACACCATAAGTAGCCTACTCCATCCATCCTCAATCCATGGTACCACTAGCCATTTATATAGTACCTCATATAAACACCCCTATCTAACTACCTAACTACCCCTACCGATCTGCAAAAAGACTAAATCACACCATACTAAAAACGATGATTAAATCGTTTTTTCTCTTATACTGATTTAATTCCTTATTACCGGTGTGACAATCTACTTACTCTTATACAAGTTGACCCATAACTACCCCCTAAAATCTGAAACCACCCCTAGCATGCCACAAGTATGCTAAGAATCAAAACAGTGGGTTTAATCGCTTATTTCTATTAAAATATCTTAATGCTACGTCGTAAGTGAATTAATCCTTCTATTCTCAACCCATGCAACCCCTTAAAACTACCCTTTAGTCCTTACACACTAACCCTTCTTAACCACAAGACAACTATCTCACTAGATTCTGGAAAGTGCAAGTTTATTTTTTATTTGTCTAAAAATATTTTGTTCCTACATTACAATCGAGGACGAGGCTGCGCCCCGGCCGTTGAAACAGTGGAAAGCGGCGAGCGGGTGGAACGTCGCGCGAATCGACAGAGACGCGCTACGTGAAGCCCTCAAGTCTGCGCGCCCCCCTCCCCAATGGACGTGACGCAGCTCCGCAGCAGAGAGGCCGTGGAGGAGATTATCGGACGTAGTATGGGCTGCATTAAACGCTGGTGCGACACATGTATGCCTCGGAGATCCACCAGGACCCTCAGGCGGCCGGTGTACTGGTGGATGTCGGAAATAGGCGAACTCCGCGAGGAGCCTCACGCGAAGGGTGGTTCACTCGAGGCACCGCGACTCCGAGGTGGAGGAACTCTATAAAAGGACGCGGAAGGACAGGTCTCACCAGGGTGAGAAGCATCAAAGAGAGCAAGAAGCGATGCCTACAAGAGTTGAGGGAGGAAATCGACAGGGATCATTGGGGGCTGGGGTACCAGATCGCTGCCAAACGGTTTGGGCAGACTGCCCCGGTCCCAGTTATGGAACCTGACGAGATGCGGAACATCGTAGATTCTCTCTTTCCATTACACCCAATGAGAGGGGCCCGTCAGTTCTCCGTGAATGAGGAGGCCCCGCTTTTCACGACAGCGTAGCACAAGACTGAGGTAGCCGACCTGGCTAGCCACAAGACCCCGGGGCCTGACGATATCCCCAACGAGGTGCTGCAGGTCATCGCAAAGGAGAGGCCCAGCGTTCTGTTGGACATGTTCAACGCGTGACTGCGTCTGGGCAAGTTCAGCAGACGCTGGAAGGTACAACGCCTTGTTCTTCTGGACGAGGGGAAAGGGCCACCGGTAACGCCGTCGTCGTTTAAGCCGCTGTGCATCCTAGACACGACGGGCAAACTCTTTGAACGGCTCATACGAAGGAGACTGCGGTTGGACGTGGAGGTAAGCGGTGGCCTGGCGGAAAATCTTTATTTGTCTAAAAATATTTTATTCCTACATTACAATCGAGCTAATCAACCTGTTTCTAACTCGCATCACCCCAACGTACCCATCCTCTTTCCCAATCCAACCATCTCCACTCAACTTACAGAAGATTCTCACTTTACGCTACAAATAGTAATTTAAATAGTTTTTTATCTTAAAGTATTTAATTTCTAATTCATAATCGGGCAAATCCACCTATCCTTTAGCCACCTACACTTAGTTCACTCATCTTCCAACCCTTTAAAGAAGATTTAACTTAATGAAGATTCTCTATTGACGCTGGAAAGAGTAAGTTAAATATTTTTTCTAAAAATATTTTATTTCTACATCACAATCGAGCTAATTGCCTAGCCACATTCTCTTTCACCACCCTTTAAAACCACGTTTACTCAAAAAGATTCTTTTGAACAAAATTCTCTCTTGACATTGGAAACAGCAAGTAAAATAAAAAAATTATATTTCTACATCACAATCGATCTAATCTATCTACCCTTAATCCACGTTACCCTTGCCTAGTTCCTACCTTCTTTTCCCATCAAACAACCTCTTCTCAACTTGAAGAACATTCGCTCTTGACGCTGGAAATAATAAGTTTTCTTTAAAAATATTTTAATTGTACATCACAATTGATCTAATCCACGTACCTTCAATGTAAGTCACCCCAGCCTTCCCACCCTCATTTCCCTTCAAATCACTTTTTCTCAATTTGAAGAAAATTCTTACTTGACGCTGAAAATAGCAAATTTATTTTTTTTCCCTTAAAAATATTTTATTCTTACATCATTATTTACTTGAATCAGTTCTAGTGAAAATATCTATAAATTTACCCTTTTTTTCAATATTTGATACTTAAAGTATGAGTTCTCGAATGCCTTGTAAGTCTAAACTGGATAAGTTTTGTTACATTTGTGGAAAGTTTGATACGATCCCGTCTCGTAGACCAATCAATAATTTGATAAAATCGCAATATTTACAATGTTATAATAAGTCTATGAAAAATTTAGACAAACCATGGGTACCTACATCAGTGTGCAACTCTTGTCGCAAAACTTTATCTCGTTGGAATGAGAAAACCAAAATAACAAATATCGTTATTGAGCCAACAGATTGGCGTGAGCCTAAAAATCATACTAATGATTGTTATTTTTGCCGTTGTAATATAAATGGAATGAATAATAAAAATAAAACAAGTCTTATTTATCCTAAAGTCAAAAGTGTAACACCAGCTAAAAGAGGTACTATAGATAACACTAAAAAGCAAAATTCACCCCCTGCAGAAGTTCAGTCATCTTCTGATGCTGAAAATGACAATGCTCAAAGTATTGTTTCTGGTGACTTTTCGGATGATGAAAAGCCAAAACTCTTTGATCAAAATTCTGGACAAAGATCCAGCCTAAATATGTGCTCCAAGATTAAAACAAAGAAATTTTCTGTTACCAGGAACTAAGATAACGGTTTATGGAAACCGAGATGAAAAATTTTTAAAATATTTTTCAATAGAAGATTCTATAGTTTTTTGTAACGACGTAAAAGGTCTTTTAAGTTTGTACGTTCCAGATGTATACAAGCCCGAAAACTGGCGACTATTCATAGACTCCTCGAAGCAAAGTCTTAAGGCAGTGTTACTACATAATGGTAACCATTATGCAGCAGTTCCTGTAGGTCATTCCACTGTTATGAAAGAGTCATATGAAAATTTCAGATTACTTTTAGAAAAAATAAAGTATAATGATCATAATTGGTTTATTTGTGGTGACTTTAAAATGATAAATTTAATACTAGGTTTACAATCAGGTAATACAAAATATCCCTGTTTTTTTTTTGCCTTTTGGATAGTCGTGCACGAGATAGCCATTGGACGCAAAAAAAGTGTTCAGAAAGATTAGATTGGGAAATTGGGTGTAATAATGTTGAACACGAAAGTCTTGTTGATCGAAAGAAAATCTTATTACCACCACTTCACATCAAACTTGGTTTAATGAAGCAATTTGTAAAGGCTCTGGATAAAGAAAATGAATGTTACAAATATATTCAAAGTAAATTTCCAAATCTGAGTGAAGCCAAAGTTGAACAAGGTGTTTTTGTAGGACCTGATATCAGGAAACTTATGTCAGATGAAAACTTTACAAAAACTATGACAGTAATTGAAAAAAAATGCTTGGGTAAGTTTTAAGAATGTCACTGAAAAGTTTTTGAGTAATAATCGAGACTCAAAGTTTAAGTCTATAGTATCTAACATCATATTAAATTTTAAGAAGTTAGGTTGTTTAATGAGCCTTAAGCTACATTTCCTTTTTTCACATTTACATTACTTTCCTGAAAATAATGGAGCTTTTAGTGAAGAGATGGGCGAACGTTTTCATCAGGATTTCAAACAAGCGGAACGCAATTATCAAGGTAGATATGATGAAATAATGATGGCAGATTACCGCTGGATGATGAAACGAAACACTGATCCTGCTACTTATAACCGTGAGTCACGTAAGCGATCGTTTGAAACAAAGAGGGAAAGACCTCACAAAAAAAGAAAATTGAATGTTAAGTAATCTTTTTTGACAAGATATATTAAATATAAAAATTAAACATAATAAAATGAAAAAAAAAACGAAAAAACGAGAAAAAAACGAGAAAAAAAAACAAAAAAACAAAAATAACACAAAAAAACAAAAAAAAACAAAAAAAAACAAAAACAAAACAAATAAAAACAAAAAAAAATAAAAGAAAATGGAGTCCTGGTCGCCGCGTCCTCGTTCGTGACTCCGGGTCCGGCAGAGAGCGGCCAGGGTATTATTAAAGCTCGTTGATTTCAGCATGTGGTAAGATATTGGGTAATTGAGTAGGGGAGGTTGGAAGGTGATAGAGGGTGGCGCGAGTTGGAAGCAGGTTGATTACCTCGATTGTAATGTTTTTTTTTGTTTTTGGGATACAGAGGAGAAATGCACAAATGCACGAAGTCGGGACGGCCAACAGTGTGGGGCTCTCCCACGCCCTTACTCTGGCGTGGACCCACTAAAATTCCTTTCCTGACTCATGGTTTAATACACGACAGGGACTGCGTTAGCATTACTTCTGTACGTGTAAACAACTTTTGGAACTAAATAGTCCCACGTCTACATACGAGTACCCTTTGTACTCTCCCCCTCTTTTGGTTAGCCGTGATGGTAGGGAGCCGCCCCTCTGACCCCAATCCCATCACAACTATTGTCCTTCTGGACGGCTTCGCCGCTCTATTGCTGCTCCTCTCTCTTCTTGGTCATGACGGCCCTCGTGAACCTTTCGAACGTCCGCCAGTTGTCCCGGCTGAGAAGCATAGTCGGGACAATGGTTTCAGGGGCCATCGGTCTGCCGAGGGCCGCCTCCCTTTCGCGTCTGTTTTCGGCCCAGCGGCCGCAGCAGTTAAAGGTGAGAAAAAGGTGGCTCGGCGTCGTCCTCCACCAGAGGTTGGCAATACTGGCACCATGTTGCTGCTTTCTTGCCCATCCGGTGGAGGTACGCCGTGAAGGCTCCATGGTCAGACAGAAACTGTGTCAGGAAGTAGCTGAGCTGCATGGGACCGCTCCAGCCATGGCCGGATTTCAGGAATCAGGCGGCGGGTCCACTGACCCTCCTCCGCCCGATCCCACCTCCGCTGCCATCCCTCCACAGTCTCCGTCCGGCAATCGTCGTTATCCCACCGAACACCTCTCCTTCCGTCGGGATACTTTTCACGTCTCTCCCTGGGGAGCAGGTCAATGGGGACGACCCCGGCGATGACCATCACTGCGGCCTTCGAGATCGTGCGGTACGCCATGGATACTCGCAGGGCGCCAGAGCGTTGCGTCGATGCCAATCGTTTCCTCCTGCAGTCGGTATCCAGTTTGCCATTCCGATGAGCAGCCGCCTCTTGCCCTCTTCCCGATGTTGGGAATAAGGCGGCCAAGCCCAGCCATCAGCTTCTCAGCTTTTGATTGTGCCCGGCACACCTGCTCGTTGAAACCGAGCTTCTTCTCTACCGATACACCGAGGTACTTCGCGAAAGGCACACTTTTTATGACCGCGTCACCGATGGTCACCTCCAGCTCCTCGTTAAGGCCCTTCCCTTCACTGTCCTTCCTCTTCCTGGTGAGAAACACCACCTCTGTCTTCTCTGCCGCCAGTTGTAAGCCGTGCCGCATCAGCCAGCGCACAATCCTCTGAATGTACCACTTTATTCTACGCCGGAGTTGCCTTCGGGTCCTTGCTCTGATCACCAGAGCAACATCATCGGCAAAGCCGATAATTTTGACACCCTCGGGCAACTCCAGATGCAGCAGCTCGTCATAGAGCAGGTTCCACAGGTCTGGCCCCAAAGCCGAACCTTGCACCACGCCGGACGTGATATATTTTATCTGCACGCCTTACGTAGTCTCGTATCGAAGCACCCTGTCCCGGAGGTAATCGTCCAGAACATCGTGCAGGCACTCCGGTACTTCGGCTCCGCGGAGGGACGATAGAATGTCGTCCCATCTTGCTGAGTTAAACGGGTTCTTCACGTCGAGCGTAACGAGCGCGCAGATGTCCCTACTGCATTGTGGTCCGCTCCATGCTTCCCCCATCTCGCGCATGGCTTCGTCCACCGCCATGACCGTGAACCTGTACTCGTACTGATTTTCCACGAGGCCACCGCTGATCTCCACGTGCAACCGCAGTCTCCTTCGTATGAGCCGTTCAAAGAGTTTGCCCGTCGTGTCTAGGATGCACAGCGGCTTAAACGACGACGGCGTTACTGGTGGCCCTTTCTCCTCGTCCAGAAGAACAAGGCGTTGTACCTTCCAGCGTCTGCTGAACTTGCCCAGACGCAGACACGCGTTGAACATGTCCAACAGAACGCAAGGCCACTCCTTTGCGATGACCTGCAGCACCTCGTTGGGGATATCGTCAGGCCCCGGGGTCTTGTGGCTAGCCAGGTCGGCTACCTCAGTCTTGTGCTACGCTGTCGTGAAAAGCGGGGCCTCCTCATTCACGGAGAACTGACGGGCCCCTCTCATTGGGTGTAATGGAAAGAGAGAATCTACGATGTTAGTGTAAGGACTAAAGGGTAGTTTTAAGGGGTTGCATGGGTTGAGGATAGAAGGATTAATTCACTTACGACGTAGCATTAAGATATTTTAATAGAAATAAGCGATTAAACCCACTGTTTTGATTCTTAGCATACTTGTGGCATGCTAGGGGTGGTTTCAGATTTTAGGGGGTAGTTATGGGTCAACTTGTATAAGAGTAAGTAGATTGTCACACCGGTAATAAGGAATTAAATCAGTATAAGAGAAAAAACGATTTAATCATCGTTTTTAGTATGGTGTGATTTAGTCTTTTTGCAGATCGGTAGGGGTAGTTAGGTAGTTAGATAGGGGTGTTTATATGAGGTACTATATAAATGGCTAGTGGTACCATGGATTGAGGATGGATGGAGTAGGCTACTTATGGTGTACAGTTAATTATTTATCATAAAAGAAATACGTGATTAAGCTCACTACACCCAAAGTTATAAAAGGTTTAATCTAGTTCAAGCGGCCATATTTATTTATTTATTTATTTATTTATTTACCAGTAAAAATTTACATATTATATTACATAACAGTAAACTGTCACAGAGATAAACGTAGTTATCTGTTCGCGACACCAGCATAACCTTATATACTAAAGTTACTTACAAACTAATCAACCTCATACGTTTTGTATAATCAAAATATAATATTCTATAATTACTTACACTCTAGAAAGATTACAACAAAAACATATATTTACATCTACTCATTATAATTTTGGGTTAAATTCCCATTTCCTATGAGTTATTTCTAATCCATTTTTTTAATATTGATTTATAATTCTTTGTATTAATATTCTTTAATTCATTTGGCAAGTCATTAAACGTGCCGATAGCTTTTACATAGCTATTTTTATTACTTATAGTTTTTTGTCTTTGCGGAATTTGTAAGCTTTTTTTTCTAGTTTTACTGTTAGAATTGATGTATTCCTGCTTTAAGACTTCATAGTAATATATCAGTGATTCATATGCAAACATTTGTCTCAGATTCATAGGACTATCTGCGAGTACAAACTGATTTTTGTTTACAATTTTCAAAATTTTGTTTTGTAAAGATTGCAATAGATTCAAGTTATTCGAATATGCTCCTCCCCATGCTATTATACCATAACTAATAATACTGTGGAATAGCGTATAATATATCATTCTTAATGTTTTTATATCCATAAATTTAGATGTTTTTCTCATGACAAACACTAGATATTTGGTCTTATTAATTATATATTCTATATGATTTAACCATTTCATATTATAATCAAAGATTATCCCTAGATACTTTGCTTCTTGGACTCTATTTAATGTTCTACCATTGATTTTTATTCGTATTTCGTTTGGAACGCTATTACAATAATTTCCAAATGTCATGTATACAGTTTTGTCAACATTTAATGATAATCTATTAAGTGCAAGCCAATTGTTAATTTTTTGTAGGTAATTATTCATTTTTGTTTCTACTGCTGTCCAGTTAGTATCCGTAGATATTATAGCTGTATCATCCGCATAGGAAATAATTGAATGGTTTGGCATACTAGTTAACAGATCATTTACATAAACAATAAAAAGCAAAGGTCCTAATACAGTACCTTGCGGTACTCCAGTCTCTACTTTCTTATTAATGCTTTCACAATCATTGATTTGTACTCTTTGTAGTCTACTGTCCAAATAACTAGCTATAAGTTTATTTGCTTTGCCTCTGATTCCATAGTTATATAATTTATCCAGTAGAATTTTATGATTCACTGTATCAAAAGCTTTTGCTAAATCAAGGAAAGTAACTGCAATTGGAGTACTTTTGTCTAACTTTTCATATATAAGCTTTGTGATTAACGTAATTGCATCTTTTGTTCCTTTACCCTTTACAAAACCATATTGACTTTTAGATATTATATTGTCCAAATTTAAAAAATTACAAATTCTGTTATGTATAATTTTTTCAAAAATTTTCGCTATATTTGAGATCAAAGATATTGGTCTATAGTTTGACGCAGTTTTCTTATTTCCAGCCTTATGTATTGGTATTATTTTAGCTTCTTTTAGTTTATTTGGCCAAATAGATTGTGTGATGCAAAGATTAATAATATGTACTAATGGTTCTGTAATGTAAACTGCTAAAAATTTAAGCGTATTGGAATTTATATTATCCGTGCCTCCATTTGTTAGTTTCATTTCCTTTATTATTTGTAATATTTCCCTATCATTGGTTGGGTAGATAAAGATAGATTTTTCATTCATTTGAGGTAGTTGTACTTTATCATTGTGCGGTTGCAAAATTTTATTACTTAATTTTTCGCCAATCGAGCTAAAATATTCATTCATGTGATTTGCAATTTCCTTTTTTTCTGTTATTTTATTATTTTTTTCATCATATAGATATTCAATGTGGTTGTCCTTCTTTTTATGTTTGCCTAATTTTTGATTGATAATATTCCAAAGTTTTCTCGAATTATCACAGTTATTAGTTACTAATCTACGATCATATAATAGTTTTGCTTCCTTTATTACTTTGTTCAGGACTTTGGTATAATTTTTGTATTCTGTTTTTAGCGTATCATTATTAGGTTCTTTTCTCCACATTTGATATAAAAATTCTTTTCTTTCACAGGAAATTAATATTGCCTTAGTAATCCAGTTACTTCTAGGAATATTTTTACCCTGTTTTTTCTTAATAGTTTTATAAACACTTGCTTGTTTCGTACATTTATTTATTTTTTCTATTAAATTATTTACTGCTGTGTTAGGATCACTCATTGATAATATTATGTTCCAATTTTCTTTATCTGCAATTCTACTTAGTTTATTATAATTTATAGATATTTTTGTATACTCAGATTTTACTTTATCAATTTTTTCTAGTGACATGAAAAGTGTATAATGATCTGTTATCGAGTTTGTTAATTTAAAATGCTTATTTTTAATTTTTTGTGCTTTCGTGAACATATTATCAATGCATGTTCCCCCAGCAGAGTTATTCGTATTATTTGTAACAGATGGTCTAGTAACACCCTGAAAGCCAGGTTTGTATCCCTTATCCAGGAAATTCAGTAGCATTTCTTGGCTAACTCCATCTGTATCTAACAAGTTTATATTAAAATCTCCTATGATTATATGGTTCGTAACCTTTCTCTTTAGATTCATTAACTCTTTTAGGTTTGTTAAAAAATTTGTTTTTGTAATATCTTGCGATCTATACAATGCTGATATTTCTAGATTACCATTAGTAGTTTTAATAATTGAGTTTAGTATTTTCATCTGCCCAATTTCAATTATTTCAGTACTTTCAGTAATACCGTCTTCCAAGTATATCACTACACCATCTGACCTGTTTATTTTACTATTATTATAGTACATTTTATATCCCGGTAAAAGGAAGTAATCTCTATGCTCTAAAACCCACGTTTCCACACATACTATAATAGTCGGCTTAGTATCCAAGCCCTCAATAAATGTTTTTAGTTTTAAGAAATTTGCATTTAGACTTCGTATGTTTAGATATAATAAAATATTTGTTTTATTTTTTATATATTTATTGAGAGCTCTAATACTATGAAAAGTACTTTCCTGTTTAATTAGCTCATTGTGTATATCTTCTATTAACTGGATTTCTTGTTCCATGTTGAGTTTTATTTTGATTTTAAATTTGTCGTACTAGCTGCCTTGTTTACATTCCCGCTGACATTGCTTCTTGGTGATAGCGATGCTAATGATGACGTAGATGTTAGTCTTGTACCTTTCAGTTTATTGCCCTCTGCTCTTATAATATCTACCTTGCCAATGTATCTGTCGATAATTGGACTTATAGGATAATCTGTCTCAGCTATGTATCTCTTAATCTTCTTTTGTAGTGTCATGCAATTCATGCTATCATTAGCCACGTGTTTAATATTATATTTTGTGTTGTATCGATTATTATTATAAGTACAATTGATACAACATAATTCGACTGTATTTTTACAATTAGTAGTACTATGTTTTCCTGCACATTTTAGGCACACTGTGTCATTTCGACATTTATTTCCATTATGTCCAAATCTACCACAATTATAGCATGGTTGTAAATTCAGATCGTCGTATACTTTGCAGTTTTGGTATCCTACAAAAATTCTATTTTTGTTCTCTCGGATGTGTTTATATATTTCCGATGTTACCTCCATTATTACACTATGTAATCTAGTTTTCTTGTTTACAAAAGTATGTAAGGCTATTGCTTTCGTTTCTTTCTTTTTAAAGTTCCTTGTATTTATGTCCTCTTCTAATGCCTTTAAATCCATGTTTTCATAATTATCTATACCGACAATTTTTATTCTTGGTTTTTTAATTTCTTCTCTTGTAATATTGCATATACTTGATAGTTTCTTACTTAATAATTTTTCTGCTTCAATTGCACTTGTTTCATTCATACAGCTTATAATTATCTCGCTATCATTTTTAAAAGTTACCCTTTTTGATTGTATTGCTTTTTCCTTGTTTAAGTAGTGTGTAACGTATTTCTTGAGATCATTTCCATCAGCTCTGTTTTTCTTTGTTATTGCAATTTTTGGTATACGTTTTTCTATATTGGGTTCAATATTTACTGCTTGTGCATATGTTTTATTTATTACTTTTGGCATTGTTACTAAATGATCTTTTAGAATTTTATTTTTGTCTTGTACCTCCTCAATCAATGTTTTTAACAATCTATTTTCTTTTTTCAAGTTTCTATTTTCAGTAATTAGATCATTATCGCCCTGCGCACTTATATCACTACCGTTATCAGTATCTTGAATTTCCTCGAGTATTTCTTGTCTAACGGTTGTTTTCAAAGACAGTCTCATTTGTACGAAGAGTTCCCTGGCTTCTTCGTTTAGTGTCGATTCATCACAATTTGAGGTTATATTGTGCTCTGGACATATTACCATGTGTTCAGTAATGTACTTTTTGTTGTTATATCTTTCAAAGCAACTTTGATCATACACACCACCACATATTATACACATCACTATTGAAACACTTTTCTTTTTATGACATTTGTAGAAATTTAGATCTACCTTGTCAGGTGGCTTACTTTCAGGCGGCGCCATGCTGATATTGAATTTTATTTGAACAATTTTGAAAATTTCATGCCGAATTCTGAAAGAGTCGGTTTTTTTTTACATAACATAACATCAACATTAATTAATTTTGATTTTATAAGAGATTTCATGAAAGACTATGAGATATCCGCTTGGTACCATATGGGTAAATACTTACGAAATTCACGTATATAATGAGACTTTCAAATTTGAATATCTCGAAGAACAAAATATCTATTGGAACAAACTCAAGTGCATTTTGAAGGGCTATGCTAGTTCTTTTAGATTGTCTATACAATTTTTTGATTTAATAAAAATTGGCGGCGCTACATAACCTCAAATATAGGCCAAAATCGCGATTTTCGCATTTTTAGTTTAGGATATCTCGACAACCAGAGCTGATGGAGCAATTCTGTGGCCAGATTCGTGTTTAGCGCACCAACAACCTTCGGAAAAGTATAGTCTGGTTTCTGGGTCTGATATTTTTTTAGATTTTGTTGCCCTGTGTAATTTAGAATATAAAATAATTTAGAAATTGTAATTACTAGATACGATTTGTAAAATATATTTTTCTCGTATAAATAAATAAATAAAACAACCGATAATATAAATACGATAAGAAATATGTACAGTTTTTCTATATATACATTTACCTAGTCTAATCTGAATTCATAGGATTTCATATTGACAAATAAATATTGCAGCACGAGCGCCCACAATTATTCCATAAGCCGGCCTCGATAATTGCGGATGGCTCTATGGAAATATTGTTTAGACTTGTCACAGCAAATTTTCCGTGGCTCTCCTGTATTACATGCAGCAGAACTTGGAACTACTCCAGGCCGCTCGTGCTGGAAACACTCCATAAGGGACTCACCAGCAACGAGTCCATGATTTTTCTCTCAGTATGGCGGCAATGAATGCCCAAGGGGGATGCAAACTGTCGTCCGTGGACAAAGGTTAATACCCTCGTCATTAGTGTTGGTGTATATCATTTAGTACACTGTTTCTGTGGCGGCACCCCTCGGATACGAAGCGAAGGTCTTCAATAAGATCACAAAGAGTAGGGGGTCGTCGGTCCACCTCTCTTTCTTACACCGTGTATGGAACCATTCGATGGCAAAATTATTGTTACATCCGGCGATTTCAGACAAACACTCCCTATAGTTTGATATCGTAACCGAACAAAAATATTCGAATTTTCTATAAAAAGTAGTAGATTATGGCCGTGCTTCACGAAGCTATCATCACTGAAAAAAATTTGGTAATCGGGGTCTTCGTTTTTTTGGAATTTCACACCTCCATTTGTAGTTGAGGGGTACAAACTATGGTATTGTAAGACTTTAATAATATGTTAATATCAAACAAGGCCAAATTCGAGTCGCTATACTCCCAATCGATGCTGCGACAGTTCAATCTCGTATTGAGCGCTCGGAGCTCCGCAACGTGGAAGCGCGGCATCTCGATAATGGGCATCTCAGACGCCCATCAGTAGAGCTGTGTTAATACTGTACAGTCCTACCGCAGCTCTATAGATAGGCGTGTGAAGCTCCCATTATTGAAATTGGGAGTACAGTAGCTCGAATTCGGGCTTCTTTGATTTCAATATATTATTCAATTCGTATATTACCATGGTCGCACGAGCTCGTGGGTCTCGTTTTTCGTAATTCTAAAGCTCTATACGATGGTGATTGGAAGTTTCGACAAATTATTGGAATCCCCGGTTACCAAATTTCTTTCAGTGATGAAGCGAAAATTTAAGGCTACAAGAAAAGGGCAATAAATTAAAAACTTAGATTCCTAGTGTGGGTGAACATAAAAATATTATGAAATTTGAACTTAAAAATAATGTCAATGAAATCCCAAATTATTTGATTTGTAATGATAATTTAATTACAGAAATATTTGGTAGTAAAATAGATCCAAATGATTTATTGTTAAAAAGAAGTTATCTTAGCGCCCTTAAATTTCAACGTATTGAAACTCAATGAAAATATAGTTGTTATATCGATGGAGAAAATTATGTATTTTATAGCGATGACAGAATCGAGGCTGCACCTGATGATAGTTTGACAGAATTCATACCAATCGAAGTTTTAAATTTATTAACGTCTAATGGATTACCATCACATCAATTGATTTTGAAAAATGGTGCAACAGTTTGTTGTTTAAGGAATTTAGATATATATGGTAGACTTTGTAACGAGATAAGATTAATTGTCAAAGATATGAAGAAGTATGTAATCATATCAGAAATCATAACCGGCGAACATTCTGATAAAATTTATTTTATGTCCCCGAATTAATTTAAGTCCATCATTAGATGAAATACCTTTTCATATGATAAGAAGACAACTTTCAATACATTTAAGTTTTTCTACCTTTTGCTCCAATGTTTAGTCACGGTCAATTATATTTTGCTTTGCCGACAGCAACATCAAGAAATAATTTAAAAATATTATTAAGTATACAATGAATTTATAAACATGATAATAATTCTACATATAACAATGCAAAAAGGAGAAAACTAGACAAAAATGCTATAATATATACAAAAAATATCGTATATTCAGAAATATATTTGAATTAATAATTTCAATTACATGTGGAAAATAATTAAACAAAATGATTAAAATTAATTCATTTGTATATGTTTAAAATTTGATCATGTATATGTAATATATCCTATACAGCCTCTAATCGTTAAGTAATATGATCCGAATGCTGCTTTTACAGATTCGCCAAAACCGATAATTTTGTAGAAATATGATGTAAGCTTTATAAATTCTTGAGCAATATTGCTAAGAGCTATAATGTCCGTTTTTCCTTTAAGTTTATTGAAGAACTATATGAATATAGTAGCATTATTGCTGAGAGATTATTGATAACGTTATGTCGTTGTATTATTGACAGTATTGTATAATGATAGATAAATACTTAAAATTAAAAAAATTAACTAAGCGTTTCCATAGGTTCTGATATCTTTCCCGAAACATACCATCCGGATGTACTTCTCGAAATCGACATAACTGGTCAAAGAAATGCTTATGTAATTTTTTTAATAATATATTTTTTAATATTGTCAGAATATTATGAATAATATTTAAAAAATATTACCACAATATCAGGTAATCTCAGTCATAAAAGCAATATAAAAGCTGACATTACTCGAAAATTTCTAAAGGTTTATAATCTATTTCCAATATATCAAATAAATTAAATCTTTGACAACAATATCCAGGTGATATTATCTAAATATTGGAGAACATATGGAATACGCATTACATATATTACATATTCGTTACCAGCATGTATATATAATATTATGTTCAGTAATTGGCTGAATTGTAAAGTTATGATAATTATTGTAATTACATATAATATACGTATAATATTTTATAAATAATAGACTGAGTTATCGTCATTAATAATTTTAGTTATTGTAATGCGGGCGTTCTTACTAATATATTATATCTAATAATAAAGACAGTCTCAATCCTGTTAAACGCAGAGAGCCATTTGTTATTAATTCATATGATATAGCAATAAATATTTTATATGTAATATACCCAGTAACTAAAAAGCATTTTGGCATCAATAATAATTGGATTAACCAATAAATACCTTAAACTCCCTGTAGACGATGTCCAGGTCACAACGACCGCAGGACGACGGGA
Source organism: Muscidifurax raptorellus (assembly GCA_020010945.3). NCBI lineage: Eukaryota > Metazoa > Arthropoda > Insecta > Hymenoptera > Pteromalidae > Muscidifurax > Muscidifurax raptorellus. The sequence goes on from JAHUUD020000064.1 coordinate 558,411, forward strand.
TATCGCCTACGAGAAAGAGTACCAGGTAATAGTCGGATTTACCGAAAAACATGCGGAACTCCCTGTAGACGATGTCCAGATGTCAAGATGACTCCAGGTCGACGTAACATCATCTATAAGGAGTATATACTAATCTTATCCTGGGATTATTTTTTCTTTCGGCCAAATAGATAAGCATTTTCTGCAGTTTATCTAATTGAATGTTCTAACCATACTCATAGTAGCTTTAATGAGCTGAAAAATAAATTCACAAATTACAAGTTTTAATAAATATTAAATTCAGTTCAATAATTTATGGGATTACTCTTCTTTGTCTTTGTAACCTCCACTATCACTTTTTTTGGTATGGTTAGTGTATCCAGGATTTACGAAGTCAACAAATAAATTAAAAAAAATTAAGATCGGTTTTCTCATCTTATCCATTGAGATTATTTTTTCCTTATCCTAGTCAACTCCACAAAGATATCCTGCAGTTTGTATATGCTTATTCGAATTTCATGACGTAAGCTCATAGACGCTTGAATGAGCTGAAATAAAAAATACTCATATTAGAAATTTAAATATATATATATATATATATATATATATATATATATATATATATATATATATGTATATATGTTAGATAAAATATAGTTTGTAATTTTGACGTGATGTTTTTTCGTCACAATTTGAAAGCAGTGTTCTTCTTCGACCTTATAATCTGTGTCATGCGATCATAAATTGTGATGAAAAAAACATAAGTAATCACAAAAATATTATAACTGATATTTTATTCAATATTTATTGAAATTTCTAAATATGTGTTTTTTATTTCAGCTTATTCAAGCGGCTATGAGCTTGATCATCAATTTCAAATAGACGTATAAACTGCAGGAGATGTTTGTTTAGTTGTCTGGAATGAAGAAAAAATAGTCAGACTGAATAACATAAGTATTAGAATTTTTTATGTCATGCTTTATAAACTCAAACTTAATTGTTAATTTTCTCACTAATTAATTTTTTTTTCTATTTCAGCTAGCTATCCGCAAGATTCCAGGTGAATGTATGGATCAAATGGGCTTAAAATTTGTGTACACACATTGTGTATTACTAAAAGAAAAAGGATTATGATTTGAACAATAAGAACAATAAATTAAATAATTTTTTTAAATGTTAATGATAAAAATTATTTTAAAAATAAGTGAAATATTTATATTATTTATATAAAAAAATACTTCAAGACTTCCAAATTTGATTGCCTTCGTTCATGCGGAAACCATTACTATACAGAGTGTATAAAATATCTTTTAGCCTTTTTCATCCATGGGTTCACCTCGAATCCTACGGGCAGTGCTGAGTCATCACTGTATGTTTTGATATGGGAGTATATCATGGTCAATATAGGCAAAAAAATTTGAATTATTAGCTTTTTATATACACTTTATATATATATAGAGCAAAAAAAAGTGCCAGTTACACTTATTTTAACAATTTTTTTTCTAAAAATAATTGTTTATTTCAAGTTTTAAAGGTATTTGGCACCCTTTAGTCTTTCTGTCTTTTCCACTACAATTACCCCGTTGCCTTGCAAACACCACTGTAGTATTTTATAAAATTCTCCTTGGTAGTTAACACATTGAGATCTTTATTTCACAGACCACTTCGATTTGCGCATTCCGTATTTTGGTACCTGCTTCTCGCCCCATGTCTAGTACATTTTGGAGTTCTGTTTCCTTCACATTTGCCGCGCGCTGATGTTCCAAGAGCAGGTCTTGCGCAGTCTGTTGACACTGCTGCACATTATTTCGAGCTTGAAATCTGCCTTCATGTTCCTCAAGATATCAGCGTACCACTTAATCCTCTTATTCTCGCCTTTATGATAAGGACATTCTGCCCAACGGGCCTTCCCCGCGGTGACCTCTAACTTCTGGCGTTGTTTTGGTTCAAGACACCAGTTCCTCTTTTCCGTTCACTTTATTCTTTTTTCTTCATCTTTTTAATTGCCACCGCTTCCTAAGGTTGAATTTTACTTGGTGTAGTCGGAACTAAAAAATGCTAGGGGTTGCTACCTCCGCCATCTAGTCAAGTTTTTGTCTCATTTTGTGTAGGTAATCGCTGCTTCCTCTTCAATGGCGTCTTATCAGTTCGTCTTTCGACTGAGATCTGCGAATTCTACGGGCTGCTTAGCAGCATCATCTCTTATGCAGCTAAGCAGCCCGTGCACCTCTATGTCGTTCTTATAGATGTCACGGGCTGGTTTCAGCACTGTATTCATCACCACCGAAGTCGTGTTGTACGATAATAGCCCATTTATATTTTTTATCATTGGCGCCGCTTTTATGACAAGACTGAGAACTATTGGTTTACTACAATACATTGGCTTTGTTGGGAGGTTATCGAATAGTATATTTCGATACAAGTCCGAAAATGTCGATTCAAGCACGAGTGCAAGGTTTTTCGCTCGCTCGGGTGATACTCACACAAGTGCAGAACGAACGTTTTTACGCATATAGAACAATATGTTTTAATACCGTAAACGTAAGATTGATTTTAAAAATTGTAAAAATTCGTAAAATGTATATTTTAAGTTTCGGAGAATTATATTGTATACTTTCCATGATCAAATTGGAAAAAAAACGTAAAATGTGTGACAGTTAATCCAAGTTTAAAATAAAAAACCAAAAGAAATAGTCTAAGCAGACAACGTTTTGTCGGCGTAATTTCGAACCTCTTCAGATACATTTTTTTATAATGATGTACATGTTTAAATTAATAAGTAATGTGAGGATAAATATCTCGTGTCAAACCGACATTATCACATTGTAGATTTGCATGACACATGTTTTTTCTAAGTTTATAAGTTAATATTTTTATCATACATTTTTAAAACATAGAATGTATTGAAAATACAACCGATTTTTTTAGGACGTATCCACTCAGCTATTGTGTCAGGAGTTAATTGGGATCAACACAGTGTTACCGTGGAATGGTTCGAAAAAGGAGAAACAAAAGGAAAAGAGGTATTTAAAAAAATATTCATTATTAGAATGGTACAGCATACTTTTACAACAGTAATTTAATAATACCCTAACATAAAATATGCGGTTGGTTCCCATTTTCCTGGAGCCACATTATTTCACACCTCGATACTGCTACATGCATATGCATTTTTCTATGTCTACTCTCTGGCAGTGATGCCTGCCTGTTGCTGCCCTCGCTTCTCTCCCCTACTAAAATAGGACAGATGTTAATACCAACTAATAATCAGCTCATAATCGTGCAAAAACGTCATGTGATTTTTAGTCGATAATCATTAAAATATTTTCATTAAATAATTTATTTTGATAATCGTTAGCCGATAGTCATACAAAAATTTATTAGATGAACTATTTTGAAAATCAGCTGATAATAATGTCAAAATAGTAGAGAAACGCTAGCTCCCGATGCCAACGCACAGTGGGAGGCAGAAAAAGTGACTCTATAAAGGTACATTTTGTTCGTTGTATAATAAAGAACAAAAGAAGTGCATTTCTGAAATATTAGACAATATATAGAATATAATATTGTCGAATATATCACACTTTCTCTTATACCAGTAGTTCATACTTATCAAAAGAAAATTATTATTAGTACCAGTATCCCTTACTGAGGGGGTGAGATTGGGGAGGGGGTCAGAGGGAGAAAACGGAAAATCTCCCAAAATTGCTTCAAAGGGTCTTCGTGGACACTAGAAACGAATATGATAATCAGTTTATCAACATCCCTTATTTTGAGCATCCATCTCTCACTGTAGAGGTGAGATTAAAGGCGAGAGCGTTAAAGCATATATATATATATATGGGTCTTTTTGAAATCGACCACCCCTTCCCTCTGTCCAAAAATCAGAGGCTCGAAATGATTCCTACCCGGGCTTAAAATTTAGCTTATTATTGTATCTAGTTTCCATTACTGAGTGGCCTTTTTGTGAAATATTTCTAAAATATTTCATGCTGTGTGGGTATTAGTCGTTTTCGATAGTTCTCGATTTGTTTCTGTTTTTATTTTTGCCAGGAAAAAAAACATGAATTGGCGATGTTTGATACTTGATTGTTATTTTTAGGGTATATACAACTTTTTATAAATTTATTTTAAATTTTTTATTGTGCCGCAATATTAGTTGACATAGAAACAAAATGCCTCGAATAGATCGATGTATAAATCCATACAATATTAAAAATCATAAAGGCAGTAACTTAAGACCGATATGTAAGGAACTGCTTGAAGAATTTCCAGCTATATCAAAAAATGCTAGAATATGTCACACTTGCAGAAAAAAATAAATATACACGCTGGACCGACCCGTATCGAACCAGATTTGACTCCAATGGATGTTTCTGAGGATCTCGAAAGTGATTCAGAGCATGAATTTGCACAAACTAAATCAGTTAGAGAAATTGAATTAGAAGAGCTAATTACGGGCCTTATAAATAAATTTTTAAGTTTAAACCGTAATGATCCATTAAGGCTTAGAATATTTACGATTGCACCAGAATCTTGGAGTGCATAAAAATACAAAAAGAATTTGGTTCATCTAGATTCTTAGCACAAAAAGCTAAGGATTTCAGATTATCCTTTGGTGTCTTACCACTTAAAACAGCTAAAAGTGGATACGAATTATCAGAATACACTGTTAAAAAAATAAAAGAGTTTTACGAAAGCGATTATATCAGTAGATTATTACTGGGGAGCAAAGATACAAATTTTTGTTTTGATTGAAGGTGTACTCAAGTACAGAAACGTTTTTTATTGCTTGATTTAAATGACCTATATTCTTCATTTAAGGAATCGCATCCGAACGATATTGTGAGTTTTAGTTTGTTTGCTAAGCTTCGACCTAAAAATTGTATTCTTGCTGGTGCCAAGGGGACTCATTGTGTTTGCGGATGTACAATTCACGAAAACTGTAAAATGATGCCGGGGGCTATGAATATAAATAAATTGACAGATAATCAAATATGTAATTATAAAGATTGTTTAAGTAAATTAGTGTGTGAAAAACCAGCTGCCGATTGTTACCTTAACAATTGCAACAATTGTCCTGACATTTTTGATTTGTTGAATAATAACTCAATCTATGAAATACAGTTTGGATCATAGGTAACTACTGATAGATCAATGTTACAATCACTAACACTAAAATCAGTTGATTTTGTCGAAGAATTATATAATAAACTTGTAAATTTAAAACCTCACTCTTAATAAAATATAATAAAAGTATTGTCAAAGAACAGTCAGTTTCCATCTCGGAACAAAAATTGAAAATTTCAGAAGCAATGACCATGTTTGCTTCTCCGAAAATTATGCTTATGCAGCACAAAATGCTTCACAAGCATTTCATTTTAATAATGACCAATGTACAGTATTTCTTGTCATTTTTTATTACAAAGAAGGTAAAGAATTAAAACATCAGAGTATTGTGTTTTTATTGAATAGTCTTAAGCATAACACCGCTGTTGTTTACACAATTCAGAATCAACTGATACCAATAATTAAAAAATATGTAAATAATTTAAAAAAAATAATTTATGTGACAGATGAGGCAGAACAACATTTTAAAAACAAATATCAAATAGCAAATTTATTAAATCATAAAGTAGATTTAGGTATCGAAGCTGAGTGGCATTGGAGCAGCATTTAAACAGGAAGCTTATTGTGCTAGTCTTCTGGCTAAACCTACAAAAGCAATTTTAACACCTGAAGCACTTGTAAAGTGGGCAAAGAATTTTTTTTAAACTATTCAGATAGTTTACTTTGGCAATACAAAAAACGACAAAATGAAAAGAAAACTGAATAAAAGATTTGAAGAGGCAAAACTAGTCACAGGAATCTTAACTCATCATGGTTTCATTATATTATCTCAAAATTTATTATTAATGAAAAAGTATTCGAATTCTAAAAATGGAGAAAAATTGATTATGTAACTTAATGTAATTGAAAAATCAACATTGAAACTCTTTATGTAAGCATTGATATTATTGTATACATACTAAAATACAACGGACCTAAATACATAAGAAAAGCTTTGTCGCTAATTTTTTACCACGTTATCGAGTACGATAAAGTGGTAAAAAACGACTTGGGGTGCGCGGAATCCAAATCCGATATTTGTTTTCTCCATGAGGTAAATTTGAAGGTCAGTTCAAGGTCAAAGCTGTTTACTCTAGGAAAAATGAATTTTTGACTACAGATTCTGAAAGAGCGGGAATTTTTACGTCTAGAGAGATATTCAATTTTTTTTCATATAACCCTCAAGGTCATATGAAGGTCACTTAACCCATTTCTTTCCAAGCAGACATTTTACAGTCGATTGGTTTTTCGCCTAGAAAATTGTCAAAAAAAGAAAGTAATGATAACCAAAAGCACTTTTCTTATGTAAAATTTCCCGCTCTTACCAAATCCGGAGTCAGAATTTCGGAATTTTCACCGGAAAATTTCAAAATGGCAGTTTGAATCTGGTGAAAATTCAGAAATAAATTTTTCAACATTTTAACATGCTTATTACAATTTGAACGGTTTCAACGAAATTCGTGATACAGATTCATAATGCAAATGATATTATTGTTGAAACATTTGATTTTTGCGAATTTTCCTCCAAGATTTTCCAAGATGGCGCTTGTGACATCATGAAATGACCGCAGAAATCATATTTTTTCCAAAATTTTTTTTAATTCATATCAAATTTGTATACTTAGGTTTTTGAAGTCGCTGATGACGAATCTGGGATCAGATTTGGAAAAATAAGCATGGTGAATTCAAAATGGCCGACAATTTTTCTAAACGTTAACTAAGTGTGATTCAATTCTAAATATTTGCTTTTGAAATAATGGCTTTTGGTGGAAGAAATTATTTTTTTCTTTTAGTGTGGTAAACAAATTGAACAAATTCATTCCTCACATTCATTACAATAATACACCCCCCCCCCCTCCCAACAGTCTTTTTCAGGATAGTTGTCGAGTTTTCGATTCCGGCAAAATATGTATTTCTCTAACAGACTTTCTCAAGATAGTTGGAGGATATTCACTTTTTTCTTCAGGGGCACCGTGCTTATTTTTCCAAATCTGATCCCAGATTCGTCATCAGCGACTTCAAAAACCTAAGTATACAAATTTTGGTATGAATTAAAAAAATTTTGAAAAAAGTCGATTTTTGCGGTCATTTTATGATGTCACAAGCGCCATCTTGGAAAAATCTTGGAGGAAAATTCGCAAAAATCAAATGTTTCAACAATAATATCATTTGCATTATGAATCTGTATCACGAATTTCGTTGAAACCGTTCAAATTGTAATAAGCATGTTAAAATGTTGAAAAATTTATTTCTGAATTTTCACCAGATTCAAACTGCCATTTTGAAATTTTCCGGTGAAAATTCCGAAATTCTGACTCCGGATTTGGTAAGAGCGGGAAATTTTACATAAGAAAAGTGCTTTTGGTTATCATTACTTTCTTTTTTTGACAATTTTCTAGACGAAAAACCAATCGACTATAAAATGTCTGCTTGGAAAGAAATGGGTTAAGTGACCTTCATATGACCTTGAGGGTTATATGAAAAAAAATTGAATATCTCTCTAGACGTAAAAATTCCCGCTCTTTCAGAATCTGTAGTCAAAAATTCATTTTTCCTAGAGTAAACAGCTTTCATAACTAAAATAAGCTCTTGAAAATCGTTTTGAAAAAAAAATTTATTTCAAACTTATAACCCAAATACTGGATCTATTTTTTAAACGTTTTTTCGGAAAATTACGTATATTTAATTTTTCCTTAAGGGATAACACCACTCTAGGATTTTCAAAGATTCGTTTTTTTTTTGCTTAAAGTATACTTAAGCCTTTTAAAAAACATATCCAATTGGTTTTATATTGAAATTCAATGTGGAAGGGGTCTAATTCTTAAATCTGCCGCAACGCCTTGGAGCGCGCGCCGACGGCTGAATCAGCCGTCACGGCGCGCTTTGATTTATCGACCCTATCTGTTCGAATTCTATTGCTTATGGGCATAGTGGTTTATGAGAAGTCCATCAGGGTGTACTAACACCCTATAGAAGTGCGTCTGTGTGTACGTGCGCGTCTGAGAGCCAGTACAGCTGCCAAGCGAAGGCACGCGGACGCTTTGATTTTGTAGTGTACATTTTTGAATATTTCATTCAAATATTTCATTTTTTTGCACAAGTTTTTGCACAAGTTTTTTTTCAACGATCAGCATGTCTTTGAAGAGAACGTACAGTGACCATAAAGCCACCCGTGGAGGAAAAAACAGCGCGAAATGGCCGAAAATTTTAAATCGACGCCTGATCAACCGTTACGAGCTGGAGAAGCCAAGCCTGGAAAGCGTTAGTACGCCGGCCAAACAATTATCGGATGATAATTTCGATGATTTTAAAGTGAAAGAAGACTTCGGTTATCGAATCTTAAACTTTTTGGCAGTATTCTCTACGATATCGGAAGCTGTCGTGTGCAAAATATGTAAATCAGATGTCACATTTAGCGAAAGTGGAAAGCGAGGCTTGGGTTTCAAGCTTGCGATTTCTTGCAAAAACTGTGACGAAATGAATATTCCTAGCTGTCCTTTTATTGACAAAGCGTACGATATTAATCGCTGAATTGTGCTTGCCATGCGATTGCTAGGAGTAAGTTTGAGTGGCATTATCAAGTTTTGTGCCTTCATGGATCTTCCACGGCTCATTTTCCAATCGTTTTACGATGCAGTTATGAAGAAAATTGCCGTTGAAGCCAAAGTTGTTTGCAATCTCAGCATGAAAATTGCAGCTGAAGAAGAAAAAGAAAAAACTGAAGATCAAAGTGGCATTATTGTATCTGGCGATGGTTCGTGGAGGAAACGTGGTTTTTCATCTCTATGCGGATTTATTTCACTTATCGGATGGCATACTGGCAAAGTAGTTGATGTTTTAATGAAATCTGAATATTGCAAAGCTTGCGAATTTTGGAAAACTAAAACTGACACTATCGAGTTCGAGGAGTGGAGCCAAACTCACAAGGATGAATGCAAAGCAAACCACGTCGGCTCCGCCGGGTAGATGGAAGTGGACGCCGTCATCGAAATGTTCCAGCGCTCAGAATCTTTGCACATTTTGAAGTACGCAAATTACGTCGGCGACGGAGATTCTAAAACCTTCAAAGGAATTTTAGATTCTGAACCCTACAATGAGTTTACCATACAGAGAAAAGTATGCATCGGACCATAAATTATCGATCGACGATCAACCGAGGCACGAAATATGCCCGCCGGGAGAGAATTCATGGTGCGTTTGGCAAAAAGCTCAAGCGACTAGGCAGGACTTTACGCATAAACCGGCTGTTTCTCAAGAGCTTTATAAAGCGATTTTGCCACTGTATGAAGAACTCAGCCAAGATTAATTGCTTACTCGTTGCTTAGGCGGCTCCACGCAAAATAGCAAGGAAAGTTTTAATGCAACGGTCTGGTTCATGGCTCCATAAACATTTTCTAGTGGCAAACATGTGCTTGATACGGCTGTATATATTGCTGCAAGTATCTACAATGATGGATTGTCCAGTGTATTGGAGCTGAAGAAACATCTGGACTTAACGATCGAACCGAATTGCTACAATTTTTGCGTGGAGGCGGACGCTCGCCGTATCAAATTTTCAGAGCGATCGTTGACCAACGATGCCAGAGGGACCCGGATGTCCATAAAATCTGCAAGGAAGGAGGAGGAAGAGTCCAACATCAACAGAGACGGCCAGATGTACGACGCAGGCATCGCAGACTAGAGGTAAACAAAAATTTCAACGGTTTCAATGTTAAGAAAACTTGAAACGCGTTTTTCTCGAAACGATTTTATTTAAATCGGGCGTACTCGTTGCTTCAAAATTATTGCATGGATCGACTTCAAATTTTGACAGTAGCTTCATATATATATTCTCCTCCGAAGTACGTAGCCGTTTTTTGATATTTTGAAAATTACTTGTTTTATTAACAATTTACTGCTCTTTTTTTAGTCGAAAATTTATACTTTTTGTTTAGATATGCACAGTTTCTACAAAAATTCAAAAAAATTTTGGATTTTTGTTCCAGCTCTCACGGTTGCCGAGGAATGGGTACGCCTGCAGAGCGTCTTCAAAAAAACCGTGTATCAGAGATCCGCTGTATCGCCGTCATTTTGCTTAAAATTGATAATAACAAAATTTTTGTTTATACTTCAATATATGTTGAATGAACCCTGTAAATTTCAATACAATCCCTTTTCCCATAATCCCATAAAAAATCCGCAAAATTACACCTTTTTTCGGCCTCTAGAGTGTTACCCCTTAATAAACGAATAAATAAACAAAACAAAAATTATGACTTGCAATATATTATTATTATTACCTGTAATATATAAATCATATAAATTTTTTACGTGGATTTTAGTACAAAATTACACGTGTATACGTATAAATAAATTAATTTAAGCATATACTAAAATCTTTAAAAGATCGCGCCTTTTGTGTGCAAGACGCGCACCTAACAGTTTAAAAATTGAAATTCGAATATCTGCGCCCTGCGTACCTCCACTTGATAAATATTATTAAATATATCTATAATATACTTATGATCATTTGTCTCAGTTATTGTAGCGTTTTATTTAAATATTTAAAAATATATAATTTAAGTGTAGTGGAAAAAGTGCAGTGAAAAAAGTGTAGTGAAAAAGGTGTAGTGAAAAAAGTGTAGTAAAAAAAGGAGAGCAGGGAAATTTGTGTAAAATTATAAAATAAAAAAAGTGTAAATTGTTAGGGTGAAATTATTGTGTGATTGACAATGGCTTCGAATAAGATGCAAACGGAAGATTTGCATCTACTCATCCGGATGCCAAGTACTCGTTTGGCAGGACAACGTGCTGGCTTCCTGAAGATTATCTTTATAATTATACTTCTCTGTATTTTTATATCGTTATTACAAGTCAGAAATATTCATTAATTTTGTTTGTCAAGTGGAAGCTACCTGTCTCTTTCTATAATCTGACAGTTGAGGATACGTATGTGTGTATATAGACGCCTGAGAGGAATAACCCTCTATCTCAGGGCTCGTTTCGGTAACCCTCTATCTCTGAGCCTGTTTCAAGAACCCTCTATCTCGGAGTCCGATTCAATAACACTATCTCGGAGCCCGATTCAAAAACCCACTATCTCGAGAGCGTATTTCATTTCTCAAAATTTGTAGTGGCAGCCCTGCAAGATTTAAAAACCAATACAGAGTAAAGATAGTAATTCGCAATTTTTCGGGAATTGCGCGCTCGTTTATTAGTACGATGGAGTAGATGGGCAAGGGGTGAAATCAATTTCCGAATTTTATCCCCTAAACCATGCCTACGCGCTAAAAAATAGTAATTCGCGCTTTTTCGAGAATCGCGCGCTCGTTTAAGAACATGATGGGGTTGATGGACAAGGGGTGAAACCGATTTTCGAATTTGATCTCATATGCGGGAAAAGTTGTAATTTCGTCTTCTAAACAATGGGGCGAAATATATTTGAAACAATTTAATAACTTTCAAATTATTACATAAATTTTTAGAATATTTCCAAAATTTAAAACATTTTAATTATATCAAGGGGCGCGGCAGCGGCAAGTGACAGCGATGCCTTTGGGGTAGCAATGCAGTGCCTTATTATACTTTAATATACCGTTTAAGTGACAACTTAATGAAAAAAAAAAATAGATGATCAATATAGAAACAATAAATATTAAAAACCATTGCAACAGGCTCATGGCAAATAATAAGCTGGTATTTACCGGACTTTTACCTTTAAAAGGTTTTTTATTGTTTTTTCTATATTGTATTATAGAAAAATTAATATTTTTCTTTTGCGCAAAGAGAATTGTAGTTTACAGAACAGAAATCATTGATACTATAATTTAGGAGTTTATAAAATTTTAGTTCAGTGTTTATCGACATCACAATAAGCAAACACATGATTTAACCATTTTTTTGATGATACATTTGCAATGTGCAGATAATATGTTATTAACTATTTTATTTCTTATTATTTTTAAATTTTGTCTACGTGTGCGTGATACATGCGCGTATATGTATATAAACTTTGTATATGATTAGTTAGTGACTTAAAATTTGAACATGTTACTTGTTTAAATAGTTACATATTATCTTGCAAATATGGCATCGAAAGGGAAAACACCTCCAGATAATCAGAGAACAACTGCTACATGAAATTCATAACAAAATAGTTGAAAAACATAATTCTACAATACTAGGCGAGGAGAATGAAATGGGAAATCTTGTTACTGCAAATACCTTATTAAAACAACTAGTTGCCGAACTTCAAGATAAAAATCAGCTTCAGAAAGAAATGAATGAGTTACAAAAACAGAAAAATACAGAGCCGTAAACAAATTTAAAATCATATGCTGATGCTATGAGAGAGATAAAGCCAAAACCGAAACGTGTCCCAAGTATAATGGTTAAGGCCAATGACCCGGAACAGACGAACACAATGGAGCTACTAACGAAGTGTCTGGTTACAGAAAAGAATGTGCAAACTAAGTTTATACGCAAGAAGAACCAAAGTGAAATAGAAATCAGCTGTATGAATACTAAAAGCCTGGAAACACTCGAGAACGTGTAATCAAGTAAATTAAAAAATTGTGAAATTAAAGTAGAACAACAAGGTAATCCAAAAATGAAAATTATTGGAATAGACAATACTACAAATATGGATGAACGGGATATGGAAAATGATATTAACATTCGTAATTTCAAAAATTATAACAACAAAAGTAAGGTACTGCACATGTACACCAATAAAAGGACCAAAACCTGCACAGTCCTAATAGAACTCCCACCAGAAATCTACAAGCGCATACGTGAAAACAATAATAAAGTTTTTATAGGTCATCAGTACTGCAAAGCCTACGATCTTATTAACATTATCCCTTGCTACAACTGTGGAAGATTGACCACAGATCGATAACGGCAGGAAAAAAAGAGGGACTTCTACGTTTTGATACGCAGCAAGAAAACAACAATCAGCATATTATTCCAAAGAACACAGCAAATTCATCAGTTGAATAATGGAAACACAAATAAATTTAATCGACGAAATACAAAATAGCCTAAATAAACAAGAGCGAACATATATGGATATTGAGTCTTTCAATAAGGAAAGGACTAGTAGTAATGATCTAATTTTGTATTTAAACATTAGAAGCCTAAATGCCAATTTCGATAAATTACAAATCTTTCTTAAAAGTCTAAAAATAAAACATTACGTTATTGTATGTACAAAGGTATGGAAACTAACACACTATCAGTATTATAGGATAAAAGATTACGAATTTTATTATAATCACGGAGACATCAACAAAAATGATGGTGTTGTGGTTTATGTAAATAAAAATGTTAAACATACTAACGAAATGATAGCTATAGGTAAGCTTAAAATATTAAACACTACTATCCATCTAAATAATAATAAACTACTTGAGATCTCATCCTTATATAGATCACACGGACTGAGTAGCATAGAATTTAATCAGAACATAACAACTTATCTAGAACATAAAAAGAATGCAAATTCCTGTAATACAAAAGAAATAATCTACAACAAACTCAAAGCAAATCCGAATAATGAAGAACTAAAAGCAAACTATAAACTTTTCGTTAAAACTCTAGATAAAGTTATTAAAGAAGCGAAAATGGAACATGAAAAAAAAAACAATTGAGACAAATAGGGATGATCCCAGAAAACTCTGGGCCTGCATTAATAGGAAGATAAGCAAAAATAAAAATAAAACAGATACTACTATCAGTCAGCTAAAAACTGAAAACAATACTACAATAACAGACAAGAACTAAATTGCCAACAATATGAACAAATTTTACTGCGAACTTAGAGAAGCATTGAGTAATAAAATAGCACAGCAAGAAATAAAAAACTAGAATTACCTAAAAGCAATCCAAAAATAATCTACATCAAGCCAAACAGCGAAATTGAAGTTATCAAAATAATAGACTACATGAAACTTAAAAAAGGTGGTATTGATAAGATAAGTGCAAAGGCACTGAAAACTATAGCTACTATTATTGCGGATCCCCTTGCCCACGTAATCAATCAATGTATCGAAATGGCAATCTGGCCTGATATATTGAAGGCAGCTGTAGTGATACCAATATTCAAAGCTGGGAAAAAAAACGAAATGAGAAACTGTATGCCTATATCACTAATGTCAAACATTGCTAAAATCTTCGAAAAAATTATACATAATAGAATAATAGAATTTATGTATCAAAGTAAAATATTAAGTAAAAATCAATATGGATTTAGAACAAACATTGGAACCAATGATGTATTAAACACGATCTCAAAAATAATATATGAAAACTTGGATCAAAGTACACCGATAGCTATTACATTTCTAGATCTAGCAAAGGCATTTGACACTGTTAATCATAGAATACTTCTAGACAAGCTTTATGCATATGGTATTAGAGGCAAGGGTTACCAACTCATTACAAGTTACCTAAACAATCGGAAGCAAAAAGTAAGAATAGGTTCGCATACAAGCGAATTCGAAAATGTAAATACCGGCGTCCCCCAAGGTACGATACTTGGCCCTTTGCTATTTATACTTCACGTAAATGACTTGCTAATAAATATGCCAGAAAACTCTATAATTTCCTATGCAGATCACACTACAGTATTAACTACTGGGAAAACTTGGTCCGAGGTTGAAGTAAAAATGAACGAACACCTCGACGATATCTCTACATGGCTCAGGAAAAATAACTTGAGACTCAATGTTCAAAAAACAGTATATATGACTTTTGGACATTACTGCGTTAGTGTGCCGAAAAAAATTGAATTTAAAATTAATAATGAAAAATAAAGAGAGTAGAAGAAACGAAATACCTAGGCTTAATTTTCGTCACGAACGTGAGATGGGATAAACATATTGAATACCTTATAAACAAGACAAGATACCTTCTTTTTATTTTCAGTAAAATCTCCAAATTCATGGACACAACTACTCTAAGAATAATTTACTACACATTCTTTCCTGAGATTCAGCCTGATTAACTATGGAATAGTTGCGTGGGGTGGTGCGTATCAAAATAACCTACCACTATTACAAGCGGTCCAAAAAAGAATCATAAGAATTATAAACAAAAATACTTTTTAAAGTATTAATCCACTTAAGCTTCAACAATTATTCGCCTACGAAAGCCTGCAGTACCACTACAATAGCTTCAAAGATCAGTATACAAAATCATCAAGCATAACAAGGAAAAAGCTAATAATACTACCGAAGTATGATAAAACTATTAGTACAAAAACCAGCTACATTAAAGCCATCAACATCTACAATAATCTACCAAATAATCTCAAAACCATAGATTTACGGAAAAAATCAAACATCAAGAAAATACAAGATTGGTTGAGAAATAATGAGTGAGATAAGTACTCCTACTTCAATTGACTGCAAACAACTTAAATCATGGTTCTTAGAGATGTCTAATCAGGAGCATGGTGAGCAACAGAGAGTAATATTTTCATTAATACAGGATTTAATGCAGCGCAGAAATGATATTAAAAGTAATAGACAAAAAACTGAAATAAATTCTGTATACTTAGATATTAGAACTTACTTTTGCCCTAAGGGCAAATGTAATTCTCACAAAATACGTAAATATCGACGCATCTCCAACTACAACTATAAAAAAATGATTTTAACAATCAGAATATCACAGATAGTTTAGACAACATAACGAATGAAATAATAAATACCTAAATGGTCAAAACTATAAAATATAAAGCAAATATAAAATTCATTAATTTCGTAAAGGAAACTGCAAATCAATGCAATGATAACAAAAACGTAAACACTGAAAAATACAAACCAATAGAAACGGTCTTCTCTAAGATAGATGAAATGGCTAAAGAAAATAGCAACAAAGCAAGGAGTAGAGAAGCGGCGGCCGCACCGGGCCTAAAAATCACAGAATCAGCCAGTTTCAGAATGACGTACGGCGACATCAACTATCTAGGATGCAACAAAGCTTTTTTCTATTTTCATAGAGTAATACGAGGAAAACAGCTTTTTAAGAAATCAGTGTCCTCACTTAAAATTCTTTTACGTGAGACTGTAAATGTGACTCATCTAATCAGCACAAAGAAATGTTTCCAAACTATAGAGTTACCTGTGCTGTCGGACTCACATGCCCGGCTCGGCTCACCTCTACAGAGAAATTGTCATACATAAGAGAAAAAATGCAACAACGGACAGATTTATGACAGCAAGACAAATGTTAGTTCGTAGTAGTAGTATTAAAGTAGAATTTTAATTTTCAAATGTTTATTATGTTAAACAACATCAAATTATAACACAAAAATATAGAATCTTAGAATCGTGCAATATAATCTTATATAATGTGATATTTAATGTCGTCGTAGCATTACTGGTTTAAAAGACAAAAATAGACAATCATTTACGAACACTTTAGAAAATATCAACTAATAACTTATTTTTTATATACAACTGTTAAATTGATTATATGTCATTGTTAATTTTTTAAGTAAATACTAATATTATATACTGTTATCAGAATTGAGGCGAATAGAGTCCAGGGACTCCTTGGGACATCCTGTAACCCAACCTAGGTTAAGTGTCAATGAAAAGGATGGTATGATCTGCGTCTGGAAGTCCGACAAGGATTTATGCTATTCCTACGTATGAATGGAGGCTGGACTGTATGTAGTATGACTGGAGATTATTGCTGTAAAGCAATGACAAACCAGTTTTTATATGTATTCTTGTTATCTTTGTTATCCGGACCTACGAACAGGAAATACTGTTTTCCTCTGCAGGATTTGCGGCGTTATAGTGTGTTATTGTGTGAATAATAACAACTCTGTATCGGATGCATGTGTTTGTAACTCTGGAATGAAATAAATAAATAAATATATAAAGATAGAGGGTTCTCGAATCGGGCTCGGAGATAGAGGGTTACCGAAACGAGCCCGGAGATAGAGGGTTATTCCTCTCAGGCGTCGATATACATTTGGATAGTATGGTGCTAAATTTAAATATTCACCAATTCAGTTCTATAAAAGATAATTATAATTTTTTCAATTTTATAGAACTGAATTGGCGATTATAATTTTGAAAAGATAATTATAATTTTTTCAATTTTACCCTGTTATATTAATATTTAAAATAATATAGAAAATAATTAAAATGTCTTTTTAACTTCCAGGTAAAAATTGTCGTACAGGCCTGATATGGTATGACCAAATATACCATATCAATAGTCAAAATGTTGGTCTTGACTAATAGAAAAAGATATAATTGGGCCAACTTGATTTACTGGTTTGTAAGTAAATTTATAACTATAATTGTAACTCCAAACTTTAACGTTGAGTTAAACTAATATTCATTTTCCGGATTGATTAATCCTGATTTCAGCTCACTGTCCGTAGGATTCCAGGAGAATTGATGGATGAAATAGGCTGAAATTTTTTTACAAGTTCTACACACCTGTGATGCTTATATGAATGATGTGATTTTGATTAGAATGTGTAGAAGTTGTTTTACAAAAAAATTCGTGGTAAAAATAGTCGACAAACAATAAAAAATAGTTTTTTTTGTTGTAAAACAACTTTTACGCATTCAAATTAAAATCACATCATTCATATGAGAATGACAGGTGTGTAGAATTTGTAAAAAAAATTTTAGCCCATTTCATCCATCGGTTCACTTGGAATCTTACGGAAAGTAACAAAATACTTTAATGGGTGCCCGTAGTATCACCACTACCAGATAGCAGTGCATGAGGCCTATCAGGGCTCAAATTGTAGGTAATGTGGCCTAATTTATTATAAAAAATATATCTATAAATAATTAAATTTATATATTAATTTTATGCATTTTTATTTTTCAGCCCCTTGGACTGTTTTGACCCCTTGATCTTGTTGTATGGAGGATTCGTTTGACAATAAGATAACATGGGTTTTCATGGGGCAAACAACTATGTCGTTATGTTTTCAGGATCACAGAATCCAAATCCGGTGTCCGTTTGTCTCCATCAGGCCGAATTTGAGATGGTTTGAAGGTCAAATCCTCGACCATTAGTGAAATCAAGTCAAGTTATCATTCTCACATTTTTTGGGCCGCCGAATCCAAATATAAAGACCGCTTAGTATTTCAGAGTCAAAGTCATGATCATCCCAAAGTTGAATATAAATTTTTTTTTACTAAAAATATATATTATTTTATTTTATAATAGACAAAACAAAAAGCTGCGCAAAGAACTCATCGAGATAAACAAACAATCTATCTTTTCACATTTGATCTGCATTTAAGCCATTTGGACACTATAATTGTTATACAAAGGAAACTCATATTTTTAAGTTTTCAATTTTTTACTCTAAGAACAATTAGTTAAATGTCAATTTCAATTTTTATTCGAGTCGATTAAAAAAAATTCGCAATAAAAAGGAAGGTAATTTTATACTCTTTTGATTGCATTATATAGACGAAATAATTCTATTTTTTTTAAGTGGCATTTGGAACTCGAAAGTTCATCGCCTCATCTACGCAAGCTTTCCACGTATCCCTATCCTTTGCTGTCTCCATCCATGATGTTATTCCCTGACGCCCGATTTCTATTAGATCTGTTTTTACATTGTCTTCCCACCTGTGTCTGGGTCTGCCAAGAGGTCGCGTTGTATTAGGTTTACCTCTTAAAACACGCGTCGCCGTGCGGTCCTCTCCCATACTTGCTACGTGCCCTGTCCATCTTAATCTGCGTGATTTTATTATTGTGTTAATATTTGGTGACCCGTACAATTCGTGTAATTCGTCATTGTGTAATTTCCTCCATTCCTTTGTCTCCTCATCTTTTTTCGGTCCATATATTCTTCAAAGAACCTTATTTTCGAATATTCTAAAGCGATTTTCCTCCTCCTTAGTAAGCACCCACGTTTCGCAACCGTATAGAATTACTGGCAGAATTATAGTCCTATGTATCCTTATTTTAACGTTTTTAGACGACAGCCTCGATTTTAGTAATTTACTCACGGCGTAGTAGCAAGCATTACCCGAATGGAGTCTCCTATTTATTTTGGCTTTAATCCCGTTTCTGTCATTTATAGTTGTGCCCAGATATCTGAATTCGCTAACCTTTTCAAAAGTAAAATTTCCAACTTTGAGATCTCCACCCCCCACGCAGACGCCCAGCCTCTCCATAAAAATATATTTTGTTTTTGATTCACTTACTTCTAAGCCTGTATCCTTAGCCTCTTTTATGAGTATTTCCGCGTTTCTTGTCCCCGTTTCCCTGTAATCTCCTACTATATCTAGATCATCCACATATCCTAGAACCCGTGTTACTCCGTTAAGTATTGCGCCTGTTTTTTTATCCTGCATTTTTCTAACAACATACTCTAACGTTAAGTTAAACAGCACCGTAGAGAGACCGTCACCCTATTTTAACCCGTCGCGTATACTGAAAGATTCTGACAAAAATACCGCCTACTCGGACCTTTCCTCTACTTCCGTTTAAACATACTTGAATTAATTTCACCAGTTTTTCCGGTACACCGAGAAGTACTAGGATTTGGTACATTTTGCTTCGCTTGATAGAGTCGTACGCTTTTTTAAAATCTATGAATATCTGGTGCATGACTTCGCAAAATTCACACTTTTTATCTAACAATTGTCTTACAGTAAACATTGAATAGCTCGTCGATCTGTTGTGCCGGAATCCGCACTGATAATCTCCTATTATATCTTCCGCGAAAGGAGTGAGTCGGGCTTGTGGTGTTCAGCAGTATGGATTTCGACTCCTACCTCTTCTGAGTTCTCATGTACATTTAATAACTTATCAAAATTGTTTTTCCACAACGACAGTAGTTCATTTTCGCTTGTTACAAGATGCCCGTACTCATCTTTCATCAACTGCGACCTACTCTGAAAACCTTTTCTAATGGCGCTTATACATTTGTACATTTCACGCGGGTTATTTTCTTTGCTATTTGCTTCTATCTTTCTAATTTCGTTCTTTTGATACTCGTGTTTCTTACTCGTCCATCGCGGTCCTATCGCTCCCGTTGTGTAAACTATCTTTATAATTTCGCTTTGTGCCTTTCAAATCAGAGCTCGCACTCTTCGTCAAACCATGGTTTGCTTTTTAGCTTTTTCTAGTACTTTGTTCGCGACTTCTTTTACCGTTTTTTCGATGACCCCCCATCGACTGTTCGGTTCGTTATCTCCCACCGGTGATGCGTCTATTTCCTCGAGCGCCTGGAATCTGTTGCTAATTTCTACTTGGTACTTGATTCGTTCTAACCCGACTCGCAATTTTTCAATATTGAAGCTTTCTACTTTATTCGCTCTATTTCTATTTTGACTAGCTACCAATCTGGCTCTTAATTTGGCTACAACTTAAAAGTGATCCGAGTCGCTATCCGTCCCCCTACAGGCTCTTACATCGAGAACGTTTGTGTGGCGTCTCTTATTAATGAGGAAATGATCGATTTGGTTTTGCGTACTCCCGTCTGGCGATATCCACGTTGCTTTGTGTATATCCTTGTGCTTAAAACACGTACTTCTCATTACAAGGTGTTTTGCCGCCGCGAAATTTATGACCCTAATACCGCTATCATTGCTGGTTTCGTACAAGCTTTCTTTTCCTATAGTAGGTCTAAACATTTCCTTCCTCCCTATTTTAGCGTTGAAATCTCCTATTACTATTTTTGTGTCATAAGATGGGAATTGGTCGATTACCTGCTCTAGATTTTGTAATAAAGATCCTTAACCTCTTCCTCCTTGTCCTTCGTAGGACAGTGTACATTTATAACCACGTACCGATACCATTCCCCCTCGACAATAATATACGAGAGCCTGTCATTCACAAATTTGAAATTTCTTGCCGAGTGTATGATGTTTTTATTAACGAGTAACCTGGTGCGAAGGCCTGCGAAGGCAACGCGCAAGGCGCGAGGTGGTTTACCCCCGCCAAGGGTCGATTTTCAAGACACCTACAGTATCTTTGGAAACGAGGACATGGCCAGTCCAGTAGCGCCGCCGCGTAACACGACGACGTTGCCGGCAAGGGGAGCTAGACGTCAACCCCTGGAAGGTGCTGGAGGGAGTAGAAACGCTACTGGTGAGACGAGCAGCGTACCTGGTAGTAGAAGCGCTACCAGTGGTATGACGTCCTCTCACAATTCATCCAGAGCGGCTGGTAGTGTATTCGGAAAATGGAGGGAGGGCAGAGGTTGAACGACCTCACAGAAGAACAGATGCTAGCTGCACTACAAGAGGTATTCACCGGTTACGCCTACGAGTGGTTCTTGAACCGGGTTGATGAGACTGGAGGGTGGGCTAGCTGGCAAGATTTTTGCGCGTGTGCCAAGATATGGTTCGGCAAAACTCAGGGATACCAGCAGAGGCTTCAAGCAGAGGCACAGGCACGCACACAAGGACCAAATGAGTCTATACGCGTGTATATATCAAGTCTACAAGGGATTATGCGCAGGATGGTGCCGAAGCCTAGCGTATCATAGCAGTTGGATGTGATCTACCACAACATGCTTGCCTGCAATAAAGATAACGTTGCAGCGAAAGGACTACAGCACTGTGGAGCAGATTTTAGAAGCAGCTGCTGAGATAGAAACCTCCATCGAGAGCGAGTCGGTATATAGACTCCCTCCACCTCCAGCAGCCTCGTTGTTTCCGGAATTGGCGTACAAGCCAGATCTCTGTCCTCCTAGCTCCAATGCCAAGGTAGCGGCTTTGGGACCAGAGGTAACGGATGAAGAGCCGATAAACTTAGCAGCGGTAAATCGCCTGCTCGATGAGCGATTCAAAGAGGCTTTTCAAAATAAATCTCCGACGAGGTCGCCACAGCGGCGAAAGGCTTACCGCAGTACTAGCTGAGGACGAAGAAAAAGTCCGAAGAAGAAGGATACAGAGTCTAGCCCGCCATGAATCGAACGTCGTAAGACTGGGAATAAATCGGAAAGCCCCGGCGGGAAGAGAAACAATATCTACAGCGACGTGGAGTGCTTCAACTGCTGTAAAAAGGGTCACATCGCCAGAAATTGTAGATACCAGGCGGGAAACGCCAAGAAGGCGGGGTAGGTGAGGCCCCTACATCTCTGGGGAAAGCGCAGTATGAGACTGAAGTAAGTCCGGCGCGCCAGGCCTCGCCTGATGATTTCGATTGGATGATCGAGATGCTAGCCAAGGTTAGCAAGGAGGGGCAACCCAATCTGAATGGCGATGAATCACGCTATTGGGTAGAAGTTGGAATTGGAGAATTCCAAGTGCGAGCGCTCTATGACCCAGGAGCGGCGTTGACGGTGATGGGCACACTAGGTGGGTACAAATAGCCAACGCGTGTGGGCGCAAGATACGCCCGTGCCAAGGTCGACAAGCACAATGCGCCAATAGACAGACTTCAACGATCGTGGGTACAGTAGACCTACCGTTTGAAGTCGAGGGAGTCCAGAGAGAAGTAACTGTAGCAATAACGTCAGATGCAGTCGAGAGCTGCCTAGTTGGAGCAAACTTGGGCAGACTCTTTGATGCAGTACACGATCCAAACGAGGGAGTGTTATATTTGAAGCGCGAAAAGAAAGTAGTGCAGCTTCAACAGGCCACGCTCGGAGTTACTGGAGTGCTCAACATAGCCGCAGTAGGTGTAGCGAAGATGACGGAGGAAGAACGCGCTAGACTGAACAGACTTTTAGCCAGGGTGAAACCGGCCCAGCCGAACGTGCTAGGTCGCACTCAGCTGATAGAGCACGATATCGACATTGGTACTACTAGGCCCATAAAGCAGAAGTACTACCCATTGTCGAGGGTGATGGAGGAAGAGATGTTTTGGTGCGTAAAGCGAACCGAAAATTTCGTTTCTGTGTTGGCTTTCGGGAAGTCAATGCGCTATCAAAAGCTGATGCTTATCCTTTCACTGAATATCAGTAATACGTATCACCAGATACCGCTCAAGAAAGAAGCGAGACCCATCACGGCGTTTACGGTGCCAGATCTGGGATTGTTCCAGTTTAAGCGCATGCCTTTTGGTTTAGCCTACGCAAGAGCGTCATTTCAGAGGCTAATCGATGAAGTAATCGGATCAGTGCTTCAACCGTACGGTTATTCGTACCTTGATGACATAATTACACAGGGCAACATGATTTTGGACCCAGAAACCAGGCTATACTTTTCCGAAAGTTTTCGGTGCGCTAAACACCAATCTGGCCACAGAATTGCTCCATCAGCTCTGGTTTTCAAGATATTCTAACCTAAAAATGCGAAAATCGCGATTTCGGCCTATATTTGAGGTTATGTAGCGCCGCCAATTTTTATTAAATCAAAAAATTGTATAGACAATCTAAAAGAACTAGCATAGCCCTTCAAAATGTACTTGAGTTTGTTCCGATAGCTATTTTCTTCTTCGAGATATTCAAATTTCAAAGTCCCATTATATACGTGAATTTCGTAAGTATTTACCCATATGGTACCATGCGGCCATATTGAATTTTATTTGAACAATTTTGAAAATTTGATGCCGGATTCTGAAAGAGCCGGTTTTTTTACATAACATAACATCAACATTATATTAATTTTGATTTTATAAGAGATTTCATGAAAGACTATGAGATATCCGCTTGGTACCATATGGGTAAATACTTACGAAATTCACGTATATAATGAGACTTTCAAATTCGAATATCTCGAAGAAGAAAATAGCTATCGGAACAAACTCAAGTGCATTTGGAAAGGCTATGCTAGTTCTTTTAGATTGTCTATACAATTTTTTGATTTAATAAAAATTGGCGGCGCTACATAACCTCAAATATAGGCCAAAATCGCGATTTTCGCATTTTTAGTTTAGGATATCTCGAAAACCAGAGCTGATGGAGCAATTCTGTGGCCAGATTCGTGTTCAGCGCACCGAAAACTCTCGGAAAAGTATAGCCTGGTTTCTGGGTCTGATATTTTTTTAGATTTTGTTGGCCTGTGTTATGATGTTACAGAGACGTTCGAGGAGCATCTCAAGTACCTAGAAAAAGTCTTGACAAGGGTGAATGAGGCTGGGCTTGTCATCAATCATGAGAAAAGTGTCTTTTGCCAAAGTGAGGTCAAGTACCTTGGCGTCCTAGTCAACCAGGACGGGTTTCGGCCTGATCCACGTAAGATAGCCCCAGTGGTGGACTACCCGGCACCGAAAAACTTGAAACAGGTAAGGCGATTTTCAGGAATGGCGTCATGGTATCACAAGTTTTTAAAAGACTTTGCGAGCATCGCTGAACCTCTTTTTGCATTGACCAAGAAGGGAAGGAAGAATGAGTGGAGTGAAGCACAGTAAGATGCTTTTATGAAGATTAAAGCGCTGATGGTAACAGCGCCAGTCTTATTTCGATCAGACTTCGACGCTGAGTTCGTCGTACAAACGGATGCAAGCGTTACTGGCTTAGGGGCCGTATTGATGTAACTCATAAACGGCGAATAAAGAGTGTTAGAGTTTGCTAGCCGTACCTTCTCACCGGCTGAGCGAAACTACTCAGTAACTGAGCGTGAATGCCTAGCTGGCGATAAGGAAGTTTAGATCTTATTTCGAAGGATATAAGTTTAAAGTCATAACAGATCATAGTTGTCTGCGCTGGCTATGTAACCTGCGAATTCCTACGGGTAGATTAGCCCGGTGGACTTTGGAAATGCAAGGGTATAGTTATACAGTGGAGCATACGAAGGGCTCACTGAACGACGTACCAGATGCCTTATCAAGGATATACGAAGACAGTGCGGCACCAATTTGTGTGGTCAAATGGGCCGATGAAACACAAGACGAATGGTATCAGGAAAGAGTCAAGAACGTACAATCGAGACCACAGGATGTACCTCGGCTCAAACTACATGAAGGGCAATTGTACACTTATCGCCCGGATAGAAAATTGCCACCGTCAATTGAAGATGATGAGGCATGGAAAATTGTCGTCCCGCGCGAAAAGCGTGAGAAGACGTATGCTCGAGTAGCCATGTATTATTACTGGCCGAAAATGTATAGTGACGTCGAGCAGTATCTACGACAGTGCATAGTCTGCCAGCAGAGCAAGGTAGAGCAGCGTTCTCCAGCTGGACTTATGGGACGTAGGATCATTACGAGGCCATGGCAAATAGTGGCTAGTGATATGATCGGTCCGAAACCAAAAACGGCGCATGGAAACGAATATATCCTCGTGTTCGAAGACCTGTTTACTCGATGGGTGGAGTGTATCCCCGTAAAACGAGCGAACGGTCCTAACATTGTAAAACACCTAGAGGAAAGTATAGTTTTGAGGTATGGCGCTCCCGAAGTGTTTCTTTCAGATAACGGCACGGAGTTTAAAAACCGTATTATAGACAAATATCTTGAGTCGATCGGTGTCAAAGATGAAACAACGTCGGTGTACCATCCTCAGGCTATTCCAGTTGAGCGAGTCAATAAGACGGTAACCAGATGATACGAGCTCTCATAGACGAGAACCATTCCAAATGGGATGACCACTTGAGCGAAATCATCTTTGGATATAACACTGTCCCACATACTGAGACAGGGGTTAGTCCAGCTATGATGCTATATGGCAGACAACCGCCAAACCCAACGTCTGCCAGGCGTAGCCAAGATATAGCGGCTGCAGAAGAATTGTAGAATAGCGCATATGCCGACTGGTTGAACCGCATGAAAGGTCTGAGCCAAGTGCATGAGTAAGCAGCTGAACGAGCCAAATGCGAACAAGCGCGCCAAGCTGGATATTATGACGCTCGACGCAGAAAGGCTGAGTTCAATGTCAACGACTTGGGGTGAAAACGCAATTATGTGCTGTCTTCCGCAGCTGACAAACGGTCAGTTAAGTTTGCTCCACCATATGTTGGACCATACAGGATTACAGATATCGTGGGCACCATCACGTATCGTTGGAAGGACGAAAAAGGGCATGTGGTAGACTTGGTCCATGCCAGTCAACTCAAACGATTTTATCCGGCGAGGACAATATCTGGAGAATAGGAGACCGTAACAGGTAATACAGACTGCCCTAGGGAAGCGGATACTAGAGCATTTACGCGACAGGAACGGCGAGCGAGCGATGACCGCTCTGGAGACGATCAGAGTGGCAATGCGCGTAACGTTAGATCGCAGCACAGTGGTGCTCGAAGTGTGAGTCCCCCTCAGCGTACCCCGGAGCGTCAAGGTGACGACGCAGGCGACTCGACCCCGTCCCCTTGCAGGTTGCGGGGGCAACGCAACACTGCGCAGCGGACGGATGAGTCAGTCTCAGGGCGGCCAGAGACCAAACCGCGCGTTAAGCCTCGGAAGGCCCAATGCGTGACTCTACCGGTGCCTGCACAACAGTCGACAGAGGCTCGTGCAACAAGCATGGTTAAGAGAAAACCCGGTCGGCCCAAGAGCTCACGCAACCGTGCGAGGTATGCAGCATAATCTGTATTTTTGTTTCAGGATGGATTCGACTGACTGGAACGGTGTCCTCAGCAGGCTCTTTGAGGAGGCCCGCTTACCGGAGGATTCGGACGCAGATGAGGATGACCTCATGTACCACGACCATGAGAAGGACCCACCGAGAAGGGACTGGGCAGAGGAGACTCAGGAGGTGGAGCTACTACTGACGCCCCCGAGTATCAACAGCAACCCACCGCCGGAAGAAGACCGCGAGGCTCCGCCGCGCCGCCTGCGCTTCGCAGGCTTGCCCATCTTGGCGCGGTTAGAGTCCGCCCAGCCCATTGCCCCAACACCATCAGCACCTGCTCCGGATACTGCCTCAGGTGAGGTAGAAAGTAGTGGGCCAAACTACGGCCATTGATCGAGGTGGCGATCGAGGCGAACCTGGAGGCTCGCAAGCTGGCGCGGGAGGCCTTTGGGCGCTATGACAGCGCCGTACGCCAGCACGGGACGGCCTTCCGACAGCGCTCGAAAGCCTGGGTGCGGCTGATCATGGAGGAGAAGGCCGCGCTCAAGGCCATGGATCACTCGCGCCGCCATAGAAGACCGAGGGCCAAAAAGTGGACCTAAAGATAGTACCCCATCCAGTAGCAGTCGCGCGGGCGCGCGAGGAAACTAGACGGCGGTGTGCTCAAGAAGAGCAGCGCCGCGTAATCCGGGCCCTGAAAGAAGCCGAGGCGGCTTTGAAGAAGGTCCGGGCGTGGAAAGTGCTCGCCGACAAGAACGCGGCCAGAGGCGAAGTTTCCCGAGGGGTCCGGCCAGGGGCGTGCAGGCGACCCTTCACTGTGCAGGTGGTGGCTCTACTCGGCGTGACCGGTCTGGGAATCGGGAGCACGTTTCTCTCGTAAACCGGCGGACGAATTTGGTCGTGCGGTGCAGCAGGTTCCGCACAGGGACGCGGTGACCATCAGTGGACGAGAAGCACCCCAGGGGGTCTAAGAGGCGCCGATCCAGCCGTTCACGGTCCAGGTCCAGCAGCAGGCGCCAGAGATTCAGCAGCAGCGGGTCAATTCCACCATCGCCCGCTCGTCCGCATGGGGTGAGGACGACCCGAAGAAGCTGCTTCGTCTGTGGCCACGAGAGGGTCAACCAAACTTCACGGTGTCCCAATTACCCTCACTCGGGCGGCGCCCAGGGCGCCCTCTTTAATAAATAAATTGTGCTTTGTTTATTGTTCCAGATGAGGAGTTTCTTATTTGGCGCCACCCTGTCCCTGTGCGATGGTAGAACCAAACTCGGGGGCGATATTTTGGTTTTAGGGGGGGGGGAGGGTTACAATGAGCGGCGGGACGCGCACGTAGGCGCGGATAGCCGGAGCGCGGCAAGGCCGAGAGAGGACTTGCAATTTGGGAAAAATAGGAGTCAGTTAACTTTTGACCGCACTCGCAAATAGTTCAGTGATCACGCACGCCAAAAGAAAACGTGAGCAGCAGCAGCAAGACAGCATCCCTAGCAGTAACGATAGCAGCAACAGCAGCAACGGCAGCACAGCAGCAAACGCAGAAACCACGGCTATTACCGCAACAGCAAGACGGCAAGATCGAGAAGAAGACTCCCTTGCTAGAGAACGACGGAGATAACCGCGATAAGAAATTTAGCTAGTTTCTATCTATTTATGCGCGATCGACTGGCGAGGCATTTGGCCCCATTCGCTGATCCAGTCGTATATTTTGTGGCCTTCTCGCGACGCGAATTCGCTTAGTTGTCATCGAGAAATCAAGCAAGTTATTACAGTCGCGGCGGTTATTACAGCCATAAATGTAAAGATTACGCAGGAACTGGCTCTGGCACTGAACAAGATAGAGATAGTAATCCTGACTTGAAGACGTATACCGACCATCATAACGATGACTGTAGATAAAGAGACGATCGTGATGAAACCAGCAGCTACGTATCACGGGGTGAGCCTGGATACGAAGCTAAATTGCGGGGCTCATTTAGACCATGTTTGCGAGAAGACGAGGTTAAGGGTAGCGCAGCTTAGCCGATTGATGGTCAACGTGCGAGGGCCTAGACAATCTGTAAGGCGGCTTTTAATGGCTATCACTAACTTCATTCTACTATATGGAGCGGAGGTATGGGCTGACTTTATGGAAGTAAAGAAATATAGAGGATAGCGTTCTGCTACTGAACGGTTCCTCTCTGGATACGGATATCTTAGGAGCTACCTGTTCGCGATGAACAACTGCAGTGACGAACAGGATGATGTGAGACACTCGTTTTTTGACTGCCCTCGGTTGGCTGATAAGCCTAGTATATTAGACAATAGTTGTTACGATGCTTGAAAGCAAGCAGAATTGACACGAGATAACAGCGTACGTCGATTCGGTTCTTCGAGCGAGAAACAATGACGGATATTTAGAAGACTAGGTAACGGCTAGAATAGCATAAGGATTATCGCGAACCTTTGAGAAGTAAAGTTTTAGTGGGTATGCCTGGGCTTGTTCTACGCAGGGGGGTCCCGCATACGGGGAATCTCGCATGGCTCCAATCATGGTGCATTAATTATTTCTCCAACTCTTCGAATAAACAAAAAAAATATGAATGTCATGACATTTGACTCACAAGGAGACCCCCCCCCCCCCCAACCCGAACTCACCGATTTTCTTGAATCTTTGATATTTTGTAGAGCATCGAAAAATAAGAGACACGTATTTTTTTATCGGCTAATATTCACTTTAAGGGGGTGAAAACCACCCCTAAAGTTCACCCCCGTTACCAGCAAGGATACTTATCATGTATATTGGATTTCCAAAGGATTTATTTGCTGTGTTTTTACATGCCTATAGACTGCCTGTATTGAGTTGAATGTTGGTAAGTGGCAACAAAAATGTTAACTAAGGAAATATGTTTATTATGAATTGATATGAATAACTTATATTTTATTTCTAGCTTCAAGACACAGTTATACAACAATGTGCCGTACCCATACCACCAAAAATAGCTTCTTGTTATTGCATTACAATGTGACAATGTAATAAAAGCATGCCGAATAGTTTGTGTAAGTGTTACTGACAAGGAGACCCCCCCAACCCGGACTCACCGATTTTCTTGAATCTTTGACATTTTGTAGAGCATCGAAAAATAAGAGACACGTATTTTTTTATCGGCTAATATTCACTTTAAGGGGGTGAAAACCACCCCTGAAGTTCTAAAAGTAAAGTTGTAAAAATGTATATAAACGTCAGAAAAATATGAAAAAATCTTGAAAAATGAAATACGTGTCTCTTATTTTTCGATGCTCTACAAAATCTCAAAGATTCAAGAAAATCGGTGAGTTCGGGTTGGGGGGGTCTCCTTGTCAGTAACACTTACACAAACTATTCGGCATGCTTTTATTACATTGTCACATTGTAATGCAATAACAAGAAGCTATTTTTGGTGGTATGGGTACGGCACATTGTTGTATAACTGTGTCTTGAAGCTAGAAATAAAATATAAGTTATTCATATCAATTCATAATAAACATATTTCCTTAGTTAACATTTTTGTTGCCACTTACCAACATTCAACTCAATACAGGCAGTCTATAAGCATGTAAAAACACAGCAAATAAATCCTTTGGAAATCCAATATACATGATAAGTATCCTTGCTGGTAACGCATACACCTTAAATAAAAAGATGAACGCTCAAAGTGAAAATTCTTATAAAATATGAAATAATTCAATTAGTTTATGATAGTTATATGTACTTTCTTATAAGCTCTCTTTTTTCTTTGCGTGTTCTTCTTCTAGACGCTAGCCACGCCTCGTCTGAGGTATTTTCTAAACCCGCGGATACGATGTAGATTACGTCTCGCCGTTTTCATTCTCTCAAGTTCCCGGAGTCCTCGAACTCTGTTAATACTCTCTCCTTGTCTGCTGTGTCGGTCGATTCCGGAATTACTTCTAAATTTGACCACTTTGGCGTTTTGCTAAATCGTAATACAGTTGTTCGTTATCCTGTTTTCGGTTGTTCTAAACGATTCTGCCTTGAATTTCTTTGGATTTTCTTCTCAGTCTTGTAAGATATGATTTCTAGAAAAGACGTCTGCGTTACCGTTCCGTAGACCTAGTCTATATATTGTGAAGACCAGGATATGTAATATTAAATAAAAAAAACGTTATTTAATAAAGAGAACTAAAATTTTTTTTTTTTTATTTATTTAAAGTCGCATCCCCCAGAGGGTATTAGCGACACAAAATAATACATAGTAAATATAAATGAATACATACATACAATATGCCAGTTTACATTAAATGTTCATATACTATTTTACATTTTATATACATAGAGAGAAGAAAATATATACACATATATATATAGATGAATAGAAATTACATACTTAAAATAATAACAATATAACAATATAATTTATTTGATATATGTCAAATATTTATGTTTAGCTCTTGAATAAACTTGATTATCTTTTTACATTCTTTGGTGTCATTCAAAGTTTCTTTTAGGTTTTCTTGGATTTTGTACTTCTGTCTTTCTGTATTATATTTTTGGCATTTTAATAGGATATGATTTGTATTCAACGGTACTTTGCAGAGTTCACATTCGGGTTTTTCGTCCCTTTTGAGTAGGTATTCATGTGTAAGTGTTGTGTGGCCTATTCTTAACCTTAATATTGTTATCTGATCTTTTCTGTTAAATTTTAGTAGTGGGTTTTTTGTGAAAACCTCAGATTTAATTCCTTTTAGGCTTGTTTTTCTGCTTCCTTTTTCCATAGATTGTTATATTCTGACTTGATTTCTCTCTGGATTAGTTTTATTCCATCTTCTTTGCTGAATTTGAGGATTTCGTGGCTGTGTTCTAATTGTTTGGCTAATTTAGCTAATTTTTTAATTTCTTTTTCTATGTTTGGTGGGATGGTCATAAGTAGTATGTTAATTTGGTTGTCAGGCTTATAAATAAAGTTATTGAGTATATTTATGTGTGATTATTATGTTTATTAATTTTGAGGTTTTGGATTATTTGTGGTGATTGAACATGTATGATTGCACTGAAAAAACTCCGGCACGTATAATAGAATGGTGTTGGAGCATCAGCGCCATCTTCAATCAGTTGATTACTACCCCCACTTACGGCACAACGCTTGTGCCAAACAATGGGAGCTCTGTCCTCCCGATTGCGAGGACACGCGCTCGACCAATTTTAGGCCTTACGCGGTACTTTGCTCTTGATAGACGTTTCAGATATATAGCGTATTGCTCAAGAATAACAAAAAATTAACTAACTTAATTCTTTATTATAATAAAAAAAATCGTGTAAAATAGATAATTAAAATTCATATGAAATAAAATATTTTCAAAATTTTTATTCGTGTTTTTTTTACAAAATTATATAAAAAGTTATAAACCATATGTTTATGTTTTAATGCTGCAGTATCAACAGTTTGATAATGTTAATATATTGTTAGTAAACATTTGCCTTCGAGATCAAGATTTAAAAAATGATATAAATCATTTTGAACCAGTTTGAGTCCTATAAAATGATGCATAGTGATAATAATTCTATAGGAAATGAAATTGTAAAAGAAAACATAAACTGAATGAACCTGTTAATTGTGAATCGTTAGTTTGGGATTGTGTTTTTGAGGAAGATTCATCATCATGATCAATGGTTTCTGAGCTTTGGACTACGTTATCATTAGGAAGAGCTTGATTAACATTATCAGTAGCATCATCGGCAAGGGTTTCGACATTCTCAGTCTCATTTATAGAAGCTTCTTGTTTATGAATTATGTTGAACGTGTATACACTTATAAATTCAATTATGCGTTTGTCAGATTTCAGATACACACAAATATCTTTCAAAGCAAGTTTAAAAAACTTGTCGTCATCAATACCGTGCTCTATATAACAAAATACAACATAAAACTGACTTTAAACACTTTCAGAACAGCTTACACTTTTATATACATATATGCACAATATATAAATTATTACCTTTGAAAGTAGCAGCTAAGTATTTGAAATTGTGACGTTCTAAAAAGTCCTCCATCACATCTGTATACTGTTGTCCAATATACGTTATTATTTTTCAAAATAATATCTTCCCTGGTTATAGTTGACCTAACCTCAAAGGACATCAGTTATTAAATCACATTAATAAAAACCACTTTCCATGAGAAATATAATAAACTTTATTTACCTGCTATAGATTTACAAAAATAATTATCACATTAAATAATATTCACTTATGCAAAAGTTATTCACTCGGCAGTCACCACGTGCGCACCATGAAAACGTATGAGAAAAGCCCGCGAGAATGAGGCAAGAGACAACTGCGCGTATGGCACAGTGGTGGCGCCACATTAGTATAGCAGTCCGACTATACTGGCACAACGCATGAGCCGAAACCGGGAGGATATAGCTCCCACTTTTTGCGTGAGGCACGTACGGCCGTTTACGTCTCTCATGCCGGAGTTTTTTCAGTGTGTATTAGTTTGGTCATCGATTTGTTCCATTACATGTAAGATTAATGTGAGTAGTGCTGATATTGTACCATACCAGCTTGGAATTTTTAATAATATACTTTCACCATTGGGGAGGCTGGCTGCGGCTCCTATATATTGCGAGTTTTCGAGCACGTATGTATATATGTGGTGATACGTTGTGTATTTTTGTAAGCCTAGATGCGAGTCACCGTCCACTGTTCTGATTTTATTTGGTTTTCTGAATATCTCCAGTAACATGGATTGTAAATTTGTTGTTGGTAGAAGTTTTCCAGAGATATACCGTACGAGTTAACGTGTAATAGTGCGCGTTTGTAGAATGGCGTTTTTCGATTTGACTTTGTATTGTCTGTTATTGTTTTAATATTAAGAAGGGTATGGGCTTGGTTTTTCTTAAGGTGTAATAATTTAATAGCGTATTTACAAGTCAGCTGTTTTCTTCTTAGGTGGAGGGGAATCATTTCGCTTTCACTGAGTAGGCCTGAGGTAGGGCTAATTCTGAATGCCCCTAATGCGATTCTCATACTAGAGTTAAGGATTACGTTGAGCGTTTTTAATACGTTTTGATTTGCCGAATCATATACTACGCAACCGTAATTGAGTTTTGCTTGTATTAACGATTTATACGTGTTAATCAGAACTTTCATGTCGGTGCCTCTATTTTTAGCTGCCATGACTTTTAATATGTTTTGCCTACGAAGACATTGATTTTTTAAATTTTCAATATGAGGTTTCCATGTTAACTTTTTATCAAAGATAAGGCCAAGAATTTTAACTTCATCTACGGTTTTAATGATCTTGTCGTTGATGTACAGTTTTAGTTCGTAAGGTTTATTTCTTTTATTATCGAAAATAATAGCTTGTGTTTTATTTGGGGAGAATTTAAAACCTGTTTCCTTTGCATATTCCGTTAGATTGTTAAGTGTACTTTGCATTAATTGTTCGCTAGTTTTTATGTTTTTCCCTTTTACAAATAGTGTGACATCATCGGCGAAGATCGTTGTTAAAACCGGAGAAGTTATACGATTTGAAATATTGTTAATGACTAATAAAAATATTGTAACGCTTATTACTGAACCTTGGGGAACGCCGTTAGCTATGCTAACGGGGTCAGAATAAGTACCGTTAGCTCTTACTTTAATCAGTCTATGACTAAGAAAATTTTTAATAAAATAATAACAATTTCCTGTGATGTTCAGCTCTTGTAGTATTTGGAGAATTCTACGTCTCCATAAGAGGTCGTACGCTTTCTCCATATCGAGGAAAACTGTTAGCATGTGTTGCTTTTCTTCGAATGCGTCACAAATGTGACCTTCCAAGGTAACCAGGCAGTCTATTGTACTACAGTTATTCCGAAATCTGCTTTGTGCTACATTTAGTATGTTATTCTTTTCTAGGTACCATCGGAGCCGTTTATTGATTATTTTTTCAAAGATTTTGCACATACAACAAGTAAGCGCGATCGGTCTATAGCTGTTTTTGTCGTATTTGCTTTTTTCTGGTTTTAATATAGGGATGACTGTAGCTTCTTTCCATTTTTCGGGAAATACTTTGTGTTTCCAGATTACGTTGTATATATCTAATAAACATTGACAAGCTGATTTTGGTAGTTATTTTAGTAATATGTTTGGGATTGAGTCGGGACCTGGGCTTGTGTTACTTGCTTCTAGGGCTTCGTCCAACTCGTCTATACTTTTTGTTAATGCCTTGAATGTTTTGTATTCAATTTTGTTTTCTTCGGTGTTGTGTTTTTTAAATTGATTAAATGATTTCTTTGCATTTTTAATGGCTTGCTCGCATTCGGAGTTCTACCGGATAGTTTTTCGCTTTTGTTTTTCCCTTTCGATTTTATGATACATTCATTTGCAGTTTCAATGATTATATTGTTGAATTTTTCAATTATAGTGTTTATATCTATTTTATTATTTGTCATGCTTTCAGTGATGTACTCTCTCAGTTGGTTTATTTTCGTTTCGATTGTATCTTGGTATTCATTCCAATGGGCTTTGTGAAATTTCCACCTTGGTATGTGTGTATTTATATTTTCCTGGTCTTGATTTATTGAAATTATTATGGGGAAATGATCACTGCCGTATAAATATTCCCGTGTGTGCCATTCTATATCAATTGAGATTTCGTTGCTGCACAGTTAGATCAATTGAACTTTGTTTTCCAGTAGCTGTATTGAAGTGTGTGGGGACTGCTCTATTTAATAAAATTAGATTATTGTTTGTTATAAGTTCTTCGATGATTTTTCCTCTTTTATCCACTTTATATGAAGCCCATAACGTATTGTGGCTGTTAAAGTCTCCAAGGAGAATAAAAGGCTGTGGTAATTGGGATACTAGCTTGTTTATTTCGTCAGTATCCAATTCATTTCTATTAATTAAGTAGATGTTACATATCGTTGTAATTTTGTTTTTAATCATTATTTGTGCCGCCACCGCTTCTAATTGAGTATTGAGCTTTAATTCTGTGCTATACATATTATTTTTCACCAAAATACTTGCCCCTCCGCTAGCTGCTTTACAGACGACTCGTATCTTGTTATAACAGTTGCAGTTTTTGATTGGGATTGATTGATCTATTTTTAGGTTGGTCTCTTGGAGATAGATAATGTCAAGTTTCTTTTCAATCATGAGTTCTTGTAACTGTTCGTATTGACTCGATAGTCCATTAAGATTCCATTGCATTAAATTCGCCATTGTAATTTAATTATATTGATGTATTGAGGTGCTCACAATTCTTTGTCTGAGTTAGCTGGGGTAGTCTCTGGGGTGGAATTATCTTTTGTGCTGTTTATTCTATTTAATAATTTTGTGCATCGGCTTTTTATGCTGCTATCTCTCACGTTAGGGTATACATCTTCTTTTATAAACTTTTCGAATGCTTTAAGGTCTTTTGTATATGTACTAATTATTTCAATCGGATATTTGGCATTTTGTGTGTTTTCCAGTAGGCTTTTGAACTGAACGTAGTTAAGTAAGGTTCCTGCTTTGTTGAGATAGTCTTTAATCGAACTTAATTTTTTATCTAATTTGTCTTGCTTTGGGTTGACTGGGCTTGGAGGAGGGTGTATATTGATTGTCTCGTGTGGTTGTGTGTTGTCATTTTTAGCTTTTTTTGTTTTAGGGTTCTCTTTAGCAAGGTGTTCGAGGGTGGATTTATTTAGATTCTCTGTTGTTAATTGAGTTGTATCTGTTGATAGTTGAGATTCAGATGTGCTTACTTGTGAGTGGCCTCTTTTAATTGGTACATTATTTGGATCGAGGGTATTATATTTATTTGCAAGCTGGTTATCATTAAGGTACTGTTTGTTTTGATTAGTCTGTGAGTCGTCCATTGGAATGCAGAAGGAATTTTCATTGTTATTCGGGTTAGTGGTTTGAGGGGGACTTGTTGTTTCTTTAGTCAGGACGTTTGTTTGGGTATTTATTATATCAGGACAATTTCTCGCCAAGTGACCTTCGAGTTTGCAGTGGAAACATTTAAGTGTGTCTGTTCCCGCGTATACAAAGTAACTAAGTTCATCGAAAATTACTTTGAATATTTCTGGTATTTTACTCACATCTTCGGGTTTTACATAGACCTGTCTCCGGAAGCTAGCAACATGGCTGTAACCTTCTTTATTAATAGCTGCTTTGAGGAGGGATACCAGGGATGCCTTTTTTACATTAAGCTGATCGAGTATATTCTCCAATATACTGTTTGGCATATTAGCAGGGACATTTGAAAAAATTATCCTTTTGTTTTGGGTTATTAATGGTCTAATTGTTACCTTCTCCTGTCCTATCTGGATGTATTCGTTGCGGGACGTGATGGTGTCAACTAATTCCTTGGTGGATAGGTAGATGCACACACGGTTGTGCGAGATTTTTGAAGCGAATATCACATTTTTTGGAGTTACGATATCTCCCACTGCACAAGCATACTCTGTTAGATTTAAATCTCCAACGCAATTCAATATTATACCTTTATAAAAAAATTTAATAATTAATAATTTATTTACTCTATTTACTCTGATTTTTGTTATAGAATATATATAGTTCTAAAACTCGCAAGCAGGCTCTAAAAAAAATAATAAATGCATATTAATAAATATTATTTACAAGAAACTTTATTTACATATTTAAATAAAATTTTGAAACGTGACGAGTAAATTAGTTTGTATTCAATATAACTATTCTTATTACTAATAGTTTTACTATATTTAGGTATTTGGATATTTCTGTTTCTAGTTATGCTGTCAGATTTCATGAACATGGTTCTGAGACTATCGTAGTGATAGTATAGCGATTCTTTTGCATATAATGCAAAAGAATCGCTAAACAAGATATGTGCAAAAACAAGATATGTGGTTCTGCTATAGAGATAACTTATATGTTTATGACATTTTAAATTATTGTCGAATACAATACCTAGGTATTTAGAACTATCCGGTCTTTTTAATACTTTTTTTCCATTTTGAATTACAAAATTTGTTGAAATACTATTTTGATAATTTCCGAAGGTCATATAAGTTGTTTTTTCCAGATTCAAAACTAGTTTCTTCAAAGCAAACCAGTTTGATAACTTTATTTTATCGTTCATTTTGTTTTTTACTCTACTCTACTAAGTATTATCCTCAACTATAATTGCTGTGTCGTCAGCATATGAGATAATATTTTCTTTTAACATGTCATTTATGTAGAGAATAAACAAAGTGGTCCTAGTATAGTGCCCTGTGGTACTCCTGTGTTCACAGTCATACTTTCGCTTACTTTATATTTAATTTTAACATAGCAGTATAGTTTTTTTAATAATATTTTATGGTTGACTGTATCAAACGCTTTTTATAGTCTATTATATATTATTTTTTCCAATATTTTGGCCTAGTTAGATATTAGGGATATTGGTCTATAGTTTTGAGCATAGCTTTTATCACTGTTTTTGTAAATTGGAATAATTTCAGCATTCTTTAGAGCATCTGCCCAATTTGACTTCTCGATATATATATATATATTAAAAACATGTTCAAGTGGTTTTGTTAAATAGGTTGAAAGAGTCTTAATAGATTTGGCATGAATGTTATCAACACCACCGTTTTTTAGTTTCAAATTATTAATGATATTTGCAATTTCCAGACAATCAGTTGGATATAGAAAAATAGTTTTTGGGTTAAGAGTCGGCAATTTTAGTTGTGTATTATTCAAAATTTGTATTTTATCGCTCAGTTCTTGACCAATATTCCAAAATATTCGTTCATTCTGTCTGCCATCTTTTTTGGATCGTTAACCAGTTGCTTATTTTTATCATAGATTTCACCCAATTTCCTATTTATTAGATTCCAAAGTTTTTTAGAGTCATCGCTGTTTTTCCACAAGTAATTGGTCATATTTAAACTTAGCTTCTTTTATCACCTTAAATATTCTATCGTATCTTTTGTATTCATTTTTTGCAGATATATTATTAGGTTGCATTTTCTAGACTTTATATAAAGTTTCTTTAGTATTACATGAAATAATTATTCCATTAGTTATCCAGTCTTTTCTTGCAATATTGTGCGAAAATCTTTTGTTTATCTTAGTCTTGGTAGCTTGATCGACACAATTCTTAATTTTTGATATTAATAAATCTGTCGCCAGATTAGGGTCACGCATGGACAAGACCTCACTCCAATTTTCCTTTATAGCTATTCTTTTAACCTTTGTGTAATCCGTTATTGTTAGTGGCTGTTTCCAATAATAAAATTTATATTGTTTTAATATCAAAAATAGTGGGTAATGGTCAGTAATATTATATAGTAATTTGTAAGTTTTGATATTTAGTGTAGAGGTTTTAATGAAGATATTGTCAATGCATGATCCCGTATCGGCCGAATTCGCAGGTCTAGTGATTATTTGAAAACCTGGTATAAAGCCTTTATCCATAAAATTATTTAAAAATTCTTGCCCAATATTGTCCAATTTTAACATCCTTTCATCCTTGCCCATTGTTCCAATCTTCTAGCTCGATGGCAAACGCTGCGCGATTGTTTGTTCTCGTCATTCCACCACTATGCTGACGGCCATCTTTGACAATTATCTCGGCATTACCGCGTCGCACGCTTTGGTGATCTGGCCCGTCATTTGTGCAGCCTTGTCGTCTGCTGATCCCATCAATTGAATATTGTCA
Source organism: Muscidifurax raptorellus (assembly GCA_020010945.3). Taxonomy (NCBI): domain Eukaryota; kingdom Metazoa; phylum Arthropoda; class Insecta; order Hymenoptera; family Pteromalidae; genus Muscidifurax; species Muscidifurax raptorellus. The sequence goes on from JAHUUD020000064.1 coordinate 597,510, forward strand.
AACATCGTCAAGAATAACTCCTTGTCATACTCTTTGGTTTTCCATTCAATTCGTGTACTACTGAAATTTGTACAGAATTTCTTATTTGGTCCGCCTAGCTCTATTATTATAGCTAGGTGATCACTATTTGTGATCACTCACGATCCATTTGTCTACCTGCCTTACGAGGCAGTTACTGACAAATGTCAAGTCTATGAATGACTCTGCATCTCCTTTTGTGTGTGTGTGTGTATGTATACCGTGATAATTATGAACCTATTCAGTCAATATCAATCAAATTTGACAAGAATATCTTTTTAGATTCTGAATTCGGGAAAAACATTCATTTTTTAATTTTTAAATTACATTTTTTTATGGCCATTTTTTGATTTTCGAAAAACATTATTTTCTTTATTTTTAATCATTTCATTGTTACAAACAATTCAGCTAAAATGCATTACAAGATAATTAAATGACCTATTTTTCCTCGTTTGGTCCTCGGAATTGACCGCTCCGTTCGGCAGATAAAATGAAAAATCTCATGAAAAAAAATATGTTGATGGATTATGTGTCAAACTATAGCCCGTGACTCGCGCGGCGAGATAGCGCGCGGATCAGGTTACAGCTGCTGTTATTCTTTCAAGAGTGTTTATATACACATATTCGTACTTTCATCGAGCACGACAAGATATGCGTATATTCTCACTGTCATACAAAGCTAATACGTATTATCGAGAACTCTCTCTCTCTCTCTCTCTCTCTCTCTCTCTCTCTCGCTGTAGAGATGATGATACAAATTAGATGCACGGCTAAGCTGCTGCGTATTATCGAGAGCTTTCTCTCTCTCTCTCTCTCTCTCTCTCTCTCTCTCTCTCTCTCTCTCTCTCACTCGCACGCTGTGACGGCGAAATCATATGCAAGGCTAGTACGCGGCGTTGAGTCACACCTGCAAAATCTATAGGTGTGATGTGTGCAGACACTAGCGTCAGTGGCTGGCTGCGTCGGGTGGTAAACCCCAGGCAGCATACTCCGTACTGTCACCAGCAAGCTGCTCAAGGTCAGCATCCTACGACTAGAGATTATGACCAAAAGAGAGAATATCATTTTTGCTGCTAATATCAATCTGCACGCAGTATGATTCACAAATCATACTGCGTGAAATGCGCGTACTTTAATAATGCTAGCTGCGTATTTACATCAGCTTTCTTAGAACTTGTTTACAGCTAAAGTAATCTTTGTTGGACGAATTTTCTAGAGCATGCGTGTATGCATTGATTACAGCGGTAAGTATTAAAGGGTCTCTAGTTTCACGCTTGTTTGTAACTCGATTCATTTGCGTATATTAAATACAATTCGTATACGTACATTTCACATAGTAGAATCATTTATACATCTTCACTTATTATTTAGGACGATTCATTTTCTACGAATTATTTTTCTCAATCAGAAGTGCGTATATAGTGAAACTTACTTACTTGAAATAAGACACTATCTTCCAGAATATCGTACGTGTTTCGAGACATCAAAGGGGATTTGGGTATGTTTTGCAGTCCTTATAAAAGCGAAGCGAATTCATTGTTTTTCATTCTAATAAGTGCATTCAGAGAGTGATCATCATGTCTGCGTACGATTGCAAGGAGCTTGTGAATATTATGCTAAAAGCCCATGGGCTCATAGCTCAAAGTTCCAGACACGTCACTGAAAAAGTGGATAAGTGGATCAAGATTAATAACAAAACTTTGAGACATTTGAGTTTATTGCTTCAAAGTGCTGCAACTGATCCCGAAAAACAAAAGTTTCTATCAACAATCGCGTTTCTCAAAGGTTTCAAGGACAAATTGAAGTGTTGGAACGTTGTGAAGGTATGCGGCGTGAACGACGAAGTGATAAAGTAAAATGGCAGGATTTAGAAGCAGCATTCAATAATCGTATGAGATCAGGAGTGATTACAAATTTGAAACAGTTAGATCTGTTAGGATTTATGAAAGATGTTCAAGTTTTATTTCAAAGCCGAATCAAGACTGCTCTTAAGAAAGAGACTGCTGTGAAAGTGTATGCTGTATTAGCAGCTGAATACGTCATCGCCAATGCTTACAAAGAAATTACGGAAATAAAATATTTCAACACGAAGGCTGAGCCTATTTTTCGAAATAAGAACCTGAAAAATCCAGCGAGATATTTAAGAATTCCAGGAACTTGACTCAGGCTGGACACTTCAATCAATTCTTAATCTGTGTGTACACAGTAATAAATATAATGCAATGAGACGTAGTTCAAACGTAGAACTCCCATACGTAATAAAAAGGAAAGAAGCTTGTGTCAACGTGAAGAATTTCGATGACGCCTGTTTCAAATGGGCTATTCATTCAGCATTGCATCCAGCAAAAGTACATTCAGATAGAGTATCATCATATAAGGCTTATGAAAACGACCCAATTTTCAAAGATCTACAATACCCTGTGCTACCAGAACATATACCTAAATTTGAAAAACAAAGTGGTATTTCAGTTAATGTTTATACTTTTAAAAAAAGTAGAGGATCATTCAAAGTTGTGCCAACGCGCTTGACGTTATGCAAAAGAGGAATTCACGTTAATCTTTTACTTGCACAAAATTATTACGCAGATGAGAAAGAGGAGGTTGAGGACCAACTTATAGTTTATCATTACGTTTGGATCAAAGATTTATCTCGTTTAGTATCTAGCCAATTTTCAAGACAGAAGGTTAAACTACACATCTGTAATCGGTGCTTACATTATTTCCGAACTGAATCGCAATTACAGGCACATGAACGTGACTGCTCACAACTAAACAAATGTCGAGTAAACTTGCCAAATTCCAGAAACTCAATTCTGCGATTTAAAAATTTCAAGAATAAAGAAAAAGTACCATTTGCAGTTTATGCTGACTTTGAGTGCATCCTTAAAGATATAAAAGATGGAAATGCTTATCAGCAGCATGAAGCTTTTAGCATAGGATATTACGTGAAATGTAGTTACGATAATTCAATCTCATATTACCGTAGCTATAGAGGATCTAATCCTGCAAAATGGTTTGTTGGCGAGCTTCTACAACTTGCTAAAAATCTTGAAACAGTATTTTGGCGCCCGATACCTATTGAGCCATTGAGTTGGGAGCAAGAGCAGTCTTTCCAACAAGCTACATCTTGCCACATTTGTGAAAAACATCTGGATCATGATAGAGTACGTGATCACTGTTATCTCAGTGGAAGGTAATTTCTTCACGTAACAAGAGTGATAGCACCCTTATGTCAAGTATTATATACTTAAATATGTTTCAGATATCGAGGAGCAGCTCAGGAGAAGTGTAATCTAAACTATCAAGATTCTCGCTCTGTTTCTGGGATTTTCCATAATTTTAGTGGATATGATTCACTCTTTTTAATCAGAGATATTGCTCAATGTATACCTGGCAGTGTCAACCTATTACCTATAAATAAGGAGAAATTTATATCATACGCTAAATACATTGATGGTAGCGATGTCAATTTCAAATTTATCGACTCCTTTCGATTTATGGCATAGTCACTAGATAAGTTCTCATCTTATCTCGAAGATCTAAATATACTCAAGCAAGAGTTTAGCAAAGATAACCAGCTAAGCGAAGAAAAATATCAACCGCTAAGAAGAAAAGGCATTTTCCCTTATGATTATTTGAATTCATTGGAAAAACTCAACGTTTCCGAGCTACCGTCAAAAGATGCATTTTACAATAAATTAAACAACTGTCACATTTCAGATGAAGATTATAAACACGCTCAAAACATTTGGAATAAATTTAAAATCGCTAGCTTGGGTGAATTTTCAGACCTTTATTTCAAAACAGATGTACTGCTGCTAGCTGAAGTTTTTGAAAATTTTTGTATCAGCTGTCTGAAAGCATACGGATTAGATCCAGCACACTATTACACAACTCCTGGCCTAAATTCGGACGCAATGCTCAAATATACAAAAATCGAACTAGAACTACTCACCGACATTGACAAAGTAATGTTTATTGAGCGTGGAATAAGAGGAGGAATAAGTCAGTGCTGTAACCGTTATTCTCAAGCAAATAACATTTATATGGGCACTGATTATGATAGTGATAAAGATACAAAATATTTAATGTATTACGATGTTAATAATTTGTATGGATGGGCGATGCAACAATCATTACCATATGGTGGTTTTAAGTGGATGACAGAGAAAGCAATCAGCCAAACTGACTTTTCCAGCATAGATAATGATTCACCAATTGGCTACATTCTTGAAGTGGACTTGGACTACCCAGAGCAGCTTCACGACAATCATAGAGACTTGCCCCTATGTCCTCAGCATATGAAGCCACCAGGTTCAATATACTCGAAGCTTATGACGACTTTACACTCAAAAAAGAGATATGTTCTGCATTATAGAAATTTAAAGCAAGCTTTGGCTAATGGGTTACAACTTCAACGAATACATAGAGTCTTACAGTTTAATCAAAAACCATGGCTAAAAACTTATATAGATTTGAATAGTAGCATGCAAAAGGAAGCAAAAAATGAATCTGAAAAAAATCTTTACAAGTTAATGAATAATCCCGTTTTTGTCAAAACTATGGAAAATGTGAGAAAGCGGATTGACCTCAAAATTGTAAATAAATGGGACGACAGATACAGTGCTGAAGCCCTCATTGCTCAACCTAATTTTCACAGTCGCACCATACTAGATGAAAATTTGGCAATTATAGAACTGACTAAAACTGAAGTCAATATGAATAAACCTATTTATGTTGGACTCTGTGTACTTGATTTATCAAAAACGTTAGTATAGAGCTTTCACTATGATTATATGAAAAAGCAGTTTGGTGATAGTTGAAAGCTGCTGTATACAGGCACGGATAGTTTAATATACGAATTACGTAATATAGATATATATGAAGTTATGAAGCGAGATATTGAACATTTTAACACTTGGGACTATTCGGAGAACAATACCTTTTAAGCAGACAGATTAAGAATAAATTGTATAAAATAAAAAAACAATTTGTAAATATTTATTTATAAATCTGATTTATTTATCCAACTATTGTGCGTATTATCAAACCTAACCATTTTACATGAAGCTTATTTCCTTGTTTTTCCAATACTTTCTCTACAGGATTAACATGTGGATATTTGGCTTTAAGCAATTCCTGTTCATAAAAACCGCCAGCGATGGTTTGATCTTGATAGTCGTTTAGCTTGTACGTTAGTACAGGGTACGTTGGCACAATTTGACTAATGGTAAAAATTTCTGTCGACCAGTTGGGCTTGTAACCCTTCTCAAGTACTCGCTTCATTTTGCTCATTCGCACCTTATCTCCAACTTTAAATTTAGCTTTCTTCTTGCTTTCTTGGTGAGAGAAACGTTTAAGGACTTAAGCTTCATTCTCTCTACTGACATCTCTCGGTTTCATACCGATGGTGCGATGCTCTTATTGTACTCTGCCAGTAAATCAGGTAAAATATCGACCCATTTATAGTTGCCTCGTAAACTAAATTGCTTCCACAACTTGTTTTTGAGCGTGCGATTGAAGCGCTCACAGATGGAAGCTTTTAAATTGTTATATGTTGAGTAGTGATTGATGCCATAACGTTTCACGAGACCTTCAAACGAAGAGTTGTAAAATTCTTTTCCTCGATCGGTATGCAAATTTTTTGGCACTCGACCTTGCTCTAGAATAGATTTCATTGCTGCTGAAACTTCGTTTTCCGTTTTCTGCTTTAAAGGTACGGTCCAGGCATACTTTGAGAATACATCGATGACTGTCAGTAGGTACTTGTAACCTCTATTTGGACCTTTGGAGCGATTTAATTGACGTCCAAAGGCATCAACGCTCATCTTGTTACTGACTTGAATTTGTTGATTATAGCAATTAATATATGATTTTGGCTTCACGTAATTCTTCGATAATGAAATGAATCTCATTTACGTGGCTATTATTACCACCTAATCTTTCAGCCATGAGTAAACGTAGACGATCAACTAGTTCGTTAGGATCGTACCAATAAACATAGTCCATGAGAGTACGCTTTCTTGCAATTTTATGTCGAGGTAAGAGTCCACGACCATACTTTACAGGGCTTTGCAACTTAAATAGAGGGGAAATTATGGTATTATATTTATTGCTGTTTTGTTGACGTATAGGCTGATCAAAACTGTAACGTTTTCGATGTGCGTTTGTAGCTTCGAGAATTTTCTTATAATTTTACAAATCATCAAGCTGAATCAATGACATATCTGGGTTTAGTTTAGAAAGCAGTTCTTGGAGCCCTTCAGTTTTTGAATACTTTAACAAACTCCCGTTTCTATCTAAAACGCTAACATATTTTTTGTGGATTTCTATGGGTGAATCACCGATCTATAGTATTTCACCATCTTTACGAATTCCAAAGATATGATCAAAGTATCGTTGTTGCTTATTTTGTTTGAGCAACTGAATATACTTGCCGTTTGTATCAATATTCTTCTCATCTTCTTCCTTTCTATCAGCTGTGGCACTTCTAAATGAAGCATCAATTCCTCATCAAGTTTATCATTATTATCATCACGTTCCTCATCAAGTTTATCATCAAAAAATTCTTCTTTTTGAGGTTCTAGCTTGATCTCTTGTTTTACTTTCACTAGCTTCTCCAGTGGATCTACTATAGGTTTAAAAGTTTTACCAAGAGCTTTTTCTATGCTAGCTTTACCTTGCTTCAGCAATCTATGTTTGCGTCTAATTGCTTCGCGAGCTTTTGTAATTTGTTGAAGAATGCTTTTTTCACGTCAAATGTCTGCCATGTTGACTCTTCGATTATTTACAGTCTACTGCAACTACTAAGGGTCTGCTGTAGGTTATATATCTGTGGCAAAGCAATCAAAGCCTTTTCTATAACGTCCATCGTTGAGTGCTCGCTCCTTGTCGATAAAAAGAAATCCATGCTGACGATCATTCCAATATACTGAGCATAAATCTTTGAAGTTGGTATATGTCATATCGGAATTCACATGGTCATCGTATATATGTTTAAGATTTACATCATCTTGGCAAAAAACTACCAGCACATTTACGTTATCACGCACCAAATGTTTTGGAATATGAGCGTACGACTGACAGAGAGAAACAGTCTACGTTTTTGTGTCTCCCCATGCAAAAGAAGGCTCTAACGTTGGCTGTCTCTCGCAAGCGATGTCAACGAAAACGATGATTGAATCAGGGAGTACGTCTCAAGGTGCCACAATGTGCATCATGCTCACTGAAAGGGAAGTACTCTATGCCGGGCAAAGGTTGTAAAAGATGCTCGAGAAACTTATACTTGGGCTGTTTCAGCGACTTAAAATAGATGTACACGTTTTCAAACTTGAGACCATTGGGATGTGTTATGAGGGCGAGCAATGTATTAGTTTTGCCACAATTTGATGGTCCACAGAATATTCCTCGAATATTGTCAGGCAGTAGTTCTCCATGACGTTTTCGCATTTTCTGCTGCTCTACTAGAGTATCGAAATTCGACACTGGCAGCTTGATTTCTTGTTGCTGGAAATCCATGTGAACGCTTCATCAGCCCAAGTGCAACTGTCACTTTAGCTATAAAAAGTACATTTATAATGTATCAAGATCAGTCGAGGGCTGTCCTCTCATGCATCATGATCGTACATAAGCAGAAACTACGCAAAGGTCGTGGTTTATTGAATACACTTATCAACAAGCTTCCAGTAGAGCTGCATCTTCCAGGATATCAGTACTGTAGACCTGGTACTAAACTAGCAAAACGACTAGCACGTGGAGATCCTGGAATCAATGCTCTTGATAGACCTTGTAAAGATCACGATATTGCCTACTCACAGAATCGAGGAAACGTCGAAGCAAGAAACGTTGCAGATAAGATTTTAGCTGCAAAAGCTTGGGAGAGAGTCCGGGGGTCAGACGCGGGTGTTTGAGAAAAAGCAGCTGCTCTCGCCATAGCAGGCACCATGAAGGCAAAATCCAAGTTTAGAATGGGCCTTAAAAGGCAAATAAAGAAGCAGAAGAAGAAAAAGAAGCCATCTTTATCATTGGCCAAAGTGATCAAAGCTACTTTCACTTCTGCTATACCATGCAACAACTCTTACACAGTCATTCGTAGCGCTCTAAATGCTACTCGTCAAGCTGTAAACAAGGCTGGAGGCAAGAAGAATGTCCGCATTCCACGTGTGCTACCAGTCCCATCTAAAATTGGAGGATTTCTACCATTCCTTATACCGATATTTGCTGGTTTGAATGCAACAGATGCATTAGCAAGTGTCGCTGCTAGTATCGCCAAAGCAGTGAACGATGCTAGTGCTGCTAAACGACAGCTTGAGGAGAGTCAAAGACATAACAAAACAATGGAAGCTATTGTGCTCAGCAGAGGCCTATATCTGCGACCTTACAAAGAGGGCTTTGGTATGTACTTGAAAAAGTATGGACAAGCCATGAGTAAAAAAAAAACTTCAAATTAACGCAACGTTCATTAACTGACGCTGATCTGATAAAATATGTACGCATCTTGAAAATTCCATATTTTCGAGGTGTTTACATGCGAAATGCATTATCAGCGAGTGGACCACATTATCGTGAATCAGCTATCGTCAATTTCGACGATGAAAGTGGGCCTGGCACGCATTGGGTCGCATATCGAAAACGAGGCAACGATGTAGTGTATTTTGATAGTTTTGGAGATTTACAGCCATCTCAGGATCTTATGGAATACTGGAATGTGAACAGAGTCAAATACAATCAGAAACATTACTAAGACTACAACACCTACAACTGCGGTCATCTTTGTCTAAAATTTCTTTTGAATGCTGTATAAGTATTGGTTGAGATTCCGGTTTACTCAGTATTGTTCGAATAGTCATGGAAGACTCACTAACACTGAGCCTATCTAGAACATCTTCTGTACTGCAAGCTCAATATTTTCCACCGCTTGAACTCTCGCCAAGTAAAAATTAAGTTCTTGGACTTGTGGAACTGCTCACGTTTAATTCGATACCCAACATAGACAGAGGCAATAACAAGTTTTACATGGGAGAGGAAGACATCATTTTGCCTACAGGCAGCTACGAAATTGAAGACATTGAGAAGACTCTGAAAGAGGCTCTAGCATCAAAAAGCATAACAATCGAACTCAAGCCGAACAATAACACCCTTCGTTGCATGGTCAAGACCAAAAGATTCTATTGGAAAATTGTTGGGTTTCACAAGTCGCGTACTATCACCAAATATTAATCACGAATCTGATTTGCCAGTAGCCATATTGAAAGTTAACGCATTACGCGTTGAATGTAATATTACTTCTGGGGCATACATAAACGAGCATAAGGTGTATACCATACACGAATTCTTCCCAGCTGCTTCACCAGGCTATAAGATCATCGAAGTTTCATCACCTATTATTTACCTGCCAGCCACTGTCAAGACTATAGATAACTTGCAGCTGCACCTCGTCGATCAAGACGGACATTTAGTTAATTTTCGCGGTGAAGTCATAACAATTAGATTACACATCAAATCAGTCTAAGCATAATGGGCATTGTGTACAACACCAAAGTTGGTAAAGACTATAATAATAACTTGCAATGCCGTCAAGCAATCAGTCGTCAACGAGTGTTGAAAGTGCTAACACGTCAAAACATACAGCCTCTAAAAAGTCTGGGTCTAAGAGTCGTAAAAAATTAAGCTGTATACTATTTTGCTGTTTTCAACGAAATGGAGGAGGTGCTAAGCATACAGTCACCCGCCATGTTTGATGAATCTGTTGCGCATTACGAGATTCATGCGCATCAGCCTTATACTTTGTCAAATTTCAACAACAGCGATGAAATTCACATAGGTATACAACATCAAGGTCTATATGTGCTGCCTTCACGTAGTTCATAGCACATATGTGGAAAATTGCAAAAAGCAGATGGCACTGCCGTCGCAGGTACAACGTTCGTAAATAACGCCATATGTCATCTGTTTGAAGAAATTCGTTACGAACCTTGGTTACGAACTCAACGCCATCGAGATTGATCGATGCAAGAAATTGGGCTTGACAAGTCTTATGAAAGGATTTGTATCGTTCAGCCCTAGTCAAAGCTGAGTGATTGAAAATGCTGGCTGGCTCGATATTGCAGAGACTCAACGGCAATTGGTAGATAACAATAGCAACTTTGACGTATCAATTTCACTCATTGTCAGTATGATCCTAGGCTTTGCTGAGGATTATCGCAAAATCGTTGTGAATGCCAAACATGAGCTCATTCTCACAAGATTGAATTCTGATGTAAATTCAGTTATACAGACGCAAATAGCAGTGGCTGGTGCACAAGTTTACGAGGATTTTAAAATTGAATGGCTGATGCCGTACGTAGTACTCTCGGATAAGCATAAAATTAAATTGCTCAATTACCTGGAAAAGGATAGTCCTGTCACCATGAGTTTTCGTAGCTGGGAACTATATGAGTATCCGTTACTACCCAGTACATCGAAACATGTGTGGGCTGTAAAGACTGCTAGCCAACTGAAGAAGCCTCGCTTCGTTATTCTCGGCTTCCAGACATAACGCAGAGGACGAAAAACGGTTAATGCCAGTTGCTTTGATCATTGCAACATTAGCAACGCAACACTATTTCTCAATTCTCAACACTATCCCTATGGAAACCTTAATCTCAATATTACTAATAATCAGTATGCTCTACTCTACGATATGTATGCCAATTTTCAAAATGCCTACTACAACAAAGAGGCTGAACCAATGCTGAACAAGACCGATTATATCGAGTATGCTCCTCTTGTTGTGATTGATTGCTTGAAACAAAATGAGTCACTGGAGCAAGCTTCGGTAGATGTACGTCTCGAGTTTGACTAGAGCAAATTTTCCACTTAACACCTCTGCATACTGTCTGATCCTACATGATCGTATAGTTAAGTATAATCCCATGAGTGGGGATGTACGAAAACTCGTTTAAAGGGTGGTGGGGAAGATGGTATAAAATGAGCAGCAACTTGTGGTAGGCAGTCAGTCAAAATGGAATACGTGCTCGATGTACAAGGTTTAAAAAAGCCTGTAAGCGAGTTTGTCGTGAAGGAACTTGCCATAGTTCCACTCAACACATATCTCAAGCCCTTGGTGTTTTTCTTCAAACCGCCTACACCGTGGTGCAGACTCACCGCCAAGTACAGATGTGAAAATCTCTGGTTGGAGCGCAATTATCATGGATTATCCTGGAGTTCGGGAAATTTAGCCTATGAGGAGCTTGAAAATGTATTGAAAACTATTTTACATGACGCAAGCACAGTGTATGTAAAAGGAGCGTAGAAAAAGCAATGGCTCGAGAAAATCAATTTTCATGTGCTCGATATGAGTGAGATTGGCTTTCCTTCATTACAAAAGCTGAAATATGATATTTGGGAGCCTCTCTGTCCACATCACAAATTAGCATTCAAGGCAAATTGTGCGCACAGGAACGTATTATTGCTTAACAAATTTTATCGGGACAATTATCGGGCTACCTCTCGAGAGATCACTTAAACAATTTTATCGCACAGAGCACCTGTCATTTATGACTCCCACGGATATTGCCTTCTTACCGAGAGAATTTCTCATAATATTTGCGGAAAACAGTATCTAGCAAGCTTGGAATAAACTGCCAGAACGTTTGAAGCTGGACTCTGAAATTTTGGAGTGTCTACGTTGTCATGAGCACAACAGCATCGAGAATGGAACCCCACCTTTGAGAAGAGATTGCGCACAGTGTAAATTTAATGTTATTAATAAATAGTAGCATGGATAAGCGGGTTCGTTTCCAAGAACAGCCTATTGTTCATCTATTGTATACATGGACATATGCACATAAACGTGCACGATGTGGAGAGTGGGAGCAGGCTGCCCGAGATCGAGAGCGTTTTAGGTTTAGAATTGAAAGAACTGGTAAAATTATCCTATCTGTACTTGAGAAAAAATTAAATGAGCTGTATACAAAGTAATATTGAATAAATGTATTATTCATTTTAATTGTGACTACTACATTTTAATCCTTTATCCCTATGGATACAGTAAAATAAATATCGTTTGTGTAGCGCCATTCATACCATTCTCACTCTGGACGTCAACGAAGATGGATCATAATACGAGTAATATTAAATATAAGCCTCTTCCTCCGTGTAAGATCGAGGAGAAGAAAAAAGAAACATCGCACTGGAAATCGTTTACCGAGAAATATTCGACAAATACAAAATCTTTTCCTGAGCGTGACAACTACAAGAGACTTGATAAGAAAAAATAAGAAATAAGTCTCCTTTAAAACATTTATTAAGCGTTTGTGGTGTGGGTGAGTCTGTAAAACGCTAAGCTCTAAGGTAACAAAATTACTTCTCATGGTGGGAGGAGTATACCAATGCTACCCCCTCCACTATAAAATTGTGCGACTATATAAGTCTATCAAAATCATTAATTTCAGTCAGTTTTTCATTCATCGTTCATTGCTTAACATTGTATCTAATGAATATGGATTTCAACGAGATTAATCGTCTTGGACGCAAGGAGCTCCTTCCGACGAAGAAGCTATCGAGTCTTGAGCTGGACAAAAAATATCAAATCACTAGTGTAAAAGAACTCAAGACAAAGTATGGGAGCAAAGTCTTTGTGGAACTGGAGAATTCGTTTGGCGTCTTTTTACCCTCAAGAATGAGTAAAATAATAGCTGAAGATTTTTTAAAGAGATTTTGCTCAGAATTAAAAAAATATATTTGCAGTTTATCGGAGGTGTAATGAATGAGATAGAATTTGGTTATATCGATCAATAAACAAAAATGTTGTTTACATGCAACTATTATTATTATTATTTAACCTTTGCTTCTCCTAATCCCTATGCATGCAATCATTTAAACTATATATTTGTAGAAAATAACGAATAACAGCAATGACGGCGTAAAGATGCTGCAATCGGACACCCCCGACTGATATTGCCAACCAAGAATTCGTAGAAAATCAAAGCAGACGTGCTCTAGAAAATTCGCTCCATAACGAAATACTTTGGCTGTCAACAAGTTCCAAGTCACGGCGTAAAGATGCTGGCTATTGTAACGTGATGCAACTCATAGGCCACTGACGTCACCGCTAAACGTTGCACGGTAGCCGTGCATATTATACTTGTAGCGTGCACAAAAGAGAAAGAGAAAAAGGGAGAGCTCCCGATAATGCGCAGCAGCTATATTGCGTAAAGAAGATGCGTATATGCTATCGTATTCGATAAAAGTACGAATATGTAGATATAAAGAGGAGCGAAGAGAAGAACAACAAGCAGGTGTAACCCGATACGCGCTATCTCAACGCGCGACTCACCGCTGCTGTGCCGGCAGCTGACTTCACTGCGCTACAGCTCGCCGAGATACTGGTGCCGTCTCTGACCTTGAGTAAGCTTCCTGAAGTGTACCGCCCAGAGTATGCTGCCCGGAGTATGCTGCCCGACCGCCAGCGCTGCCGCCTCTCCGCAGCGCAGCAGCCAACTCCTGGTGCTAGCCTCTGCCATAGATGCACACCTGTTTGTGGGCGGGACCTATTCTCACCTGCACAGATGTTCTGAGGGTGGAGTGGTGGGGGGGGGGGGGGGGTTCCGCACCCGCGTTGTTTATCTACTCATCACTGTACAGCGACATGAAGGAAGGTTGGTCAGAACTCGCTTTCATCTCCAAACTAGATTTTCCTCTATTTTTAATGGAGACTTTATGATTGCTTAAATTGTCACCTTGAAGACTATGTTCTGTAAATGATTCCACAAGGTTTTCTTTTTATAAGTGTATTGGCAAAAATGATGTTTATTCCAATTAAACTCTTGGTCGATCTAATAAATAGAAATGTATATACAGCCATGTAAATGCCTCTATATCTATCAATTTAACTGGACGCTACTTTGATCAATCTTTTAGTGAATGAATTCTGATGGGAGAAATCTAAGTTAAAAAATCTATACTGAATTCAATTCTGAATTAAAATTGTATCGTCCGCCGACGTCCAGTCATGGAGTGTCGGTGAAGCGTAACTTGGGACTCTCGGAAGTTTCCGGATTTCCCACGCAGTCCCAAGCTTTACTTCCCCTCTGCTACATCACGGCGTCGACGCTTGTTACACTCATTTGGTCTAACCGGGCCTGGCAACTGTTCGAGCGCCCATATTGCACCACTGCTGCGCACGTGCGCTTCTTGCCCTCGGCGTGGAAGCTGTTTAGTTTAGCGATATTCTTGGCTACCTGATACTTTTATGGCCTTTAGTTCGGTTAATGCTTTTTGTACGTGAAACTTTCTCGAAGTCACATTCGAAATGATTATTCCGAATATGTCTACAAGAAAGTTGTCACATGATATTATAAGACATATTTTACCTCTCCTTTGTTGTCTTAAAGAGTAAGAGGTGGGAGAAAGAAGCGCTGAAGAGAAGATTAAAAATGGTTAGAGGATAAAATGTGGTAGGACTGAGAAGGGAAGAGGAGGGCCAGAAAAGGGCTTCAAGAGGGGAGGAAGGACCTGGGGCGGGTAAGGGGACGGGACTGAGGAGGGACTGCAGTGGGATCATAAGGATGGGTAAGAAGGAGATTTTAGTGCATTTTTGCGAATAGCGACACAATAAGGACTTGCGCGGCTGGGTCACAACAATATAACACCGCACCCGAGACACAAAGCGAACAATTTACGCATAGCATTGCTTACTTGAAACTTCTTATTTATTTATTTTTCCCAGTAGATATGTCAGGCAACGTCGAATAGACATTTCAATTGTAAACGCCACCTAAGATCCCACTCGTCGACACCAAATAATGACTAGACTCGAGTGTGATCGCCAAAAATCCTCGGCTACTACCGATAATGCTCTTTCCTAATCGCGCTCTTATTGTAAAGAGACACCGTGACGTTCTGTAACAATATTATGAAAAATATATCTAGGTCTCAACTCTATTTACTTGAATAACTAAAAGAAAACTTGGAAGAATCATTTTAGTGACATAAAACTATTTTTATTTTTATAAAACAATTTCGTAGCTAAAGGAAATTTTACAAGAAACTTATTTCCCAGTAAAACAAATTAATATTAAGGAATAGATTATTAAGTGATTTGTAATGAGCACATCATGTATGTTATGAAATATTTCTAGAAAAAAATTATGCCAAATCACTCGACATTATTGTTTGTCTTTTGTTACTCTTTAAGAAAGTGAAAATGTTTTGCAGAAAGCACAGTGTTTCAATTTTAGTGACGCGTAAATTCATATGAAAACTACTAATGAATTTTTGCATTAATGAAATCAAATGATTGAATTTTAATTTTTATAGGTGGAGATAGACGCTATTCTTGCACTAAATCCAGAATTAATCCTCAAAAGTACACCTACGGCGTCCGAGATGAGTAATCAAATATTAGCTTCAACGAAGCCTAGAGTACGTATATTTTATATATTTATTTCATTCATTTAATTAATTTATTATAAATAGTTTTTTCTTTTACCAGTACTGAGTTATAGAATTTACTTAATAAATCTTATCAAGCTCGCAAAGTTATATTTTCTTGTCAGGCTATTTTTCCTTAACTTATCGAAATATAGTAAAAAAGTGTTCTTTTACTTTCTTTATGGAGTGAAATAGCGTACGTAAAACAAATGATGTTAAGAATTTATCGATTTTACCAAAGCATCTGGAAGATAAATAAATTCTCCACATTATTTATTGTTAACCACCATGGAACAGAGGTATTGAAGGCGAAAGAACATTTTCTCCAAAATATCTTTACTTTTGTATACTTATATTATCTTAAAAGAGACAAAAAACTTTAAATCAGAATTGAAAAATTATTTTTATAAAATTATTGTTAATATAATTTTAACTGAAACTTTTTTTAGCTACAACTATATAAAAGAAGCTAATAATTTCAATTTTTTTAACTACTAGCAAGTTCAGACGCGCTCCGCACGTTCTTTTTATCATATATTTTTCCAATGTACACTTTTTAAGGTTAGGAATCCATGCACCTGCACACATCAGGGGCGATAATGAACAGCCAATCAGAACCACTCTTCACGATCTTTCAAGATGTCGCGATCAATTCTTTTAGATAGCACATTGATCACGATATACTCTCATGTCAAAACAAACAGTTTTCGAAGATTTTAAGCACTCTACGTAAGATTCCAAGTGTACGCATGGATGAAATAGGCTAAAATTTTGTTTACATACCCTGTATAGTACTAGATTCCGTATAAACGAAGGAAATTTTATTTCGAACCGTTTAGATATTAAACTATTGCCGCGCGCTCTGAAACAATCACTAAGGTAAAAAAACCAAAACCGTTTTTTTTTTATCTTTTTACTATTATTTACTGTAGATACTGGTGGAGCATCCATAGACTTTTTGGACTTCTTTTTTCCTCTGAAAGTCGGCACAGGTAAACAATTCTTTAATTGGATTGCAGTGCTTAAATTTTCATCTGTACTTTTAACAATACTGCCATTTCCCTTCGAAACATCATCTTCCGTGTACACGGCATTATCTCCTTGCATAATTATGTTTATCTGCTCATTTTTTGTCGATTCTGAAGAAATATTGTACACATCATTCGTACTCATCTCGTCTGATAATTGAGTCCTTTTACCTAAACATAAAAAATTAGTTTTCTAATTAAATATGCATGTATATAATGAAAATTTCTGTTCCATTAATATCCTGTTGAAATGAACCTTCGAATGATACATTCTCTTGAACTGTCTCTTTGAGCAGTTCTCCCTCTGGATATCCATCTATCAATCTAGTTAAATCTATACTATCTAATGCGATCTTAAATACTGGAGCAAACATATGCGTCTGTACATTAACTACATTATTCTTTATTCTCCATTTTCTAAGAATTTTGGCATACTGATCCTTGAGAGGATGGAATAATGCAACATCTAACGATTGTATAATATAAGTAGCGTTGGGGTAAAGAACTATTAACTCTATACTAGTAAGGTGAGATGTGAAGAATGCCCATAGAATCACAGGTAATTCGATTTGTATTTGTAGCCACTTAAGAAACTTTTGTAGCTACTTAAGAAACATATTACTTATAAAACTGTAAAAAGTATCCGCTGTCATCCTCTTTTGGAGTGTCCAATACCCCAATGTTCAGGTATTTGATCTAAAACTTTTTTAGTTGGAACTTTCTTTAAACTAAACAAAATCATTGGTGATAGCAGCCTCTCAGATGCTGAAGCTAAAAAAAGCACCGTCAAACGTCATTTGTTGTTTCCTGTTATTTGATATACTGACTTTGTTCCTTTTTCAGCAATTACTGCGTTATCCTTAACCACAAGCATAAATGCTAATACATCTAAGTTGAAGATACGATGAGGTTCTAGTTTTAATAAATCTTTCTTCTGTAAATATAATAAATCTTTCATAAATCTTTCTTCTGCACATAGGCGAACCAGTTTCTAAAATTACGTTCAGTCACTGAAATTCTGGTACATGTTAAATTCTGAGCAATTCTTTTCTCAAAATAGGATGCCTGCACATAAATGACCGGTACCAATACTTACCATGTTTGTTGTTGTGCTCCCAAATATTTCGATGTCCCGGTATTGGTGCCTTTACCTAACTACACAACGATACACACAATCTCTCATTCACCAATGTATGGCGGTCGGCTATAATAAGGCGGATCGCCGGGCAGCTACGGCAATTTGACTCGAGCTTCCGATTTACACAGTGATGGACGCACACAACACTGTAAAGATGGTTTAAGTAGAAAAACATGGACTGGCCGTCCCGTGAGTTTTTGTGATGCTGAGTCCCCCGACAACCAGACCGTCCTCCAGATTATCACCGTGTGCGCACGGGATAGCTCAGTAAAACCAGGGTACCTACAATGTCAGACACGTGAGCACAAGTTTGTGGTAGTCACACAGGCTACACCGTTCACCAGACTTACCGTACCGTTATTCCTGGTACCACGGTGCGCATATCGAGTAAGAGAAAGTTAAGTCACCAAACTGAGCACACGTGGATATCACTGTAGCACTTATACCACACAAACCATATCACCGTCCACTGTACCGTAGCCCTCTCTTACCGCTATGAGCACATAGGTAACGGGACCCTGTACCCGGGACTAGGATCATACAGAGTCGTTCGCACGCGTCTCTGTCGTACTGTACCAAAATCACCACACCGTATCGTGAGGCCGCATTGCAAAGGAAATACGATAACCAACAACAGAGTCGTGCGTAGTCGTGAACATACGTCTCCATGCGTCTCTAGTGAACACCTTACGGCTACCCACCGATCTTATTGCTACTGGGTGTACATAGGGTAAGAGGAATTGTAGCGACAAGGAACATCAAGGATCGGCTCAGGTCCTTATTGTTACAAATACACTGTAAAAGGAAATCTTTATAACACACGCGTTAGTTTATTTGTTTTAGATAGTAGAAAATATCTAAGACTCCATTGTATATAATTACATCTTTTGATATATATATATGTATATAAGTGTGCATGCGTGCGCGTGCGTGTGTGTATATATTATAATCTTTGAGTATTTACCTATTTCCGCTCCGAACCCCGATTCCCGACGGAGACTCTGGCAGTAGGAAAACAGTATTGTCACACTAGTGCTACATAAAATGTGAACAAAAATTTAGAGTACATTGTCCATACGGACAGCCAGCTGAAATTGAAAAAACTAATTAGTGAGAATATCAACAATTAGAGTAAAATTATTAGTGAGAAAATTAACAATTATAATAAAACTAACAGTTTGAGTTTATAAAACATTACATTAAAAATTCTTATACTCATCTTATCCACCAGGACTATTTTTTCTTCAATCCAGCCAACTAGATAAAAAACTTCGGCAGTTTGCATACCTTTTTCAATTTGATGACCAACCTCACAGACGCTTGAATGAGCTAACATAAAAAACACATATTTAGAAACTTTAATACATATTAGATCAAATATGGTTTATACTATTTATATGATTACTTATGTTTTTTTTATCACAATTGGAAAGCAGTATTCTACTTCGTCCTCATGACCTCTACTGTCATGAAACAATCCTTAATTCTTTCTTGACAAATTGTGATAAAAAAAACATGAATAATCACCATCATCTTCGAGAGAAGTTTTCCCCCAGAATTTAGTATAATGTCAGGGTTTCTCTGCCTCCCAGTTGTATGCCTGAGTGAATTCGAAACAGAGATCGAGACTAATGTGAGGTTATTAACGACTAATATGAGACCTTATTTGGGGAAGTTCTACTGATAATGAGACCCTTGCGACCTTGCGAGGGCAGATAGTTCTCACATAATCAACAAGATATGGATCAGAAATATGTCCTCACTGAAATTGTCTCCTAGGGTGGACTAATACAGGTATCGATATTAAGAGAGAGGAAAATAGGATTGGGTAACACTACCACAAAGAGGATGTGGAAGGCCCCTGACTACTGGCTCCAAAGGTGGCTGTTTGTAGTGATGACAGAATAGAAAAAAACTATAAAAAGGACTTTTAGTACATACATGTTATAAGCTTTATCACGCAGAAAAAAGGGCACCTCTCATTAAAATAAGCAACGACTGAAACTTTCTGCAAAGATCACAAGATAGTATTATGGGAACATTAGGAGTATCTACAAACGCAAAGGACAGATACACAAGATCCTCGATGGCTTGGACATATTCGTCCAGGAGTCGAAAAAATCGTCCTTACGGCAAGACAGAAGGTATTTTAATTTTTATTCGAAACAATCTAGCTTATCAGAAAATGTTCTTAACGAATAGTCGAGCTTGCCGGTATATCTGTAATAAATGTTAAATCATCTTTCGATCTTTTAGTATGTTACTGAGCTCCTGGTGTATGGCACCCACAAAAAGCTTGGACAAAATTTTTTACACTATAGAAAACAATAAACCTACACATATAATGGGTAATTTTAATGCTCGTAACAAAATCTAGAACTGCGACGAAACAGGCAACAACGACGATAAACTATATGAATGTTTGACCAACTCTCACATGCTTTAAACACTTGTTCAAATATAGACCTTACTTTGTCTTCTACACACATCGCAAATAGAATTAATACAATGGTCAGCGACGATACCTTGGACTCTGACCATTTTTCGATATTTATCAACGTTAACATTAAGAAAAGTGCCTATCGTAAAAAGATTTAACTCTAAAGACGTTACAAACTAATTGGTTATAAGTTTCTGATTATCTAAAAGATAATTACATAAGACCACACAAGGGAAGCAGGGCGGAATATTTTTGACCAAAATGGATATTAATGTTTTTGGGGTCGCTGATTACAGTCCGGGTTTCTTTTAACCCAACACGTCAAGTTCAAGGTTAAATAATGGTCAAATTATTAGGATCGATTCCAATGGGTTTTCGGACCTAAAATTCTGAAAGTACAGGTCTTTAGGCAGGAGAGGTAGATAAACTTACATTTTTCCACTAATCCGTCATACAATGCTCTACACGTTTTCAACTAAGCTTATTAAAATTATATTCAGAAGAGATACACGTGTGGTATAATATGTCTAAATGAAGGAGAGTGAATTTCATAAAATCATGATTATCAGTCAGAGCGTGAGATGTATTTGCAGCCTATTGTGAGTCAATTTGATTTTGACTTTCTTTATATATTTGAAAATGCATAAAAACAATATTTGTAGAATTGTTTGAAGTCGCAAAATTGTGCTAGTTTTTTCTGCGTATATTACCTCTGTCTGTTACATTATCGAAAACTTTCCTAGCCTAGTCGCTTGCTAATAACTGCAGCAGCCTGGCAGATTTCTGTCAGTCTTGCTGTCCTTATAACATGTACATCGATAAAAGGTATACCCTATATCCTCTGCCTTGTCTCTACGAAGGTTTGGCAGTCACACAGGAGGTGGGCGGTAGTTTCTCTTGTCGTCCCGCACCATCTGAACCTACCAACATCCTCGAGTTTTATCTTGTGTAGGTGATACCCCACCCTCCAGTGCCCCGTCAACCACCCTATCGCTAACCTGAGCTTGCTTCTTCGTAGGACTCTGATTGCGATTTACCACTCTTCCGATAGGCAGTCGCGTACCAGTTCTTTAGCTTGCCTAACCCCTGTGAAGCTTTGCCACTTACTCACTAGTTCGTTTTTCAGCCAGTTTTTGAGTTGTTTCTTTACTTAGCAGGGAGAGATGGCGATCCTACAGCTTTTCGCCTGGAGATCGCTAGCTTTTCTACCTGCTAACCTATCTGCTTTCTCATTTCCTCGGATACTGGATCGCCCTGACACCTAAAATAGTCTAATGACATTCCTTGTTGACAGCGACTTTAGTTCCTGCCTGTACCTTAACGCGTCCTTCGAAGTAATGCTAATGCTACTGATAGCCAGCAGTGGAGACCTGTTGTCCGAACAAAAGGCAATCGTTCTGTTGACTGTCCCTCTGTTCAACATTTCCCTAGCTGCTTCCGCTATAGGTCTGACCTCTGCTTGAAAGATTGTAGCGAGCCGGTCGAGTGAGCACACGATTTCTCGTGCGCTGCCCCTTTCCCACGTCCCGGTGCCGACTCCATTTTCGATTTTGGAGCTATCTGTGAACCATGCCGTACTTCCTTTCAGAAGGGCGTGGGAATCTACTTATCCATTCCTCTCTTTCTGAGAATATGACAGTGTAAGGTTTTGAGAAGACGATTCTCCCACATTTTGTCCCAACCCCGGTCTTCCATTAATGGTAGCATTCTGTTCAATAACTGCTTATCTCCGAAACTCGCCTCGCTAACTGCCTCGGCGGTTCTTCCATTAGTCATGCAAGCATGCGTTCTGATCTCTTTATCCAGTGGTTGACTTCCACCACTAGCCTCTGAACCCTGTCTAGGGCCTTAACATTTGTTTCAGCGCATATTTATAGCCCCATACTACTGAACCGTGCATGAGTCTAGGTTTTATGATAGCCTCATATAGCCATATAAGCTTCTCCGGTTCTAACCCCCACGTTGCCCCAAAGGACCACCTACAAGCCCAGAAAGTGCCTATTACCTTGGTGCAACTTATCTTAATGTGCTTGCTCCAGTTCAGTCAGGAGTCTAGGGTAATACGGGGAGGACGTGACCTCCTTAACCAGGTTCAATGGTGTGCCTTGTAGCTGAAGACCTTCCATTGTCTTTGTCTTGTATCTCTTCGTAAAGAGCATAACGCTGACCTTATTGGGATTTACTCTCAATCTTACTCTCTCACACCAGTCCTCGACTATTCCCAGTGCATATTGCATTACGCTCGCCACTACGTTTTCATCGTCACCCCGAACCAGCATGACGATGAGTCCGTGTAGGCAAGCGCGTTTATTCCCACCTCATTCAGGATACGGATTAGACTCTCCACTACGAGACACCAGAGCGTCGGCGATAGTACCTCGCCTTGTGGGCAGCCTTTTCTAACCCTGCCTCTCCTAGAGTGAGTTCCCTAGTCCGCCACTATCGCCTCACTCGTTATGTGATTAAAAGCTCCATCCAGGGCTAGGAAAGCCGCTAACACCATACCTCTATTCTTTATTCCTCTTTGAACGAAACCAACTACTTCCGCAAGAATAGTGTCGACCGATCTGCCGACTTGGTACGCATGCTCTTTTATAAAGCGATCCGTTAGTCTCTCCGATGTTTTCAATAGAAACGAGGCGACGCTTACCGGCCTAAAGTCCTTTGCCACCGAATGCTGGATTTTACCCGGCTTGGGCATGGCAAGCTTACTCTATGCTTCTATGCCGCAAATGTTGTAACGACCCACCTTATCCTGTCACCACTAGTAATATGTCCAGTGCTTCCCGCTAGGCAGGAGTCTGGTCGGGTCATTCTCATGATCTGCATCGAAGTCAGGGAAGTATGATCCTAGAAGCTCCTCCAAGACTTTTTACTCATCCTTTGCCCAATCCCCTGTTCCCAGTTTGATCGAGTCAACCGTGGGTCTTCTAGGATTTTATAAGACACTGCACAGCCTTGCCATACCGTGCTCCGACTTTGACAGTATTTCTTCCCCTCCACCTTGGCCTTTCCTATATCTTTCTGATACATCTTTTGTGCTGACGAGTACACTCGTCTGCTCTGTTCGTTTTTCGAACGCCTCAGGCAGTTGCTAAGTCACCTAACATTCTTCCTCAGTTTTTCCAAAGAGAGATTACACCAAGCAGCCCCCTTTGGTGTGATTTTAGCCTTTAAAGCGCAGTTGTTTTTATACGATTTCATGATTATAGCTTGTAGGATTTCGCAGCAGTGATAAATGTCCTCCACCGTCTCGTATGTGGCGGGGAATCTGATGATTCCTTGCCCCGAGATCCTTCTTATGACCAGACCAGTTTGTTTTCCTTAGCTTTCTGACCAGATTATCGATTGCGCTGCCTCCACCGAGTCAGAAGACTATAAGACTATATAGTTATGATCCGACATAGAGACTTCGTTCGATACCTGCCAGCCTACTACTTCAGGCCATATCCTTCCTGAGGCAAGGGTGATGTCAATGACTTTCTCCCTTATTGCGTTCTGGAGGGTTAGTCTGTTGCCTACATTTAGTATCCCTACTCTGGTAGATACCACAAAGACTAGCAAATGTTCTCCTCTCGGATTGCAGTTTGAGTTGCCCCAGACTATGTGGTGTGCATTTGCATCACATCCCACTATCAGATCGGTGCCCCCAGCTTCGTTCTCCCGAATTAAAGCCGCCACTTCCTCCGGTGGGCAGATACTTACGAGTACATACGGGAAGTAGGTCACAGCCACCATTAGCTCCTTTCCCTCGTTGTTTTCTCCTTTGTAATAGATCCTAGTGTGCACAAGTCTCTTGAGCAGTGTCTTAGGATCGACTCTGCTTTTAAGCCTTTGGTAATCAGGCACGTTCTTGCCTGTAGCATGTCGCCAGCAATTAACGTCCCGATTCCATTTAATCCAGTATTCTACATTTGTGTATCCAAGGCTCTTGGATCAGGCATATGCCTGTTCGCACCCTAGTCGTGCACCTGGCTAATACCGCGGAGGCGCTTTTACTGTGATGCAAATTGATCTGCGTAAACTCAATCGCGGTACCCGGTATGACGCCGGTACCATTTGTTGAATTCACACCGGCCTGCCTTTCGGGATCATCCATATTGGTCGGGGGCTCCTCCTTCCTTCTCCTCTTTATTTCTAGGCCAGTGATCGATTTCCATGGTCCCCGAGGCCGCAGTGCCCTTTACCTCCTCACCCTTTTCTTTCAATGAGACCACGTGTACCCTTCCACCGCCGCAGAAGGATCGGAAGTCAAAAGCTTTGAGGGCCACGAGTTCCTTCACCTTCAGCAGCACCTTTAGCGCGGTCTCCTCCTTTTTGCCCTCAGGTCCCATGGTCACCTTTTGGTATCCGTGATAATCCAAAACTCCGCATCCAATGTGGGGTTCTGCCTCTGCAGTCGCTTATAAACAACCTCGGTGGTGTGATCTGGGGCGTAGATCAGAGCTCTGGCAAGCTTTTGTAGTTCCCCCATCCCACTTGCATTTACCTGGGTGCCCTCCCCACATGATCAATTGCTGACTCTCTCGCACAGTAATTGCTTGTCTTTTTGGTCGTTACAGTGAAATATCTGAGCTATCCTCTGGAACAAGTTGTCCAAGAAAGTTTGAAAATAGCTTCCGGCTGGGAAGTCGTCGATCTCACTCTCAAGGGACTTTAGAAACTTTGTGCCTTGGTCTTACGTAGGACCCTCTTCTGGGTACAGGATCGGTCAGCTTTTTCTTGACATCCCTCGATGTGGAGCTATCGGACTGCTGTCCTTTGCTAACACCCGGGGAGCTACCTTACGGATTCGTCCCAGATGCCTTCTCCAGGCGCTTCCTCCTTCGCTCCTATCCAGAGGCTTTTTTCCGGCCCACCCGCCTGTCCCTATTGTTGGCAGACTTGCAGTCATTATCGGATTCTGTCTGCTCCATCTAGCGCCGCTCAGGTTGTCGCCGGTATCTGCCGCTGGGGTTACCGCCGCAGCCGCCCAGCAGCCCACCCGAGACTACGCACCGGTATCCACCAAATTTCTGTTATATTTATTATTAAATTTTGATTTATTATACCTCCCGTCGCGCTTTGTACTGGGGAGTCATGCGGACTTGACCGCTCGGTAATGTTTTGTGGTATAGTGATCGGGACAATGGATGTACTGTCTACACTCGGGGTTTCGGTAGTCTTTGTTTTCGATTGACTTTTATTAAATATGGAGGGTTTCAAAGCTATTCTCTGTCAAATTTGAGGTGCCGCTGTAACGTTTCTCATTTCGAATATTTCTACGTTTTCTGTCTCGTCGTCGTCGTTAAGTGCATAGTATGTATTAAAGGAACTTCTTTCGCTATTTCTTATCTGTCTGCTAACCGGAGTAAAAATTTTGGAAGACGAGTGTGGATTATCTATGTTGAGTTTTGCAAGATTTCTATCTAACTCTTTATAGCTATTACGCACTTTAATTTCAAGCCTCGAACTTGGGATTAATCGTTTAACGTTTGACTTTTCTAAGTCTTTCTTTGTCTCTAAATATTTATTTAATAAACTGTCGTCAAGATCAAGCTTTCGGGTTCATCGAGTGGTTGTTACGCGTGATTCATAGTTTATAACGGTTTTATCAGATTCGTCACTACTTAACATGCTTAATTTTCGGAAAATCTCTCATTTTTATTTATTTTGTCTCGATTAGAATTTTTGTAAGCTCGACTTTTTTCTCTTGCTTCTTTATTATATCTATTTCTCTTTAGTCAAATGCGAACAACGCGTTAAATTTTTTTCCTATTTTAATTTGAAACTTTGACAGTTCCATATTAGATTTCGGTTTTGTTTCAGACTTTTCTGTAGTAATTTGGCAGTGTTCTAATGCTGAGTTTAAATTCTTCTCCAATAAATCCGGATTTTTGTTCTTAATCCCGGTTTTCAACAAGGTTCTTCTCTTCCGAGCCCTTCTATTTTTTTTTTGCGCCATTAGTTAAATTATTCTCAGTATTCATTTATTGTGTTAAGAGGGATGGAGAGAACAGGACGCTGATTAAAGCGATTCTCTATTTGAGAGGATTATATGTAGAAAACAAGTTTCTGGCAGCGATTCTTTATCTTTGTGGAAAGGTTTGTAAAAAATAAGTCGCTGGTTAAAGCGACTCCTTACTTTTATGGGAAGGTTCGTGAAAAATAAGTCGCTAATCAGGACAATTATTTATTTCTCGGGATGGATTATAAAAATAAGTCGCTGGTTAAAGCGATTCTTTATGTTTCGGAGTGGTATGGGAAGGAAAATTACACAATAAAATTTTACCTTAAATAATTATTTTCTATACTTTCAATATAGATCTCATAATTATTCCCAACATTCAAGCGATCTTGAAGAACAGCGCAAAATGCCTGATTGGGAAACCCTTTATTAGCGAAAAAGAACTTAATTTCGTGCCTTCAGAGTACAACTGGATTTGAAAAACCCCGAATAATGGATGCTACGCGTTACTTCAATAGAGAGAGAGAGAGAGAGAGAGAGAGAGAGAGAGAGAGAGAGAGAGAGAGAGAGAGAGAGAGAGAGAGAGAGAGAGAGAGAGAGAGAGAGAGAGAGAGAGAGAGA